>CM062234.1:10556744-11156744 GCA_031216185.1 Syzygium aqueum
TTTGTCACCAGATCGGATGTCGGAGATTTCAATTTGAGGCTTACAAAAGGAAGCGGCGGGATGAGAATCAAGGAGCTAATGTGGTTAGCGATGAACCTTCGCTAGTGAACTTGTGTTTATTTGCAGGAGGCTTTGGCCCATTCAGGTTGGGCTAGTGCTATGGAGGAGGAGTTGGCTACATTGAATCATTATAAGACCCGGGAGTTGGTCTCTTTGCCTCCTGACAAACAATTGATGGGTTGTCGCTGGGTTTTTATCGTCAAACACTGTCCCGATATTTCAATTGAGCGTTTGAAGGCGCGTCTTATTACGAAGGGTTATACTCAAACTTATGGTATCAACTATGATGAGACCTTTTCTCCGGTGGCCAAAATTTCTTCCGTTCGTATCTTTATTTCTTTGGCTGCCTAGTTTAAGTGGACTCTTTATCAGCTTGATGTCAAAATGCATTCCTTCATGGTGATATTCACGAGGAGGTTTATATGGAGCAACTACCTAGGTTTGTTGCTCAGGGGGAGGTGTGCTGGCTGCGAAAAGCCCTTTATAGACTTAAGCAATCTCCTTGTACTTGGTTTGGCCGCTTTAGTGATGCGGTTATTACTTTTGGCATGCATCAGTGCAGTGTGGATCACTTCGTGTTTAGTATGTCATCTTCAAAGGGGTGTGTTATTCTTCTTGTTTACGTTGATATTATTATTACTGGGAATGACGTGGAAGGTATATAGTGTCTCAAGCAGTTTCTACAGAAAGAGTTTAATACTATAGACTTGGGTTGTCTTCGATATTTCCTTAGCATAGACGTTGCCTATACTAATGACAGTATCACTCTCTCTCAATGAAAGTATACTCTTGACATTCTTAAGGAGGTAGGCTTGCATAACGCTAGGCTTAGTGACACACCTATGGACCCCGGGGTGAGGCTTAATAATGAACATGGAGAGCTTCTTCATGATCCCGAGAAGTATCGTCGGTTAGTAGGCAAGTTAAATTATTTCACTATTACTTGTTCAGATATTTCCTTTGTTGTTAGTGTGATGATACAATTCATGAGCTTTCCCCATACTACTCACTAGCAAGCCATTCTACACATTGTTTGCTATTTGAAGGGAGCTTCGGGTCAAGGACTTGTGTTCCATAATCGGGGTCATCTTCATATAGCTAGTTATTCTAACCTTAAATTTTTGGAGGTGACAGCATGCTCTGATACCATGTGGAAAAAGTTGTCTTTCTCTCTCTTCTATTATTTGTTAGGATTAATACCATCAAAAATCCCAAACTGATACTCGTGTAACAATTTTACCCCTAACTTTTTTTTTCCACAAATCGCTAAACTGATACACCTGTGACAATTTTATCCTGAGCTTTTTTTTTACCACCAAAAACTCCAGACTGATACACCTGTGACAAATTTATCCCAATTGATCATCAAAAACCTTAAACTGGTACACCTGTGACAATTTTACCTCGAACTAATTTCTTAATATTATTTTTTATTTTTCGAATTTTTTTTATTTTTTATTTTTCTTTATCTTCAACCTCTAACCAGTTGCCGACCTCGCCGGTGCAGGTGAGGGCCGCCCTTGCTAGATCAGGCAAGGGCAACCTTTGCCTGAGTCGGGCAAAGGTTACCCTCGCCGGTGTCGGGCGAGGGTCGCCTTCGCTAGATCAGGCGAGCGCGGCCCTTGCCAGATCTGGCGAGGGTCAACCTCGCCCGATGCCAACGAGGGTGACCCTCGCTAGTGTCGAGCAAGGGTCGCCCTCGCTCGGTCTAGTGAGGACGGCCCTCACTTGTGCCGGTGAGGTTGAGCCTCGCTAGCGGCCGGCGGGGCGAACCTCGTAGGCTTCTGCCTCTGGTCGGTCGCCGGTTCGATAGTCGGCCAGAGGTTGAAGATGAAGAAAAAAAAAGAATAAAAAAATTAATAAAAAATTTGAAAAAAATAAAAAATAATATTAAAAAATTAGTTCGGGGTAAAATTGTCACAGATGTATTAGTTTGGGATTTTTGGTGATCAGTTCATGGTAAATTTATCACAAGTGTATTAGCTTGGGGTTTTTGATGGTTAGTTCGGGATAAATTTGTCACAGGTGTACTAGTTTGGAGGTTTTTTGTGGTAAAAAAAGTTTGGAGTAGAATTATCACACGCGTACAAGTTTGAGGTTTTCGTGGTATTTACCCTATTTGTTAAGTTGCAAAGAAGATACAAAGAAGTATATATATAGGCTTAACCTTAAGCCTAGCACAATTACTAAAATTACCCAACTTGTTAACACTATAATAAATAATAAACCCAACAATAATTAATGTGTTGTTAAATCATTTCTGTGCACACGTAAATCTATAGATCAATTACTAAATTTACAAATAGAGTAGATACGATCCTACACGATTGTCTTATTTTCTTAAGGAATAGATCAAACATATAAGAGAAAAAAAAATACAAATAAGATTCTCAACAGGTGAATTTAGATGCATTGACCATTATATCAAAGTTCATCTAAGCTAATAGCATGACATTATGTGCATACTAAGACTGCGATTCTATCAAGCATGAGATTGTACAGTAAGGATTGAGGAAATATTAAAACATGCAGTTTGTAATTTTCATAATTCATTCATCCCAAACCAGTTGCTCCTGTTGACCACCAAGATATCAGAGTCCTAGTGTCATTTTCTCGAGACTATTTGGATGAAAACTACATGCATTCTTTTCAACATGCTGTATACTCTGACGTCTCGATTTACCTTATTAAGTCAGCAATAATCTAAACTTGCAGATACCGAACAATAGATATCTCGAAGTGGATTAAAGTGGCACCTTAAAAAACAATAAAACAAAAATTTCATGACTGATATTAGAACTCTCAAACAAATTGAGCATTGCCATAGGGGTTTAGATTTGGTTTGTGTACCAAAGATGTACGTGCATAAAGTTAGTCACTCATCCTAGCAGAATGGGACAAAAATCACGAGCACTTTGAAACCCAAAAGACTAACAGGAGTCGCCAATTGTCCTCATTTTCAAACCATTGGTGACACCGAACAAGGCTAATGGAGCACAGAGATGATGGATCATTTAGGGCCCTTCTCCTATTACAGATGTCCGAACATTCTGATCCCGGAATTCTTTTGCTTTCCACCTCCATAGCCATCGTCCAGATGTTATCAATATTCCCAGGTAACCCCCATAGAACCAGCATATCCTGCACAAGACACCTCAAGAATGCCTCCGAAGTGCTTATACATCAAATCGCATCTTCCTACAAGCCTCCCATTCATTCAACAACACTGGCAAGAACAGTGGCTGCCGCATCTATGCTATTTAATAGGATTGATAGATAATTTCAGGGTTGCGAAGATCTATGTTTTATTCTTCTGTTCTGTCAAATTAATTGACAACAGTTTAACTGTTCATGTTTTTCTCTGATGGGTTTTGTAAAAATTGGGCCGCCCATGTTGGGCTAACCCAGCCCATTAATCTCGAAAGAGCCCATGAGAGAAATAACTGCCGAAGCAGTTATTTGTGAGGCAGTTATTTGTGACGCAGAAATGTTACGTACGTTTTGTCAATTTGAGGAAGTTCATTATGAGAAAACAAGAAACTCTCTCACTCAAAAAGGAAAAAGGGCTCTCACTCGACGATCCAAGAATCGTATTCTCTTAGCGTTGCAATTGGAGCATTTAATCTGTGAAAAACAAGGTATGTCCTTCTTGGTGATGTACTTTAGATGATCGGTGATTCGAGTTTCGACCGGGCACATTTCTACAAACGTTTGATGTTACTCGATAGTTTGAGTTTCGTCTTTTAGGAATTTGTCTCTGTTTTTTCGCAATTTCTAGGAATTCGTTTCTGACATTAGTATCAAAGCATGTGTTCTTGTTTCTTGATCGTTTAACATGTTTATAAAATGGATTGTTGGCCGGAAATCATGAAACGGCGCTGACAAAAGCTCGGGTACAAAAAATCGACACCCGACTATATTATTCGGGATCGTTTCTCGAAGTTCCGTGCGATAAAATTTATTTTTGAAAATGTAGGGTTGTAGTGTTCATCGAGACGAGCAAAATGACGGGTGGCACGCCGCCGGGGGAGGCCGGATGCGCCTCCACCTGCGGTTGCAAACAGTGGCTTCGCCAGCACGTGCGCAGTGGTTACCGCTGCTCACATGCATGGTACACGCCAAGCGTGCACGTGTGGACATGGCTGACGTCAGCCACACCGGTTATTCTTCCTGGCCAAAGGCCCGACTTGACCCGCAGACCCGACCCGGTTGGTCCGATCTGACCTGGTTCTTACCTGTTGACTTGACCCGATCATCCGTTGATTATTGATCGGCATTGACCATCGTTGACCTTCATTGACCTGCGTTGACCACCGAAACAAAAAAGGTTATGTCCACATGAATAGTCGCATGGGAGCTCCAATTGGAGCGTTCTTGGCAACGGTATGTGCATATTGGAATGTCTATTGTGATGTTCAATGGATTATGTGTTAATCCTTTATTGTTCCGCACTTGTTGCAGGAACAAAGGCGCGCCATTGACAGACACCAATAGTTGCGAGGATGGATGAACAAATGAATACTCTCACGAAGTTGAACGCTGATTTAGCTATCTATTAGTGGGATGGATGTCACATGGAAATGCACATCATGAAGGTTAACAAAATGGTGCAGCATATCATCTTGAATGGATACCATATGTTGGATTCAGAGAAGATTGATGCCCTAAGAACCACTCTTCCATATGAGTGGAAAATACTGATTCATGATTTGTGGAAGGGTTTGGAGATAATATTTTATGAGGATCGTGGATGGGATGATGGGGTGATCCATGGATTCCAGAATACAAAAAGTTTGCTATGGATTTTCTTAAGGAATTCATAAGGATTGGAGCAAAAAAGACGTCAACCCTTGGGATGAACTCATCCTGGCACAGAATGAACGCGCCATGGAGAAAACCCAAGGGATTTCCGACGGTCTTTTCATGGCTGCCCGATACAATCATCGATCTTTCAAAGGATTTTGACAATGAGGAATTTCTAAGTCTTTTCCTAGTTCTTAGGAAAGTTAGGAATCGTTGACTTTATTTTATTTTAGTTTGGTTTTAGATATTATAGGTGGATATTACTGTTCATGTTGATGTTCATGTTTCTTTCCTATGATGGATTGGTTCCTTAAGTAAATTGTATTTAGTGACTGAATGTTGATGGATAATTTTTATTGTGAATAGTTCATAGTACTATTCTATTATAATATCTGTTTATTAGTATCATGTGGTTGAGTGAGAGTTCTAAAAGTTTTAGTAACTTTAAAGAACGTAATTTTACCTTAATAATTATATTAACGATAATTTCACATTAGGATTTTAGATGATGATTAGGAACGTAGTGAACTTTCGAATCTAAAAACTATATGAAATTACTCATTAACATAATTAGTCTGTGTAAAATTTATGCATGAATAAGTGGCATTAACAATTCGTGCGTATATATTTGAAATGTTCAGATGCCATGGCGTCAGCAACTAAGAACATGGTGGCTAAATTGAACGGCTAAAATTATGAAATATGATACATAAAAATCCAATATGTATTAGAAGAGCAAGAGGCACTAGAAGCTCTTAATCAAGTTATGGAAGAACCTGAGTATGGGAACACTGCACAGCATAAGAGAGATAAAGAGACATTTATTGCTTGGAAGAAGAACTCAATTGCTCGCATCACGTTGCCGAGTAGCATGAAAAATGACATCATGCGAGAGTTCAGGCGTTTTGAGAATGCCAAAGAAATGTGGGAAGCATTAGTAGCAAGGTTTGGTCATACATCGGTAATCAAGTTTAGACAGTTCACTATAAGGTTTGACTCGTATAAGAAGCTTTATGGTCAATCCAAGAAACAACACCTGACAAAGATGTCGAATATGATCAATGAGTTGAAGGATGCTGGCCACATCCTGAATAACGAGCAGCAAGTGCAAGCAGTGATCCGTTTCTTGCCTCAAAGCTGCGAGCACATCAAGGTGCACCTGACTCATAATGAGAACATCAAGACTTTTGAGGATGCCATGCGCCATCTTGAGTTGGAAGAGGATCACCTCCTGGTGGTGAAACCAGAAACCAACATCTATTATGTAGGTTCTAGCTCACATGGGGCTTCGAGCTCTAAGCCTAAGCATGTTGAAAGATTCATGAAATGTAAATGCAAGGCAGCAAGTTCTTTGGGTAAGAAACCGAAATTTAACCAACATGACAAAGGAAATCATTCTTTTGTTAAGAAGATGTCAAGGGTAAAGTGCTACAACTGTAGTAAGAAGGGCCACTTCACTCGTGATTGTAGCGAGCCAAAGAAGGTAAACACCCCTTGCATTTTTTAGAACTTTGCTTATGTGTCAAGTTCTGTATTTCTAATTGAGTCTAATCCTTTGTGGACTATAGATTCAGGAGCCATAAACCATGTAGCGAAGGACAAAGATGCCTTCGTGGAGTTCCGACAAATTTCAACTGGAATAAAATGGATCTATGTAGGGAACAACTCCAAAGCTGAAGTTAAAGGGATTGACACCTGCTAGTTAATGATTCGTGGTGGATGCACATTATTCCGACATGACGTATTATATGCTCCGGAGATCCATCGAAATTTAATGTCTGTGTTAGTGTTCGTTAAACTTGATTTTAATTTGAACTTTCGTAATAGTGGTGTTGATTTGTATTTGAATACGAATTACTATGGTTGTGGATATTTTTTGGATGGTTTTATTGTATTAGATGTTAACTGTGATGATGTTTTTTTTTTGGTTAAAACTGTGATGATGTTAACGTTTGTTATTCTCTATTCACATCTTTCAATTCCTATGATAATGATGTGAATGTATGACATGCTAAACTTGGTCATATTGACCAACAACGAATGAATAGATTAGCCAAAGATGGCTTATTAGGCATTATTGAAAAAGTTGATTTGCCTATTTGTGAGCATTGCCTGACGGGGAAAACAAGGAAACCATTCGAAAAAGGTACAAGAGCTGAATTTCCTTTACAACTAATCCATTCTGACATCTGTGATTCAATGAATGTAAGAGCAAGGCATGGGGCTGTATATTTCATCACATTCATATATGATTGTACTCGATTTAGATATGTCTATTTGATTTCTTACAAATTTGAGGCATTGAGTTGCTTCAAGAAATTTATGAATTTGGTAGAAAATCAATTAGATAAGAAAATAAAAGCATTAAGATCCGATCGAGGTCCAGAATATTTATCTGATGAGTTTAGAATTGTATATGATGAAAAAGGAATAGAAAGACAATTGTCTATTTCATATACTCCTCAACAAAATGGTGTTGCCGAGAGGAGACACAGAACCTTATTGAAAATGATTAGGTCCATAATGGCACAAGCTAACTTACCAATCACTTTTTGAGATGATGCTTTGTTAACTACTGCCTATGTATTTAACCGTAAGCGTTCTAAATTAGTTACTTCCACTTTTTATGAGTTATGGATAGGTAAAAAACCCGATTTAAGTTTTCTTAAACATTGGGATTGTGCTACTTATACTCACGAGCCCTCTCACAAGTATAGGAAACTGGGTTTCGGAGGCAAGAAGAGTAATTTCATAAGATACTCAGAGCACTCGAAAGGATATGTGTTTATAGGTGAGCAAGAAAGTGAGTGTAACTAAATTTGAATAACGAGATGTCACATTCTCAGAGAATGAGTTTCCTAAGAGGAGTGAAATAGGTGAGGACTACTCACTATTTGAAACCTTGGATCAAGATAATAAATTTAATGAAGTTCGTTCAAGTGGAAGCAATGTGAGAAGTGAGGAATTAAATTAGACTCAATCTCAATTGCAACCATTTGATGAAATGATACCGTTATTATCTAATCCAAGTATGAGTATAATGGAGAATGATGTACCACATATACAATATCCCGTATGGCGAACAAGTCGCAAAAGTATTACCCGACGACATTTTGACATTGAAGGGGAAACTTTCATGATCGCTCTATAAGATGAAGATGAGTCAAGGAATGTAAATGATGCTCTAAATTGCCTTAACAAGGAAAAATGGATGATTGCAATGGAAGAAGAAATTGAGTCAAACTATGTTCGAGAACTTGTTGATCTTGTAAAAGGATGCAAAGCTATTGGAAACAAATGGGTTATCAAAATAAAGCGAAAAGCTAATGGCTTAATAGAAAGATATAAGGCTCGCCTTGTGGCGAAATGGTATAATCAACAGGAAGGAATTGATTATGAGAAAACTTTTTCTCCTATAGTGAGATTTACGTCAATTCGCTTTATTCTAGCAATAGTGTCAAGTATGAATCTCGAATTACATCAGATGGATGTAAAGACTGCTTTTCTAAATAGAGAATTAGAAGAAGAAATTTACATGGAGCAACCTGTTGGCTTCATTGTGAAAGGCCAAGTACAAAAAGTATGTCGACTTCTAAGATCGATATATGGCCTTAAGCAGTCTTCAAGACAATGGTATACATGTTTTCATAATTTCATAGTGGCGTATGATTTTACAATAATTGGTAAAAATCATTGCGTATATATCAAAAAATTCAAAGATCAATTTGTGATCTTATCATTATATGTTGATGACATACTGATTGCTGGAAGCAATATGGAGTTGGTAAATACGGTAAAGAGTTGGTTATCGTCTTACTTTGAGATGAAAGATATGGGTGAGACTGCATATATTCTTGGAGTTAAGATTTCAAAAGATCGTTCGAAGAGATTATTGTCTCTTTTGCAAGAGACTTATATAAACAACGTTCTTGAATGATTTCATATGCAAGATTGCAAACCCATTGACACTCCTATTGCAAAAGGTGAAGGATTGAGCCAAAGACTGTATCCCAAGACTTCACAAGAAAAGGAACAAATGAAACGTGTTCCTTATGCTAGTGCTATTGGAAGTTTAATGGACGGTATGATATGTACAAGACGTGACATATGTTTTGCAGTTGGAATGGCAAGTAGATACCAATCCAATCCAGGTCAAGCACATTGGCAAGCCGTCAAAAGAATCATGAGGTATCTAAAGGATACTGTTGATTATTCTTTGAGTTATCAAGGAAAGGTTCTGCAACTTGAAGGCTACTCAAATGCTGACTGGGGGGGAGATTTAGATGAAAGGAAATCAACCTTTGGATTTGTATTCTTACTGAATAATGGCGCCATATCTTGGAGCAATAAGAAACAAACACGTATAGCCTTATCCACCATGGAAGTCGAGTTCGTGGCATTATCAGCAGCAGTACAAGAGGGAGTTTGGCTTAAGAAATTTTCGGATCATTTAGGTGTTGATGAGCATGCTGCAAGCTCATTATTGGTTAATTGTGATAACCAAGCAGCGATAGCTTACACCAAGGATCCAAAATATCATGTCAATACCAAACATATAGATATTAAGTATAACTTTGTCAAGAACGTGATTACACAAACGAATGTGAACTTACAGTACATATCTATGCATAGAATGATAGCAGATTCTATGATGAAGTCAGTTCCTAGAGATATTTTCTATGGTCATGTAAAATCTCTAGGACTGCATAGATATTGATGTACTGAATATTGTAATTTTCCTGAATATTCACATTTAAAAGAAATTGTTATATCATTATTAATGCCTATGAGTTTAGTTGATATTTACGCATCTCACTGCTTAGTGCAATATGTTGAGAAAGTATGTCGAACAGATGAGATTAACCTACTCGCATGGATAATCGTCTCTATTTACTGTGCGATAAATAGAAATGAGACAATTTTAAGCTTATTATTTAGGTGATAATCGAGAGCTCATGCTTAAAATATAAATATTGCCTTAGCTGAGTGTTAAGATGAGGACATAATATTTACTATGTCCGAAAGTAAAATAGCCCACATATTTTACTTTATCTGTTTTTTATGCCAGATGTGAGTTTTGATGGATTCTTTGGAAGAGTAGGATACATGAACTCAAGTTTAGACATTGAGTATGTCTAAACCATCATCAGTACGGTATTGAATGTGAAGACATACTCTCCATGAGAAAGGAGTTAATACCGTAACACGTATTTCATACTATATATGCATGAGCCGACCAATAAGAGTGGCAAAAGTTTTGATCTCAACTTTATGCCGTGTGAGACTCTTGAGGATAAGAGTTCCTCATTTAGTGCCGTTATGGCTCTGATTTATTCTTAAAGTTTCTATTCAATGTTCGCTTTCTTAAAGTGTTGTCAATGGTCATGAATGATTCGATCTAATGAGGCATTTCTAGAAAGCGAGTTGGACTGAAATAGAGAAGTTTAAGGAAAGAGGAAGATCAATTTGTTTATGATGTCACATTCTATTTTTGTATTCACAGGTCGACCAATTATAATTTTGAGTAAATCATAGTTGTGAATATAATATAAGAGATACTAAAAGAAATCAAGAGAGATATAAACGTGACCGATTGATCTAGAGTATTGTATATTATATCTACTCGAAAACGTTATGCCTAATTTGAGCTGATATGTATTCCTAATAGATGCATTGCAATAAGCTCTCAAAGAATGCTGGTCGCACGGATTATTTGCTAGTATGAACATTGCAGAAAAGAGGGAGTTATGTTTAGTCTACCATGTGCGAGTGGGAGATGATGGGATTTGTAAATATTGAGCCGCCCATGTTGGGCTAACCCAGCCCATTAATCTTGAAAGAGCTCATGAGAGAGAAATAACCGCCGAAGCAGTTATTTGTGAGGCAGAAATGTTAAGTACGTTCTGTCAATTTGAGGAAGTTCACTCTCAGAAAACAAGAAACTCTCTCACTCAAAAAGGAAAAAGGGCTCTCACTCGACAATCGAAGAATCGTACTCTCTTGGCGTTGCAATTGGAGCATTTAATCCGTGGAAAACAAGGTATGCCCTTCTTGGTGATGTACTTTAGACGATCGGTGATTCAAGTTTCGACTGGGCACGTTTTTGCTAACGTTTGATGTTACTCGATAGTTTGAGTTTCGTCTTTTAGGAATTTGTTTCCGTTTTTCCACAATTTCTAGGAATCTGTTTCCGACATTTTCATTCTCAAAGAATCAATGGAGTTCACTTGTTAGTCTAATAGTAGTTCTGCAGTGGGAAGTGGGTGATGTTAAGTTCGGTTGCCTTCCTGGTTGCCGTTTATGACTTGATTGTCAGAACTTGTACTCCATGAGTCAGACTTTAGTCCATACTGTGGTCCAATTCCTATCCCTGACTTTGTTGCAATTGGAGGAAGAGGATGAAGCGCTTGCTACAACAATAGTATTCCATTTTAGTAATAAATCGCCCTTCTTTATTTGATTTCACTTCTTTTTTTCATTCTTTTTATTTATATCGATTGATTCACTGAAACTTGCTTGCAGGCATCCAAAGATTATGTCCGTAGGATCGAAGATGAAGATTCAGAGGATGAGGAAGATCTGACTCAATCTACTGCTTGTAATGACGAATCACTGAAAAATCTTAAGGTCAGTAATGCTATAATTGTCAGCATATTCGCTTCCCTGTCGGCCACCTTTATGCGTGTGAATCTCCTGAGAACAGTCTTGAATGTGTTGTGCATAAGTTCTGGCTAAACTGGTCATTTGCTTAATAAGGTGCTCATGTTTCAGTTTATAAAATATATATGGTACTCTAATCTCCATTTAATCCATTGGTATATCTAAAAGTTTGAGTTCGTTTGAAGATACTCCATTGCAAATGCTCTGTTTTTGTGATCATCAGTCCCTGATTCAGTATGGATTAGGTTTACAATTTTCTTGCTTTACTTGCATTAGATGTACATGCATTGACATGTGATCTGTATAGCATGCTTTTCTTTGCTTAATCCATGTCATCTTATGTGCTTAATCTGTGTTACGTATATTGTCAGACATTTACATGTTGAAGAATCAGCAACTTGAAGAGTGAGGAGTTAGAAAAATTACTAGAGAATTTTCAGGACCTAATCACGGGTCACCAAGGGGTCACCAAGAGATGTTCTTAAAGTTGTTAGATCATAGTCCGTGAATCACCTGTCATCAAGCAGAAAACAAGTCCGTTAACTGCCAGTACATGCATGTATTTCTAACTCTTGATGGAAATATCTGCCAAACTTCTCAGAAGAGCGTGATTTACTGGTTTGCTGATTGTGTATGCACTGTTGATAAAATTGACAGTAATTCGATTTGATAATTAGGAAAGGTGGACGTGCTTTGTGGTTTAGATTGTCTTCCATGTGGTTTCTTGATTCTTCTCAAAAAAATTAGTAGTGTTCTTTAAAAATTCCCCTCTACTTAAGAATACATATTACCAAGTTGGTTTCTTTTTCTCTGTGTAATTTGTTAGGATATTATTATAGTTGTTTTGGATTTGAGGCAAGCATAAGTTGTTGATTTAATATGGAATTGTCTTTTGTTGTTGAGGCCTAGAGAAAAGCTTACTTATATGTTTGATTTAAAATGCAGAAGAGGAAATTTTTTGAGGAATTTCTGGACAAGCCAACGGTTTCCTTGACAAAAGCTACTTCTAGCGACATCTGGAATGACAGAGGTATGTCGCATTTTTCAAACATGTTTTCTTTTATTCATGTTAGCTCTTCTGAATGGTGGATGTGTTGAGATAGATAGGCTGGGCACTTCCCTTTTCCTGCAAGCGCTTTGGACTGTATTAAAATGCAGAATCCCTTCGTGGAAGTAGACTTGACTTTTATAAAGTAACTTTTTCCATGTGATGGTGGTTGTTTCTGCAAGTTTTCCTGGTTACATTTCCGTGTCTTTCCATCATGTCTGTGGTCTTTCAATTTTCCGTTAGAAATAAGTATTGCTCGGTTGTTCCATGAGGATCTATATTGCATAGGAATAAATATTGTTGGGTTGTGACAAACTCATGTCTTTATCTCTTGTTCATTGACTCGTAATATTCTTGTTATGATTAACAGGAAATTATGTGGGTTCGCGGGACCGGAGCGAGAGTAAATTGTTGTCCAATTCTTCCTCTGTGCGAATTGTTGTGGTAAAGAAAGCTGGGTCAGCTTCCAGTCCGAGCACTGCACTCCAGTCTTTATGTCAATACTCTGAAAGTAGTGATGATGAGGATTGAACCATTGGATATCATTCGTCTTCTTGCTGTATAGCAGTTTTTGGATTCTATCTCCCCTTCAATTTCTCACTGAAGGAAAAAGAAATGCATAGTATTTTCTCATCGTTGAGATCATCAACAACGTACATCGCAGAATATGGCGAGTGTCGACCAAAGTCAATGTCTACAGCTCCGGGATTCTGTTGCTTGAATTGTTCACAGAACGGAGATCCGCTGAGAGCGTGTATATGGATAACTTTAACCTCCATGCTTTCATCAAAACGGCTGTTCCAGATAGGCTTACGCAGTTCATAGATCCTGCGCTAAATTCGAAAGACGAGGGAGTTGGAAGACAATGGCAACATACAGATAGAGACAACATAAGCACGTGCTTGGCTATGATCCTTCGGATCCGGTTTTCTCTTCGGCTGCATCGCGAACGGATAGACTTTAGAAACTTCAACTGAACTACATGAGGCCAAACTTTCCTGCTTGGACGATAGTTAGTATCTAGTAACATGATGAGTGAGTGTGACATCCCAAATTTCGTGATAGCATTATAAGAATTTCTATTGGAAATGACTAAAGGTTTATTAGACGATTAACGAAATACTTCCGGGACGTCAATAATTAGGTATTTGATATATTATGACCCAAGAAAATCATCAGGATGCATTGGATAATTTAAAGGACTAAATGTGGTCATATGCATAAGTTTAGGGATCAATTAAGGTACAAATTATTGGACATCAAGCAAGCACCTAAGTGGACATCAGGCGCACTTAAATTGGACATTTGGGACACAAAAATTGTGCCCAAATTACCCCTGCATGGCTGGCCACCTATTCCCCCAAATTTTGATTTATTTCATTGATTTAGGCCGATTAATCATTGCATGCCACCCATTCCACCCAATGAGATTGCATGCAAAAAGGAAGAAGAGTGTTTTAACACTCAAAATTGGACAATGATGGGAGTTAACCCATTTTTCTCTCCCTTTTCCCCTCCCCTTTGGCAGACCACATTTTCCCCTTACCCTTTCATTTTCTTTCCCTCATTTTCTCTCAAACTCACTCACTTTGCTCACTCATCTCTCTCTCCCCGGTTCCCTCCCTCACCGCTGTACCTCGGCCGCCCTCACCACCAAAACCTCCTTCATTCTGGCTTATTCTCTGTGTTTGGGCATGATCAACACCCTAGGGAAGGTGTCACCGGTGTTAGACAACCCAAGGCAATGAGATGATGCTTGTTTCTAAGCCTATTCATCTCTCATTGCCCTTGGTTTTGCTTGTTTGTGGTTGTGGGTGATTTGTATAGTCTTGCATGTTGATTTCGTGATGTAATTTGGGCGTGCATGTTGCTGTCCAGGTAAGGATTGTGTGTGCATGTGAGTGTACAAATTTTTATTTAGCTTGCATGTTGGAATTTAAGCCCTAAATGGCCTTGCATGTGTGTTCTGAGGTAAGATTTTGTGGTGCATGTGACCTATATGGGCAGAGATTGTTGTATGGAGGTGGAATGGGTATTGCATGTTGCTGGGTATGAGTTTTGTTGGGTCAAATTTGGAGGTTTTCCCATTCGGACTCAATTCACACTCTTGTTATGAAAAACCCAGATTTGGGTCTTTTGTTCCACTTTGTATTGTTATTTTTGTAGAGACTTTTATGGACTGAATTTCTAGAAATTTTCTTCATAAAAGCTGTTTCAAACATCTTTGAGTTTAACATAATTTAATTTCATAATTTTTTGACTTGATTTGGTTAGTATGAAAGCCTAACCTTCGGACCGTGCAAAACTGCCCAGAATTGATGTTTCTATGATGTTTGCACTCTCTCAATTTTTTACAAATTTTTTTGGGCTGATTTTGAAAAACTTCCTTCACAAAAGTTATTGAGGACTTCTTCCTCTACAACATATAAAAATTTGAGAATTTTTGGAGATGTTTTGGGTATGGTAAAGAACTGATTTTTTGGAACAAAGGTTCTGTTCTAGTGAGAAATTTTTATTCTGTCTTTGAGTTAGTAAATGAGATACTTAAAAAGTATTTGGACTTTGGTTTCTTCATAAAAAATGTTTATCCAGGTGTCTTTCATAACATATCCAAAATTTTGAATTTTCGGAGTCCATTTACTATTTATTTTGAAAGGATTCCCGTTATTGTGCAAAACTGCATAGAATTACCCAATTTCAAAGATGCACCATTTCTCATGTGAAACCTTGGGAATTTTGACTTGATGTCTTCTGGTGATTTAATATATACATTCTGAGCTTTCAAACAAGATATGTTAGACTTTGATTGGAGGTCAAATGATGGGAGAAATGAGGCCATATATGTGGTGGTAGAAGCCGGAATGTGTTGTGAAAGCTACTGTGTATAAGAGAATGTGATATTATGGTTGTGACTTGTTGTTATACACTTGTAACGACCTGGTCCGACTAGGGCGGGGATTGGTCGCTGGGGCCAAAGGGTCTGGACAAGGAGTAGCTCCTGGTAGGCTTCTAGGATAGCAAGAGGGGGCATGTCCCTTGTCCCACATCGCCTAGGGGGAGTTCGGGGATTGCTTATAAGACCTGGGTGGCCTATCTTGTGTAACGCGTTTTAAAGCCGTGAGAGCCAATGGGCCAAAAGCGAACAATATTACATAGTGTAGACCCGAGATATTATAGGTGGTATCAGAGCCGACTCCCAACCGCGTGTGGGGCCACAGCGAGGACGTTGTGCTCGAAGGAGGGGAGAATGTAACGACCCGGTCCGACCAAAGCGAAGAGTAATTGCCGGGGCCAAAGGGTTTTGAAAAGGAGCGACTCCTGACAGGCTTCTAGGATGGCAAGGGGGGGCATGTCTCTTGTCCCACATCGCCTAGAGGGGGAGTCCTAGGATTGCTTATAAGGCCTAGGTGGTCTATCTTGTGTAACGTGTTTTAAAGCCGTGAGGGCCAGTGGACCCAAAGCGGACAATATTACACAGTGTAGACTCGGGATATTACAGCACTCATGAGTGATCATATTTGCATGTTGTCATGTACTGGTTATGCTTGGGCAGTGATTATATGATGCCTACGGTCCATGAACCGTGGATGCCCCGACGAAGGGTTGTTGATGTCGGGAGGAGAATGCCATGGTTTCCTTTTAGGGATCAAAATGCCTCGAAGTGTGGGATGATTAATTGAGAATGCCCCGACGGAGGGTTGTTGTTGTCGGGAGGAGAATGCCTTGGTTTATTAAGAAATCAAGATGCCCTGGAGAGTAGGATGCCTATGGTCAGTGTGCCATGGAAGTCCGGTTTGCATATCGGAAGTGACCTGGACGGGCCGGCTTGCCACCGGTTGTACCATGAGATGGGGGTGGATCAAATGATATGTACATGAAATGCAATATGATGTGTGTGCCATATGTGATACATGATTTCTTGATTCACATGCTTTTCAAAAGAAATGCCAATTTTTACTTGTTTGTTTAAAATGCAACTCATGTAGGTGTGTCCTAAGATTCAAGAGCATGTTTGATAGATAGTTTTATGAACTTGTTTTCATCTCTTGTTGAGCTATTGCTCACTGCTGTTGATTTACCTCTTTTCAGATAGTTAGAATGGATGTTTCACTAGTGTCTCGTTATGGGTTGCCTGTATATTTTGATAGCACTTGGGAGGATGTTACTTTTCCAACTTCAACCTTGTTGTTTACTCATCATGTGTCGGTCGTGTGGGTGGACATCAGACGGGCACCGTTGGTGCCATATCGATTCATTGTGTGGTATGTGAAGTTCGGAGTGAGCTGTTAGGGCCGCTACATTTCTTGGACGACGGAGGGAATGGAGGTGGCAATGAGGAAAGTGATCCAAGCGAAGAAAGTGATCCCGAGGAGATGGCCGAGCTGTAGTGAGATGGTGGTGGTGGGGTGAGAGTGGGGAATACCATTTCTAGATGTTATAATAGTCTCTTTTTGGTATGAATTACGACAATAGGCAAAACGTGGGTGACGGTGTGTGTGTAGAGCCACATAAGTAATGATGGGGAGTGTCAATTTTTGGTTTTCCCAATGTTGTCTTTTGATGCAATGCCCATATATGTAATTAGTGTAAGAAATGGTAATGAGAAATCTCCATTCCACCATTTTATGTTTATTACTTGTCTCTCATACATATATCAAGTCTGATCTTAAAGTATAGCTTCCATCTTGATGGGGGTTGTCACGTCCCAGGCGTGCCCCACTATCATTTATATGTTCTCTTAACCAATTGGGCTATCACACAAGTGGAAGCTATACTTTAATATTAGACTTGATATATGTATGAGAGACAAGTACTAAACATAACACGATGGAATGGGGATTTCTCATTACCATTTCTTACACTAATTACATATATGGGCATTACATCAAAAGACAACATTAGGGAAACCAAAAAGTGACACTCCCCAGCGTTACTTATGTGGCTCTATACACACACACCGCCAACTACGTTCTGCCCATTGTCGTAATTCATACCAAAAAGAGACCATCACGACATCTAGAAATGGTATTCCCCACTCTCACCCCACCACCACCATCTTACTACGGCTCGGCCATCTCTTCGGGATCACTTTCTTCGCTTGGATCTCTCTCCTCACTGCCACCTCCATTCCCTCCGTCGTCTAAGAAACTTAAGGGTCCCAACGGCTCACCTCCAAACTTCACATACCACACAACGAATTGATAAGGCACCAACGGTGCCCGTCTGACGTCCACCCACACGATCAACACATGACGAGTAAACAATAAGGTTGAAGTTGGAAAAGAAACATCCTCCAAGTGCCATCGAAATATATAGGTGATCTATAACGAGACACTAGTGGAACATCCATTCTAACTATCTGAAAAGAGGTAAATCAACGAGAGTGAGCAATAGCTCAACAAGAGATGAAAACAAGTTCATAAAACTATCTATCAAACATGCTCTTGATTCTTAGGACACACCTACATGAGTTGCATTTTAAACAAACAAGTAAAAATTGGCATTTCTTTTGAAAAAGCATGTGAATCAAGAAATCATGTATCACATATGGTACACACATCATATTGCATTTCATGTACGTATCATTTGATCCACCCCTATCTCGGGGTACAACCGGTGGCAAATCGGCCCGTGCGAGTCACTTCCGATATGCAAACCGGACTTCCATGGCACACTGACCATAGGCATTCCACTCTCTGGGGTATCTTGATTTCTTAAAAAATGAAGGTATTCTCCTCCCGACAACAACAACCTTCCGACGGGGCATTCACAATTAATCATCCCATACTCCGGGGCATCTTGATCACTAAAAAGGAAACCTAGGCATTCTCCTCCTGACACCAACAACCCTCCGCTAGGGCATCCACGGTTCGTTGACTATAGGCATCATATAATCACTGCCCAAGCATAACCAGTACATGATAACATGCAAATATGATCACTCATGAGTGCATAACAACAAGTTACAACCATAGCATCACATTCTCTTATATACAGTAGCTTTCACAACACATTATGGCTTCTGCCACCACATATATAGCCTCATTTCCCCCGTCATTTGACCTCCAATCAAAGCTTAACATATCTCATTTGAAAGCTCAGAATGTATACATTAAATTACCAGAAGACATCAAGTCAAAATTCCCAAGGTTTCACATGAGAAATGGTGTATCTTTGAAATTGGATAATTCTGGGTAGTTTTGCACAGTAACGAGAATCCTTTCAAAATAAATAGTAAATGGACTTTGAAAATTCGGAATTTTGGATATGTTATCAAAGACACCTGGATAAACATTTTTCACAAAGAAACCAAAGTCCAAATATTTTTTAAGTATCTCATTTACTAACTCAAAGACAAACTAAAAATTTCTCACTGGAACATAACCTTTATTCCACAAAATCAGTTCTTTATTATATCCAAAACATCTCCAAAAACTATCAAATTTTTATATGTTGTAGAGGAAGAAGTCTTCGAGAACTTTTATGAAGGAAGTTTGCTCAAAATTGGTTCAGAAAAGTTTGTAGAAAATCAAGAAGGTGCAAACATCATAGAAACATAAGTTCTGGGCAGTTTTACACGATCCGAAAGTTAGGCTTTCATACTACCCAAATCAAGTCAAAAAATTATGAAATTAAAGTATCTGAAACTCTAAGATATTTGGAACAACTTTAAGAAGGAAATTTCTGGGAATTCGGACCACAAAAGTCTCCACAAAAATTAAAAAAAAACAAAAGAAGTATAGAGGACCCAAATCTGGGTTTTTCAGAACTAAAGCAAGAATTGAGTCCAAATGGGAAAACCACCAAGTTTGACCCAACAAAACTCATACCCAGCAACATACAATACCCATTTCCACCTCCATACAACAATCTTTACCCATCTAGGCCACATGCACCACAAAATCTTACCTTAGAACACACATGCAAGGCCATTTAGGGCTTGAACTCCAACATGCAAGCTAAGTGGAGGCTAGTACACTCTCATGCACACACAATCCTTGCCTGGACAGCAGCATGCACACCCATTTGACATCACAAAACCCGCATGCAAGACTAAACAAAACACCCACAACCACAAACAAGTAAAACCAAGGGCAATGAGAGATGAATAGGCTTAAGAACAAGCATCATCTCCTTACCTTGGGTTGTCTAACACCGGTGACACCTTCCCTAGGGTGTTGATGCGATATCCCCGATTTTGGGCCTAAGAAGCCGAGGACTGATAATAAGTGGATGAGCGAGTAAGTCGAGTCGAGGGTTGGTAATGGGATGGACAGTATGGTCGGAATATGTGTACATATGGTTAGCCATGGTTCAATCGAAAGATTGTTCATGATTTGGCCTAGGGATCGACAGCAGAATGACCCCCTGACTACGCCAATGATTAGAGTGATATGACCGTGAAGTGACCCTTCGACTATAAGAGTCGTTAGTGGAACGGTCCGGTATAACTATGGATCAGCCCGGTGTCGGCATGTATCTGTCGTGGGTGATACCGCACGGCCATGTATTAATCTTGGGTGACCATGAGTTAATTCCGAGGTACTGGATTCCACGAGGCTACATGACAACCGAGGTTGACCATGGATCATTGATACTCGAATATGGCTCGATCACGAATCGGCCACGAATCGTTGCGTTGAGTCGAGTAGGCCATGGACGAGACATGTGCTAGGCCATATACTTAGCGGCTTAGTCGGGGCCTGGGCAAAATTGCTGGTTGCGACGGCCAAGGCCATGTGCCCGGTCATGACCAGCCATCGTGCCAGTCAGCTAGGCCACGGATCGGCTACGTACCCGGTCATGCACCGACCACTGTGCTCGATCCTTGTGCCATGAGTTGTGCCCATAAGATTTCGTTCCAGTCTCATTCCGTGCTCAAGAAATATGGCCATGAGTCGTGCAACGTGCCATTCCCGGGCCGTTGTGCGTGTTTGGTCGTGAACCGTCCCCTTGCTCGTATGACCCGACTTGATGCTCGGGATGGTGCCCATATGACCGGCAAGGCACTAGGCACGTCGCCCGTGTGGCTAGGCAAGCCGCTCGGCATGTTGCCCGTGCAGCCTGGCATGGAGCCCGTGTAGCCCGGCCTCGCGCCTGGCCATGTGCTTGTGTGGCCCAGCAACGCGCCCAGCCATCTGCCCGGTCAGGGTCGGCCATTTGCCCGGCGACCTGGCCACGTGCCCAGGCCAACCCAAGAAGCCCAATTTGGCTTAGTTTGGCTTAGATTTTTGTAGGGCCAAGTTTGGTCACTTGTGAGGGCTTTTCCACATTAAACATCATAAAAAATGAAATTATTTGAATTATTTATTGTGAGAAAACCCTTTGAAAATTATGAGACTTAGTATGATGTGGGGTTGCGATTGTGGTGCCGATTAGTCTATTTCGTGTGACCCGATTGGCCTGAGTCATTTGCGTGAGAATTCAGTAAATCCAGAAGACTCTAAGGAGTCCACGGTTCAGGAAATTGGTAGAAGAGTCTAGAGGATAAGGCCTTGACTGAGTCAAAGCTTATCCTCTAAACTTCATTATGGCTTGCATCTATTAAAGTTGGACTTTGATGCCCCACCATCATGACTAGTATTAATTAAGTTAGACTTTGGTGACCCTTCATAATGGCTTGCATTAATGAATCAAGACTCTAGGGCCCCTCCATGATGACATGCATTGATGGCTTGGAGTGGTGACTAAGTAAAGAGCTTCTATAAATAGAAAGAAGGCCATTCGGCCAAGGGGCGGGAGAGAGAGAGAGAGAGAGAGAGAGAGAGAGAGAGAGAGAGAGAGAGAGAGAGAGAGAGAGAGAGAGAGCTTACCGATTAGCTCGTGTCTCTCTTGTGGTTTGATCGAGTGAGGAAGCCTTATGCAAGGCCCGAGTGTTCGTGTTCAAGCCCGAGAACCGCCAAGAATCGCCAAGACTCACGTGTCCTTCACATGCCTCGTTTTCTCTAGTTCTTGTTTGATATCATTGGGTAAGTGAATTCCTTAATACCAGGAAATGATGTTGAGATGTGTTGTGACGCGGTTTGCTTGTACCGTTTCTCGGTCGTTTGGTTGGTCGTAGTTGGTTCATTTACTTGGTTTGACCATGTTTCATATTTGATGTTATTTGAGATAGAATCGAGCCTTGGTTAGTAAAGTGTACATGACGTGGCCATGCGTGATGTTCTCTTGTTTGAACTTTGCTATCGATTTGCCATCGATGCGGGTGCGGTAAGGTCTGACTTATGTTAACGGTGATCGATATATCCTCGCTTGATATTAGTGTTTTCACTTGCTGAGTCTCCCCGACTCATCTCCTGTTGTTTCCCCTTTTTCAGGTCCGTAGGATGGCATCTCCCCAAGCCCGCGTTGGCAATCCCGTGGAGATGAGAGTCGAGGTGCTCACCGTGGTAGATGTTAGAGAAGACCGCGTCTACCACCGAATCACGATGATTGAGATGTTCGATGAGGGCTTAACGGACTTGGTATCTCATCCGTACGTGGCGTGGTATCGCTATGCGAATGCATAATGGGTTGGATCCCTATGTGGGTTCAACGGTGCTTTGGCGGTGCGGGTGGGCCGGTTCTGGGATCAAGCCATGGGTGGGATGTGAGATAGTCAGGCGGACGAGACCGGGGTGGAGGTGAAGAAGTGAGGAGCGAGAAACTGTAGTGGGTATAGGATAACCCAAGTCAAGTTTTGCTAATTATAATTGGCTATGAAAATATGTGTTGTTTGCCATGGCCCGAAAGGCTTGTTAAAACATGTTTATATACATTGTAAACATAAGGTTTGCTCACGATGCTTCTTGTCTTATTCTGCAGTGTGTATTGATTGTGATTGTCCCGAGTTTACGTTTCCACTTGTGCTTATTAAAAAATAATAATGGACGGGACGTCACATGAATGACCCCGAGATAGGGGCGTTACAGTTGATCATGCCCAAACACAAAGAACAAGCCAGAATGAAGGCGGATTTGGCTGTGAGGGCGGCTGAGGTACGGCGGTGAGGGAGCGAACCGGTGAGAGAGAGATGAGTGAGCAAAGTGAGTGAGTTCGAGAGAAATGAGGGAAAGAAAATGAGAGGGTGAGGGAAAAATGTGGTTTGCCGAAGGCGAAGGGAAGAGGGAGAGAAAATGGGTTAATTCCCCATCATTGTCCAATTTTGAGTGTTAAACACTCTTCTTCATTTTTGCATGCAATCTCATTGGGTGGAATGGGTGGCATACAATGCTTAATTGGCTTAAATCAAGGAAATATTTCAAAATTTGGGGGAATAGGTGGCCGGCCATGCAAGGGTAATTTGGGCACAATTTTTGTGTCCCAAGTGTCCAATTTAAGTGCACCTAATGGCCACTTAGGGTCTTGCTTGATGTCCAATAATTTGTACCTTAATTGATCCATAAACTTATGCATATGGCCACATATTAGTCCTTTAAATTATCCAATGCACCCCAATGATTTTCTTGGGTCATAATGTATCAAATACCTAATTATTGATGTCCCGTAAGTATTTCGTTAATCGTCTAATAAACCTTTGGTCATTTCCAATAGCAATTCTTATAATGCTATCGCGAAATTTGGGATCTCACAATTCTTTCCCCTTTAAGCAATTTCGTCTTTGAAATTTAAAATGTACCCGATCCTTCAAATAGATGCGGATAACAACTCTTCCTATCGTCTACGCTTTCCTACGTTGTCTCTTCCATATCGTGATATTGCCATAATACTTTGACGAGGGGAATATTTTTATTCCTTAGAATTCGTTCACTTCAGTCCAATATTTGCACTGGCAACTCAATATACTTCACTTTCTCATCCACTTCAATTGTGTCGAAGTCTAAAACATATGTAGTGTCAGGTTGATACTTTCTTAGCATCGACACATGCAAGACGTCGTGGACGTTGACCAACTTGGGTGGTAAGGCCAATCGGTATGCCAAATCACCAATCCTTTCTAGAATCTCACCAATGAATCTCGGGCTTAGTTTCCCTTTCTTTCCAAATCTTGATATCCCTTTCATGGGTGATACCTTTAGAAATACATGTTCTCCCACTTAAAACTCCAAAGTTCTTCGATGTCAATTAGCATAACTCTTCTGTCAACTTTGGGCGGTCCTGAGTTGATCTCGAATCACTTTCACTGAGTCCGAAGTCATTTGTGCTAACTTAGGTTTTGTCAAACTCCGTTCTCCTACCTCGTCCCAACAAAAAGCGGTTGTACAAACTCTTCCATACAAGACTTCAAATGGCGCCATACCTATACTTTGTTGGAAGCTATTATTGTAGGCAAATTCTACTAGACGTAACTTCTCATCCCAATTGCCTTTAAAATCTATAATCCATGCCCTTATCATGTCTTCCAACACTTTAATAACTCTCTCTGTATGTCCATCCGTCTATGGATGAAAAGTAGGTGATGTGTGACGGCCCACGCAACGGTGCATGGGGAGGAGGGATGGCGGTCTGTCCGCAACTCAATCCTCGGATGTGCACAGGAAAGGGAGGTGGAGCCTCTCTTGTCCCACATCGCCTAGAGGCGAGTCATGGACTGGCTTATAAGGTTTGGGATTCTATATTTGTATAACGCATTTTAAAACTGGGAGGGTCAGTAGACAATATTATACAGTGTAGACCTCAAGTGTTCCAAAGAGAGCATGGTATGGTAGTCTAGAAGATCCCCTCTTTGTTGCAACATATCAAGAGGCTGACAGAACAATTGTGGATAGATGTGATTATATAATTAATGTGTTGTTAAATCATGTTTTTGCACACATAAATCTGTAGTTCAATTACTAAATTTACAAGAAGAGTAGATACGATCCTACAATATTTTTGGTCTTATTTTCTTAAGTAATAGATCAAACATATGTGAGAGAAAATACAAAATAAGATTCTCAACAGGTGAATTTAGATGTATTAACCAATATATCAAAGTACATCTAAGCTAACAAATTATGTACATTAATATTGACATATCGTTGGCTGAACATTATGTTAGATCAAGTGCGATAAAAAAATATTTTAAAACTTTTCCTAGTCAATGGAAACTGTGTCCTAATTAATGTCAAAAGATGTGGGAGATAATGGAATTTGTCATGATATGTGCTCAACCACAACACTCCATCAACTAAGATGCTATTCCACTAAGATGGTTAGTGGAATAGCATTACACTAACCATCAACTGACAGAACGTTAGAATAGCATTACATTATGTGCATACTATGACTGCGATTCTATCAAGCATGAGATTGTGCACTGAGGATTGAGGAAATATTAAAACATGCGATTTGTAATTTTCATGATTCATTCATCCCGAACCAGTTGCTCGTGTTTACCGCCAAGATATCAGAGTCCTATTGTTATTTTCTCGAGACTGTTTGGATGAAAACTGATGCATTCTTTTCAACATGCTATATACTCTGAAGTCTCGATTTACCTTCTTAAGTCAGCAATCATCGGAACTTGCAGATACCGAACAATAGATATCTCGGAGTGGATTAAAGCAGCACCTTAAAAAAAATAAAACAAAAATTTCATGATTGATATCAGAAATCTCAAACAAATTGAGTAGTTCCATAGGGGTTTAGATTTGGTTTTATACCAAAGATGTACATGCATAAAGTTTGTCACTCATCCTAGCATAAGAGAACAAAGAGCACTAGCACTTAGAAACCCAAAAGACTAACAGGCGCCAATTGTCCTCATTTTCAAACCATTGGCGACACCGAATAAGGCTAATGGAGCACAGAGATGACGGATCATTTCGGGCCCTTCTTCTTCCACAGATCTCCGAACGTTCTGATCCCAGAGTTCTGCTTTCCACCTCCAAAACCGTCGTCCAGATGTTATCAATATTCCCAGGTGACCCCCACCGAACCAGCATAACCTGCACGAGACACCTCAAGAATGCCTCCGAAATGCTTATTCATCGAACCTCATCTTCCTGCAATCCTCCCATTCATTTCAACACCACTGGCAAGAACAGTGGCTGCCACATCTGCTGCTTTCTAGTTGTTTTGAGCAGAAGATATTGTCATTGTTGCCTCGTCTAGTTGCTTTCTTCAGGTTTTCAGTTTGTTGGCCGACTACTTCAATTTCCCTCTCCTGTTCTAGTAACTTTCCTTTAAGCAAATTTATCTCATCCTCCTTCTCAGCCAACTCAAGAAGGTGCGAGGGCTGTTTCTCTGGCTCCACAAATGCAGCTAAGTTTGCTGGTAAGTCAATTGCTGTTGTTTCCTTCTCTATCTCATCATTGGGTTGGCTGACCTCTATTTAAGGCCCAAAAGCAACCTCCTTGAATGGTACTTCAAAAACACCAGTCTCCTGCTGGTTGTCATCAGGAACATCATTCAAAGGGTTGTTCTTTGTTTTGTTTGATTCTTGAGCTTCTTTTGCATGACGCTTTTCAGGGATGTCGACTGAGTCTGCTACAAACTTTTCTTGGTTTTGTTTTCGAGCTTCTCTCGAGCTACTCTCTTTGTAGCCTCAGCTGAGGCTAATTGCTCTTTAAGATGCTTCAGCTCTTCTTGATCTTGGCTGAGCTGAGATTCCGGATCCGCAATGCGAGTTCCAAGTTTCTTTTAATTAACAAAATCGGATTGTGCACCTTGTGGAACGGCAATCTCCTAGCTTAGGGCTTTGGATAGGGATGGGGCCATGGTGCAAGTTATCAGAATCAGAGCTTGAACTTCTGAGCTGAAGAGAGCCTCTGCGAGATTGCCTTTAAGGAAGGCACTTCTGACCCCCTGTTGTCAATATAAGAAGTGTGAGTGTCTTGTGAAACAGCCCAACAATCTCATGTTATCATTTCTGTAAGCAGAAGCTGAACACGCGAAACGGACTTCCTGTGAATTCAAATTGGCAGATTGCTAAAGATTCTGCTACATCACACTCGTAATAACCATATGGTGGACTGACTAGGAGAGAATGTACTCTTTTGTTTTCATTCAACGGAAATTGCCACGCAATTCTTTATTTCAATGAAATCAGTGTTTGCTTTGGGGACACTATTATGTGCATCTCTCTAACATAAAATCTGTTAAGCCGTATTTAGATACGAAGGCACTACCGTATGACGACCATTGAAAAAAGTACTTTGAAGTTTTGAAAAATTAAGAAATGTCATACAAATCTGCATGTTGATATCTTTATGTTTTGAAAGGTTTCAAGTGTTCTGCACTAGATAAAAGCTAAACTGTGAAAGCTGCAATAAAAGGGAAAGAAGACTAATAAAAACTAAAGTTTGAACAAAAAAACTTTGGGATCTATGGGCATAATCAAAAAGACCAGAGTTGGGAGCATTTTGCAGCTGCTGTGAGGGTTCAAGACATTATTAAGTGAATCTAGTAGTATGTACCTGCTCACTTTTATATAAATGCCGTCATGAAAAAACTAAACCAAAATCTCGACCAGACATGTAGTCCCTCAAAATTGCATCCCGTAACGTAAGCTATGTTAAAAGATCGCAAAATCGCTCCCGATACAATAAAAGAACAGGAAATCCTTCCGTCCAAAATATGAGCAACAAGATGGGGCAAGCAAGAGTCAAGTTTGTTGGCAGCTAGCCCTTTCTTTTCGACTAGAACCAAGAACCAGAGTGATCCAGACATGAAACAATGCTACAATTTCTCACCTAAAACCATACAACAAACTCAGTAACTGTTCTTTTTCGGGTTAACATCAGCTTTAGTTATGTCTCTCCAAGTATCCCTGTGTGGGAGTAGCCACAACCAAGAAAAACAAATGCAGAAAGAGCAGAGTAGAGGATAATAACTTCGACACGCAGCACTTACTTGACCATGAAATAATCCTGTAGCATCATAGTTGAATATCTTTCAGTGAGGAGGCACAAGCAATGAGTACCTGGCTGCTGCTTCTTGGAACCGGAATGAGATGAATAGAGCTCCCAAATTTGATATCTTCTTTGCAAGGAGAAATTAAGGGCACGAACTTGACCAGCTTAAACCGTTCATTAAATCTATTCAACTGCCCAAATCGATGGGTCAGTCATAGTCCTAAATTGCAACTACTTCATGCTAGTAGTAGGAGAAACTTTCCCAGCTTATGCGCGAGAGAGAGAGAGAGAGAGAGAGAGAGAGAGAGAGAGAGAGAGAGAGAGAGAGAGAGAGAGAGAGTTGCTGCTATCTCTAGATGTTATAAGTTTGCTGTCATACTAAAGGGGTTCGTCCATATTACTCCGAATTTTTCACACAGATAAATTCCGCAATAAGTCAGGCTAGTGACATTCCATGACCAACTACCCAAATTGAAGAAAATAATCTGCCTCGGCTGAAAGCCAGAATTAATACTGGCCAGCTTCCCGAGCCTGGGAACAGGTGCATATTCTACAGCCCAAAGAAGGCCACAAAGAGCTACATGAAATAGCATCATAAAAGACCTCACCAGGGACAAGAAAGGAACATAGAACAATCCGACTTATTATCCAATCGCGGACAAAAGCTGATTATGATGAAAAGGTGCCACAAAAGTTACGGGAATGGGTCACAGAAAGGAGAAATACGAGGTAGACACCCGACCATCTCAAACCTTAATAGGGCTTAAATAAGTTACAGTTTAGAGTTGTAGGACGGGATTGAGATAACACTTACAGTTTGTCCTGCGGGCAAATCCAAATCCAAACCCATGAGCCATTTCACCAAAATATAATTTGGAAAAACATAAGGTCACTACTCGAGGATGTGCTCTTGACCAGTGAATATCGCTTATTTTGATGTTTATCATTGGTGTTATACAATATCCATCTAAATTTTTCTATGGAATCCACAAGTTTTGTTTCACTTTTCGTAACTTTTGAGAAACCGTAAAAGAACGTCATCCAGTTTCATGATTGTGGATGTGTAATGAAGATGGTGTATTATTTACTAGTGCTAGACAACTTTTACTACCAAAATATAGGGAAAAGTACCAAAAAAGTCCTAAACCTTTTGTATTTGTGTCAATTTAGTCATGAACCTTTTTTTTTTGTAAGTTAGTCCTAAACCTTTTTTTGATGTCAATTCAGTCCTAAACATTTTGCATTTGTGTTAATCTAGTTCTAAATCTTTTTTTGGTGCCAATTCAGTTATAAATATTTTGCATTGATGCAAATTCAGTTGTAAAGCTTTTTGTCTTTGTGCCAATTTAGTCCTTCCGATCAATTTTGACCGGATTTTGCTAATATGGACGCCGACTAGCCGATCACCGGCGTTGACGTGGAAAACTTTTAATAATATTTTTTTGAATTTTGAATTATTATTTTTCTTTGTTTTTGCCTCCCCTCCCTCCTTCCTCCAGTGGCGACTGGCCAGAGGCTAGCGAGGCTCAACCTCACCACATCCAGCCACCGGCGACGCTCGAGCCTTTGCCAAAGGCCTTCGTCGCGGCCTCCAATGAGGCTGGACCTCGTCGAATCTGGCAAGGTCCTCGCCGCCCTCTAGCCTTTGGCTGATCGCCGGTCTGGCTGGAGGAAGGAGGGAGGAGAGGGAAAAAAAAGAAAATAAATAAATAAAAATTCAAAAAGATATTAAAATATTATTAAAAGTTGTCCACGTCAACGCCGGTGATCACCCAGTGTCCACGTTAGCAAAATCCGGTCAAAAGGCTAAATTGACATAAAAACAAAAAGATTTAGGATTGAATTGGCACCAATACAAAAAGTTTAGGACTGAATTAACAAAAAAAAGTTTAGGACTAAATTGGTACCAATGTAAAAGGTTTATAACTTTTTTGACACTTTTCTCCCAAAATATATGGGAGAAAGTAACCAAAGTAGGGATATCAAGAACCTGTTGGGAACCAGATTTGTATCCTATAATTTAAGTAGGACAGGTAGGGACTCCATTTTCAAATTCCTATACGGCTTGGGACTGGTTTGGATCTGTGTAGGTCATTAAACTTAATCCTGAATTATGTCGGGATGAATGACCTAAATGCATTTGGGTAGATGTAGCCATGAGATGCAATAACTTTCTTTGAATTCTCTAACGCTAAATATATGTGCGTCTGCTTCAATTTTCTTCTTGCTGAGAAAATATAATGAATTGTCAATAGGGTGGGTTGGATGGGGTTCTAAATGTAGCATCTTGTCAATTTGGTTGGTTTTCTTAAAGTCCTCAGCTTGGAACGGAGTGAAGAAGAAATAGACGGAAGACGAGGGCAGTACACGGGGGTGTCAACGATTCGGTTTGGTTGAGATTTCTCAATAGAAATTGACTTGTGAGGCATGCGATGTCACTTATAGTCCTATTCTTATTCGATCATTCTACATATTTTTCTCAATAAGGTCTTTATTTGATATTTTTATAATTGACAGAGCATATTAGTAAACAAATGTCCATCGATATTTCAGATTAGTTTTTTTTTTGGTAAAGTTATATTTCAGATTAGTTGCCTATAATACTTTAGAAAAAAGCCTGATTTATTGAATTTGAGGAAACTATCATCTCTCCGGATCCTGTCCTACGCAATTTCAGAGATTCAGAGCCTTGATTGTTTTGGAAAATCTACGAAATTTCATGGATGAAGAGATTGCCGGAAAGTTAAGAAGTCTTCAATTAGCCAATTGTGATAATCTGATCGAGATTCATGGTCAATTCACATAAGCTTGCAAGAATAGGAGATTTTGTGCCGTGACTCTTTAGAAAAGTTGCCTGATCAGATCTGAAAATGTCAAATCATTGGTAAGGGCTAGTCAAATTAATACGAGCTTGACAACTTTCAGAGGCGTTATTTTTGTTTTTCAATTTTACGAAGTGGTGCTTTATCCGAGATCCTTGTAAAATTGTTGTTTCCTTTATAAAAGTAGTTGAAGCTGACATCGATGCTTTGTGCACGGCAAAATTTTACTATCTTGCCTTTAACACGAATAATAATTATTTTGTTTCTTTATTTTTTATTTTTTATTTTTTATTTAGGGAATAAGTTTGGAGCAAAAATCCATCTTGCAATGTAACTTCATTTTTTTTTTTTAATTTTCAAGACAAATTCTTAGCTCAAAAATAGATTTGGAACAAAAATTAGAAGTAGATTTTTACCGGAAATAACAACTCTTTTTATTGCTTATCTTCATTACTGCCGTTGCCGCCCGCCTGCCGCCTCCTTCCGCTGCCCGCCTGCCGCCTCCTGCCACCGCTCGCCAGCCATTCGCCAATTGTCGCTTGTTGCCGCCCATCAGCCATAGGCCGGCCATCCTCTGCCACTAGCCACTCACCACCGCCCGTCGCACCCTAAAAAACTGAAAAATCTTTGTATTTATAGAACTTCAAAGCTATTGCTAATTTTCCAATATTGTTGCTCAAAGAATATTATAGAGAATCAACACTATCAATAATATACTAGCATTCCGATAAAGTAGTAAATTACCAACTCTTGTGAAATTTTTTCCATGTGACAAGTAAATTACAAAGACTATCAATAATTTACCAACCTTCCAAGAAAGTAGTATATCACAAACTCATTTGGAATTTTACCAGTTCCGTAAGTAAATTACCATCACTATCAAGAATTTGCCAACATACCAATTAAGTAGTTAATTACCAACTCTTATGAAACTTTTACCTGTATAGTAAGTAAATTACCAACGCTATTTAGAATTTACCCACATTCCAATAAAATAGTGAATCACCAACTTTTCTAAAATTTAACCAATGGCATAAGTAAAAATTACCGTCTTCGTCAATGGTGGCGCATCATGATTTTTCCCAAATTAGCCCCGACTCAACACCCAACCCGGAAAGTAATACTACAATAATGCACAAGAAATGCAAAGGCGAAAGTGTGTCCCGGGCAGTGTCATTTCTGCAATTTGCGAGCAAATGTGTGGGCATTTACCGCGGTATGGGGCTACCAGACGATCCAATGGAAGATACATCGACACTATGCGGCCAGTTTCAACGTGAAGTAGTCCCACAAAGACACGATTGTTAAAATTCAAATATATAAAAAGAACGAGAGGAAATTCTTTTAATGTTTTTTATTGGTCACCCGTCGGAGCACTCGATCGTTCCCATCACTTTATAATTGCACTTTCCCCGAGAGGAGAAGAATTGGGTTGGGAGGGACCACTAAGGTGTTAAAAAACGTGCCTTGTGTGGACTTTGGCAGGCTGGAGACGTGCATTTGTCGTTCTTATCGTCCAGTTTCTAGCCAAACTGGCCCCCGGGTCTCTTCCATACTTTCTCCCATCTCTGGCTGCCCCTGCTTTTGCTGCTATCGTTTTCAAAAAAAAAATTTCTTGAAGAGAAGATCAAGTGAGATCAATGGAGGGGAGTGCAGAAGAACGACACTGCAAAAATGATGGAAAAGCAAGAGGCGCTTCTTGTACTCACACTTCATCGGGATATGACTATGAAGTATTCTTGAGCTTCAGAGGAAAAGACACTCGAGCAGGTTTTACCGACTTCCTTTACACTAGTCTGATAGATGCCGGAATCCGCGCATACAGGGACGACGAGGAGCTCCTCGTTGGGGAAGAGATTGGCGCAGAACTTCTACAAGCAATTCATCAGTCGAAGATCTCAATACCTATCTTTTCGAAAGGTTATGCCTCTAGTGTATGGTGTCTCAAGGAGCTAGTCCAGATGGTCGAGTGCCAGAAAACTAGGGGACAAAAGATCATTCCCATTTTCTATGATGTTGCACCTTCAGAGATTCGATCCCAAACTGGGGGTTATGCAAAGGCCTTTCTTTTGCATGAAAACAAGAAGCAATATGACAAAGGTACTCTGGCTGAGTGGAAGGCTGCTCTCAATGCGGTTGGAGCAATAAAGGGATGGGACCTGCAAAGCACACCCAACAGGTGAATGCATTTAGCATTACATCTCATGTGCCTTGTATCATCAAAGCTAGATGCGCCGATTGGTTTATTTTCTGCATTCGTATTCTTCTTGTTGAAATTGAATTTTATGGTATTGAAGTTATACTGCAAAAATCACGCTAGATAATGGGACACTCCCAATTTTGTTCTTTTTCATTCCAAACAACATTTTGTTCGGTTCATGTCATTAATTGACCCTTAGTACCAACGCTAAACCATCGACCATGGAATAAATCCTTGAAGAACTAATTTCGAATAGGTCTGTAATTTCAATTTGGTCTTGTCAAAACATAGCTTGGCTCCACACAGTTTTCTAATTTATTTCCTTTTGACCTCCAACAAACACTAGGCGAGAAGGTGAGTTTGCAAAAACACTAACCCAGGAGGTTTTCAATGAGCTGAAAAAGGCTTATCTGGTGGTTTCAAACAACTTGGTTAGTGTGGACCCTGCTGTAGATAAAATCATGGAGATGATTGGTGCTCCGACAAATGAAACACGGATTATAGGAATCTATGGGATGGGTGGCATTGGAAAGACGACAATTGCCAAAATCATCTACAATCAGCTTTCACACGATTTTGAGAATTGTTGCTTCCTTTGTGATATCCGAGAAACGTCAAAAGGTAATGGCATTCAATGCTTGCAATGTCAGCTCATATCTGGCATCCTCAAAATAAAATCCGTGGATATAAAAAACGTTGATGAAGGGACTCAGACAATTAAAGACAGGTTGTTTGATAAAAGAGTCCTCCTTCTTCTTGATGATGTGGAAGAACAGAATCATATGGATGCACTTGTAGGTAATCGTGATTGGTTAGGTAAAGGGAGAAAAATTATTATTACTACAAGAAACAAAGATATTCTTGATGTTCCCGAAGTGGACTGCAGTTATGAGTTGAGGGGCATGGATCCTGATCAATCTCTTCAACTATTTAGCAAACATGCTTTCAGAAAAGATTATCCTTTGGATGGGTATATCAACCAATCCAAGAAGGCCATAAACATTGCTGGAGGTCTTCCATTAGCTCTTGAGGTCATAGGTTCACTTTTATCTCACACTAAAAGGGAAAAGTGGGATGTCACATTGAAGAAGTTGGAAAGTGTTCCTCATGATAAAGTTCAGAGTAAGCTGAAAATAAGTTATGATGCATTAGATGATCGGCAAAAGCATATATTCCTTGATATAGCTTGTCTTTTTATTGGATATGACAAAGATATTGCGGTTCATTTCTAGGATGCATCTAAACTTTTTCCCGAAGAAGCCATGGAAGTTTTGCAGAATATGTCTTTGATAAAGATTAAAGAGGATAATGAAGTATGGATGCATGACCAACTTAGAGGTCTCGGAAGAGAAATAGTTCGTCAAGAAAGTAACATGAAAATAGATAAGCAAAGCAGGGTGTGGAGTCCTGAGGAAGCATTGGATTTGCTAATGAGCCACGAGGCAAAATCCCCCTACAATAAGTTTACAGTTCGTTATAGATATTCTGTTTCACAAAACGTCAGTTACATTTTATTGCTCTCTAGCTCGATTGTGACCTACGATACCAATATTTTTGCTCTTTTAAGATTAAAGGAATGATAGTACTCAACTCAACCCCTCGATAGATGTGTTTCCCTTCAACTTTTGGTTGTGTTTTTATAATTTTTTCTTTGGGCAGGAAAAAGAAAAAGTTGAAGCTCTTCGTCTCCAGTTTGACCATAAGCGGCAGTATCGTTTTACCTATGAAGACTTTATGAGACTGCCAAATCTAAGGTTCGTTGAAGTTGACGGTTTGGTGGGAAAATTTCGTGCAAAAGGGAGGCATATTTCACACAAATTGCTATCAAATGTTCTCCCATCAAATCTTTTCCCGAAGAATTTACGTCTCCTTCCACAATTACAATGGCTTTCTTGGCATAATATTCCCCCAACATTTCACATAACAAATGTTTCCGTGAAGAAATTAGTTATTGTCGATCTATCTCATAGTGAAATTACACATGATTGGAAGGGGTGGAGGCACATGAAGGTATGTTATATGCTACACAACATTTAATATTCCATCTTATTAGATTTAGAAGTTATCTTTACATGATTTTTCTTTTACAGGAGATAAGGAATTTGAAAGTTCTTAATCTGACCAATTGTTATTGCTTGGAGAGGACTCCCAACTTCTCTGCTCATGCAAATTTAGAACGTTTGATCTTACGGGGCTGCAGCAAATTAGTCGAAATTGATAGGTCGATTTGTCAGTTGCAACACTTAGTTTCCTTAGATGTAAGATATTGTTAGAAGCTTCGGAGGCTACCAAATGTGCTTGGTGGACTAGAAGCTTTGAAAGAACTCTTGATTGATTCAACTCCAATCGAGGAAATCCCTAACCGTCAAGGAATGAGGAATTTAAGGATTTTCACAGCTTCTCATTGTGGGATAATTACACTTCCCCTCTCAATTGGAGATCTTGCAAGCCTTGAATACCTATCTCTGGAAATGTGCAAATCACTGGAGAGGCTTCCGGATTCAATTGGGAATTTGGAATTGCTAATTAAGTTGGATATATCCGGGACAAGGATCAGGGAACTACTTGATTCTATTAGAAACTTGACAAATTTGAAAATAGTGAAGATGAACGAGATATCCATAAGCAAAATACCTGATGCCCTTTGGATGATTGAGAAGCTCGAAGAAATAGAAGCCGCGGGTATACCGCCATTCTATATTGAACATGGGGAAGATGAACGAGATTTCCATGTGAACATTGGCAATTGCATCTACAAAAATCAATCCCTGAGGATCTTGAGATTGAGGTATGTTAAAATATACGCAGTACCGAGACTTCCCGAAAGTCTTACTATTCTTTATTTGGGTATATTGTACATAGACAAGTTTCCAGATCTCTCGAACCTGACTAATTTAAAGGAATTGAATATGAGCTTTGGCCCACGTGATTATGATGAGGAATCTAATGGGCTTGTGGAAGATCCGATGCCATGGTGGATTGGGAAGTTAAGCAAATTGGAGTTTCTGGCCTTATTATCTGATTATGTGACCACCTTACCAACATATATTAGTCTCCTTCATCAACTTAAGACACTTGACCTCACCTGCTTTAATCTGCATTGCCTCCCGAGGCTTCCGCCGAGTTTATCAACCTTATTTTTGTTCGACTGCATGTCACTTTGTTCAATGGATCTATCAAATTTGAAGAAACTATCAACTCTTAAGATTTGGCGCTCCACAATTTCAGAGATTCAAGGCCTTGAATGTTTGGACAACCTACAAGATTTGTTGCTCTCTGACCTTGGACAGGTGGAGATATTACCTGATCTAAGTACTTTAAACAAACTAAGATGTCTTCATGTAGAATATTGTGGTAATCTGGTTGAGATTCAAGGCGAACTACCTCAATCTTTGGAAAAATTATGGATTTATTCATGTGAATCTTTACAGAAGTTGCCTGATCGGTCAAGCTTAAGGGGACTGCAAAGGGTTGACATAAATGATTGCACGAAATTAAATGTGTGAGACAATTCTTGGCTTTGCTCGGAGAAGTTAGGTGAAATTTCGGAAGAAGTCGGAGAAGAAGAGGATGTTCTCCCTGAGAGCTTCTTGATTCATGACCACAAATTAAACCATCGTGTTCAAACTTTAAGGATGTAAGTAATTTCCATATGTCAACCATTGTTTTCCTCAAGTGCATTTTGAATGCTTACATTTTTTACTAATAGTCTTGATTAATGATTATAACTTATGAACGAAATAACTATTTTGCCATTGTAAATTCATAATACTTTATTAATATTGTTTCGTATTTACGAGTAGCAACATTTTTCAACCCGGGCAACTATTAGTAAATTATCAATGAAATAATGATGCAATCAACGGCGTTGCTTAGAAAATTTGCAAGTTTCTGGGAAGTTTTAGACGGCATGCTCTGCAGGGGATTGCTTTTATGATGATAAGTGCTTGTTGTCCTTGAGAGCTCCTTAATCCACGACCACAAGTTGCTTTAAGTTTTTCCAGTTCATAATTTTCTTTTACTGATATTAATATTATTTGGAAAAAAAATCAGATGTAAATCTCCTTTGGCGAGTTGCTTTAAGTTGTTCCAGTTCATTATCTCCCTGGCTTGGTTTGATGTGGATTGTTGGATATATATTTTCTTGTGATGGTTCTTCCTTACTTTTAAGTTTCCCTGCTGGAGGTATGCATGTTAATCGCATCATTATCATTTGATTTATACCAATTCATTAAAGATCCTCATCAATTTGCTGCTGCTTCACATATTTCGAAGCTTATATCCCTGCTTTGCGTTGGAGAGAACTTCGTTATGCGGTAAACAATTAGATGGGATGTGTGTTGCAAGGTCATAGAACAATGATTCTCATCTTTGCAACTGTGAAGAAGACGACACTCTGCATTGATATGCTTATGTTCTGTCTATTTTCCAGGAAAGATGTTCATAGTGGGATTTGCAAATGTTATGGAGAAGTTATAAAATGAAGAAAGACGAATTTCACTTGGGCAGCGACATCAATAATTGGTGCATCAAAATTTCCACCTGTAACACGAGGAGAAATTTTAGTTTCTCTAAGGTATCATAAATCATTTTATAGTTAAGTCTACATTTTAGTCGTATCGATACATAGGACATATGATAAGTTTCACTTGGGGTCAAAACTCTCGTAAATCGACCCTTGGGTGATCTCCATTATTGCCTTCCACTTTCTAGAAATGGTTATTGTCACGCCCCGAACCCTAACGAGCTCGCGACACCCCTCGATGGTCGATCATTGAATGCGACGTCCCAGGCACGTCGCCGACCCAACCCAAACATAAGAGATTAAGCACACGTGGAAACAAATAGAAACAACCCGGACAATTAATAATGACAAGGGGTAGCAATAGCAATAAGCAAATAACTGAAATTTCTACACTTGACGAATACATACGACGTCTACAAAAGACATACTCCAAGCTAGGCCACAACAATAGAACCATATTCTTCAAAAGGGACAATAGTTCACAAACTTAACTTCTCTACAAAAGGGGAAACTCAAAATATCGGGTACTTGACCCGTCTTCGATCTCCGAGATACCCTTGAAGTGTCTCCAATCACTCATGTTCGCGGATATGAAATGGTTATATAATAACCGTGAGAACGAGTCTCAATAAGCAACACCCTAAACCCCACGTAGGCCAATGCGTACCCAGACAAGTCGTACATGCAATCTACCCCATAAGATATAAAATTCGCATTATTGAAATTACCTCGTCATCAAACCCTTGCCAACACTGCACGTTAGTCATAACATGGTAATGCAATAATAGTAACTAAAAAGCACATTGCAATTGCTCAAACGCCAACCACACTTGCATGCAATTCACCTTACTAATTAGACCACACATTCAACCAGCTATTTCAAGCACACGCTCAACCAGCCAATCCAATCACACGCTTAACCAGCCAATTCAGTCACACTCAATAGCCATTTCAATCACACTCAAGTCGCATGCACGCGTCCAACCAACTTTCCTCTCACGGGCTCACCAGCCGCACAATCAATCAAACCAATGGCCGCCGTCAACACGTCCCAAGCCATACCAATCATTCCGTACTAGTGGCCGCCGTCAACACGTCCTAAGCCACACAATCAATCATTCCAATGACCGACGTAAACACGTCCCGGTCTATCACACCTTTAACGGGCCACCGTCCGCACGTCTCAAGCTCGCATCCATTTGGCCCATCGGCCGTTCATGCCTTCACACGGACTGCCGTCAACACGTCCCAAGTCCGTAGCCCTCCGATCGATCCGGGCTTCAAATCGACAGGCAAGCACACGCCATTCAATTCAATCAACTTCACGCCAGTTACACTAAGCAATTCATAATCACAATTCAATTCAATTCATGACAAGCCACACCAACCCACAAATTCGACATTCAATCGACCACATCCGAACATCCAATTTACCTACAAATGCCACAACAGCCAACCATTGACTCACCAACAATAGCCACAATTATGCACCCACAATCATCCCAATTCCAAATCACAAGCTCACGATTCCGACATTCAAGCCGGCCACAATCACACATCAATTTTCCCTACACAAGCCATGACAATGCGGATAATTAACCCACCATAATTCACTACTAATTAAGCCCCACAATTATCATAATTTAATCTAACAAATACGCACATACGAATATTGACCCTAATTCATGTTTAACCCCTAAACCGGTACTAATCAAACTCTAGACAAGTCTAATGATACCCAAAGTACTAGGTAGGGTTTAGGAAGTCACTTACATAAGTTTGGCCCGGAGAAAATCGGCTCGGGCCTAAAATGGCCCGGGTGAACAGTGTCGAACTAGGCGCGGGCGTGGGCCACACGGGCGCGGGGCTCGGCCACGGCAATCGGCCACGGGCACAGCCCTCGGCCACGGGCACGGGCGCGGGCGCGGGCACGGGCGTTGGCGCGGGCGCGGGCACGGGCGCGGACGGGCGACGCGCCTAGTTGGACGGGCGACGAGCCGGGCAATGGGCCGACTGGACAGGTGACACGCCCGGGCGACGGGCACGGCGATGGGCCACGACCGAGCGAGCGGGCACGCGGCCGGTGCACAAGGGCCACGGCCCGGGCAAGCTTGGCCACGGCCCGGGGCTGGCCTGGGCTGCTCGGCCACAGCTCGGGCGCGGCCTAAGCGGCTGGCTGGCTGGTTGGTTGGCCGGCTGGCCGGCTAGGCTGGGCTGGCCGGCTAGGCTGGGTTGGCCGGACAGCAGGGCGGCGCGGCCGTGGCCGACGACGGCGCCGGCTGGGCATGCGGCGGTCGCGGCGACGGGCTCGCTGCATGTGCGAACAGGGGAAGGGGGAGATGGCCGGGGGTGCGGGCGAGAGGGAGAGGGGGCTGTAGGCTGAGGGGGAACGGCGGGCGACGGGGCCGGCGAGCGGCGGGCTGGCTGGACGGCTGGGCAGCGCCGAGCTGGTCTCGGCGACAAGCTCGGAGGGGAGGGGGAGGCTGCTGGTTGAAGGGGAATGGTGGGGATGACAGGGCAGCACGGCGACCTCGCGGCGGCGACGGGCAAGCTGGCCGAACCGGCGGGCGGCGAGCTGGCGAGTCGCGGCGGTCGGGCGTGGCGAGCTCGAGCAGTGGGCTGGGCTCACTCTCGGCGGCGACGGGCACGCTGGCTGAACCGGCGGGCGGCGAGCTGGCGAGCCCCGGCGACCGGGCGCAGCCAGCTTGAGCAGTAGGCCGGGCTCGCTCGCGGCGGCGACGGTGACGGCGCTGTGGCTGGCGCGGCCGCGGCTGGTGGAGGTGGCGTCGGGCGATGAGGGTGAAAGAGACAGAGATTGGGGCTGAGGAAGGGGGGCGCGAGCCGGCTGCGACGGAGCGGCACGGCGGCGACCCAGGTGGCCGCGCGGAGCTGGGCAGCTGGCGGGACAGGCGGCGACAGCTGGACGTGCGGCGGCGGTCGGCGGCGACTAGCCGGACGGGCAGAACAGAAGTAGAAGCAGTCGAGCCAAGGAAAAAGGAAGAAGGAAGAAGAATAGAGAAAGGAAGAAGAGAAAGGAGGAGAGAGAGAGAGGAGAGTGATCGTGGGTTTGCATCCAGAGAGGGAGGGAGAACGCGCACATGGGGGCGTGCGGCAGAGGGGAGGAGAGAGAGAGAGAGAGAGAGAGAGAGAGAGAGAGAGAGAAGAGTGGACAGGTCTGCATGGGGAAGAGGAAGGGGCAGACGCGTGTAGGGGGGGAGGTGACCGGGGGAGAGAGAGAGAGAGAGAGAGAGAGAAAAAAAAAATAGAATTAAGAAATATTTGAAAATTCAAATATTAAATGCGATCCGAAGGCCCAAATTTAAAATCGAAAACGATCTACCGGTCCAAAATAAGCTTGGCATATGAAAAGGGACAAATGCCAAATTAATTAAATCAAACTATAGCGAGGGAGGTCTACTAGTCCAAATTTGCACTCGATCGAAAACTCCCCTTTTTCCACTATTCCTGACAATCTCAATGCTGGATACCATAATATTGACACCGTCCAATTTATTTCGTCCTGAAACTCCCGAAAACCGACTGCCAAGTTCGGGATCTAAATAACAGTCAAATTTGATCAAGTGCGATTCTAGCGAAATCTTTAATTTAAAATGATAACCGAGAGTGATCAGTTCCCGGGCGAGATTTTACTATAAGCACACTGACAAATTACGCGTTTTATAAATCCCAAAAATGGGCCGAAATTCGGGATGTCACAGTTATGCCTAGATGATTATTTGTAATAAAAAAAGTCCATCCTTTCACCTCAAATTATACTTGATGACTCTATAGTAGGTTTTAAGATTTACAAGAAGTGCTAAAGGAGACATCTCAAAGGACAAGCTTTTTGCCGGTTTCTAATTTTGCTAAGAAGAATTAAAGTTTGAGAAGCTTACAAAAATCTTTCTGTACAGGGAGCGGTGTTTAATTGGGCAGCTGTACAAATGAAGTCATTGCCTGTTGATGAAATCGTTCAATCTGATGCACTCAGCTTGAAGTTTCAGTTGAATGGCTCGCCCCGTTTTTCAGAGAAATCACTAGAGCAAGGAAAAGGATTTATTTTGCAATTTGGGCATCATACGTGTCGCGACCCTAAAAAATTTTGTTCAATTCTTTCGGGGGCTAATGGATTATTAAGATTGAACGTAACTCGGGCCCTCCCAAGCCCTACCAATTCGCAACTTAGGGTTTAAGTTCTTAACATGCAATCGTTTTCATGTTTGGAGTTGCCACTAATCAATTTGTGGTAGACTGATTAGAAACCTAAATAAAACATAGGGAGATATGTTTTATTCCTACGGACCAGAGATTCTAAACCCGGGACTTGATTACGCTAGATCTAGTCTAACGCCCTTTCGGTACCTTTTCATTTCAAAAATATTTTGGCAGGCAGTTCGGATCCATTTTAATTTAATTTCTAACATGTGAGGTGTTCATGCAGGTGCGCAAACCACCAATTTAACACCCAGAAATCAAAGCATTAAATAAATTGCAAACTTAGGAGAACAACTTACCTCGAATCCAGCAAGCATCTGCATTGTTAGCGAAAAATCATACAGACAATCCTAATATGATTTCTAATTAACAAACAATTCACTCAATTTCTCTTTTTTTTTGAATTTTCACTTTATTTAAATAAAACTTAAACTATATGCAATGACGTGCGACAATGACATGCGAATTAATGCAACCTAACATGCATACTATATGTCATGCGACAACATGACCTAATTCTAATGACGTGCAATGATATTTTTTGTATTTTCTGATGAAATTCAGAATGAAAATATGCCTAAATTAACATGCAACCTAATGACTTCTATTTTTGGTATTTTTTGTTTAAAATTCGAAATTCAAAAATACCTAAGTTAACATGCAATCTATGATGACTTAACCTACCTTAGAATGATTTCTTTTTGGGATTTTTGATTAAAAATTCAGAATAATAAAATAACGTGAATAATCCGTTAGAATTTGAAATAATACCTAATTTAAATTAGGAAACATGCCACGTTAAGTCCTAATTTAAATTAGATATTTATCTTATCCTTCGGGATATATTCAACAATCCTAAACATGCAAAATTCTAATTTGAATAACAAAAACAGAAATTTTTTTTGGGTTTTCTTTTTATTTGAAAAGGAAAACAATCAAAACAAGGATAACAATCAAACTCAAATCAACCACGCAATCCGCCAAATTTGTTTCAAATTCGGATTAGGCACAAAAATCAAATTATCGGTCATATATAAAGGGTTATAGATATTAACGGATAATTGATTATTCAAATTTGGAAAGCTAATGAAATTTATCATCGTATCTAAGTGATTATAGATAGGATGATAATTTCCCCTATCGCCGCGTATCGTACCTTAGGGATAAGATCGGATAGACGTCCAAATACGTTGCTAAATTAGGAAAGTTTTCCTAATTTGAATATTTCAAAATATTGCGGATATCTAGAACATTATCTAAACATATCTAATTTTGCACAAGATATTCATGCAATATTCCAAACGACTCAAACTAGGAAATTAAATATTTGAAAACATATCGAATAATATTATTACCTAATTTACCGATAACTTCCAATTTTGAAACGTCTCGGGATGAGCTTGTGGATCGGGATCGGGCTCGGGCTTGCGGATTGAGCGACGACTACACGGCGACGGGATCACCGGCGAGGTCGACAAGAACGAACACCGGTGGGCTCACGACGACACCGGCAAGGGCGTGAACAGCGGCAACAAGGCTATCCAGTAGCCGTTCGTTGGGGCTCCGGAGTGCGATGAACAGCGACGGTCTCCGGAAAGTACGATTTGGCTGTGCTGCTGCGATTCACAGCAGGTCTTCGTGATAAAGGAAGCCGCAGCAGTAGCAGCGAAGATCGAACAGGAATGCTGACTTCTCTGGGCGTCGTGGCTTCGTCTACGTACTCTGCATGGGAGAGCGTTGCTGTGCAGGAGCTGTGGGAACGTCTGACCGAAGAAGACTCTAGCGTGAACAGCTTCTCTTCCCTTTGGCGTCGTTGGTGTGGCTTACATATCCTGCATGGTAATGCACGTCCTCTCCTTTTGCTGTTTTATTGGCGTTGGACTGCTGAGGGATCCGTCGGTGCTGATGGAGTGTTGTTGAAGTGCAGGAAAAACGTAGACTTGGGCAGAGGAAGCCGCAGCAGCACAGATGTCGTTCAGAAGGTATTCTGGATCAGCGAGGCTCGAGGGACCAGTCAACGTGGGAGGAAAGCCTTCAGTGAAGAATAACGTGGAAGCAGCAGCAACTGAGTTGGCTCAGCAGTGGGGACGCGCGTCGCGGCGGTGATGGCGTCATGCTCGGAGGACAGCTCCGTCGCGCGACGAGGACGACAATGCGACGCGGCAAAGGTGACGACACCGACCTCTCTCTCTTGCTCTCACTCTCACTAAAAAATCTGATCTGAAATTGTGTTGTGTCCCCCTAATTTCTGACCTAGTTATGTTTATATAGTGCTAATCCTAGGTCAATTAGGATGGGCTCTAATCCTAATGGGCTTAGACTTGGGCTTAGGCTCTAATCAAATTAAATGGGCTGAATTAATTAAATTTAACAAACTAAATCAAGCCCAAATTAAAAACAACCAAGCCCGTGCGATGTAAAATTCCCGGCTCTTGCATTCCCGAGTGAAACGAGTTTGATTCGATGAAAATTAAGCACGTTTGCCATCGCCAATTCTATGCAAAATGCAATTAAAATAAAATGAACCTAAACTATATGCTATGCAATTTAAATATTTTTGTTTAGGGGTTAACAATTTAATCCCTAATTTTTTATGTAATTAAACTAAATGTTGGGTAAAATTTAGGTATCAACAGCTGCCCCTCTTTGAAGGTGAGCTCGTAGAGGTTGCATTCAAAGATTAAATGATACCTAAATTTCAATCATGCAAATGCAATGAATGTTATTTTTGTCGGGATTATGAGTCCCATTTTTGAATGCATTAAGAAATGATGCATGCTGACATGAAAAGAAAACATACCTGGAATTACTTACCTGACTGGTACGAGATAATGCAATTCGAGGTACAACTCAACTTTGTTTGTTGTTTGGCAAATGTCTGGGCCCAGTCCCATAGGTATTGCCTGATAAACTGTTGATGAATGTCGGTGATCTGCAGTTAAGTCAAAACACACGAACACGAAAAAAGCTCAACGTATCTAATCATCACTTGGATTCGTGAGATAAAAAAAATGCAAAAACGTTCCGACCTTTACAAACCACCTATACATCTCCATAGGTATTTGTAAAGATTTGGCCGCTGCGCCTATACATCGCCATAGGTGCGTCACGGGAGAACTAAAGAGGATATTCCGACCCTTATGAGATACCTATACATCGCCATAAGTACTCATAAGGATTTGGCCGCCTCACGTATACATTGCCATAAGTGAATTGCGGGGGAAAACCTGGGATTGAGAGAATATTCCGACCTTTATGAAATACCTATACATCGCCATAGGTATTCATAAAGATTTGGCCGCTCCACCTATACATCACCATAGGTGAGTCGCAGGGGAATATCCGGGATAGAGTATTCCGACCTTTATAAGATACCTATACATCGCCATAGGTACTTATGAAGATTTGGCCGCTGTACCTATACATCGCCATAGGCATATCGCGGGGGAACACCTGAGATTAAAGAAGAATTCCGACCTTTACTAGACATCTATACATCGCCATAGACACTAGTAAAGATTTGGCCGCTTCACCTATACATCGCCATAGGTGCGTCACGGGGGAATCTTCTGGAGATTGCAACAATCTGATTTTGGTGAACAGTGGGACTAGCCCGAATGTTCGGAGGGTTCCTTGACAGAGTACCTGGATATCATCAGAGATACCTGAAAAAGCTTGATCAATAGACACTTGAACATCATCAAAGGTATCTAGAGATCGCAACAAACTGATTAAATGGGAAACCTGACGATTGCTCGAACAGGTTAGGGATATAGAGATATACTTACCTGGCGATATCTCTGACTCTTGAGAGCGTGTCTCCTGTTAGACACGACTTTAAACAACATGCAATATGCATTCATGGACAAACAAGAACACACATACTCATGCACTATGATTCCAACTGGTTTTTTCATGCACAATGGTTTTGTCAAATCGGTATTACAAACTCCGTTGGGGAAAGATTATAACAAGACAATCCGAACTCACAAGCGGATATCTTGAAAATGTCGAATGAGGAACTTCCGATCCGAAAGGGCTTTCTCTCATTCTCCTTGAAAAAGGCTGACTTATTTAAGAATCGCTCATTTTCACTTTCATTATGTCAACAAAGGTCTGAGTATTCTCGCAAGCGGCACGACCTTTACCAATCCAAGAGGTCTTTACCAGGATTGTAACATGGGCTTGGTAAATGGCTTAGCAAAGGGGACTCTTTGAGTCGAGGTTATTGAAAGAAAATACTCTGCAATTGTCTCCGGGTCTACAAGTCAAGAACCTGCAACATGAAATAGAAATGGACTTGCTCGCACTTTTTCGAGCTAAGCTTATAAACATCTGAAACCCTACGTTAGTTCAAGTACCCTAATCTGAAGAGACTTTGTAAGGGATGTAACGTAGGCTAGGTGCATGGGTTGAGAAATGAACGGATCATAGGCTCAAAATGTATATGATTGGGGTGAATAGGTTGGTGATCATCTTGGCATTATCACCGGTCTTCTTCTTCACCAAAGATTTTCTTCTCGGTAGATGTTCCATTGGCTTCGAGAATTCATCACTTGATTCTTTTGAAACTTCTTGATTGGGGATGATTTCGACATGTCATATCCTAACATTTTTCATTGGGCATTGGCATTGCTTTTACCAGGCACACTGCTTTTCTTGCCCCTTTTTTTTTGACATTTGCTGCTTACATTGTAAACATTGGCCAACTGTATCATACTGAATGACTTATCATTGTGTGAACTCAAAAGCCTCTCGTCTTTAGTCGACACTCCTGATATGCTGCTTGAACAACGATGACTTTTGCCTTGCCCCAGTGTGGGGGATGATCACCAACTGGATTTATATGAAACGAATTTGCAGGCTCAATTGGGCTTAGCAAAGGATAAAATGTGTGTAGGATAGAGAAAGAAATGCTCTTCGTCATCCTAAGGCACTTGAACTTCGCATAGATTCATCTGAAAAAGCAATACTCGAAGTTTGATGCAAGTGAGAGCAAGAAGATTTCTATACATTTTTCACCATATAACACTGATTTAACTCCAGTTCGCCCCGATGTGGGGTGGTTCTTGACAGGGGTAATTTGAAAGAATTCCTCCAAATGTTTAGGCTCAAAGAGATTGAACAATGGATTACTTGCAATATTTAGGTAGAGAAATGAGATGCCTCTTGTCATTTCGGCCATCGTACCTTTTGCGAGAGAACTCTTTACATTGCAGTCATAGAAATTTTTCCACTCCACTCGCTGGGGATTTTTTTCGTTTTTCTCACTGGGGATGAATGCATGGGACAGTGTATAGAATGGGGCTTGCCTTTCATCATCCCAATGTACCTTATTCAACATGTTCAATTCATTTCACATGAGTTATTAAATTGTCTAAATAGATTTCCCCTTTGAAATCGATAATACTGATTGATAAAATCATCATGCAGAAAATTAAAGCCAATGCACGCTTTTCATCTCGAAATTGATTGAAATCATCTATTCATCAGTGAAATGTTTGTCATTCAGATCATAAAACCAAACACTGAAAAACTTTTGCTGCAAAATGTCAGGTTTTATCAAGGATAGTACATCTTTACAGCATCAGAATTGACAGGATTGGAAAACACACGACCATCCATCTCTGCAAGAATCAGGGCACCTCCAGGAAGTACCTTCTTGACTACATATGGACCTATGTAGTTTGGAGCAAATTTACCTCCGGGAACAGGAAAGATTGGCAGCACCTTCCTCAGGACTAGATCATTTACCTCGAAGTGTCTCGGACGCACCTTCTGGTTAAAGGATCTAGCTATCCTCTGCTGATAGGTTTGACCATGGCAAATTGCCCTTAACCGCTTTTCATCAATTAGGTTCAACTGTTCGTGTCTTTGTCGCATCCATTCCGCTTCAGACAACTCCACCTGGGATAAAACACGCAGGGAAGGGATCTCTACTTCGACAGGCAAGACTGCTTCCATGCCATACACCAAGGAAAAAGGGGTTGCACCGACAGAGGTTCGGATGGAAGTCCGGTATGCCATTAGTGCAAACGGCAATCTTTCGTGCCAATCACGATAGTTTTCGGCAGTTTTGGCCAGGATCTTCTTGATGTTCTTGTTAGCGGCTTCGATTGCACTATTCATTTGAGGGCGATAGGGAGATGAATTCAGATGCTTGATCTTGAACCCATTGAACAACTGATCCATGAACTTGTTGTTCAAATTCGTCTCATTATCGGTGATAATAGCTTCGGGGACACCATAGCGAGCGATTATGTCTCGCCTGATGAACCTCACAACATTCTTCGCTGTAACATTGGCATACGACGCGGCTTCGATCCACTTGGAGAAATAGTCAATCGCAACTAGGATGAATCGGTGTCCATTCGATGCCTTGGGATTGATTGGGCCAATCACATCGACGCCCCACATTGAAAATGGCCACGACTCGGACAACTGATGTAACTCCGAGGGGGGAACATTTATCTTATCCCCGTGAACTTGACAGCTATGGCACCTTCGAATATGCTGGATGCAGTCACTTTCGAGACTGAGCCAGTAATAACTCAGCCTCATGATCTTCTTGGCTAACATGTGGCCATTCATGTGTGGACCACATACCCCCTCGTGCATTTCCTGCATGATTCTAGTAGCTTCAGCTGCGTCTACACACCTTAACAGGATTGAATCATGAGACCTTTTATATAGCTTTTCACCACTGATAAAGAATTTCGAAGCCATCTTCATTATGTACTTCCTGTCAGCTGGAGTGCTTCCCTCAGGAAATTTTTGTCTCTGGATATAGTTCATGATATCGTAATACCATGGCTTTTCATCAGGTTCTCCAGTCAAAGCCATACAATAGGCTGGTTTCGTTAAGACTTCGATCTTCAAGGGTTCTACCTCTACTCCCCCGATCACTTGCAGCATGGAAGATAACGTGGCCAGCGCATCGGCGAACTGATTATGGGATCTTGACAAGTACTCGAAGGAAATGTCTTCGAATTCCTTTATGATTTCTTCGAGATATTCATGATACGGCACTAGCTTGGTGTCTCTCGTCTTCCATTCTCCTACAGTCTGGAGAATAATCAGAGCGGAATCACTAAACACCCTTAACTTGGTTATCCCCATTTCCATTGCGGCTTGAAGTCCGAGGATACAAGCTTCGTACTCGGCTATATTGTTAGTGCATGGGAACACCAACTTTGCTGCTACTGGATAATGCTGCCCATCTAGGGATATTAAGACTGCCCCAGTGCCAGACCCAGTCAAGTTCACGGCTCCATCGAAAAACATGGTCCACATATCTTCCTTTATCACTAGAATGCGGTCCTCTGAGGAATAGCCATCATCATCGAAGATTCCAGGATTCTCGGCCAATACATCAGCAATTACTCGACGTTTGACTGACTTCTATGGCATCATTTGTACATCAAACTCTGAAATTAAAATCTGCCACTTGGCCAGTTTCCCCACCAAGGCCGGTTGATCAAGTAAATACTTGATGGGATCATTCTCAGTCACCAGGAGAGTCTGGTGATGCAGTGTATACTGTCTCAGCCGATGGAGCACCCATACTAGTGCAGCACAAGTCTTCTCGGCTTCGGGATAATTCAACTCCGAAACAGTAAACTTCTTACTCAAATAGTAAATGGCTCGCTCCTTTCCATCTTCCGAATTTTTCTGGGCTAGCATCGCTCCCAGAGACTCGCTGTGAATAGTGAGGTAAAGGATCAGAGGCTGTCCCGGTGTTGGTGGGACTAACACTGGTGGTTTCATCAAGTATTGCTTCAGTTCACTAAATGCTTCTTGGCAATTACCATCCCACTCCACTTGAGCATTCTTCTTTAGCAGTTTGAAGAACGGTTTAGCTGTTTCGGAGAGCTGGGAAATGAAACGGGCTATGTAGTTCAATCTGCCCAGGAGGCTCCGTACTTCTTTCACGGTCGATGGGGGTTGTAGCTCACATATAGCCTTCACTTTGGAAGGATTAATTTCAATGCCCTTACTGCTTACTACGAACCCAAGTAATTTGCCCGACGTTGTCCCGAATATGCACTTGGCTGGGTTGAGACGGAGTTTAAACTCACGGAGTCGGTCGAGCAGCTTCTTCAGGGTATCAACATGACTCTCTCCAGGTCGAGACTTGGCGATCATGTCATTGACATAGACCTCAATCTCCTTATGCATCATGTCGTGGAACAAGGTCACCATTGCTCGTTGATACATTGCCCCGGCATTTTTGAGACCGAAGGGCATGACTTTATAGTGAAACGTTCCCCAAGGAGTGATAAACGCCGTCTTCTCCTTATCACCGTCCTTCATTCTTATCTGATTATAGCCCGAGAAGCCATCCATGAAGGAAAACAGCTCGAACCCAGCAGTACTATCTACCAGAACATCTATATGCGGTAATGGGAAGTCGTCCTTAGGGCTTGCCTTGTTCAGGTCGCGATAGTCGATGCACACCCGAACTCGGCCATCTTTCTTCATGACCGGCACGATGTTAACCACCCAAGTAGGGTATTGGGTGACTTTGATGAATCCCACTTTCAACAGTTTCATGACCTCCTCCTCTATCTTCTTCGAAAGTTCAGGTTTGGTTCTTCGCAGCCTCTGTTTCTTGGGTGGCATGCCGGGATTGGTAGGCAAGCCGTGCTCTACAATAGACGAGTCTAAACCCGGCATGTCAGCATATGACCAGGCGAAGATATCCTGGTAATCTCTCAGCAACCGGACTAGACGTTCGGTTTCGTCTTTGGGAAGGGTTGGCCCCTATCTTGACATCGGGGTAGTGATTCCCTCTATCGTCGTCAGGGTCTTCTATCTTTAGATCATCCATACCTCCCCATCCGTCAGGGACAATGTCGCGAGGATCCGAATAAAAGCTTGGGGGCGCCGAGTACTTCACATAGTAATCAAACTTGCCACTCGGTTGCCCCAGCGTGTCGATTACTTCCGTCTCTTCGTGCATCATCCTCGCCGGATCCGGAAACATGGTGCGGATATGTGGAGGCATCCTACCACGCGTAGGCTCTTCACTATTCGACCCTTGATTGGATCGTTGTCCGTTCTGCTCAGTTCCTTGATCTCGACCTCGACCGTATCCGCGTCTCTCATTGTTCGGCACAGTTGGCCCTTGGTACCCCAATCCAGAAGTGCGGGGTCTTTGAGAGGCTTCGATCGGTCGGCGGATATCCTGACCATCCCTGCCAAGGCCTTCGCCCGGAATAAAACCATGGGACACCATTACTCTTCCAACCATGACAGCAGCATTCGACACCTCAGGAACTGGCGGCGATGATCCTCTAGACGCATGAATGGTCGATACAAGCTCGAGTGACTGGTAACTTGACTCTATTCTGCAATCTGGCTCAACATAGGGGATAGCCGCTGCATGATAGATCGGGTGTTCCTCCTCACCATGGACGGTTACTAACTTCCTTTCCATCACGAACTTTACTTTCTGGTGTAAACTGAAAGGCACAGCTCCAGCAGTATGAATCCATGGACGCCCAAGTAGAAAGTTGAATGCAGTGGGAATGTCCATGACTTGGAATAGGACATTAAACACTGTCGGCCCAACCTGTATGTCGAGGGGAATTTCTCCCATTACTTCTTTCTTTGTCCCGTCAAAAGCTCGCACAAAGGTCTTTGCAGAATTGATTCTAGACGGATCAATCTTGAGGCGATGTAGAGTCGCAAGAGGACATATGTTCAAGGCTGAACCATTGTCGATTAGAACCCGGGCTACGTGCGAGGCCTTGTATTTGACGGAGATATACAGGGCTTTGGTATGTCCTCTGCCTTCCAGAGGGAATTCCTCATCCGAAAAGGCTATCAAGTCCTTGAGGAGTATGGAGCCCACAAACTCTTCCAGTCTTTCATGATCGATCGTCTCAGGCACGTGGACTTCTCTTAACACTTTCATTAAGGCCTTCTGATGCTTGACCGATGTCTAAAGGAGTTCTAGCAAAGAGATTTGTGCGGGCATCTTGCGCAGCTGGTCGACTATGTTGTACTCACTGGCTTTGATTACGGCCAGGAATTCCTTAGCTTCCTCATCGGTGACAGGCTTTGCAGGTTGAGCGTTTGCTTGGCCATAGGCACGTCCGGATCTGGTGACTAAGTCGACGTCAAGACTGTAGGACCAAGGGACTGCTTTATCGTCGGAGTACTCATAAGGTTGAGGAATCTCGATCACAATTCCTTCATCGGCTGCGGGCGTGCTTATTATAATCTCCTCGTCATCAGTCGCGTCTTCGAGCGGAGGCATGTCCTCGGGCAAAGGATCGAGCTTATCCTTCCCGGCGTTTAATGTGGCGAACTCCTCGTCCCAGTTAATGACGACCTCGGAGATGGCAGACACGATGCCGGTGTGGTCAGCATAAATAATCATCTTAGCTTCCACCATTCTTGAGATTCTTTCTCTCATGATAGCCAGGGAAAGGACCTCATTACTCGGGTGATACCCGGCTTTCACCAATTCACCGTAGACCTCAGCGGTGTACACCTTGACATTTTTTATTCGACCAGCATCGAAGCAGAATATAGCATTCACATTGCTCGCATGGTCAGGGAGCGGGTTACTTTGAACATTCGGCTTGGCGGGCTGGAATGAGAAAGCCTTCGTGTCCAGGAGGTTCTGGATTCGGTGCTTGAGGGCTAAGCAATCATCGGTCGAGTGTCCGAGCTCACCTATATGATAATCGCATTTTTTTGACGGGTCGAAGTTACGAAACTGCTCAGGATTGGGCCGCTTTGGCTCGGTGGTGAGTAAACCTTTCTTCTGGAGCACTGCCAATACTTGAGATAACAATACGGGGAGGGGGGTGAATTGCCTCCTATTGTTCCTCCTCTGAAAAGGTTGAAGACTCGTGTTTTGCTGTTGAGCTTCAGCCACCTGAATTGCCGGGGGAGGATTAGTATTTCGACGGCTCGGTTGGTTATAAGCCACATTCACTTCTGTAGCCGGTTCTTTCTCCTTTCTTGCATTGAATCTCTTGGTTGATGCAGACGGCTCGACAAACCACCCATCCTTCAGTCCTATCTCGATCTGTTCGCCTATGGGGATAAGTTGGTTGAAGTTATTGGCCGGAATGGCCACCATTTGATTACGTTATTCGAACGGGAGAGTCTTCACGAATATCCTCTTCAGTTCACTGTCTATGGGTTCCGGGACGACCTGAGCGGCTATATTCCTCCATCTGATGGCATAGTCTTTGAAAGACTCGGTCTTCTTCATTTGAGCACGCTCGAGATCATCACAGGTAGGAGTGATGTTTGTTATGAACCGGTATTGCTTCAGGAACGCCTCGCTAGCTTCCTTCCAGGTTTTGAGGCTATTGATCTTTTTCATGAGATACCAGTGCAGAGCAGGGCCGGTCAAGCTCGCTTAGAATGCATGGATCATCAGAAGTTCGTTGTCAACGTACGAGGTCATCTGTACGTGGTACAACTGCAGGTGGGCCTTCGGGCACGTGGTGCCATTGTATTTGTCGAAGTCCGGCATTTTGAACTTCTTCGGGATTTTGATTTGTGAGTACATGGATAGATCGATCGAGGGCGAATCCTGCGAACCCTCTAACTACTTAACTCTCTCCTTGAGCTTGTTGACTCGTTCATCAGGCTTGGGTTTGTTAACGACAATATGGACGGGGTCATCTTCTAACTCAGGCATATGATCATCTTCCTCGACGTCGACATTCTTTTCACTTGTATGCTTCGGGACTGATACTTTAGGGGGTGCCGGAACAGGGATCGACCGAAGAGCCTTGATCTCAGCGGTCATTTGTTGCATGGCGACGGTGAGTTGCTTGATCTGGTTTGCCATACCGTCAACACGTTCCTGCAACTCAGTTTGATCGGCCATTCTAGTTTTTGACCGTGTGCGAATAGGTGATCGTGATCGGCCCGTAGTTACCTAATTTGCAAAACAAAGCATTCATAAGTGTGGAGCAAAAATCACACGCCGATCCATGACATTAGTCTAACTGCTTTGAATTGAAGAGACCTCTTTATTGAAATGATGAACAAGTTTTACACCGACTGATGACTGAATTAAAGACAAATGACCCAGTTCCTAAGCAAATTTAAAACTGAAATGGAAATGAAGAAAAATAACATCAAGCTTTGACTCTCTTTTTATTTAGCTTGATCTATAGACGTATGGGAGGCGACATATTTCTTTAGCTGCTCATAAGCCCGAGCTATCTTGGCTGCCTTCTCTTCAGCTTCTTCGACCTTCTTTTTGAGGCGGTTGTTCTCTGAGCGATTGGCGGTCTTGAGAGGCACCTTAGGTATCGTCGGGAGTAACTCCTGCGAGATCTTGTGTCAACGGATGTATTTGGTCGTCGCGAAGTAAAACTTCTACTCCCCTTTTAGTTCTCCTTCGGGTCGGGCTATCTTTAATATACGACACTTCCTTCACATCTTTTGAAGTTGAGCTACAGTCCCTTCATGATCTTCACTTTGATCGGAGAAATCGGCACGGAGGAGCTCGGGTTGTAACGCCGGAGGGAGCCCCTGAAGAATCTGATACTGACGAGACACTCTGGCAGGGTAGTACTCGATTGCGCCAGTGAAGCCCAGAAGTGGCACCAGTCCAACACCATTACACGTAAGCCGAGCTTCCTCGACATTGAACCAACTAGCATGCCATTGGAAACCTTGGGGTCTAGCATTTTTCATAAAAATGATCCACTCGGAATAATGGTAATCCGATGCATTTTCTTGTTTTTCTTTGTAGCTTAAAATGGGATGACTAGAATTATTGAATTCGGAAATTTTAAGCAAATTACCACACCCTTTTATGTGAGACAAAAACCAAATTTGCAATAGTTCAATGGGTGCATGAAATGTCTTGTCACCATTTTGCTTGAATTTGGTAAGAGAAATGAAGGTCTCTGCTAAAATAGTGTTGACAAAATTCTTTTCAAGACAGACTTGTTGGATGAACCATGCAATTGACGGGTTACATGCGTTTTTACAATGAGGAAAAATGACGAACCCGAAAAACGCTAGTAAAAAGATTCTGCCTTTTTGAAAAGGTTTGGCTTTTTCAAAACATTGACTTAGGAACAAAAAGGGACATGACCCACGGTTTGCTTTCAAAACTTTTTCTAAGTCATGTTTTCCGACACTCAGAAATTTCGACAACATTAATATCGAATCAATTCCCAAAGGTGGTGTGATTAACTCCGATCCTAAAGGTTTTCCAATGAGCACACTATACTCTTCCAAAGTCGGGGTGAGCTCATGCTTACCGAATATAAAGGTGGATATCTCGGGACACCAAAAATGGGCCAATGCGCGAATGAGGCCTGTACGGACTTTGACCTCGAGCAGGGGGAGCAACCTTCCGATGTGGCCCTCGACTAGCTTGCGGTTGGTCGGACTGAGTAGACTCCACCAAGCACGGAGCTCGTCCTTAGGAGTATCGAGAATCCGGATGTCTGTACCTCCCATAGTGTATAGACCAAGACTCACGACCGATCTAGTGTCATGGACCGACCAAGGAAAAAGACGAACGGTAAATAAATTGCAAGATAGAGTTATAGAAAACTTACTTCACCGGGTAGAAAAATGGCAATCACATAGACATGCGCATGAAATGTGAGGTTCGATTTCTACCTAGACTCTGGCTTACAAAATGGAGACGAGAGGATTACCGAGCTAAACCAGTCATGGTGGTGGTTAGGCTAGGATTCCCCTGACTCCGGCTTGGTCAAAGAGCCGACCCGGGTTGAGTGGGATACAACCGTGGTGGGTACTCACTGACACCATGAAAGAAAATTCGGGACCGAGGAGGGCGACCCGTACCAAATGGTTTTGGTCGGGGTGTCCACTGTCTCAGTACCATCCTAAACCTATGCCGCCCAGGTCCGGCAGCGGGTAGTGTGTGCGGTGTAGTGAAAATATAAGGCATACACAACAGGTTATATCAAACAGCGCTTCGTGCATAAATTAAACCATACATCCGAACACCTCCCTGCAAAACAAGGGTTAACAATCACGCCTCCCCTTATACCTCCCATACTGCAAAAACATTTAACACTTAAAAATGTTAGGGACGTACCTGGGATCCTCGCTGCCAAACAAAAATTATTTTTCAAAAGAAAAATTGGCCTAAGTCCACTAAGAGTTTTAACTCAAATCCCCAGTAGAGTCGCCAAGCTGTCGCGACCCTAAAAAATTTTGTAAGCTGTCGCGACCCTAAAAAAAATTTTGTTCAATTCTTTCGGGGGCTAATGGATTATTAAGATTGAACTTAACTCGAGTCCTCCCAAGCCCTACTAATTCGCAACTTAGGGTTTAAGTTCTTAACATGCAATCGTTTTCATGCTTGGAGTCGCCACTAATCAATTTGTGGTAGGCTGATTAGAAACCTAAATAAAACATAGGGAGATATATTTTATTCCTACGAACCAGAGATTCTAAGCCCGGGGACTTGATTACGCTAGATCTAGTCTAACGCCCTTTCGGTACCTTTTCATTTCAAAAATATTTTGGCAGGCAGTTCGGATCCATTTTAATTTAATTTCTAACATGTGAGGTGTTCATGCAGGTGCGCAAACCACCAATTTAACACCCAGAAATCAAAGCATTAAATAAATTGCAAGCTTAGGAGAACAACTTACCTCGAATCCAGCAAGCATCTGCATTGTTAGCGAAAAATCATACAGACAATCCTAATATGATTTCTAATTAACAAACAATTCACTCAATTTCTCTTTTTTTTTTGAATTTTCACTTTATTTAAATAAAACTTAAACTATATACAATGACGTGCGACAATGACATGCGAATTAATGCAACCTAACATGCATACTATATGTCATGCGACAACATGACCTAATTCTAATGACGTGCAATGATATTTTTTGTATTTTCTGATGAAATTCGGAATGAAAATATGCCTAAATTAACATGCAACCTAATGACTTCTATTTTTGGTATTTTCTGTTTAAAATTCGAAATTCAAAAATACCTAAGTTAACATGCAATCTATGATGACTTAACCTACGCTAGAATGATTTCTTTTTGGGATTTTTGATTAAAAATTCGGAATAATAAAATAACGTGAATAATCCGTTAGAATTTGAAATAATACCTAATTTAAATTAGGAAACATACCACGTTAAGTCCTAATTTAAATTATATATTTATCTTATCCTTCGGGATATATTCAAGAATCCTAAACATGCAAAATTCTAATTTGAATAACAAAAACAGAAATTTTTTTTGGGTTTTCTTTTTATTTGAAAAGGAAAACAATCAAAACAAGGATAACAATCAAACTCAAATCAACCACGCAATCCGCCAAATTTGTTTCAAATTCGGATTAGGCACAAAAATCAAATTATCGGTCATATCTAAAGGGTTATAGATATTAACGGATAATTGATTATTCAAATTTGAAAAGCTAATGAAATTTATTATCGTATCTAAGTGATTATAGATAGGATGATAATTTCCCGTATCGCCGCGTATCGTACCTTAGGGATAAGGTCGGATAGACGTCCAAATACGTTGCTAAATTAGGAAAGTTTTCCTAATTTGAATATTTCAAAATATTGCGGATATCTAGAACATTATCTAAACATATCTAATTTTGCACAAGATATTCATGCAATATTCCAAACGACTCAAACTAGGAAATTAAATATTTGAAAATATATCGGATAATATCATTACCTAATTTACCGATAACTTCCAATTTTGAAACGTCTCGGGATGAGCTTGTGGATCGGGACCGGGCTCGGGCTTGCGGATTGAGCGACGACGACATGGCGACGGGATCACCGGCGAGGTCGACAAGAACGAACACCGGTGGGCTCACGACGACACTGGCAAGGGCGTGAACAGCGGCAACAAGGTTGTCCGGCAGCCTTTCGGTGGGGCTCCGGAGTGCGATGAACAGCGACGGTCTCCGGGAAGTACGATTTGGCTGTGCTGCTGCGATTCACAGCAGGTCTTCGTGATAAAGGAAGCCGCAGCAGCAGCAGCGAAGACCGAACAGGAACGCTGACTTCTCTGGGCGTCGTGGCTTCGTCTACGTACTCTGCATGGGAGAGCGTTGCTGTGCAGGAGCCGTGGGAACGTCTGACCGAAGAAGACTCTGGCGTGAACAGCTTCTCTTCCCTTTGGCGTCGTTGGTGTGGCTTACATATCCTGCATGGTAATGCACGTCCTCTCCTTTTGCTGTTTTATTGGCGTTGGACTGCTGAGGGATCCGTCGGTGCTGATGGAGTGTTGTTGAAGTGCAGGAAAAACGTAGACTTGGGCAGAGGAAGCCGCAGCAGCACAGATGTCGTTCGGAAGGTATTCTGGATCAGCGAGGCTCGAGGGACCAGTCAACGTGGGAGGAAAGCCTTCAGTGAAGAATAACGTGGAAGCAGCAGCAACTGAGTTGGCTCGGCAGTGGGGACGCGCGTCGCGGCGGTGATGGCGTCATGCTCGGAGGACAGCTCCGTCGAGCGACGAGGACGACGATGCGACGCGGCAAAGGTGACGACACCGACCTCTCTCTCTTGCTCTCACTCTCACTAAAAAATCTGATCTGAAATTGTGTTGTGTCCCCCTAATTTCTGACCTAGTTATGTTTATATAGTGCTAATCCTAGGTCAATTAGAATGGGCTCTAATCCTAATGGGCTTAGACTTGGGCTTAGGCTCTAATCAAATTAAATGGGCTGAATTAATTAAATTCAACAAACTAAATCAAGCCCAAATTAAAAACAACCAAGCCCGTGCGACGTAAAATTCCCAGCTCTTGCATTCCCGAGTGAAACGAGTTTGATTCGATGAAAATTAAGCACGTTTGCCATCGCCAATTCTATGCAAAATGCAATTAAAATAAAATGAACCTAAACTATATGCTATGCAATTTAAATATTTTTGTTTAGGGGTTAACAATTTAATCCCTAATTTTCTATGCAAATTAAACTAAATGTTGGGTAAAATTTAGGTGTCAACAATACGTAATGTTCTGGCTGGTAAAAGACTATTTGTGGGGCCATAAAGATGAATATTGCATTCCATCTAAACGTGTGTTCTCTTCATGGATATGCAATAGACTTGCTTATCAGTGCCCAAATGTATTTTTACCAGGAAACACTTGAAGGGCTCTCCTCGGTAATTCTCTGTCTAAGATGGGATGGCATACTTTATTGAGTATGCATTCAATTGTCTAAATTGATTATTTTGAAGTACTTGCCAAATAGGTTGCTACATTATCTTTGAAAGATCCGGTGGCTTGTTAAAAACCCTGTCCCTAGAAAAATAACTATCGTCATTGCCTCAGTTGAAATTTGATTTTCAAGTTAAGTTTGTCATTATCTCATTGATGGGTTCTTGTACAAATCCTTGTGCAAAATTCCAATTTGAATCGATTATAAATTAAATCGGATCTAAACATCTAGTCAAAATCAACATTTATGAACTGCGTCCTGAACAATAACGACAATGTGCAGGGAGTAGTAAGTATCTTTGTAGTCGTCATAGTTATTGGAGAGGCTTCACTGAACTTCTGTGAGTCAATTGGCAGAGGCTCCCGAGTTCGATCGGGTATATGAAATCACTAATTGAGTTGGATATATCTGGCACTGGAATCAAACGGCTACCTGATCTCACTGGAAACTTGAAAAATTGGAAAGCAGGAAGGATGAATTCTTTCCATGCGTTTTGGATGATGGAGAAGCTCGAAGAAGATACATTTGCTAGTGGAAGTATCAAATGGGATCTACAGAGGTCCATGTTTGAGGGTTTCGAGATTGGAAGGTGCTCAAATACATGCAGTACTGAGTCTTACTTCCGGAAAGTCATGTCCATCTACATTTGTCAGACTTGCACATGACCACATGTCCAATTAAATCACTGAAACCTTGACATAAATTTCAATATGATGCAAGGACATCAAAATTTTATTGTTCAACCTAAATTACAAATATTCAATCCACAGGGTCGGTGGATCCATTTAAGATTTGGGAACTTCTATGATTTCATCACCTAAATATTCAATCATTTTATCAACCGTTAAATTAAATTTATCACACCATATTCGTTTATTTCATTTTTCTTCTAAAGATAAACATAGTGACATAATGAAAGACATGATAAATGTGACGTGACTACACATTGCCCTCCTTTTCCTTCTCAAATTGAATTCAAGCAAACTAGGTCCATTCCTTTTTGGGTTAATATCAAGAAAAACCTCAAATTAGTACACTTACGATAAATTTACCCCAAAATCTTTTTTTGACCATAAAAAACCCCAAACTGATACCCATGTGACAATTTTAACCTATGTTCGTTTCCGTTAAATTTTACCGTTATTCTGTGTTGAATGACATGTGGCAATTGACGGGTTTACTAGTTTGAGGTTTTACCCTCTATTTGTCATCGGTATACCATTTTGTGATTTTTTATGATATTAATCAAATTTAATGGATGGTAAATTTGTCAAAAATGTATCAGTTTGGGGTTTTGATGGTCAAAAAATTAGTTTAGGGTAAATCTATCACAAGAGTACCAGTTTTGGATTTTTTATGATAAAAAAATTAGTTTGAAGTAAACTTATCACAAGTGTATCAGTTTGGAATTTTTGTGGTTGAAATTGATTAAGACTCGTTATAATGTAAAACTAACTAGCATCTGCAGTGGACAAATGAAAGTTGTTTGTTTGAAATTTTAGTAAGCCAATTATTTTTTTAACATATATTCTTCTACTTTCAATTTTTTATGTTTCGTAAATTTTGCGGCATTTATAATTTGATTTATTATTTAGTATGAAACACTTGAACATTTAAAAATATTTAAATAATATAATGTCGTATCACGTTTTATTTTTTCAAATTTTTTTAGCTTCAGATTTTAAAGCAAAATCAAAAGCAGAAATATTGAGTGATTTTTTTGTGCTTCACAAATATGTGATTTATAATAAATGAAGTGCAATGTTCAGTATATAATCAACCATACTAGAACTAAGTTCTCAACTATTATATTATTGAATTAAATGAAACTTAAATTATAATATAAATCAGTTCTCAAACTTAAATAATCAAGATATTAATTATCATAATTGATATTAATAATAATTCATTTTTAAAACTGTTAATAGTCTGATTTGCTATGTTTACACCTATATATAATTATTTTTTTAAGAATTACTACTTATGTAATCATGATATACTAATATATCTCTTAGATTATATTAATAAAAGGTAGTAATATTTTTTTGACCAACTTATAATCACCAGTAATTATAATATAATTCTAATAATCACCATTAACTACTATGATTTTTTTTTGGTAAGGAATTAACTATTATGATTAGATGCAAGTAAATTGTAAATTACACCTCAGATTTATAATTCGAAAAAATTTATGACCTGTAACTATAAATTCTTGCTCTACAATCGTCAAGTTGTCTACGATTATTAATCTTTAACACAATGTAACATAAATTGATAATTATAGTGATATAAGTAATTATTTTTCAAAAAAATATTTTTCAAATCATTCATGTTTGTTCGAAATAAAAAGGCTCTTAAACCTCTTGCTATCGTGCTTGTGGGCTGTGACGTCTTGGTGGCACTCACATGAGTCCAATCAAAAAGTATTCCCTCGTAGCACTTACACCACTCGAAATACGGGAAAAGTATAAAAAAAGTCTTAAACCTATTTCATTTATATCAATTCAGTCTTAAACCTTTTAATTTGACCAATTTAGTCCTAAATATTTTCGCATTTGTATCAATTCAGTCCATCTGACCAAATTTAAATCGAAAATCAATGACGTGGACACCGGCGGTCCTACATGGCACGACCGGTGCTGATGTGGATAGATTTAATAATTTTTCAGATTTTGATAATTTTTTTCTTTTTTTTCTCTTTTCTTTTTATTTAATTTTCTTTTTCTATACACCTCGCCAGCTGACCATCGCCTGCCACAGGCTGATCTGGGTGAGGGCCTTTGAGCCCTTGCCGGCCACAGGCGAGGGCCACCACACCCTCACTGACCACAGGCAAGGGTCGAAACCCCTGCTTGCCATGAGTGAGGGCCATCCCACCCTCTTCGGCCATAGGTGAGGGCGTAAAGGCCCTAGCTCATGGCAAGCAAGGGCTACAATGCCCTCACCTATTTAAGGTGAGGCGTTGTAGCCCTCGCCTAGATCTAGGTGAGGGTTGGATCTGGGCGAGGGCGTCAGCCCTCACCCATGGTCGATGAGGGAGCGGCGGCCCTCGTCCAAACTAGGCGAGAGTCGCCAGCCCTCAGCTATGGCCGGTGACCTCACCGGCCAATAGTATTTAGAAAAAGAACATAAAAGAGAAAAAGAATAAAAAAAATTCTGAAAAAATATAAAGAAAAATTATAAAGCTTGTCCACGTCAACGCTGGCTATACCACGTAAGACGGCCGACATCCACGTCAATAATTTTCTACCTAAATTGGCCGGATAAACTGAATTGATATCAATATGAAGATGTTTATGACTAAATTGATCTAATTAAATGGTTTATGACTGAATTAATACCAATGCAATTGATTTATAAATTTTTTAGTACTTTGCCCCATGAAAAGTTGCCAACATAAATAGGCCCCACCCCGTCGTGCACACAAAATTATTTGCCTCCTCCTCCATTGATTTGCGATTGGGGCAACAACCTACTAGGGTTAGCTTACTTTACATATTTATCTAGCTTACTTTATCTTATAAATCCTTACTCGATATCCAAAAAAAAATGCTAAAGACTAGAAGATGACTTACAAAAATTGATTTTATTAGTAATATCAGTAGACTTTTATTTAGTACTTGAGAAATGTTCTATCGCTTCGTTACTCACTCACGAATCTTGAGTAATAATACTCGGTTATAGTTTCATCACATCATTTTTTGTACTACTTTTATAAGTTAGAAAATTGGAAAATAATCAGATAAATTTTGTATATGAAACTTATCCGATCCCTTTGAATATGCTGTTTCTATATCTTAAGATTTATAACAACCACGATAAACCATGAATGATCCAAAAAGTTTATGATACAACACTGTTCAAATTGTTAAATTTAACGGACCTCACCGGATATAGTCTTACCACACGGTGCCAAGATGACAGTCTCATCACAACAAAGTGTTGGCTGGGTCCACCTTATGTGGGGCTAGTTAGTATAAAACAAAACAAAAAAGAGAAAAAGTCAAAAGCAAACAAAGAAAAGGGGCTTCTATTTTGTGTGGTGAGAGTGTCCAATAGGAGAGAAAAGTGAGTTTTTACCAAGAGCTCACCGAGAAAACAGGGGAGAGAAAGGAAGAAAAGGGGCTGAATTCTGCAGTCCCATTTCGAAGGCCAAACATTATTGGAATTGGCTTAAATTTTAGTATATTGTGCGTGAGACCAAGAGCTACGAGTTGATCATTTTCGTTCGTTGAGAATCTCCTTTGAATTCTTCAATTGCGATTAGGGTTTTCTCTTCCTTATATAAATCTACTTTTGCGGTGATGGAAATAATGTTGTATTGTTGATGTTATGCCTCCAGTGTGTGACTAGAGAAGAACTTTGTATATCCTACCATTCTTGGTAATTTATGGAAGGTTTTTTGGGCGGTCCGTGATTTTTCCCTCATTAGGTTTCCACGTTAAATATTGATGTCATTGTTGTATTTGTCTCCTTATTATTGCAAGGTTGAATTGTTGGAATATTGTTGGTTGTTGCTAGGATTAAGTCGATTTCAGTCGGTTTAATTGTGGGGGAGATATTAATCCTGAATTGGGCTTACTCTTCGTAAATTATTGCCTCAGTTCTCCCCAACAAAGTGGTATCAGAGTTAGCGTTGAGTTTAGATTCTAGTATTGAATGGAGGAAACTAGCGGCACCATGTTTAAGTTAAATGCCAAGAATTATAACATTTGGAAGCCTCGGACGGAAGACATGTTATATTGCAAAGTTTAATTTGATCCCGTTGAGGGTAATGAGGCTAAAGGAGATAAAGAAGACGGAAAATAGGAGCGAATAGATGGAAAAACGGTTGGGTTCATTCGACGATGGATTGATGATAGTGTGTTTCATCATATGGCTCAAGAAACGAAAGCGGATACTTTGTGGAAGAAATTGCAAGATCTCTATGAGAAGAGAACCCCACAAAATAAAGCTTTTCTAGTTAAAAGACTCGTAAATTTGAGATACAAGGAGCGAAATAGCATGTTGAAACACATGAGTCAATTTTAAGATGTTGTAAATCAATTAAAAAATCTTGAGATTGACTTAGGTGATGAATTGTAATCATGTCTATTGCTTAGTACTCTTCCCGATAGTTGGGACACTTTGGTTGTGGCATTAAACAATTCAGCTCCTTCCAATATGCTTTCCATGAGCATGGTCAAAGAAAGCGTATTCAATGAAGAAACAAGGAGAAAAGGCTTGAATTATGCTTCTAAATCGGAGGCTCTTGTCATAAAAACCAAGGCGAGAACTCAATCAAGAAAATTGCATAGTAATGATAATAGGGGCAAGTCAAGAGAAAGATTGAAGTCAAAGCCAAGGAGGAGTGTCAAGTGCTGCAATTGTGGCAAGATGGGACATTATGCCAAAGAGTGTTGGTTGCTAAAGAGAGATAATGTCACGCCCCGGACCCCCGCCGAGCCCGCGACATCCCGCAGCTGGTCGATTAGTGCGACATCCCAGGTTATCGCCGACCTCAACCTTGCCATCAGAGATTTACAATCACAGCGGATATTTACAAACAAACCCAGACAAATAAAAACTGGGGGATTTAATCAGGAAGAATATACATTTTTCTTTCATTCAAACCTATACAATATTCACAACTTACAACCAGTCCATATTACCACCACATACACTTGTACACCACAGCACACACCCTCGATATCCAAAAAGATCGGTGACCTGGCTTTCTACCCAAAAATGGTACTCATTCCAAAAACCCACTCTGACCTTCTAAACTAGCCTCATCGATCCTTGCTCGGTGTCCATTCCGAGTCCGATTCCTCCTTACCCGAGTCTGAACTCTCTGAACTCCCCTCAACGGTCTGATTATCTGAGGACTCCGACTCCGCCTCAATCACGATCGGGTGATTAATGTCGCCCGACTCAGCTGGAATAAATTTCTGATATTCTGCAGCAAGTTCATCGAAGAAATTAACCTCGGGGACATAATTAGGGTCCATGTACTCTTGAAAGAGGAGTATATAGTTCGATTCTCCTACAAACTCTTCCGACTCCTCTGGCTCATCGGGTACGTCCTCCGGTTCGACCTCGGACTCTACTCCCACCGGTTCTTCCTCAGGAATCGGTTCCAAATCTATGTCCATCGGGTCGTCCTCCACCTGAGATACCTCGGGTTTGGGTTCATGTTCGGCCTCTGACGATGCCTGCGCGCCCGACGCTGGATGCATGACTGATTGGGCTACACTGGTTTCCACACTAGTCAATTCGCCGTCTATTGGGGGCACTGCTAATGGATCCCAATCCCCAACCAAATCATATGGGACATCAAACCCCCTGATCGGCCCAAATACATCCTCATCCGCATCTCTAAAGAACCAGGCCGTATACACTTGGGTCTCCCATAGCGGTAATCCTACCTCTACAAAAATGGTGGTGGTCTGCCTAATCCAGGTCGTGTCGTCAGGCATGGGAAACTCTGCTACATCGTTCTCGGTGTGCATCGGAACTCCAAAACGTGGTGGTGGTGGTGGTGGGGGATTCATGGTTCCTGTCGGGGTTCTAAAATATCGGTTGAAACAACCATGAGAACACTTCTCAGTAAGTTTACCCCTAAACCCAACCTAGGCTACCACGTACCCTCCAGATAAAATTCACAATCACAATCACATACGTCAAATTTCAAGTAACATGCATAATACTCGCAATCACACACATATACAATTTTTCCCACATCGTGCATTTCTTTCGTTCTCATCCTCACTTTCCACATTCCTCGCCAGTATCCCGCGTTAACGTACACGCCCCAGGCACACTGCGATCATTCACCACATCCGGCCTGCGTACCTGTTCACGCCTCAAGGCCCAATCTCGACCTGAGCATCACACGCTCCAGGCCCGATCTCAACTCAGCCCGCGCCAAATGCGACAGGCCTACATGATTGAAACCCGAGCTTATAATGCCTCGGTTCAATCCCGGTCTCACCCGAGCAATCGTGCCTCGGACCGATTCTCATGCTTGCTTTTCCCAAGCCTCAGCCTGTGCCAAATGCAACAGACCTACGTGATCGCGATCCGAGTTTAGAATACTCGGCCCGATCCCAACTCGCACTTTCACACGCTTTCCCACCATCGTTCACCACACCACAATGTCAATCAAGCGCATGCCCGACATACATTTACCATACACCACTGGTCAATCACACGTGGACTGCACACGCATTCTTTCACACGTAACTCGTGCACACTCAGCACAGAGCATGGCAAAACCAATAATCAATTTAATCTAACTCACGTGCACATCCAACTAGCATATCCAATCAACAAATTACCCAACAACATACTTAATTTAATCACCACAACTTAATTATAATTTAAAAACACTTTCGACACACAATTTCTTATTTTTCGCCCACTAAACGGCGTCGGATTAATTCCGAGCCTTCACGGAACTTCCTCGCCATACACCATCGGTTCTAAAAACCCAACTTGCCTCTCGAACAGACCATCATAGCCCCGTGAACAGTGATTCACAGCTCGTGAACAGTGATTCGCAGCTCGTGAACAGTGATTCGCAGCTTCAATTTCACCTCAAATTGCCCTCCAAAAATTCCCAAACTAATCCTCAAGGCCCGCCACACAATCCCGACCTAAAACCCCAACATTCCTCGCCCGAACAACTCCGATTTCAACCCAAAAATCCAATTTTTCCGGCGATACCCAATATCCTAAATCGGGATTAGAGGACGACTTACCTAGTTCTAGACTAAATCGGCTAGAACGGGGAGCGTCGGCACTATCTCGAACACGGCGGGAACTCACGGCGGTGTCCGGCTTGAGCGGCGACGGTCCGGCGGCGATGTGGGTCTTGCACAACCGAGACCCACGATGAGAGAGAGAGAAAAAGAGAGAGATGGTGAGACTTGAGGGTGGTTGTGGCTTGAGGGTGGTGTGGACGGTGGCTTGGAGGCGATCCGGCGTGCGGCGGCGAAGCGGTGGCGCCGGCGTGAGGAGAGATGGCCAAAGAAAACCCACGTGAAGGAGAGGGGGAGCTCACGGCAAGAGAAAGGAAAAAGGGGGGGGATTCTCACGGGAGAAGAGAGAAATGAATGGAGAGAAATTGGACTAAATTAGTCCAATTTTTGACCAAAGGCAAAAATTACCAAAATGCCCTTCTCAAACATTTTTAATCCAACGGCCCCGAATCGATCTTATCTTGATCCGACGGCCGAGATCGAATCTTGCACAAAAATATCCAAGGGCATATTTGAAATTTCTCAAAAAGTCCAAGGGCAAAATTGTCCAATCCAAAATTTGAGGGCAAAATGACCAAAATGCCATTTGCCCATAAAACATGCCCTTTAATAAATCCTAAGGGTATTTTGGTCACTTTCTCCGTTTCTTGCCCAAATCGAATTTTTCCAAAGAATTTAGGCGCACCAAAAATTGACACGTGTCACGTGCAACGTGATCCTAGCGTTTCGTCGTGAATTCCTAATTTTCCGGTGTCCAATTTGAGCGAAAACTCAATAATTAAATTCTATTAAATTGAACTCGAGCGTTTCTCGAGCTAACGGGCGGCTTGCGAGGGAAATTCGTAGAATCGACTCGTGACTGATACTAAATCGAATCACGTGCAAGTCCGTTCGGTACGTAACGATCTCGATTGTCATTAAAATCGCAAAGATCAATCGCTTGATCCGAGGGGTACGATCGTTCGGTATAATTTCAGAATCATTCGTCAAGTCGTTTCGTGGTCCAACGGAATCACCCACGATCCACTACTATGACAGTGACGAACTGACCCCTAACTATCCTTGGATCGGCCAACAGTGGCTCAAAATATCACTTCTACGATTTAATGGTCGAAATCCATTTACGATCGAATTTTTCTTTAGTCGTGCGAATTTAACTTCCCCTAATAGCCTTTCCCTAATGGTTAGCATTCCCAGGAATGATCAATTCCGGGCGAGAATTTACTACGAGCACATTTCATAAAACTCAGTTATTTCTTAATTTCCAATTGGCGGAAATTTCGGAATGTCACAGATAAATCTCATGACAAAAATGATGATCAAAAGATAGAAAAGAAACAGGTTACAATGGCAGTTTTATCCGATGGTGATATTATGTTTATATGTGACGATGGTTGTGTGAACCTTACATGTCAAGACTCTAGCTGGGTTGTTGATTCTGGAGCTTCATTTCATGTCACCTCACGGCGTGACTATTTTACTTCTGGGGAAGAACACTAGAAGTGCCAAACGTTGTGCACAGAGCACACTTTAGTGCCAAAAGTTTTCACCGGCTCACTTAAGTGCCAAATCGGAGCGAAAACGATCACTTAAGTGCCAACAGCGAGATATTCTGGCCAAAATTAATACGTGGCTTTTTTAATTAAATCTTGTAAATGACTTGGCAAACTTTTTAAAAAATAAAGTCCAAGTAGACTTAAAAAATGAGGTTGCATCACCTACGTGGCTTGGATGTCCAATGCAACGTCGTTTCCCCCTAGTTAATTAAACAACGTCACACGATGAAGGATGAAATTAGGGCTCGTGTGGTTGTAGTTCAAGCGAAGGAAGTTCCCGTTGTAGTCGCTCGATCGGTCGTCGTCGTCACTGTGCTTCGCCACCATCATCGTTGGCCACCGCTCACGTGTCGTCTCTTACCCTCAATCATTCGGGTTTGTCATATTCTCTCCATGGCTCAATTGGATGGAAAAATTAGGGCTCCGAGGGCACAATTAGGGTTTCAAGGGCACAATTATGGCTCCGAGGGCAAAACTAAGGCTCAGGGGGAAAGATAAATTAGGCATGACAGTTGTAGCGAAGGAATTGCAAAATAGTAATTGCGGGGACCTCAAGTTCTAATTATGGGGACACTAATGCTAGCTGTGTTGCTTCGTTTCTACTAAATGACAGCAACCGAAGTTATTTTATTTCGACAATGGCAATTTGTTTAATCATTTAGTTGCCATTGTAGGATCCTCCATGTGAACTTGTTGACTTTTGTGCGTTGTGATCCCAAAAGCTGATTATTTTGTTTTCTTTCGATGTAGTATAGGCATAGGGGACAATGTTGTCGCCATCATTGTTTGTTATGGTGGGAAATTTGTCATTGGCACTGAAGAATGGAATTATGCTGGTAGAAATGAAGGTACTATCTTTTTCTATGTAACGAGGCCATCATATATTGAATTCATAAGGGACATAGTGCATTATTTACGATGCAAAGTACATAAATTGCATTATTGTATTCCTGGGAAGAGCTTGAAGGACAGCTTAAGATTCTTCAGTGATGATAATGGTGTTAAGGATATTATTTATCATTATCTTCATGGCGAGAAAGCCAAAGTCTATATTGAGTATTACAGTGACTGTGAAAATGATGAAGATGACGAGAGCACCGAAATAGGAGAAGTAAGAGAATGTACTCATGTTGGGGACGAAAGGCAACAGCTGAGGACGAAGATGGAGGTAAGTCATATAGAGAGAGTTGAAAAAACGGAGAGATGTCTCCAAGTTTCTAGTAAAGACATACCTGATGAAGAATTGACCGGATTAAATTGGGAAGTTGCTCAATCTAGTGTCGAATGATGAAATTTTGGCAAATGTAAATTTCCTAAGTGATGACGATGACTATGAAGAACTTGCACAGTCAAAACAAAAGCAGAAAGACTTTTTAAGAAATTAATTTGCATCATTTAGAGAATCGCATAAACCACAACCAGTAAATAGGAACGAAGAAGCTCCAGCTGATGATAATCAAACTAAATATGAATAGAGTGGCGGTGAAGATGAGAGTGCTAACTCCAAGAATGAGCTTGAAGATGATGAAGTACCTATCTGTAGAAGGAAAAGTAAGTATCATTCCTATAATTCGACTACTGCATGTTCTGTTTTGTCCATAGGAATGAAATTTGATAATGCGAAACTCTTTAAAGAAACTATTATCAAGAACTCCATTGCTGAATAAAGGAGTGTTGAATTTATCAGAAATACGAAAGAATATGTAAGGGCTAGGTGTTCGCAACCAAATTGTTCATGGAAGATCTATGGGGCATTGAATACGAAAAGCGGGTCATTCCAAATTAGGTCATTGCAGAAGGAACATACTTGTTCCATTATATTTGACAATAAAAGGGTAATGAGTGTATGGTTGTCGAAGCACTTCTTCAATACTATCAAGGTGATGCCCGAGATTAAGAATCCTCAGTTGAAGCTGTTGGTGAAGGAGTTGGTAAGGGTTAGTGTATCAAGGAATCGGTGCAAAAGAGCCAAGCAGAAGGTGATGAGTACACTGATAGGTTGGTACAAGAAAAAATATGGCCAGGGTTGGGATTATGTTTGTGAATGTATGTTTCAAAACCCATCCGGTAGAGTATATGTAGAGATTATTGAGAGGCCATTGCCTGATTATGGACTAAGTTTGATAGGTTGTATGTTTGCTTTGATACATGCAAACGAGGATTTTTAGTTGGTTGTAGAAAAGTTGTAGGATTGGATGGATGTTTCTTGAAGGGTTTATGCAAGAGAGAGTTGTTGACTACCGTTGGGAGAGATGCCAATAACCAAATGTTTCCAATAGCTTGGGTTGTTGTCAAAGTCAAGAGCAAGGACACTTGGTCCTGGTTTCTAAAAAATATAATGGCTGACCTTAAGATAACCAATGGGGAAGGTTGGGCATTCATGAGCGACCAACAAAAGACAATGCCATTTAAAACTGTTGGCTTTTTAATATTAATCTCATATTTTTTTCTTAGAAGTATTTTCTGGTTTGAATTATTGTAGGGACTTGTTCCTGCATTAGCTGAGTTGATGCCATATGCTGAACATAAAATGTGTGCGAGGTACATATATACAAACTAAGCAAAGAATTATAAATGGGATAAGATGCAAAAGCAATTCTATCACATAGCAAAGAGCACAAACATGGTTTCAATTGTCAAATGAAGGTTTTGAAGCATTGTTCCAAACGAAACCTAAGCATTGGTGTAGTGCCTTCTTCAGCAAAGAATTCAAGTGCAATTTCATTGATAACAACCTCAACGAAGCTTTCAATGGCAGAGTACTATAGGCTAGGTGCAAACTCATCGTTAGCATGCTTGAAGACATATGAGTTATGGTCATGACTCGACTCCATAGACAAAGAGATGAGACTACAAAGTGGACTAGACAATGTGATACTAGGATTACAAAGAGATTGGATGAGAACACAGCTACTAGTAGGTTCTGTCATCCGATTTGGAATTGAGATGATGGATATGAGATCATGAACAATGCTGATAAGTATGTTGTCCATCTAGAGAGGCCAAAGTGTTCATGTCGAGATTGGCAACTAACTGGAATTCCATGTGCACATGCCATTTGTGCCATCCAGTTGAAACAACAAAACCCAGAGGATTACCTAGATGATTGGTACAAGAAAAGCACATATCTTGCTTCATACCAATTCATGATGTAGCCTATCAGAAGTAGCAAATTCTAGGAGCCAACAAATCATGAAGCCCCTAAACTTTTGCCACTAAAGAAGCAAATTGGAAGGCCAAAAAAGAGACGAAGAATGCACGAGAGAGAGATCTCAACTCAGAAGATGAGCAGGACTAGTGTAAAGATGAGGTGCTCATATTGCCAAAAAGGGTTCTACATTGAAGTAACAATACCATCAACAACAACAACAACCATATGTAGGGGCTGATGCATAGCCAGCCCAAGGGCTAATTGAAGGGCCTGCTATAGAGCCAGGTGTAGAGGCTAATACAGGGCCAACTAGAGGGCTAACTCAAAGGGCTGATAGAGGGCCAGCGCGCAAGGGCCTGCTTAAGGGCAAACTAAAGGGTCAGTGCAAGGGCCAGCTCAAGGGCCAACTGAAGGGCCAGCCCAAAGGCCAACCATTAAGTCAACTGTTGAACAAACGAAGAGAAATATCCTGTAAGCTGTACAATTGGTGTTTGTGTTATTTTTGGTTTGAAATTTAACTTTGATATGTCTTTATTAGGTGAGAAGAAGACTAATTGCAAAGATTGCTAAAAGTGAGACACCACTGTGAGCAAGAGGGGCTCTTGAGAAAAGGCTAAGACAATATGATTATGGCCTTTTTACGCTATGACTATTTTGAATGTAAATTTTGTAGGATTCCTGCATTTAATTTATTTATGGTATTTCTTTTTGTTGACAATATGGTTATGTTCTTGTCACTTGGGAGAAGTTCAGACTCAAGAGTCAACAGCTGTATCCAAAACAGGAACCCAAGTGGCAGGAAGAAAGACAAGGGGGACGGCGCCAAATACCATTACTTCAAAGAAGAAGACATCGGGTGCAGCTTAAAAACAGCCACCAACAAGGAATCCAACACCAGTTGCATCTCAACCAAATGATCCGAACACCAATAATGACCCGACTAAGAGCTCTCATCAAATGACAGGATTTACAAAGAAAATGGCAGCCGCTAAAAAGAAGGTATATGGGATAGGAAGGCCAGTTGAAGAACCTGCACGTCCAATTAGAAAAAGTGTAAAGATCATGAATCAAGCTTAACGTCCATTTAAAGGAAAAGGAATTGACGGGATTGTGAATATTAACTGATGGGAGGGTGCTAAATATGGTAATTTTTGTTTTTTGTTAGGAGGTTGTGTATATTGACTCATGGGATTAGCATTGTACGACGTTGAATCAGTTGAATATTTTTGTTTGGTGAGAAGCCATTCCATAGATGTTGATGTTTTAGTTTGTTATTCATATTGACCAAATGTAAAAACTAAATTTAATGTCAATGGATCGATGTTTATTTTGTCTATGCATTGGAAACTTCTATATTTTGTTATTGGCTGTGCTAGTTGTGCTGCTAGTGTACTAGTTCTGCTGGATGTTCTAGTTGTGCTAGTTGTGCTTGGATGGTGATGATGGTGGTGGTGGTGCAGTGGTGGTGGTGTTGCTTGGCTGGTATAGGTGGTGGTGGTGTTGCGGTTATGGTGGTGCAGTGGCGGTGGTGTTGGTGCAGTGATAGTGGTGCTACAGTGGTGGTGGTGCTGTAATAGTGGTGGTGTTGCCTGGTTGGTATAGGTTGTGGTGGTGTTACGGTTGTAATGGTGGTGCAATAGTTGTGGTGTTGCTTGGCTGGTGTAGGTGGTGCTGCAGCAATGGTAGTGTGGCTTGGCTGGTTTAGGTGATGCTGGTGGTGCTGTAGTTGTGCTGGTATAGTGGTGATGCTGGTGGTGCGCTGGCGATGCACTGGTGGTGGTGGTGGCGCACTGGTGCTGGTGGTGCATGGCTGGTACAAGGCTTGGTAGGTGATTGACTGATGCAGGGTTTGGTGCTGGTACTGGTGGTTGTGCTGGTGCAGGGATTGGTGGAGGTATTACTGATGCTTGGCTAATGTACGGCTTGGTGCTAGTGGTACTTGGCGGCTGGTGCCCAGTAGTTATATGTGATGGTGCAAGCTGCAAGCTGTAAGCTGCTGGTGCGCTAGTCTACCAGCTATGTGTCGATGCAGGACATAGGCATCTTATGCTTGCACTAGCTATGTATTGGTGCAAGCACAAGATGCACTTTGTACTAATACATAGCTGGTGCAAGCAAGCACACCAGCTATGTGCTTGTTGCTAGTGCAATACCAGTGAAAGGAACATATCAACAAATAGCACTTAAGTATTCATTTTATAACAACTGGCATTTAAGTGATCACTTTTCACCACAATTGGTACTTAAGTGATTAATTTCAACAAAACTCGACACTCAAACAATCGCTATTTATAACATATGACACTAAAATAATGACTTATGAACTTGGTACTACTCCTTCATTTAACAAACATTTGCGGCAACAATTACAGCAAACCAGCATCCCATTACTAGCAAACACTGCAACAAACAATTACCAGCAATACCAGCAAACTATTGCAGCAATCCAAACATCTCAAGCAAAACTAAGTAAATAAGAATTGAGAATGCACAACTAAATGCTCATAATCAATAAATTTCAACCTTCCATTTCTACCATAGATTGCAATAAACTTGCGTTCCATACAAAAATAGACTGATATAACTATACTTACAAATTACCCAATACAAATACATATTCCACTCACCTTCAACTATGGTAGACTGAGAAACTTCTTCTCATCACTCGCTTTACTTTTGACCATAAAATAGGCTACACAACATAATAACAACACAATCAATGCTCGATAACACTTCCTTTCAATTTTCATCCTTGAAACTTCCATCTTCAAATGGTTGGCTAGAGATGTTAAAACCTTCATTTCAGCTTGCATTGAATCCACATCCTCTAATTCATCCATTGATGTAGGTGGAGGTTGATGGCATCCTTCAAGTAGCTCAAAGATCACCTTTGTTGCTCGATCAGAGAATTTCACATTAACCCATTTCAAATATTTGCACTTCCAGCCTTATATATACTTGGCACAACCATTAAATCTTCTTCCGGGATTCAATTGAGTCGAAGATGTTCTTATTGGACTCGGTAACCTGCAAAAATCGTAACATTTGCCCTCTTGTTCGCTTCGTTGAAACAAATTTTAATCGCTACTAAAGTTGCTGCTCTCCATTCACAAGATTGAGCTCGTAACTTTGGGGGTGAATCTAAATAGGGTTTCAATTGGGTGTTCAATAGCCGGTTAGGGTTGCAAATTGGGAGATTCTCTTTCAATTTGGGGATTTATGGTTCTTATTTAAAGGGAAAGAGTACTAAACGGCGTCGTTTTAGGGATTAGATACTAACTGGACTCTCCGGCGAGCCACAACAACTTAAGAAACTAATAAAAAAAGGTCACGTCGAATTTCCGGCCAAACTAATCAGAGTTGGCACTGAAATAATCGTTTTTCAAAAAATTTGGCACTAAAGTAATCCAAAAGAAACTTTTGGCACTTCTGCTATTCTTCTACCATTTCACTTCCTATCGTAGCGGTGATTTTGATTATGTTAGGGTGGGAAACAGTGGTGTTTCCAAGGTTATCGGCATGGGAGACATTCATTAGCAGACCAACGTTGAATGTAGTTTGCTTCTAAAAAATGTGAGACATGTTCCGGATATTTGACCTCACTTGATCTCCACAAATGCCTTAGATGATGATGATTATTGCAATACCTTCAGTGATGACAAATGAAAATTGACTAAGGATTCCATGATAGTGGCTAAGGATAAGAAGACATGCACTCTCTATACCATGCAAGCTAAGTTGGTCAAGGAAGATGTGAATGTAGTGGAGAACTCCTCAGTTAACCTATGGCATATGAGACTCGATCATCTCAGCAAGATGGGGTTTGAAACTCTTGCGAGAAAGAATCCCTTATCATTGAAGGAGAGAAATATAAAGGAATGTACTCATTGCCTTGCAAGTAAGCAACATAGATTCTCATTTCATAGTTTCTCTCTACATACGAAATCAAATGTACTTGATTTAGTTCACATTGATATTTGTTGTATGGATGCTAGAGCACTTACTGGTGCACTGTACTTTATGACATTTATTGATGATTGATCTAGAAAAGTGTGGAATGTTGCTTTGAAATCTAAAGACTAGGTGCATGCGGCTTTCCAACAATTTCATGTCAACATGGAAAGAGAAACCAAGAAGAAGTTAAAATGTCCTCGAGCTAACAATGGTGGTGAATATAGAGGCCCGTTTGAACATTATTGCAGGGATTATGGTATAAGCTTAAGAAGACTATTCCAATAATACTACAACAAAATGGAGTGGCAGAGAAAATGAATCAAACAATTAATGATCGATTCGATGTATGCTCTCTTATGCAAAGTTGCCCAAGTCATTTTTGGGTGAAGCAATGAAAACAGTAGTGGACTTGATAAATATTTCTCCATCAATTCCTCTTAAGGGGGATGTCTTGCAAAGAGTTTGGAGTGGGAAAGATGCTTCTTATAATTACCTGAAAGTAGTCAGTTGTTGGGCATTCATGCATGTTCCAAGAGATGAAAGGTCGAAATTTGATGACAAGTCTAAATAGTGTATCTTCTTGGGTTGTAGACATGAATAGTTTGGCTACAGGTTATGGGATCTAGTTACAAAGAAAGTCATTAGAAGCCAAGATATGGTATTATTTGAGCATCAAACCATTGAAGACATTGACAAGCTAGGGAGGCCAAAGAATATAGCTCAACATTATGTTAGTTTTAGTCCAAGTCCTCCTACCATATTGGGTGGAAATCATGGAGGAGAAGTACATGGAAATCATGAAGATGGTGAATCCTCACAAAATATTGATTTTTCAATTGAGACAAGTGAAACAGTTGAGCCAATAGAGCTACTTGAGCAAAAACAGACGGTCCTACATCAGGTTAGAAGATTCAAAAAAGAACGTAGACCTTCACAGAAATATCAGCTACATGAATATGTATTACTCATCGATCCAAGAGAGCCAGAAACTTATGAAGAGGCTATGTCATGTAATCAAAAGAATGAGTGGTATGAAGCCTTGCAAGAGAAGCTCAAATCATTACATGAGAATCACATATTTGAATTGGTGAAGTTGCTTGAGGGTAAGAGAACACTCACAAATAAGTGGGTGTACAAGTTGAAGACGGAAGAAAGTAGTTTGTGACCACGATACAAGGCTAGGCTTACCATGAAGGGTTTCTGTCAAAAGAAAGGAATTGACTTTGAAGAGATATTTTCAACAGTTGTAAAAATGCCTTCTATTCGAGTTGTTCCTGGGTTGGCCGCCACCTTGAATTTAGAAATTGAACAACTTTATGTAAAGACAGCTTTTTTTCATGGAGACTTGGAGGAAAAATTATGCATGGAGCAACCAAAAGGTTTTATAGCCGAAGGCAAGGAGCATCTTGTATGTAGGTTGAGAAAAAATTTATAAGGTCTCAAGCAAGTGCCAAGGCAATGGTATATAAAGTTTGAATCATTCATGGAAGATCACAAGTACGATAAGACCAACTCCGATTCTTGTGTTTTTACGAAAAGATTATTGGATAATGATTTTCTTATCCTCCTACTCTATGTGGAAGATATGTTGATAGTTGGGCATGATGCTAAGAAAATCAAGAGGTTAAAAAATAAGTCGAGTAAAGCTTTTGCTATGAAGGATCTAGGTTCGGTTAAGCAAATCCTCAGCGTGAAAATTACTCGTGACAGATTGAACAAGAAACTTTGGCTATCTCAAGAGAAGTACATTGACAAAGTGTTGGAAAGATTCAATATGAGCACATGTAAACCGGTAAGTAATCCACTTGCTAGTCATTTCAAGTTGAGTAATGACGAGTACCATACAAGTGAGAAGGAGAAGGAAGAGATGATGAAAATTCCTTATGTATCAGTCGTGGGTAGTTTGATGTATGCCATGATTTGTACATGACCATACATTGCTCGTGCAGTTGGTGTTGTAAGTAGGTTTCTCTCAAATTCAAGCAATGAACATTGGGCTGCTATCTTACCCAAAAAAAAAAACATTGGGCTGCTATGAAATGGATTTTGAGATATCTTAGAGGCGCTTCCAGATTTTGCTTGTGTTATGGAAATGGAAAGCCTGAGTTGATTGGCTATTCAGATGCGGACTATGCCGGTGATATTGACTCTCGAAAGTTCACATCGGGTTACATGATGATTTTTGCAGGGGGAGCGGTTTCATGACAGTCAAGATTGCAAAAATGTGTTACTTTGTCTACGACTGAAGCGAAGTATATTGCTATTACGAAAGGAGGTAAGGAACTCTTGTGGATGTAGAAATTCCTACAAGAGTTGGGCTTGAAGCAAAGGAAGTCTGTTCTATATTGTGATAGCATGAATGTTATCTATCTTAGCAAAAATCCAGTGTTGCATTCAAGATCGTAGCATATTATTGTGAAGTATCATTGGGTCTGAGAGAAATTAGAAGAGAAGCTCTTCCTACTCGAGAAAGTCTATACCGACGACAATGAATCCGACGAGATGACCAAAGCCTTACCCATGGTAAAAATTAACTTGCGTAGAAACAAGGCGGGCATGATGGGGAACTTCCCACATGAGGTGGAGGGGGCGATTTGTTGACTGGATCCATCTTATGTGGGGTCCAATTAGTATAAAATAAAAACAAAATGAAAAAAAGGAGAAAAAGTCAAAAGCAAACAAAGAAAAGGGGCTACTGTTTTGTGCGGTGAGAGTGCCCAACAGGAGAGAGAAAGAGTAAAAGTTTTTACCGAAAGCTCACTGGGAGAACAAGGGAGAGAAAGGAAGAAAATGGGCTGAATTTTGCGGTCCCATTTCGAAGGCCAAACATTGTCGGAATTGGTTCGATTTTAGTATGGTGTTCGTGAGACCGAGGGCAACGAGTTGATCGGTTTCGTTCGTTGAGAATCTCCTCCGAATTCTTCAATCGCGGTTAGGGTTTTCTCCTCCTTTTCTATAAATTCACCTTTGTGGTGATGGAAATGATATTGTATTATTGATGTTGTGCCTCCAATGTGTGGCTAGAGAAGAACTTTATGTATCATACTATTCTTAATGATCAGTGGAAGTTTTTGGGGCGGTCCATGATTTTTCCTTCATTCGGTTTCCACGTTAAATCTTGGTATTGTTGTTGCATTTATCTCCTTATTATTGCAAGGTTGAATTGCTGGAATATTGTTGGTTGTTGCTAGAATTAAGTCGATTTCGGTCGATTTAATTGTGGAGGAGATATTAATCTTGGATTGGACTTAGTCTTGGTAAATTGTTGCCTCGGTTTTCCCAGCACAAAGATAGTCTCGCCACAGCGGAAGTCTATCTCGCCACAAAATAGATTGTCTTACCGCAATATTCTTTATTTTTTGTAAATTTTCCTATTTTTGAAATAAATAGAAAAAGGATCTGTCTTTGTTTGTCTCTTTCTATATTAGGAAAACAAAGCGTGCACTTTTATGCCATTAAAATCATATGTTTGGGCAAATAATGCATACCACTTATTTTTCGCATGTTTTAAGGGAATTTTTATGCAGTGGCAAAATCCTAGGCCTACCCCTTCTTTTCGATACGCAACATTTTTGAAGAATTTTAGCTTGGTGGGGCTTAGAGCGGGGCTCTTTAGGCATGTCTGAACGTACCTATTCTAACGGGCTTGGTCTTAGCATATGTGTCTTCTTTACACGTGCCTGTCTATGATTTGCCTGTGTCCTCCTTACACTTGGCAACCTATCCATTGTTGATTTTTTGTATCAAGATTACCACATGGTATAATCCCGCAAGCCAATCCTTTTAAGCATATCATTATAAATATGCTATCAAATCATTTATTGAGGTTACCTTTTGAATTCTAAACTTTGGATTTCCAGTTGCAGAAAATCTTCGGCAGTGTATACTCTAATTTTGTAAAAATGATATCTAGAGAATCCATGCACTTTGGTTTATGTTATAACTTAATCTTCCTTAAACATTTTTGTAATAAAAAAATCACCATGTACCATTTTTGTCACGCCCCGAACCCTAACGGGCTCGCAACACCCCCTTACAAAAGGTCGTAAGGAACGCGACGTCCCAGGACGCGTCGCCGACCCAACCATATCACGCAAGCGGAAGCTAAAATAATAAAACAACCCTGACGTTGAAAGAATGTGACTAAAGGATAGGACAATAAAAACTTTAACGAACATAGAATAAAGACCGAATCCATAGTAGTCGCACATTAGGCCATTAAGGTTTAAATCCGCATCATCAATCAAAAAGGGGTAGGGGTTGGGTAAACTGCAACAGTACCAAAAGAGAGTATCACTACCAAAAAGGGAAACGTCCTAGTCCTACACCTAAGCGTCCCTACGACGTCCAATCCGGATCAAACCCAAAGGTGCCTGAATCTGAGTCCGAATCCGAATCTATCTCGATCGGGTTCTCCTCGGTATCTCCCTGCGCGGCTGCCATGGGCTCCTCTTCGGGCTCAGGTTCGGGGACAGGAGTCGGTGCGGGATCGGGATTCGCCGGGGGACCGTCGGGGTCTGACACCTCACCATCGGGAGCGAACTTGTCCCAGGGCTCCCAGTTGACCGCGTCTTCGCTGGAGTGTCTCAACCCCTCAAAACCTCGGATTGGCCCCGAGTCCTCCAACCCGACCCGATGGGACCAGGCCAGGTACTCGTGACGCTCCAAGTGCTCTAACCCAACGTCTACCAAAATAAAAGTGCGGTGCCTAATGTAGGTCTCGCCCGGGTTCGGGCCCGGGTACTCATCATCCACATGCCACGTGAGCATGGGGATCCCAAAACGCCTAGGAGGCGCCATACTCAGGGACGGGGATCTGAAAATGGTTATGTAATAACCGTGAGAACGAGTCTCAATAAGCGACACCCTAAACCCCACCTAGGCTATTGCGTACCCAGACAAGTCAAACAGGCGAACCATCAGGCAATATAACAAAGTTCACACGGCATACTTACCTCGCCTCAGGTCCTGATCCAACCCTGCACATTAGTCAGAACAAGAATAATCCAACATCATATCACAACCACCCGGCACATACTTTCCACTCGCAAACAGTCAATCATTCCAACAATCACACGCGCCATTAGCCACTCCAATCACACGCTCAACCAGCCAATCCAATCACACTCAAGTCACATGCACGCGTCCAACCAACTTTCCTCTCACGGGCCCACGAACCGCCCAATCACTCAAACCAATGGCCGCCGTCAACACGTCCCAAGCCATGTCAATCATACTAACCAGTGGCCGCCGTCAACACGTCCCAAGCCACATAATCAATCCTTCCAATGACCGACGTAAATACGTCCCGGTCTATCACACCTTTAACGGGCCACCGTCAACACGTCTCAAGCCCGCATCCATTTGGCCCAACGGCCGTTCATGCCTTCACACGGACCGCCGTCAACACGTCCCAAGTCCGTAGCCCTCCAATTGATCCGGGCTCAAACCGACAAGCAAACACACGCCATCCAACGAATATAATTCAAGCCAATTGCATCGACATTCAATAATCACCACATAATCCGAAATTCACATTTTACCATGCACAATTATCTAATTCAACCATGCAATTCAAACTCAATTGAAAATAACCCAATCATAATGTAAACTAACTAGATTATCGAGCGCCCTAACCGTTCTAACCCGAGACAAGTCAATTAAATACCCAAAATACTAAGTAGGGCTTAGGATTTCACTTACCAAATTTTGGCCCGGAAAAATCGACTCGGGCCCGAAATGGCCCAAGCGAACAGTACCGGACCGGGCGCGGGAACGGGCCACACGGACACGGTGGCCGGTCGGTGCGCCTGGTGCACGGGCGCGGTGGCCGTGCGGCGTGCCCGGGAGCGGATGGCCGAGCGGGACGGGCAACGTGCCCAAGCCGGACGGGCGACGTGCCGGGCGGTGGGCTGGCCGAACGGGTGACGTGCCGGGCGCACGGGCGAGTGGCCGAGCGGACGGACGACGGGCGCGGCGACGGGCGCGGGACTCGGCCACGGGCGCGGCGACGGGCGCGGGGCTCGGCCACAGGCGCGGGACTTGGCTGGGGGAGCTCCGGCGCGGCGGCACAGCGGCTGGGGGACTCCGGCGCGGCGGCACGGCAGCTGGGGGGCTCCGGCACGGCGGGACGGTGGCCGGAAACGGCTCGGGGGTGGCCGAACAGGGGCTGGGGAGCTCCGGGAAGGGCAGCTCAGTGGCTGGGGAGCTCCGGGGATGGCGGACATTGGCTGGAGAGGCTCCGGCGCGGCTGGACAGTGGCCGGAATGGTTCGGGGGTGGCGGAACAGGGGCCGGGACGGCTCAGCCACGGCTGGTCAGCGGCTGAGACGGCTCGGGGTGACGTCGGCGAGGCTGGACAGCGGCTGAGACGGCTCGGGGTGACGTCGGCGAGGCTGGACAGCAGCTGAGACGGCTCCGGCACGGCGGCAGCGGCTCAAGCGAGCTTGGCTACGGTCGGACAGAGGCTGGGGTGACTCCGGCGGGCGGCGGAACGTCACGGGATGGAGAGATGGTCGTCTGAGGCGGGGTCGGGAGGCCGGAGGGGAGCCCGGCGGCGGCAGGGGGCGGTGCTCGGCGTCGGGACGGCGCTGTGGGGCCGGCCGGACGGCTGGACGTCGCCCGGGACTCGTCGGTCGCGGCGGCGAGCGGCGGCGAGCCGAGCTCGCACGCTCGGGCAGAGAGGAGAACGGCGCCGGTCTGGGCTGTTCGGCGTCGTGGCGGCGCGGCGAGGGTGCGAGGGAGGCCGGCGACTTCGGTGACTGGCGGAGTGACGTCGGGCGGCGGCGGGGTGGCGTCGGGCGGAGGCTGGATGGAGTCGGGCGGAGGCTGTGGAGGTGGAGAGGGCTGTGGAGGTGGTCGGGGAAGGAAGGGGGGAAGCGGTCGACGGGCGCGGCGGCTGGCGAGCGGCGGTGCAGCACCGTCGGGCCACGGCGGCGCTAGGCGGACGGCTGGGCTCACGGTCGGCGTCTGCAGCAAGGAGAAGCAGAAGCAGCGGCGACGGTTTGGCCAGTCGGGAAGGAAGGAGAGCGACGGAAGAGAGAAGAGAAAGAGAAAGAGGGGAAGGAGAGAGAGAGAGAGAGAGAGAGAGAGGGGGGGTTCTTTTTGCATGGGGAAGGGAACGGGGGTGGCGTGCATGGGGACGGGAGGAGCAGACGTGGGGAAGAGAGCGCGCGGCCTGCATGGCCGTTGCGTGCGTCGGGGAGAGAGAAGGGAGGGAGAGAGAGAAGGAAGAGGGGAAGGGGAGGGGTCAAGCGTGCATGGGGAAGGAAAAATCGGCGGGCGAGCAGGCGTAGGTCTGCATGGGGGAAAAACGCACGCGTTCGGGAGCCGGAGGGAGGAGAGAGAGAAGGAAGAGGGGAAGGAGAGAGGAATGGGCGCGCGGGCAGGGGATGACGTGCGATGCGCACGGGGAAAGGACGCGGCGGAAGGGGGAGAGAGAGGAAGAAGAAAATAATTAAATAATTAAACGCGCCTATGATTGCACAATCAACGGTCCGAATTCAAACCCGAAAATAATCCTAGGGTTCAGATAAAACTAAGTAAAACTAAGGGATAAATGGCCAAAGTAAATTAGAATAAAATGACTCGAAATCACGCTTCGAGGGAGGTCTACTAGTCCGAAGTCGCACCCGGTCGAAAAATCCATTTTTCACATAATCCCGGCAATATTGACGTTGGCCACAATAATATCGACACCGTCCAATTTAATTCGACCCGGAACTCCCGGAAATTGGCTGCCAAGTTTGGGGTTTAAAAATAACGACCAAATTCGGTCGAGTGCGATTCTAACAAAAATCTCTAATTTAAAAACAAAAACCCGAGAGTGATCAGTTCCCGGGCTAGATTCAATTATAAGCGCACTGACAAATTATACGTTTAATAAACCCCAAAAACGGGCCAAAATTCAGAATGTCACAATTTTAAACTTGGATGTTAACAGGAAGATCTATCAGCCTGTTAATTTAGATTATTACATACTTGCCCACGAAAATGAAAAGACTATAATTCACAAAGTAAGTGGATTAACCACTAATCAAAATTAGCTATTTTTTTCTAGCAATTCAAACGTTGAAAAGAAATTTCCAAGTGTAGAGAGACATTTTTTTAACCTTTTCTCCCCTCTAGCGTACATTGGTTGCTATAGTGAGGGAAAACATGTGGATCAAGGGTCAACTAGATAGTTTTCCGATTCTCAAGACTTTGAAATTTCCATACTTCATTTACTTCGTTTGGATTTCTTACAAGTCTTTAAATTGTAAAATCTAAGATGCCATCTTTCAATATCTCGACTTTTTCCTTGCGTTGGTAATAATGATTGAACCTCGAGAACAATTGGCTTGTTATTGGGAATATTTTACAAGTAAGATCAGCTTGTATAGTGAGATTGCATGCTAATGCTATCTTTCTAGTTTTTACTTAAGGTTGAAGACGACAAAGAAATGATTGCAGACAAGAGAAGGGTTTAAATCGCAGCGGTTGTTGATAAAACGAGATATAGACTGAGTTTATCTGAATATGTAGTAGTAACTATTTGACGTTTGATGATAAAACTTAGTCTTTGCAAGGAATGCCATTAGATATGGAAAGCTCCATTTGTTGACACGTGATCAGTAGTGTACCAATTTTACTTGGAAAACAAAAATAGTTCTCTAGCAACATGGAGATTTTTTACTTGGATTTTATTGGCGACAAGGAAGCAGGAAGAGCAACCTTGTAACTGCTCAGGAATTACAAGCCAAAGGGCCCTAATTACAGACACAAAAACATAAATCAATATCTATATTAAGTGGCCAACCTATCGTGCATGGCAAACCATGTAATTAACCAATGCCCGGTATACATGGATTGAACCAATCAAGTTAACACCAAGGCACTCTCAATCGCTTGCACTTAAAGCATTCATGCACTCCCAACCGTCAAGCATCCAGAATAGTTAACTTCCAAATGAACGTATGAGCAGCAGAAGAATTGGGCTATGTCACAAGTTCTAACTTGAATCTGCGCACTAAAGTATACCAGGACGCGAAAATCAGTGCAAATGTGATATAATGTTAGCTACTCTCGATTGAGAATGCAAACCAGAAATGGTTGAGCAAAGGGCCAAGGGGACGTCATTGGGAAAACTATCTAAAAAGTCTTAAACCTATTGCACTTTTGCCAATTTAGTCCTAAACCTTTCAATTTTGCAAATTGAGTCCTAAAACATTTTCATATTTTGCCAATTGAATCATAAACTTTTTAATTTTGCACAATAAAACCTCTAATCTAGGAGGCAAAAATAATGTAATATTAGCTACTCTCGGTTGAGAATGCAAACTAGAATCATAGACAATTTTACTAGTGAAATGGTTGAGCAGAGGGACAAGGGAATTCCATTCATCATGCCATAGAAAAGATAGATCTTACATCTCCAATTACATGTTTATTGAAAAGCCAAGAATCATTTCTAAGCTACTTACTAATTTTGTTATTATTAGAGAAAATAACCTAGATGTTAACAGTGTCTTTTGGTGGGAAAAGTGTTAGAAAAGCCATGAATCTATTGCATTAGTGTCAATTTAGTCATAAATCTTTTGACATAGTATAAATTCAGTCATTTCGGCTAATTTTGGCCGGATATTACTAACGTGAACGTCGAATAGCCTGTGTGGCACCATCGACACTGACGTTGACATATTTTAATATTATTTTATTATTTTCTTTCTTCCTCCCTTTGTCGATGATCGACCACCATCCATGGTCGGGCGGGCTATGTAACAGCCCGAATTTTGATGTAAATCGGGAATCAATGATGTTGACATTATTTCGCATTTCATTTTAGTAAGTCTCGCCTAGAGCTGATCACTCTAGGAATACTAACCAATAGGGTATGGCTAACTAGAAAGTGGTACGTGGATCAAGGACCCGATCGCGAAGCGAATACCGATCTTGAGCAGTAATGAGAAAGTGTTTTGAACCGATATGAACCGATCTTAGGAAAGGCGATGGATTGAGTTGGCCAAGGCCAACGATGTACAATCGGATTGCAGGTGGTTCTGCAAAGCCGAAAGTACACGTGACCAATCAATCCAGAGTTTGAACTGAACGATCGAGATTCTAGGGGCTAGTGATAATTTCTCATTCTCTCAAATGACTGAACCGTTGCGACTCGGATAACCCTAGGTCGATACGCGTACGCTCTAAACAGCCACATGTTAGCGAGAGATTCTAAAATTGAAAACCGAGCGAATTTTGAGTACGAAATTGGGCCCGGATTGAGTTATCGATTTTCGATGGCTTAAGAGATTTATTTAGGAATTCTGACGTCATTCTACGCTGGCCACACACATTTGGAGTGTGTATGGATAAAAATCAAATTCTCGGTCCGGGGTCAGAAAATTACGGTTTTACCCTCGGGAGGCCGATTTGGGTTCGGGGCCCGTAAGTGGTTATTTCTCGAGACGGGCGTCATTTTGGAGTGGCCACGCATGCCAGGAGTCGTTTTGGACCAAAACAGGAATTTCGACAAATATTGGAAAATAATATTATTTTATTCCTGGAACTTCGCAGTCGATTTCCGGAGGCTTAGAAAATGAATTTCGAGATTCCGACGCCACTATGGGTTGGCCACGCATATATGGAACGCGTGGGTGCAAAAATTGGAATTTCGCCCCGGGGCCGGAAAAAGGACAATTCCGCCCCTAGCCCGGTTAAGGTCCGAATTTCGAGGTGTACATTCGGGATATTTTCAAACATGTATCAGCTCAATTATTGGTGCATTTGACCGAATTACCCCTCAATTATTTAGGTTGAACGGTTTTGGATCGTCGGATCGAAGGGTAAAATGGGAAAACGCGCGGATCGGCGACACGTGGCACCCCGGGCTGACATGTTTGACCAGATAAGGTCTGGTTCTCTCTCCTCTCTCCTGGACAGACCTGATCAGCCTCTCTCTCTCCTCTCCCTCTCCCGAAATCTCTCTCTTTTCCTTCGTTCCTCTTGTGGCCGAGCTTGGCCGAAGCAACGCCGGCCACCGTGGACCGCCGCCGGCGACGCTGCAGCTCCCCCTCGCCATCACCAGACCTCAGCTGCAGCCCCGGCCCAGCACAGCCCCGTTTTCCCCCTTTTCCAGCCTGTTTTTCTTTTTTTTTCTCCTCTGCAGTTCTGGTTTTTGGACGCCCTGGGCTTCGCCGGAGCTCGGTTGGCCGAACCGTCGCCACAGGGCCGTCCCCCGCCACCGTACAACCCCAACCAGCACTGTCCGTACAGTGTCCCCCGTACGGATTTACTGTTCACGTCCCCCGTACGGAACACTGTTCATTCCGTCCGTACGGTCTCCGCCGAGAACCGGTCGCCGGAAACACTGTTCACCAGTGTCTGGCCACCGTTCCTACGTCGTCTTGGGCCTAGAAAACCATGAGTATAATTCCTAAACCCTGATTAGGACTGTCAGTACGTTTTTCTAGATCGGTATAGGTAGAATCGGTACATTCGGGACTGGGTTAGGCAATTCCGGTACTGGTTTTGAGTGAGGATGTTAATTGTTTTGTTTGTATAAATCCTAATTAAATTAATAGGGTTTTTATGAATATTCATGGAGTCCGAATTGAGAAATTGGCAATTACTCATAGGACTGGAGGTAGTACCGGGGGTTAATTAGACCACGAAAATGGCTAATTGCATGGTTGAGATTGCCCAGAATGGCTGATCCGGTGTTGATTGATATTGTTTGGGGCCAATCTCAACATTGCCGTGTTAATCGCGTCACGTACGAATTTAATTGAATTTATTGATGATTATGAAATATAATTTTTGGGTCAATTGAGCATGTGTTGTGTTGTTGAGTGTATGAATTTTGTCACGCCCCGAACCCTAACGAGCTCGCGACACCCCTCGATGGTCGATCATTGAATGCGACTTCCCAGGCACGTCGCCGACCCAACCCAAACGTCAGAGATTTAACACGCGCGGAAGCAAATAGAAATAACCCAGACAATTAATAATGACAAGGGATAGCAATAGCACGAAACAAATGACTGAAATTCCTACACTTAGCAGATACATACGACTTTCACAGAAAGACAATTCCCTAAGCTAGGCCACAACATCGGGACCTCATTCCTCAAAAGGGACAATTGTTCACAAACTTAACTTCTCTACAAAAGGGGAAAGCTCAAAATACCGGGTACTTGACCCGTCTTCGATCTCCGGGGTACACTTGAGGCATCTCCAGTCACTCATGGCTGCGGATCTGAAATGGTTATATAATAACCGTGAGAACGAGTCTCAATAAGCAACCCCCTATACCCCACGTAGGCCAATGCGTACCCAGACAAGTCTTACATGCAATCTACCCCATAAGATAAAAAAAAAGATTCACATTATTGTACTCACCTCGCTATCAAGTCCATGTAAACGCTGCACGTTAGTTGTAACACGGTAAAGCAATAATAATAGCTAAATAGCACATCGCAATTGCTCAAACGCCACCCACACTTGCATGCAGTTCACCTTACTAATTAGACCACACATTCAACCAGCCACTTCAAGCACACGCTCAACCAGCCAATCCAATCACACGCTCAACCAATCAATCCAGTCACACTCAACCAGCCAATCCAATCGCACGCTCAACCAGTCAATCCAGTCACACTCAACCAATCATTTCAATCACACTCAAGTCGCATGCACGCGTCCAACCAACTTTCCTCTCACGGGCTCACAAGCCGCACAATCGATCAAACCAATGGCCGCCGTCAACACGTCCCAAGCCATATCAATCATACCATACCAGTGGCCGTCGTCAACACGTCCCAAGCCACACAATCAATCGTTCCAATGACCGACGTAAACACGTCCCGGTCTATCACACCTTTAACGGGCCACCGTCAGCACGTCTCAAGCCCGCATCCATTTGGCACCTCAGCCAGTCATGCCTTCACACGGACCGCCGTCAACACGTCCCAAGTCCGTAGCCCTCCGATCGATCCGAGCTTCAAATCGACAGGCAAGCACGCGCCATTCAATTCAATCAATTTCACGTCAATTTCATCAAACAACCCATATTCACAACTCAATCCAATTCACGACACGCCACACCAACCCACAAACTCGACATTCAATCGGCCACATACGTACATCCAATTTACCCACAATTGCCACAACAACCAACTATTGACTCACCAATAATAGCCACAATTATGCACCCATCATCATTCCAATTCCAAATCACAAGCTCACGATTCCGACATTCAAGCCGGCCACAATCACACATTAATTTTCCCTACACACGCCATGACACTACGGATAATTAACCCACCATAATTAACTACTAATCAAGCCTCACAATTATCGCAAATTAATCTAATAAATACGCATATACGAATATTGACCCTAATCCACATTTAGCTTTTAAACCGGCACTAATTAATCTCTAGACAAGTCTAATAATACTCAAAGTACTAGGTAGGGTTTAGGAAGTCACTTACAAAGTTTTGGCCCGAGAAAAATCGACTCGGGCCTAAAATGGCAGGGGTGAATAGTGCCGGACTAGGCGCGGGCATGGGCCACACGGGCGCGGGGCTCGGCCACGGCGATTGGCCACGGGCACAGCCCTCGGCCACGGCTGGGCACGGGTGCGGGCGCGGGCACGGACGGGCAACGCGTCTGGTTGAACGGGCGACGCGCCGGGCGACGCGCCGGCTGGACGGGCGACGCGCCCGGGCGACAGGCACGGCGATGGGCCACGACGGACGAGCGGGCGCATGGCCTTGTCGCGGGGGCAACAGGCCGGCCACGGCTTGGGCAAGCCCGGGCACGGCGACGGGCACCCCCGAGGCAACTCGGCCACGGGCACGGCCACGGCCGGGCGAGCTTGGCCACGGCCTAGGCTGCTCGGCCACGGCCCGGGGCCGGCCTGGTCTGCTCGGCCATGGCCTGGCTAGCTGGCCGGCTGGGGGCGACGGTGGACTGGCCGGGACTGGTTGGCTGGCCGGGCCGGGCTGGCTCCGGCGACCTGGCGGCGGCGGCGAGCATCTCTCCGGCTGAGGCAGCAGCAGCTCGGCGGCAGGGGGAGCGAGCAGGGGCCTTGCCGGAACAGCAGCAGCTCTGGCGACGGCTCCGGCGACGGCTACGGGAGAGAAACAGGGAGTTGCTCGGCGGTGGTAAGGGGGGAGGGAAAGAGGAGGCTGCTGGTTGAGGGGGACCGGTGGGGACGACGGGGCCGGCGAGCGACGGGCTGGACGAACGGCTGGGCGGCGCTGGGCCGTGACAGGCGCGGCAGCGAGCTCGAGCAGTGGCTGCTTGCTCGCGGCTGCGTCGGGGAAGCAACGATGGGGGCGGCGACTATCGGGCGACAGCTGACGGTTGGCGCGACGGCGGCCGAGCTGCCTGGCGATGGCGGCGGCGCTCGGCGGGGCTTGGCCGCGTCAGACGCGGGGGTGAGTTGAGCTGGGCAAGGGCGGGCTCGGCTCAGTCTGCATGGGGCAGCAAGGAGGAGAAGCAGGGGCAGCGGCTGAGTTTCGCTCGCGGCGGCAACGGCGATGCCCGGCGCGGCGACGGTCGGGTGCGGTGGGGTGGACTACGGGGACGGTAGTTGGCTGAAGACGGCGCTGTGGCTGGCAAGCGCGGCGACGGGCGGAGGTGGCGCCGGACCGGGGCTAGGAGGAGCTGCAGGGGAGGAGAGTGGGCGAGAGGGGGGGGCTTCTATGGATGCTGCGCGAAACGGACGGCGAACGGTGGCTGGGGGCGATGTATAGCGGCCGGACAGTGGGCGGTACGGCGGTCAGGGGCGGCGAGCGGCTGGGCTGAGGGCCGGTCGTGCCGGAAGCCAAAGCAGAAGAAGCAGCAGTCCGGTCGGGGGTGGGGGAGAAGACGAAGAGACGGAGAAGGAGAAGAGGAGAGGAGAGAGAGAGTGTGTGTCAGGGGGGCTTTGGTCTGCATGGCCCAACGTGCATGCCGAGGGGGGGGGAAAGAAAGAGGAAAAGAGAGAGAGAGAGAGAGAGAGAGAGTCTGCATGGGGAAGAGGAGGGACAGACGTGCAGGGGGAAACGTGCGCGGGGAGAAGAGAAAAAGAGAGAGAGAGAGACGTATGGGCAGAGGGGGCGGGGAAACGTGACCGGGGAGAGAGACAGAAAGTCCAATAATTATTGCGATCTAATGGACACGATTCAAACCTAAAAACGATCTAACGGTTCACAAAAATCCTAAATAAATAATATTATAAGAAAAATGGCCAAAATAAAATAACTCACAATACACTACGAGGGAGGTCTACTAGTCCAAATCCGCACCCGGTCCAAAATTTCACTTTCTCATTATTCTTGATAAACTTGACGCTGGCCACAATAATATCGACACCGTCCAATCTATTTCGTCCTGAAATTCCCGAAAATCGACTGCCAAGGTCGGGGTCTAAATAACGGCCAAATTCGATCGAGTGCGATTCTAGCGAAATCTCTATTTTAAAAACAAGAACCCGAGAGTGATCAGTTCCCGGGCGAGATTCTAATATAAGCGCACTGACGAATTACACGTTTTATAAATCCCAAAAATGGGTCGAAATTCGGAATGTCACAACTCTTCCCCCCTTACAAAAATTTCGTCCTCGAAATTTACAATCCAACCCAACTATTCAAACAAATGGGGTTACTGATGTCGCATCAACTCTTCACTTTTCCCATGTCGTACTTTCGGTCTCATGGTGCCCCCAAATTACTTTGACCATCGGAATTTTCTTGCTCCGCAACACTCTTTCTATTCTATCCTCGATCCGAACTGGCTTTACCACGTACGACACCCTATCGTCCACGTCTATTTCTTCGTAACTTAGCACGTGGGTCGGGTCCTATTCGTACTACCTTAGCATAGACACGTGGAACACGTTGAGTACTAGAGACAAATTTGGCGGTAGCGCGAAACGATAATCCAGGGTGCCTATTCTCTTTAAGACCTCGAATGGACCCACGTACCTCGGCTCAACTCCTCTTTCCTACCAAACCGAGGTAATCCTCCCACAGGCGACTCCTTTGAGGAATACGTGGTCCCCTACTTGAAACTCCAAAGGCCTACGTCGCCGGTCTGCATAATTCTTTTGGCGGCTCTGCGCAATTCCGAGTCTATCCCAGATAACCCTGACTATCTCAAACGACTGTTGTACTAACTCTGAACCCGTAACTCTCCTTTCACCAATTTCATCCCAACCAACCGGTGTTCTGTAAGCTCTGCCATACAATGCTTCAAACGGTGCCATCCCGATACTCTGCTGAAAACTGTTGATGTAGGCGAATTCAATCAAATGCAACTGTTCCTCACAGCTTCCTTTAAAAATCCAATACACATGCCTGTAACATATCCTCCCAAGTCTGAATTGTCCTTTCAAACCGGCCATCCGTTTGGGGATGATAGGCCGTGCTAAACTGTAACTTCGTTCCTAACGCCGTATGGAGACCTTTCCATAGGGGCAGCAGTAAATTTACGATCACGGTCCAAAGTGATCGTCATAGGTACTCCATGGAGACGGATTATATATCACACATACAAATTGGCGCAATTCAACCACTCATGAATATCACCATAATTGCATCCACAAGCTCATCCCATTTCCTCAACCATTTCTCATCCAAGTACGACCAACCATACCTCATTTGAAAGCTCATGATATGCACATCATAATCTCAGAAGGCATCAAACCACAATTTACATGTTCTCAAGTAGAAAAAGAGGGATTTTCACAACTGTACAGAATCGACCAGTTTTGCACTCCCGATGGATTTAAGACACCAGGTATAGTAAATAACCTTCAAAAATTCCGATATTTAAATATGTATTAGGAGAGATCAAAATGAACAACTTTCATGAAGAACTCAAAGATTAAAAGCCTTGGTAAGTATTTCTTTTCGGTGGCTCAAGACAGGACAAAAACTGTTCACCGAAACAGGATTATTGTCTCAAAAACAATAGCTCTTCCCAGGACTCAAAACACCTCCAAAAATTTTGGATTTAAAATATGTTGTAGAGAAGGATGTCTCTAAGACTTTTTACGAAGAAAGTTTCCTCAGAATCATTCTACAAATTTGTGTAGAAAATCGAGAAGATAGAAAGGTCACTGAAATCGTATAGAAAACAGCTTGAGCACGGCGGGGAAAATGGACTATCGTCCTATCCAAATCACTTTATAAAAATCTGAAATTAAGATATGTTATAAATGGGAGGATTTCAAACAACTTTTGTGAAGGACTCAACTTAAGATTTCGACTTTTTTTAAAATGGAACAAAAATGAAGAAGATCGAAGCCCCAGGCGACCAGATCTGCCCTTCCTAACTCCTCATGCACTTTTCAATCCTTTTTGCATTCACAAGGCTCACGAATCTGTCTTCTCTTCCACAGTAACCCAACAGCCGACCAACAAGCATATAGGAGTCCTAAGCTCATCGCCATTTTGCATCTATTCGGTTCAAGAGACTCGAAACTCATATGCAAGGTTCACCGAGCTAAAATCTATGGTTAACACACCCCTTTGGGCTCTAGAATCACACATGCATCAGCACTACCATGCTCGATTCTTTTCATGCAAGCTCAAACAGCAACTTCCATTCATGTACCAGCCATAACACTTGCAGAAACATACATGCACAAACACAAGGGATTGCTGAGAATATGGGTAGATGGAAAGGCTTAAAATCAAGCCCAAATTTCCTTGCTTCCCCGATTCATTTAAATCCATAAAGGCTGCAGGGGCGTTCGTCAGTCCAAACGGCATCACCGTAAACTCATAGTGTCTATACCTCGCCCTAAATGCCGACTTCGGCACGTCTTCCTTCTTAATCCTCAATTGGTGATAACCAGTCCTTAAGTCGATCTTACAAAATATTGATGCCCCTTGTAGCTGGTCGAATCGGCTCATTCACCCTTGGCAACTGGCATTTATCCTTAATAGTCACATGATTCGACTGTCTGCAGTCAATACATAGCCTTAACGATCCGTCCTTCTTCCTCGCGAATAAATCTGGCGCTCCCCATGAAGACCTACTCAGACGAATAAAGCCTTAATCCAGTAACTCCCGTATTTGGACTTTTGATTCCTTCAATTCCGACAGTGACATCTTGTAAAGTGTTCCCAAGGTCGGTTTTGTCCCAAGAGCCAATTCAACCACAACCTCGACTCTCCGAACAGGTGGCAATCCCGGCAATTCCTGAGGAAAGACATCGGGAAGATTACACACCTCGGCTATGTCTTTTAGCCTTGATTCCTCAACCAACTAATCGGCACAAATTAATTATCTTTTTACACCTCGAAGACAAAGTTCAATCCATCCAATTTCAATCCAATAGTCTCCCAAAACAACTCACATCGGTTCTTTACAAAATCTGAAATTCCTAAGCAACACTCATCCTTCCCAACTCGTCCACGAATGTCATTAGTAATCCATAAATCCTTAAACCGATTGCGTCGATTCCTTATAAAATTGATTTTAAGTCTTACCTAACCACTTGGACTATAACTTCAAAATCATCTCCTACTGTACCCAATACTATCTCATAACTCACTTAGACTTTCAAGGCACATCCTTCACTTCCTTCTCAGCCACTACACTTTTCCTTACGTCCTTAGTCGATTCTGATTAATCTGCAGGGCAGTTCTCGCTTAATGTCCTACTTGCGGTTGCAGTGATTGCATTAGTGACCTAACTTGCCGGTTCCACAATTCTCAATTGGTGACCTTACTGTCCACATCCACAACATGCTTCACTTCCACCTTGGCAATGGCCATACCTATGCCTCTTTCCATAAGACAGATATGTAGCGTTGGAGTATTAGTTCGGCTTTCTAAAGTTCTTTCTTACTAGAGGGACAAATCTTCGTTCCTCTGTCATAGGCTTCTTGCCAAAGTTCCTATTGTCCCTCGCCGGCGCGTACTGCGATCCAAAAGCGGCAGTCCTTTTACTCATAGCCGTGTCAACCATCGAACTCTCTCATACAACTCATTGAAATCCCTTGAGACCCAAAAGTACTAATTGATTGCGGAATTCCGGTTCCAATCCATCCCGAAACCTTCTTGTCCTATCCTCACGGTCCTTAACCACCCTTGTCCTATCCTCACGGTCCTTACAAACTTGACCTCGTACTGATTGACTAACATCCGATTTTAGTGAAGTCGAAGGAACTGTGTCATTTTCTGTCCTCGCACACTCTCTGAACGAACTTCTCCATAAAAGCCTCGGCAACAATATTCCAGCTTAGAAATATGCCCTTTGAAATATCCTACTTCAGGGGCCCTCTTACCAATCCTTTGCATTCCCTTAGAGTTGGTATATAGTCAGGGTCACTTTCTCCTCACCAGTGCACCCGAATACCTCAAAAGCCCTTTTTATTTTTAAGTCCACTGTCCAAAGTAATGTAGCCTCAGGGTCACCTTTTCCCATCGAACCTTGCAAGTTTAAAGAAATTTCCAAAATTTTTCCAACCAACTGACGCATCTGCCTGACTGCATTAGCTTACCCTTGACCTTGATTCCCAACATTTCCATTATACCTATGATTCTTGTTATTTCCATTGACAACAACAACAGTAGTCTCAGCATTAGTAGCAATAGTAGCATTTCACTCCTCAGTTTGTCTTCCCAATAAAATTCCAACTTTCTCGAGTGCCCTCAAAATCTCGTCTCATCTGGGATCCCCCACAACTCTAACTTGCGGACCTATACGACCTCGACCTCAACCTCATCCTCGGCTACTCATACTCACAGGGCTCACACTACCCGCTTACCTGCTATAATTTCCCCACGAGAATTAAAACCTAGGCCAACTATACCAGTCTAAAGCCCTAGGCAGTGAATCACAACAATTCACTAAGCAGGCAGTCAATCACAACATCACTCAATCACAAAGAAACAGGAATCGTGTACTAACCTCAAGTCCTGACGCACCTGCATTTCACATGATATTGCATACGTCACTCATCAATCACAATCAAACACTCTGGGTAACGCATGGCCAACAAGTCTTCCTAACTGACTACCCCAAAGTCATCGCTCCTTATCACTCCAAGCTTCGACCATCTTGGTTCAAGCTAGCCTTGCTCTGATACCAAATCAACGGGCATGTCACGCCCCGAACCCTAACGAGCTCGCGACACCCCTCGATGGTCGATCATTGAATGCGACTTCCCAGGCACGTCGCCGACCCAACCCAAACGTCAGAGATTTAACACGCGCGGAAGCGAATAGAAATAACCCAGACAATTAATAATGACAAGGGATAGCAATAGCACGAAACAAATGACTGAAATTCCTACACTTAGCAGATACATACGACTTTCACAGAAAGACAATTCCCTAAGCTAGGCCACAACATCGGGACCTCATTCCTCAAAAGGGACAATTGTTCACAAACTTAACTTCTCTACAAAAGGGGAAAGCTCAAAATACCGGGTACTTGACCCGTCTTCGATCTCCGGGGTACACTTGAGGCATCTCCAGTCACTCATGGCTGCGGATCTGAAATGGTTATATAATAACCGTGAGAACGAGTCTCAATAAGCAACCCCCTATACCCCACGTAGGCCAATGCGTACCCAGACAAGTCTTACATGCAATCTACCCCATAAGATAAAAAAAAAAGATTCACATTATTGTACTCACCTCGCTATCAAGTCCATGTAAACGCTGCACATTAGTTGTAACACGGTAAAGCAATAATAATAGCTAAATAGCACATCGCAATTGCTCAAACGCCACCCACACTTGCATGCAGTTCACCTTACTAATTAGACCACACATTCAACCAGCCACTTCAAGCACACGCTCAACCAGCCAATCCAATCACACGCTCAACCAATCAATCCAGTCACACTCAATCAGCCAATCCAATCGCACGCTCAACCAGTCAATCCAGTCACACTCAACCAATCATTTCAATCACACTCAAGTCGCATGCACGCGTCCAACCAACTTTCCTCTCACGGGCTCACAAGCCGCACAATCAATCAAACCAATGGCCGCCGTCAACACGTCCCAAGCCATATCAATCATACCATACTAGTGGCCGCCGTCAACACGTCCCAAGCCACACAATCAATCGTTCCAATGACCGACGTAAACACGTCCCGGTCTATCACACCTTTAACGGGCCACCGTCAGCACGTCGCAAGCCCGCATCCATTTGGCACCTCAGCCAGTCATGCCTTCACACGGACCGCCGTCAACACGTCCCAAGTCCGTAACCCTCCGATCGATCCGGGCTTCAAATCGACAGGCAAGCACGCGCCATTCAATTCAATCAATTTCACGTCAATTTCATCAAACAACCCATATTCACAACTCAATCCAATTCACGACACGCCACACCAACCCACAAACTCGACATTCAATCGGCCACATACGTACATCCAATTTACCCACAATTGCCACAACAACCAACTATTGACTCACCAATAATAGCCACAATTATGCACCCATCATCATTCCAATTCCAAATCACAAGCTCACGATTCCGACATTCAAGCCGGCCACAATCACACATTAATTTTCCCTACACACGCCATGACACTACGGATAATTAACCCACCATAATTAACTACTAATCAAGCCTCACAATTATCGCAAATTAATCTAATAAATACGCATATACGAATATTGACCCTAATCCACATTTAGCTTTTAAACCGGCACTAATTAATCTCTAGACAAGTCTAATAATACCCAAAGTACTAGGTAGGGTTTAGGAAGTCACTTACAAAGTTTTGGCCCGGGAAAAATCGACTCGGGCCTAAAATGGCCCGGGTGAACAGTGCCGGACTAGGCGCGGGCATGGGCCACACGGGCGCGGGGCTCGGCCACGGCGATTGGCCACGGGCACAGCCCTCGGCCACGGCTGGGCACGGGTGTGGGCGCGGGCACGGACGGGCAACACGTCTGGTTGAACGGGCGACGCGCCGGGCGACGGGCCGGCTGGACGGGCGACGCGCCTGGGCGACAGGCATGGCGATGGGCCACGACGGACGAGCGGGCGCATGGCCTTGTCGCGGGGGCAACAGGCCGGCCACGGCTTGGGCAAGCCCGGGCACGGCGACGGGCACCCCCGAGGCAACTCGGCCACGGGCACGGCCACGGCCGGGCGAGCTTGGCCACGGCCTAGGCTGCTCGGCCACAGCCCGGGGCCGGCCTGGTCTGCTCAGCCATGGCCTGGCTAGCTGGCCGGCTGGGGGCGACGGTGGACTGGCCGGGACTGGTTGGCTGGCCGGGCCGGGCTGGCTCCGGCGACCTGGCGGCGGCGGCGAGCATCTCTCCGGCTGAGGCAGCAGCAGCTCGGCGGCAGGGGGAGCGAGCAGGGGCCTCGCCGGAACAGCAGCAGCTCTGGCGACGGCTCCGGCGACGGCTACGGGAGAGAAACAGGGAGTTGCTCGGCGGTGGTAAGGGGGGAGGGAAAGAGGAGGCTGCTGGTTGAGAGGGACCGGTGGGGACGACGGGGCCGGCGAGCGACGGGCTGGACGAACGGCTGGGCGGCGCTGGGCCGTGACAGGCGCGGCAGCGAGCTCGAGCAGTGGCTGCTTGCTCGCGGCTGCGTCGGGGAAGCAACGATGGGGGCGGCGACTATCGGGCGACAGCTGACGGTTGGCGCGACGGCGGCCGAGCTGCCTGGCGACGGCGGCGGCGCTCGGCGGGGCTTGGCCGCGTCAGACGCGGCGGTGAGTTGAGCTGGGCAAGGGCGGGCTCGACTCGGTCTGCATGGGGCAGCAAGGAGGAGAAGCAGGGGCAGCGGCTGAGTTTCGCTCGCGGCGGCAACGGCGATGCCCGGCGCGGCGACGGTCGGGTGCGGTGGGGTGGACTACGGGGACGGTAGTTGGCTGAAGACGGCGCTGTGGCTGGCAAGCGCGGCGACGGGCGGAGGTGGCGCCGGACCGGGGCTAGGAGGAGCTGCAGGGGAGGAGAGTGGGCGAGAGGGGGGGCTTCTGTGGATGCTGCGCGGAACGGACGGCGAACGGTGGCTGGGGGCGATGTATAGCGGCCGGACAATGGGCGGTACGGCGGTCAGGGGCGGCGAGCGGCTGGGCTGAGGGCTGGTCGTGCCGGAAGCCAAAGCAGAAGAAGCAGCAGTCCGGTCGAGGGGGGGAGAAGACGAAGAGACGGAGAAGGAGAAGAGGAGAGGAGAGAGAGAGTGTGTGTCAGGGGGGCTTTGGTCTGCATGGCCCAACGTACATGCCGAGGGGGAGGAAAGAAAGAGGAAAAGAGAGAGAGAGAGAGAGAGAGAGAGAGAGAGTCTGCATGGGGAAGAGGAGGGACAGACGTGCAGGGGGAAACGTGCGCGGGGAGAAGAGAAAAAGAGAGAGAGAGAGACGTATGGGCAGAGGGGGCGGGGAAACGTGACCGGGGAGAGAGACAGAAAGTCCAATAATTATTGCGATCTAATGGACACGATTCAAACCTAAAAACGATCTAACGGTTCACAAAAATCCTAAATAAATAATATTATAAGAAAAATGGCCAAAATAAAATAACTCACAACACACTACGAGGGAGGTCTACTAGTCCAAATCCGCACCCGGTCCAAAATTTCACTTTCTCATTATTCTTGATAAACTCGACGCTGGCCACAATAATATCGACACCGTCCAATCTATTTCGTCCTGAAATTCCCGAAAATCGACTGCCAAGGTCGGGGTCTAAATAACGGCCAAATTCGATCGAGTGCGATTCTAGCGAAATCTCTATTTTAAAAACAAGAACCCGAGAGTGATCAGTTCCCGGGCGAGATTCTAATATAAGCGCACTGACGAATTACACGTTTTATAAATCCCAAAAATGGGTCGAAATTCGGAATGTCACAAATTTAATTGGCGCTCATGGTGCATTGCATTGCATAACATGGACACGCATCGTGTATGCCGAGAGTGAGGCATGTGATGAACTTGTGCGAGAATACGTGTCTGCCATGAGTATGTGATCACCTAAAATACCCTGAAGCGTTATACGCTGGGTTCAGATAATAATGAGTTGTGCGATCACCTAAGGACCTTCGGGTCGTGACCTTCGGGTCGATACCGTCCTCATGCACTTTGAAGCTGGACGATGCCCGGTATGTCCGGAAGGCGACCATCCTTATGCACTTTGAAGCAGGCTCTGGTTCGCAAGGAGAACAGTGTTGTGCCTCATGCACTTTGAAGCAGGCTAGAGACACTGGGCCAGATCGGTTGCTGCGCCTCATGCACTTTGAAGCAGGCTAGACGCACCGGGCCGTGAAAAAGTGATGACTCGAGTCGTAATAAGAATAATCGATTGGGCAATTGCCAGTGTGCTAGTGTGGGCCAGTGGGCCGGGAAATGTACATGACATGTTCACGACATCTGCATGCATGAACATCCATCGACTGGCATGCGAGTATGTGAGACTCGGTACGTGAGCATGTGATTGGCGTACGTGTGATAATATGTGCCATGTATGCGCCGTGAGTATTATATGTTGTTTTGTTTAACCTGCAGGGTCCGTGCAATTATCGGTTTAGGCCCGAGGGCCTAGGCCATTGTTTGTCTTATGTTGTTTGGTTGGTCAGGAGAATTGTACGTCAGCCTAGCCTAGGTTTAAGGGTTGTAATTACTGAGATTCGTCTCACGGTTGTTGAAAACCGAAACATTTCAGACCCCCAGCCGTAGGATGCCGAGGAGAGCGCCTCTTTTTGGTATATCGCAGTTCACCCAGTAGTCCTCCAGTGTGCACCCTTATGGGACGGACCTGCAGCCATGGTCGTGGAAGCTGAGGAGCCGAAGTGCTATACATTGACCCCTTTTGACTGAGTGGCTGCTGACTGTGTGTTTTCTATGCTGTTGCATAAAAGAATTGTGTAAAAAAGTTTTCTTTGGTAATATTAGTATACATACTTGAAGAGGTGTTGTTTGCTGGTTGTGCTACCTTGGCCTCATGTATATTAGTATGGGTGTATATATATTTATATACGTTGCTTCCGCATGTGTATTATTCTCTGTGTGTTGGGTCGGCGACGCATCCTGGGAGCGTTGCACCATAATCGACCAGAGGTGAGATGTTCGCACTTCATGGGGTACGGGGCGTGACAGGCTAGCCTCACCTGGGCGAGGGTCACCATCGATTGGTCAGGCGAGGCAGGGCCACGCAACGGCAAGCCCTAGCCTAGTGAGGCCCAACAAGGGTTGGCCTCGCATAAGCCAGATCTAACGAAACTGAGTCTTGCCCTGCCATCGCTTGTGGCCAATGGCCGATCACAAGCAAGAGGAGGAAGAAAAAAAAATCAGAAAAAAATAAAATAATTAAAATATTATTAAAAATTGTCCATGTTAGTGCTGACAATGCCTTGTATATTAGCAATACCTAACCAAAATTAGCCAGAAAAAACTGAATTGGCATTCTATCAAAAAATTTAGGATTAAATTGACACCAATGTAATAGATTTATGATTTTTCTAATACTTTTTTCTGTCTTTTGGTAGAGGAATCATCTCGAGTGGAGAATAATAGGGGGAGTGGCGGGCCATTCCATTCCCAAGCCGAGTTACAACTATTTCAATTGCATCCCATTTTTAGTAAAACAGTTTCATGGAAGATTGAGTTGGAGAATTAAATCCGAAATGCGGGCACACGCGATTACAACTGTAGTGTGTGGATTAATATACATTAGTGTAAGTACAACTAAACATTTGCAGAAAAAGTACGGCAAAAAAGAGAATAGTTGCCCTTGAACTCGTGACGCAAAGGAATGGGCTGATAGGCCTAACTTGGAGCAAGTAAGCAAATTTCTATGCAGTCTGTTTAAGTTGAAGCAAGTGAATAGATGTCTTGGGGGGCTCGGGGGCATAGCCCCCGAGGAAATTTTTTGGGGAGCCCTATTTATACTGCGGCTAGGTTTTTTTATTGATTAAGAGAGATTTTCGTTTTGGAAGAGATTTGTGAGCCGTGAGATTTTGTTAAGTCGTTTTTTCGACTTCTGAAAACTGTACTCTCTTTGATTATAGTGGAATCTTGTTTGGCCTCACCCGTGAACGTAGATCATATTATGATTGAACCACGTAAATCTTTGTGTTCTGTATTTGTTTTTCCGCTTTTTTTTAATAATATGTTTGTATTTCTTCTCTCCTTCTCTACTTTCTAGGAAATTGTACACTTCATGCAATGATTCTAACTAATGATTGAATCACCACTCAACATCACTACCATCTTGCCATGGAATAACGTAGCTCTTAATAAATAAATAAATAAACACTAAAATCGCAAATACAAAAAAAAATCGAAGACTAAATTTCTATAAACCCTTTGAATTGCATGTTGAATGCACGAAAATTTGAATATTTGATCAGAGCTCTAATATCTCCGTAAACTATTGTTTCTTTCAAAACTCTTTCTAACTCTTCTTCAAGTCTTGGGAAGGGGATAATGAAGGGCATTGGATATGGGCCTTGTATTTCCTCAGTAAATCAATAGACTTTTATTTAGTGGTTAAGAAAAATTCACTTGCTTCGGTACCCACTCACGAATCTCACGTGATAACACCCGGCTATAGTTTCGTCACGTCATTTTTGTACTACTTTTATAAGTTAGAAAATTGGAAAATGTTCAGATGAACTTCTTATGTGAAACTGGTGTGCTAATTACCGAATCTCAGGAAGTCAGGAACCATATCGTTGACCACTTCCAGAGTATACTTAATGGCGATTCAGCACCGGTCCAACCTTCTGCCACGGAGTTGGAGGTTCTTCTTGAGCAAGTCTTAAATGAAAACCAGAGAACTACTTTGATTCAGCTGATCATCGAAGAGGAAATTCAATCCACCCTCTTTTCGCTAGCTAAGGACAAAGCTCCTGGCCCTGATGGTTACAATGTTGAGTTCTTCAAACACACATGGGGGATCATTGGACCATCTATTCTGACAGCGGTAAAGGACTTCTTCGAGACTGGTTGTATGCTTAAGAAGATTAATAACACCATATTAACGTTTGTGCCGAAATCCCCTAATACATCGACCATGACTGACTTTCGACCAATTGCATGCTGCAATACTTTATATAAATGCATTTCAAAGATTCTTGCTAGGCGCATTGCAAAGGTCATACCGAAGCTGATTGGAACTTCCCAAACAGCATTTGTTTCAGGCCGCAGAATTAGTGACAACATTATGCTTGCTCAAGAACTTTTTGCGGACTTTCACCATGAAGCATACCTACCTAAATGTGCCATTAAGGTAGATTTCCATAAATCCTTTGACACAATTGATTGGAACTTTATTGAAAAGGTACTTACAGCCTTCAAATTTCCAGTTTCTTTCGTTAAGCTGGTTATGGTATGCATCTCAACTGCCAAATTCTCGGTCTCCATTAATGGAGAATTACATGGCTTTTTTGCTAGTAGCCGGGGGATTCGACAGGGTGATCCCCTATCACCGTACCTATTCATTCTCGCTATGGAAATCTTCTCAGCCATTCTCAAGACCAAAACTGACAACTCCGACTTCCGGTGGTTTTGGCGATGCAAGAGACCTCGCATTTCCCATTTGTTTTTCGCCGATGATGTTCTTTTATTCTCACAAGGACACATGAGATCGATTGAGCTTTTAAAGGAATCTCTGGATTTGTTCTCAAACTGGTCGGGCCTAAGACCAAATCCTAACAAGAGCAATATTTACCTATCAGGCGGTAACTTTGAACTTCATAACAGTCTTCTTCAATGTCTCGGATTCCAACAAGGGTCTCTACCCTTTCGATACTTGGATGTGCCCATTATTTCTTCTAGGCTACGTAAAGAGGATTGCAAACTTTTGATTGATTCCATTACGGCGCGAGCCCGTTCCTGGACCCAAAGATTCTTATCTTTTGCTGGTCGTGTACAACTTATCAAATCAGTCTTGCATTCCATCCAAGTGTACTGGGCCACGATATTCTCCCTTCCCAAATCAGTCTTGAATAGTATTGAGGCTATTCTTCGCAATTTCTTTGGAAAGGCCCTGGCCTAGGAGCGGGTGGTGCAAGGGTTGCTTGGAATGTCGTTTGTCTCCCAAAAGAAGAAGGCGGGCTTGGGATACGAAGGCTTACTGAATATAATAGAGCCATGACTCTAAAGCACATATGGATCCTTTTCACTGTCAAGGAATCTATGTTGTGCAAATGGATACATTCAAGCTTTTTAAAGAAGACAAACTTTTGGATTGTCTCCAAACCCACTTTTTGTTCTTGGACTTAGAAGAAGATCCTCGATTTGCGAGCCCAAGCCCAGACTCTTTTCCGGTGGAAGATTGGCAATGGCCGGACAATATCCTTTTGGTTTGATTGGTGGCACTCTAGCGGGCCACTCTATCTCATATTCAATAATACTGATATCTACCAGTCTCAGATCCCGCGAGATACTTCGGTTAGGGACTTCTTCCACTCCACATGGCAACCATCAACAACTCTTCACACTATCATGGATGGACTGGAAGCGCTTCCAAGCTTTGAAGATGACACTCCGGACTGTTTGATCTAGTGTCCTAACCCGACTGATTCCTTCTCGGTGGCCCGTGCCTGGAACCATATAAGGAACAAAGGCCATCCAGCCCCTTGGCACTCCTTTGTATGGGATTCTCATTTGGCGCCCCGACACTCCTTTCTACTATGGATTGTGTCTTTAAATCGGCTGCCATCTCAGGTTCTTCTTCTCCAAAACCGTCGGATCGAATCAGGATTATGTGCTTTCTGCCACACTACCCCGGACTCCATCAATCATCTCTTTTTCGAATGCTCCGCTACTAGCAGACTAGCCTCTTTTTGGGCAACTAAATGTAATATTCCATGGCGCAATCGGCCGTGGCCTGAGCTTATCTTGTGGGCTAACAAAGTATGTGGAGGCCCTTCCTTTGCCCATTGACTTGCTAGGTTCTCCTTCGGAGCACTTTGCCATAGTATATGGATTGAACGGAACAACTCTCTCTTCAGGAACAAGAGTATCTTCATTCCGGGAATACGCAAGCATATTTTCAAATTAGTGAAGGATAAAGTTCTATCCTTTGGAAAAATTCCTGACACAACTATAAATAGGCGACTGCAAAGGAATTGGGAACTCTCACCTTCCATCTTTTCTTAATTTGATTGTTTAGTTCCCAATCCTGCATTGGGCTTTGCTGGTTGTTGGTTTTTTATTAGCTTTGTTGGGTAACCTTCCCCCCCCCCCCTCTCTCTCTCGGACTTTTTGTCCTTTCGGGGCTTTGGGTTTTCCCTTGTTTTCTCTTGTAAATTCAGCTCCTTGCTCTTTTTTAAGCTTATCGCTTCTTGTATAGTCCTTGCCAGACCTCTTTTGACCCTACTTGGACAGGTTATGTCCTAATAGGGTCAGGAATTGATTTGTGCTTTAGCTTGTATTTGGTATTTTGAAAAGTTATATATACTCTTACCTTTACAAAAAAAAAAAAACTTCTTATGTGAAACTTGTTCGATCCGATATAGCCGGTAATTTCTACATCTTAATACTGGTGATTTAGTTGTCAAATTGTATCCATCCTAGCACACTTTAGATGCTCGAGACTAGAAATAGAATTGAAGAGGAGTACTTATTTTAGGATAGATGTACCTTACTAGCGCCTATATAAAATTGGCCCAAAGTGTTAATTTGTTTGAAGATCGAAAGTGTTAATCGCCCATTTATACCATATCTTAAAGCCTGCAGCCGTTTCCATGCCCTTTTTAACTAAAACGTACCATTTTTATGTTTAATAGTCAAATTAGCTTCAACTTCATTAAGCTCGTATTAGTATTTCCTAACACCTTTTGGGTGGCGCTATTTCCATCCCTATTTTGGCTAAGACACTCCTTTTTTCCAATAAACTTACAGAAATAGCCTCCTGTCTCCCTCTCTCCTCAATTTATTGTTTCTTCTTTTATTAGGCTAATCCACGAAACTGCATTTATTTCTCTCATCTCTCATGTCAGTTTCACTATACAAATGCTCCATTACATCCAACAAAATATCGTTTTACCATGCATCTTGTTATCACTTTGCCTAGACAATATTGTCAATTTTAATATATAGTCTCATATCTTCAATCACAAAATGTTTCTATTTATGATAGCGTATGAACTCACAATTAATTGCCCATTTTTTCATCAAATAGTATGAGCGAAACTATATTTCAAAGTTGAAAATTAAAATTCAATTTAACTATTTAGCCGATCTTTATCAAAAATGGAATAGAAAATTTGATCAAAATATGAAAAAGGTTAATTTGTTAGAAGCATGATCAAACGTCAAAAATATTTATACGCAGATCATACTAAATATTAACAAAAAAAATAGGCACATAAACGGAAAAAAATGAAACTTCTTGCTCTTCTAATCGTACAATGAAGAAAGTAATTAATATTGATTATAAACTCAATCTCATATCAAATGGATTAAAACTTTCAAATATGCTTAAAACTCTGTTATGAAAATCCTGATGTGACTTTGAAAGTGAAGAAGGTGTAAATAAATTGTCAACACTCATCTTGCAATTCTTATAAATCGTAAAAAGCTCAAAAGAAAGCACAAACCAGTGATATTTAACTTTAAAACCCTGCGAACTTATTTCGGAAAAACACCCACAATGTCAAAATCGGCTAGATGATCATATGGAATTTTAATTTCCAACTTTGAAGTAAAGTTCCCTCAAAGCATTTGATAAAAAATAAGCAATTAATTGTGTGCTCATCAGCCATCAAAGCTAGAAATTTCTGACATTCTAGGTAACTTTTGTGATTAAAAATATGAAATCATAAAGTAAAAGTAACAACATTCTCTAGGTAAAATGATAATAGGATGTAGTATAAGATAATATCTTGTTGGGTTGAATTTAATATTTATATTGTGAAACTGATAAGATAAGAGAGATGATAGAAATAAAAGGCAATTTTATTGGTTAGCTTGATAGAAAAAGAAATGGGTTGGCCTGATAAAAGAAGAGCAATAAATTGAAGAGAGAGGGAGTGAGGAGGGTATTTCTGTAATTTTATTGGAAAAAAGGAGCGTCTTAGCTAATATGGTGGTGGAAATAGCGCCGCCCTACCTTTTTTAACAAATTAATGATACATGAATTGTCAGCTTCCTATCTCCATTCAATACCAAAATTTCCTTATTCTATTCTTTCTTGAACTTGGCCCGAAGAAAACAATTCATTTTTTCCCTCCAAAATAGCAAAAGCAAAACCGAATGTGGATGCAACTAGAAATTCGATTCGAGATTTTAATTTACTCGTTCATTGCAATGTTTTAAACCTAGAAATTAGAAAAAGAAAAAAAAAGGAAAGAGAAAGATCAAGAGTAAATTCTTTTATTGTTCAAACAACGAAGAAGAAATTCAGGTGGCATGAATTGAACGAGGGAACTTAGTTCCCGTCACGATCACAAAGTCAAATTTCGCGACATGAGACATGATACACAGATAATCATATTTGTTAGCTGCCTATCTCCATTCAATACAAACCACATCTTCTCAATCATCTTCCTCTTGCAAAGCCATAATAGATAATTTTTCCCAACTCTGTCTCTCCCCTCACAAATTGAGATTTTCCACAATTACATCATTTTTGCCGGGGTTTTCTTATAGATATATTTCTTTGCATTTCCGAATTGAACTTTTACGTATTTCATGAAAAAAAAAATTCTTCAATGGATCCAAAAAAACAGAAGGGATGATATCCATCTACCAAGAAATATTGCAAATTATCCTAATTGAGTAGCAATGCCAAAATTAGGAAATACGAGATCAATTCAAATTTTCATTACATTACTTGAAAAGGTTGTTGGAACTTTTTTTGCATTAAAACATAATATTTTCAAGAAATATTTCTCATTTGGCACGTTTCAACTGGTCATAGACTTGTCTATAGACCTTTCGTTCAATATCCGGTAGTTCCCCTTGAAATTCAAGAAATCACAACCGCATGAAGAAGAAAAAACCTGTGACAACGTTGGACAACACTGTCATTTCTCAGATTATATTCAAAACAGTCTGATGCAAACCCGCGCCAAGTGTAACATGACATGTACAAATCAGAGACAGCGCCGAGAAAATCGGTGTCGCCGCCTGTTCCTTATACAATCACCGCCACTGAAGCAGCAGAAGATCGCCCAGAACTTCAATTCATGGCAGAAAGACGAAGGTTGTCTTCAGCGTTCGCTTCGTCAAATCGAAGAACTTCTAGTGGAACACCCAAGTTTCTAGGGCTTCACATCAATCTCGATAGAAGAAGATGGAAGAAATGGTACTTCTTGCGTTACTTAAATTCACTCTCATCGCTGAATTAAGCTCGCTGTTTGGATGCATCGATCTGCTCTCCTGTTTTCATCTTCGATTTGTGGAAGTATATGTCCTCTTAACTCTTTTCGTATCTTGATACCAGGGAATGGGGTAGAGTTGAGAATCTTCCATCTTCTGTTCCTAATCTCCTTCTCCAATCAGACAGATAGATTTTTTATGAGGAGCATAAGTGGATGTGTGAGGGAAACAGTGGAAGCAAAGTGGGGCCATTGATGCTGCTGGACTTGGGTCACAACATGACAGCACAATCAAGGCATCAAAAGTGAATGCATAGTTTTTGTTCATGTTTTCATCCTCAATGTCTCGATCGCTGTAAGTGTAAAAGTAAATGTTTCTCATTGAGTGTAGGACATCATTTAGAATTCAAAGTGAAGTGCCACTGTTTCATATGTCAAATGCATCTTCTTTTCCACCGCAATCACACCTGTAGAGATGTTTGCTAAAGAGAGTCGGTCTTTGGTTCTCGCGGAGTTCGTGCTTTTAGCACTACGTAGTATTCGTAGATGAATTTGCAGAGATATAATTGCTTCGTGGCATTGGTATTGTGACTTGAAATCACGTGATGCAGAATTAACTGATTTAATCTAACTGAGAAGTAAGAGCACTGCTCATTCGAGTTGGGAGTGGAAGAATAAAACTTCCAATTTTGAGTTTTTCTTTTAGTAAAATAAGTCCTTTTTCCTTGCTTATATGGTTAACTTTAATGGGTAAATCCCAATCAAAATCATGCCAACATTATCCATCACACCAAATCACATCTAAACTTATGTCAATCTGTCGAGTTTTGTTGAACCGTACCTTCAGTCCAAGAACAAGTTTGCTCAACGTAATACTCTTGTTATCTTGTATTTTATGAGGAATTCTATCTTCTTTTTTTCTTCTTTTGCAAGGATAATTCTTGGTATATAACTATTTTGTTATATAAAAATTTCTACTTTTCTAGTTCTTAGCTACATGGCCGAAGAAGCATGACATAATATACTACTTTGAATTTCCTAACATTATATAGTTAATGTGTTGTTAAATCATGTTTGTGGACACATAAATTTGTAGATCAATTAATAAATTTACCAAATAAGTATTATTATACAAAAAAATTTGTGTTTTTTCTTAAGTAATAGATCAAACATTTGTGAGAAAAAAAATGCAAAATAAGATTCTCAACAGGTTTAGATGTATTAAATATTTTATCAAATTACAACTAAGATAATGAATTGTGCACATTGATCATTTTGTTGAATGAACACTATGTTAGATCAAGCAGGATAATAATCTTTTTATTTTTTTTGTCAATTAATGTAAAGCGTATCCTATATAATGCCAAAAGATGTGAGAGACAATAAAATTTGTCAAGATACTAGACTCGATCAACCACAAAGATGGTTAGCGGACAAGATCAAACCATGTGACAATCCCGGCATAAGAAATTGGTGTTGGATAAGTTGTCTACCGTGGTTCAAGATGACACAAGACTATACCAAACTCTCTATAAAGGGTTAGGGAATAGGTGGAATTAACCCTAATGAACACATCTCTCACCCCCACAGAGTTAGAACTCTCTAAGACATCCTATTTGGACATGAATAGTCTGGGATCATATCACCAATCCTTAATCAAGTAATGCTCGCGTGGAGTAAACCTGCAACAAATCCAGGGCAAGGGCATTTGTTAGTGAATTTGAAAAAACAAATCATTACGAGACAAAACATATTCATTAAGTCATAAATATCAATTATGCATCTATATATCTTGCCCCTTCACGAGAGTTCTTTTTAGGCATAAGAAAGGAAGCGCCATGCATATAAATAGTTTTTTCTTTTATGATTAACGGAACAATGTGATGCAATTTAACAAAAGTACACGTGTGACGCGCATAACTAAATTTTTTGAACCAGAATAGATGAAATTTTTATTTAAAAAAAAAATGATAATCGCAGCAAGACTCGATAGACTAAAAGTGCGTCGTTGTGAATCAAATTTGAATGAAAAAACCAAGATAGGAAACTTCTCTAACATTAATAAATTAAAAACTTCATCAAAAAGATGAATCAATTCAGATTACGACACCAAGTCAAGCTACTATACATTATCAAACTAGGAAACTGAACAAAGGATTATCTGCAAAATGGATATGTTAAAGCATGAAATAAGAATGCTAAGAGATGGAATTTAATGAAGAGAGTTGTACTAGAAATAAAAATTTCTCTAAGATTACCATGATATAAACATTCCTACGTGTGTACTTTAAACATGAGTAGGTGTAACAGACTGAATTTTCGATCCTTTTCCCGGGATTTAAGAAATGAATTTGACCAATGCACTATAGTGAGATCTCACCTGGAAATGCGCATTCACGGGATGCTAACCTTAGAGGTAGGGCTATTACGGAATTGAGTTCGCACGACCAAAGAACTCGACCTGGGTTCGATCTTCGACCATATGGAATGACGAGGGAATGTTTTGAGCCAACAGAGACCGATCTAACTGATTGATCGTGTCCGAAGGGAACTAGCAACAGACCCTCGCAATTATATGACAATCAAGGTCGCCTCGGTTCGAATAAACTTAAACGTGATTTGACTTAGTGTCAGTCACGGGTCGAGAGCGCGTAATCCCAACGAGCCACCCGTTAGCCAGAGATAAGCTAAAGTTGCGATTGTTTGATTTTAGTCATTTCTTGAAATTTGGGCCCGGGAATCGAGAATTTTGAAAGTGACAATTTTGGACGGCCGATGACGTTTTTGGCTTGGCCAACCTTGGGGCCACCCATTTCTGCAAAAAAAAATGGATTTCGGTTCGGGACCGGGGAAAATTACGGTTTTGCCCCTGAGGACAACGATATTGGATTTTGAAGTTGTTTGAGGTTATTTTACGAAACCGATGTCATTTTGGGGTGGCCATAGGCATTTAGAGCAGTTTCGGGCGAAAATTGAAATTTTGGCTCGGAAGTGAAAAATAATATTATTTTATTCTTAGGACTTTGCAGTTGATTTTCGAGGGCTTAAGAAGTTATTTTCACGATTCCGACGCCATATTATGTTGGCCACGCACATATGGAACGCGTATGTGCGAAAATTGGAATTTCGCCCCAGGATCGGAAAAATGACTATTTTGCCCCTGGGCCAGTTTCAATTCCGAATTTTGGGAAAATTTTGGGGATAATTATTTGGATAATGCAGCCGGCAAATGACTGAAACGCCCCTCAATTATTTGGATAAGGATGAATGTGGGCCAAGTATTCAAGGGCATTTTGGGAATTTTGGAAAAAGTGAGTCAACCACTTTTGACCCACAAAAATATCTCTCTCTCTCTCTCTCTCTCTCTCTCTCTCTCTCTCTCTCTCTCTCTCTCTCTCTCTCTTCCTCCCCCATCTGGTCACTCCCTCCCCCTCACTCTCCCGATCACTCTCTCTCTCCCTCTCTCCACTTTCTTCATTTTCCTTTCTTGCCACTGCTGCTGCTGCTTCTGTTCCAGCCACCACCAGCCCTGTTTGTCTCTCCTTTGTTAGGTAAGTGACTCCCCCAATCGCCATTTAGGACCTCGGGTATTTTTAGGCTCGTTTAGGGTTCGGTTTAGGTGTTTTTCGTGGCTGTTTTGGACTGAAATAGTGCTGGTTGTGCTCGGTTTGTTGATTTCCGGTAAGGCTGCTGCGTCACCAGATTTTGCTATTTTTACTGTGACTTTTGTGGCCCGAATTTGAAGAAGTTTTCTTCACAAAAGTTGTTCCCAACATCTTGAATTATAACATATTTTAATTTGGGAATTTTTGGGAATTATTTGATGCCATTCGTAAGTCCATTTTTGGACCGAAATACAACTGCCCGATTTACTGTTCATCCCGACCTCTGGGTGTGTTCGAATTTTTATAAATTTTTCCAGACATATTTTCAAAATACTTCCTTCACGAAAATTATTGGGGACATTTGTGGCTATAACATATAAAAATTTCAAGGTTTTCCAAGATGATTTGGGTACCGAATGAGTTATATTTTGATGGCCTAAGGGGCTGTCTGAGCGAACCGGATTTCGTCTGACTTTGAGTGTCAAAACGAGGTGTTTACGGTTAGAACTGGGTTTTGAGTTCTCATGAAAAATGTTCATCGAGATGTTTTGTACAACATATCCAAATTTCAGAATTTTTAGAATTGATTTACTATTTATTTCAAATGGATTTCTGTAACTGCGCAACTGCCAGTTTGGACTAGATTTAGGTGAAATTGTGGCTATTTTGTGACTGTTTTCGGGACTGAGTTAGGGGCCGGTTGTTTGGTGGTTGTGGGCTGATTGGGCGATGAAATTCGAGGTTTAGGAATGCTGAGTTAGGGTTGTGATATTGAGGATTGATCGGGAATTAAATGTGTGGTTGTTTGGAATTATTGTGGCTTAATTGGGCTGAACTGAACGATTGTGTGATTGTGCTTGTTGGTTGGCTTGGAAATTTCTGTGGGCTGATTTGGTTTGTGCATTGGGCTGAAAGTGGTGTGGTGGCGTGCCGTGTTTGTGTGGCCGTGAAGTGTGGTGATGTGGTGGGGTGAATGTGTATTGAGTTCGCGTGCTAAGCATGGGTGTTCGTGTGGTGTTTGTGTGCCGAGGTTGTGTAAATGTGAAATATGTGTGAAATGTGTATGTTTGGTTGTGCGACCGTTGGCCGTGTGTAAGCGTGGTTTGAGTGGAACGAGGGTTCGGAAATGTAAGATTGGTTGGAAAGGTCCGTCCTGAGGCATGTACGTTTACGCGGGACAATGCCGTCCCTGACGAGGTGATGATGCCCGGTCTGACGAGGTGTCGATGCCTGACGTGGTCAGAAGACCGTTGGCCTGATGCGTTTTACGCGGGCGCGGTAGAAGGAAAATGTGTGTAGGATTCCGTCCTGAGGAGTGTACGTTTACGCTGGACGATGCCGTCCCTGACGAGGTGACGATGCCCGGCCCGACGGGGTGACGATGCCTGACGAGGTCAGAAGACCATTGGCCTGATGCGTTTTACGCGGGCGCGATAGTGGTGGAAGAGTTGAGAATGAGCGGGAATTGGCTTGAGGTGCGAGGTTTGAGAAAGTGACGCATGGTGTGAGTTAGTGTGCGAGTGTGATTGTATCGCGTGATGTGATGCTTAATTATGGGGTAGAAACTGCTAGGCATGGTATGGGACGTGCCCAAGTGGTTTCTGTCTTATAATTATGTGATGCTTAATTATGGGGTAGAAACTGCTAGGCATGGTATGGGACATGCCCAAGTGATTTCTGTCTTATAATTAAGGCACGCACGCATCTGTGATGTATTGTTGTAATGTGCTGGCTGTATTATGGTCTAACATGCAGGAACGTGCATGATGGATTCCAGGTAGGGTCGTGTGTGATTGTTAGTATGGTTGATCGTTGTGTGAGATCCGTGTTCTGTCTGGCGGTACGTGAGTGCCTACGCGGGGTTTGGGGTTGTGCACTTATTGAGATTCGTCTCACGGTTGTATAACCGCCACTTTTAGACCCCCAGCCGTAAACCCGGGAGGTCCGCCTCCTCTTTTTGGAGTTTGAAGAACTACCCGTGGTGCCCAGTGGAACTGCAGGTGATCCTCAGGAACAGATGGAAAGGAGGACAACCAGTAGGCTTTTCCTAGGATATTTTAGGGGTTGTTTAACTTAGGTTATCCGATAGTGAAGTTAAGATAACCGAACCCCTGAACTTTGTTAAAACAGTGGCGGAGGATGTCCATCTGTATTTATGTCTGTAGTACGATGTTTGTATATTTGGTGTTGTATGGATATGTTGTTGTTTGTCTGTTCTGTTGTTCTACCCCGTTGTCGTCATTTTAGTTCGGGGGTTTTTATATCCGTTTTTGCATGTGGCTCTGATGTTTGGGTTGGGTCGGCGACGTTCCTGGGACGTCGCAACTATTCGACCGAAGCAGGGGATGTCGCGAGCTCGAGGGGGTTCGGGGCGTGACAGTAAGCTCTTCTCTACTCACTTCATATGAGATGCAATCACCACGATGCCATGATAACAATCTCACCACAGCAAAGATAGTCTCGACGAAGGTAAATTTGTCTCGCCACAATTAGATCTGTCAAATAAGTGGGTCAGATCGGGTCAGGTCAGGATGGGATCACAAATGGTCTAATCCAAATTGACCCATTAATCCGTTTATGACCTATTTATGCGCAATGTAATTTTCTTGATCCATACCCAACTCATACCCAACTCGACCCATATTATTAAAATACTTCTATATTTAACTTAATCTAGAAAACTCATACCTAAACTAATATGAGAGTGCAAAGTAAGTGAGCGCAAGATTGAGTAAGGGCGAGAGAGATGAGTTAAGTTTAAATAAGTTGTAAACCCATTCACGACTCATTTATGACCCATTTAACACCCATATTATACATATGCCCATTTATGATCCATTTACTAAATATAACTAACCCATGTGTGATCCATTTACTAATATATGGGTTAAGAAATGAGTTTATGACCCATTTTGACAGATCTAGCCACAATAAAGATAGTCTTATCGAAATGGAGATAGTTTCTTTCTATCTTTATTTTTTGTTAATTTTCCGATTCTTAAAATGAAAAAAAAATAGATTTTCTTTGGTGATCTCTTTCTATATTAGGAAAAACAAAACGTGGCATATAAATAATGCGAATCACTTCTTTTTCCTATGTTTCAGAGGACCTTTTATGTAGGGGCAAAATCATGGGCTTACAATCACGGAACATTCCAAACTGATACACTTGTGACAGATTTATCCCAAACTAATGTTTTTACCACCAAAAACCCCAAACCAGTACACCAGTGAAAAATTTACCCTTCGTTAGTTTCCGTTAATTTTTACCTTTAAATTATTGAGTTGGATGACACATAACAGTTGACTGGTATACCAGTTTGGGGTTTTACCCCTATGTTTGTTATAGGTTTACTAATATGGGATTTTTTGTGGTATTAATCCAATTTTACGAAGGGTAAATTTGTTACAAGTGTTTGCAGTCAAAAAATTAGTTTAAGGTAAATTTATCACGGGTATAGCAATTTGGGATTTTTTGTGGTTAAAAAATTAGTTCGGAGTAAATCTATGGCAGGTGTACCAGTTTGGATTTTTCATGGTATAAACCCTATTTTTAAAGAGAAGAAGGGTGCCTGCATCATTGAATATCAAGTGAAAGAGATTACCTAAACTTTCTCTATCGCAACAGACAGGTTTTACAATCTTGAGATGATCGATCGTCCCAGACCACAGTCAATCGATCAACTATCTTCTCCAAAGGCTCCACGGGCTGCTCTACCGCCCTCTCCGGTTCCTCGAGATCACCCTCCCGAATAACACAAACACATTAGAAATGCCAAAATCCAAACAACAAAATCTCAACAAACACCAATCAAAGGCGAGAGACAAAAGAGCATTTATACCAGCGTCTTCAAGAGAGCGTGGATCAAGGACAAAATTGTTTTGCCTCGACACATTTTAGCCAAATTCGAGATAATGGAAGTTTAGCCAAATTTGATAAAAAAAAAACATAAATACCACTTTTCAAAATTTATTTTAATTAGATGATTAAATACCATGTGAGATTTAGATATTTCAAATCATTTAAATTAATTATCTTCAATCACGGTAAACGACTTTCAACTAAGAAAATATCATGACTATCGGTTCGGTCCAATTTCTAAAAATTCGCAATCAACACTTTTTTTTTAAATCAAACGATGTTTTTGGAACATTTGAGTGACAAATTTTCCATAGGTATAAAAATCGAATCGATGGGATGTCGGATAGAAAAATTATGATCAGTTTCTTTATGCTAAAAAGATGGATGCAATTTCACGAGCGGAGAGATTTCTGACTTCAAGCTAATGCCCGAGAAGAATGAAAGAAGAGAAATTGGGGCTTCTAAGACAACATACTATGGAACAAATATCACATAAGAGTTCCCTATAAGTAAAGTAAAGAGGTATCTCACTGTTTAAATACTTTGCTAATTCACTTTCTACAAATTTTCTTGTAGAATGTGGTCATTCGGAAATCCTGGAGATTTTTAAAAGTGGTAGTAGGTAAGTTACTATTAAGAAGAAATTTGTATTTCACCACGATTTAGAACCTTTCTGATCACCATTGTTTCAATCTTGGTTAGGAAGGAGATAATGGGATCAATAGGAAGGAGCTTATTATAGAAAAAATGATTGCTCGAATAATAATTGCATGAACCAAACTTGTTATTCCATTAGAGGGAATTGGAGAGAAGAAGACTACCTAAATTATTGAATACCACGAACAACATCGGAAGCCGAGGTAAGTACGAACTCGCAAAAGTTCATTTTGAAATTTGCGCTTGCACGCCTCATATCTTTTTCGATATCTAATTGCAACTTGAGGATTGGAAGAGTCTTCAAGCTTCAACAAAGCTGGTGTGTCTTGTCTTCACGTGTGCCTTCTGTCCCGAGATTGAATATATTAATAGAAAATTGATATGTTATGCTCACGTACTGAAACATTCCAGTCATTCACCCGTGAGAGGATTTTTTACAAAAAAAGAAATATTATATCATAACCATTCGTTCGGTCCCATTCTTGAAAATTTGAGATCCCAACGCTTTTTTTTTAACCGAACCGCATTTTGAAACAATCAGGTCACTGATCTACCATTGGTGCAAAAATTGAATTAGTGGGACATGGATGGAAAAGTTATGCCCGATCAAAGTTTAGCCAAATTCGATAAAAAAAAATACATTTACTTTAAATGTACCAATTGCTCTGCTGAGCTCACAATCAAAACCGATCCACGGACTTCTAATTACAGTGTGGAGTCACAGGCAACAAGCGTCTGAAAACCTAGTACTGGTTTTCCAAAGCCAACAGAAAATTTGGAGAAGATCAAGAATGCAGGGCAAGCGCATCATCAACCGCCAGGGTGTGAAGACTAGTTTTTTGAAGTGTACAACCATCAAGTATCAGCTCTCCCAATTAGTTGTGTGTGCCGCTTGTTTCTTTCGTTTATGTCCAGGCCACTTCAATTGATTTTGACATATTGCCTTTTGTAATTGGATCGCTCGTTACAAAATTTTACCATTTCGGACTATTCGTGGATTCATGATCATAGCCTGCACGTTTCTTGTATCTGGCTTGTTTTAGCAATGTGATATCTTTTTAGCCTTGTCGTAAACAAGTAACTTGACTTTACGTGTAGAAATACCCCTTTCTCATTCTTTACTCTTTATGTTTACTTTTGCTTATGAAAATCGGCAGTTTTGCAGCTGTAACATGTTATGTCTTTAATTATTGTTCTTGGAAAACCCATTATTTTTAGGATTGTGGAGAATTCAACATTCTCAAATATAGGCACTCTTCCTCTCACAAAAGGTTGAGTGTTCGAATCCCGGGTGCCATAGGGTGACTTAACCGGTGCACGTGTGTGGTGGCTAGCACGTGTTGCCCCCAGAGTTTACCTCCCGGCTGTCGACCGTGCAGGGGTTCCCTGGGTTATCAAAAAAAAAACATTCTCAAATATATTTTGCAGGAATTTGTGATTGAAGGAATCGATTAGACACCGATTCAATTAGAAGATCTTATAGGTTGTCATACATGAAAATTTTATCAAGTTCTACTGTTCCTTTTAAGAGTCCGGCTAGCATAACAATACTCAGTCTACCGTGGGCCTCAAATCTTGAATGAGTAGATTCCACAACTTTCAAATTATTTGTCATTTGTTATTTTGTGGCCCGCAACAGGGTGTTAGTCTCATGGTGGATTAAGGACAATCACTTAATTATTTTGCTTCTTCTAATGTCTGTAGGGAGAGATGTTTGTTAGAAAAATGTTAGTAATGTGTAGTTATCACTAATCACGTTGGTACAGCTTGCATTATGTAATTGTAAATTGGTAGATAGCCTCAATACAAGTGCTCCTTAGGTTTTTGTTGACTCTTTGAGGACTAGAATTAGGACAATAATGTCTATGGCCATATGGAAGAGTTAGAAGAAATGCCAGTCCATAAAGGTAACGAGGTGTGAGCTATGACACTAACTTTGCAGGCATTACCATGTATGTAGTTGACTAATGAGCTGCCTATAACGATTGTGTTTTCCTAATAGGAAATTAAGCATCTGCCGGTCAACATTCGTGCAGGAACTTGGTCGAGATGTTTGACAACTTTTGGCCCTCATTGCCTAGAGAAAACCATCTAGCTTTCCCTTCTCTCTCGGTACCCTGTTAGTGATTATCAGTGAGCTTCATAACATTAACTGCATTGAGGATTTGGTTTTAGGATAACATCATTCGAGACTAGGATGAAGTTTAAAGCTATTAGGATGAGTATATTCTCTAATAAAAGGTTTGAATGAAGAAGATATCTACTTATTTTGTTCACGGAGGAATATGATTGAATGGATGCATGAGCATATGCATACCCAAAGCATGTATTTACCTTACAGATACACCTGCAGACGTCCATCGAATAATACATATGTATCTTTTGCATGAGTGAATATGAGAATTGTGTTGGACCACATAGTATCAAAGTGCTTCTAATTTTCTGTTATTTTTGGGATGTCGGTTATAGTAGCATTTTGGGGTAGAAGTCATACTTACCCTGTTGCATATGCAGTCTTACCTCGCATTTGACATTACTGTTGAGGGCTCACATGTGTGAAAATCAGAGAGGTGTGGGACGGATCTAGTGCAGAAATTGGGTAACTTTTTCTTCTCGTTGCACTAGGGATGGAAGCAAACTAAGTCACATTGGAACTCACAAAGCAAGAGCTTAAAGATCATAATTTTTTATGCCTTCAACTAGAATTTCCCGTGGTCAGCATAGACCAGAAAATCAGATAAATAAGAAAAATGAAGGAGGATTTTACATTTCTGTACTCTAATTCCCATAGGTAACTACATTTTTCATTGAACTACTAGCCTGGGATAGGCCATGGGATTTGCTTACCGTGCTTCAAGCAATTGATAGAAACCGTTATATCGTTTGACCCTGACAAATGATGTCAAACAGCCTTATTGTTAGCTTCCCATAAATTTTTGCATAGATCTCTTCACTACATCAGGCTATTGTTCATACTCGGAAGCCTTGCTTCTCAAATAGTGAATAGTTCTATCATAGATCAGCCACTTCAGAACATTTTGTCATGTTTTTCTCCATCAAACCTTTACCGTCGGTTTTCTTTACCATGTCTACTCTTTTAAGCTTATTAGTGTAATTATTATATCAGGTGGGTATTTTCAAACCAATGTTGCTAGGTTTACGCTACCAATACGTGCCCTAGCATTCAGTTAGTCAGGAAGCATATTGGCCACGGTTGGTGATGATGAGGGAATCAAACTAATTAACACAATTGATGGTTCTATAGCTTGGGATCTGAAAGGACATAAATGGTCGGTTGCTGGTTTGGCTTTTGATCCAAATTGTGAATTCTTGGAATCTATGGACTCGATGGAGACAGTCATATACTGGGAACTTCATTCTGGAGCCACTTGCACACGCTAAAAGGCATTGCTCCTAACTGTGGTTTAGATATTTCTGTCTTCAATGTGCTTAGCTGGAATCCAGATGGAGAAACTTTAGCTGTCCCTGGTCTAAGGAATGGTGCTGTGGTAATGTACGACACAGACACAGCTGGGAAACGGTTTTCTTTGTGAGGCGATCATTTGCAATCTATATGTTACTTGTCATGGTCACCTAGTGGTGGTCCCTGGCAAAATCTTGATTAGACAGGCAGGTTTTAATTTGGGATGTTTGATTAGAAGCAGGACATCGTTAGCCAGAACTTTGATGAGAGGATATGTTGCGTGTCGTGGAAGCTCATTGGCAATGCCTCGACTGTCATTGATACCACGGTCAAGTATGGCGTGCGGGAATCTGCGATTCCTTCTGCAATGAAATCTCCAACTGAAGGAATTCTAAATTCACGATCAAACGGCTGTAATGGGTTGCTTTTATTTGATGAGGAGGACGAGGAGCCTGGTGCTGCCGGCAGAACAAGTGATTCTGGTGAAGGTAGTTTTGGTAAATCTGGGCCACCTTGCAGCAAGAAGTTAAGAAAGCAGTCCTCTTATAATGAACAGTGAGAGGAAGATGAGACGATTTAAATTTAAGCTCCTCACCAAAGCTCAAGTCTTGAAAAGGACATCGCGATAATAAAACAGCGTCAGATAATGGTCTGAAACTGCTTAAGGCGATAATAATACATCAACGACTATGCCAATTTATTCCGGAACAAACAGAAAAAGTGGGGAATAAAGGAGAGCCTCCTTGGGCATACATGTTTGAAGCATTAAGCTGAAATCTAACAGTCTGGAAAAAAAACCTGTAGATGCTATAAGACATCATGAAAAGTCTCAGACTCAGCATTTTGAGCATTTATATTGCAATTAACAGTCTTCACTAATTACCCTTATGCTCATTGATGCCGGAATAATAGTGGCGGAAAACGCAAGAGAAGTCCTTGCTTTCGTGTCCATCTTTGCATAGCCCCGAGTATCTAGAGAAACAAGTCGTATTGAAAAAACAGTATATTAGCCGAAAAGAATCATCGTGAACAACAGTAATCGGACGTATAGAAAGTTACACAATTTTGCAGTTGTATTAAAAAACAATCCCAAGAATCAAAGTTTGCCTTGAGACACAACATGAGAATGCTTTCCTTTTTATTCATTTTCTGGCAATGGTGAAATTTGCAACTTGTTAATCCTTGTGTTAGGCCGCTTACTTTAACACCGTAGTTGAATTTAAACGAAATAAAATAAAAGGAGCGAGCCTAACCATGCCCAAACAAATACTCATCTCTTTAACATCTTTTTAAACAAGGAAAATGGTGACATGAAGTCAAGAACAATGAAGTTCTGAGAATCAGCACAAATGGGCAAAGTACTTACATGTCTTGCGCTTGGAATGTCAATGGGCACTTGACACCAACCTCATCAGCTGACGATCCAGCAAGGTTTAAATCTTTAGCCTGCATCTCAGATAGGAGCTCAACAATTTGTATTATATTCTAAAAAACTGCACACGCACAAAAACAGATCACAAAGATAACTCCGTCATTATAGAAGATCATCTTCTAATTAAAGTGATTCTTCTCCTTAAATTGGCTAGTGTAGAGTGTGTCCAACTTTCCAGTCTACAGAAGCTGGGTCATGCCACTAGGTCCAACCACTCATGCAACTATATGAATAATGTCATAGCAGTACAAATGCAGAGCAATCAAATGCATATGTTTAGGAGAAGCCAGGTAGAATTCAGTGATATAGTAAACCATACAAAGATAGGGACCCTTAATAGTCCATTCACTGTTCCAGTGGAAGGCTTATGCTGCATTTTTAATGGAGAGAGGATGAAACAAGCTAAGGATTGAAAACAATAAATATTGCTCTCATATTGCCTGTTATAGATGAAACAGAAGACCTAAACATGCTAGTTTTAAGGAAGCATCGTGTAGAGAATAAGAGATTTCACCTTAGACCTCCAACCAAGGAATCTAAAATGCAGAGAATGCAGAGAATGACAGATTGCTGCCAGGAGGAAGTAGATAGGGAATCTAGTCATGCACTGAAAGTTTTTACGGAGTTTTATAGTAAACGCTGTTAGAAGAAAGTTTTCTTTGCGCAAGCACTCTTTCTGAGTATGAAATGCATGCATTATCATAAGAGGAATACTGAAGTGCACACATGTCACTATCATTCATCACAATGTCAAATGTGCGAAGAAAACTTTCCATCAAGGGTTTTTCTTGCATAAATTTTATCGCGAATCACTCAATTTTTAAGTTCCTAATAGTATAATTCTAGAATGTTCTGTCAGCAGCTCCACCATGTTCTGAGTTTCAGACAATGAAAACCAGCCTATTCAAGTAACTTTCAGTAAATTAAGCACAACAGTGGAGTTATGTGCATGGATATATAGTCACGTCACACATTCTCGGCTTATAGGCTTGAGTAAGAAAGAGAGAGACAGAGTGACAGGCGAAAGGAAGGTGTAGAGAATTCATTGCATTGTGAAGGTCCAAATTCTCAATTCCTTTCTTCTCGATCATCATTTTGTTTGATGTCATTGTAAGTAGGATAGCTCCTTACTATTTGGTAATTGCATCGAATATCAAGAGAATAACAACCGCAGCCCAAACAAAAAATCTGGAGTGAAACAATTTTAGCCAAATGGTTAAGTAATAGTAGAATGTTTTTGTACGGTATATCTGCAATACATGCTGAACTTGTATTTTTATGCCAGGCTCTGAACATAATCTTCCTCACATATTCCAAGCAGCACAAATGAATTAACAATCTATCTAATGAACAAGACACAAAAGTTAAAACCAAAGGCATTAGTTCGTTGAGAAATCCAAGTGTCTCTTGATATGTTCCTCACAATCTGATTCATCCACGTTCTTCCCTCAACCAATGAAGAGATCTTGGAGGAATTGCCAAGTGAAAATTTTGTCCATTAACCAAAAGGGAGGCAAAGACCAAGAATTTTCGTTGAAGAATATAGAAGGAAAAATAAAATAAACTCAGTTGCTTTTCCTAGAAAGCAAGTTTAAGCTATTACCATCAGCTTAGTTGCAAATCCGCCTTCATAATTTCTCGAAGATGGAACACCTTCCATCACTCCAGGAACTGGATTATAAGAATCACTGTCATGCATAGAAATGCAGTCACCAAAAGGACAGCCACAAAGAAAATTCATAAGATACATGATAAAAGAGTTTATACGAACACCTAATGTAACAGCATAAAGGCATTTCACAAGATAATAACTTTCATACTATGATACCTATAATTGAACGTAGCTGGCTGCATGAAAGCGCTAGAATGAGCCATTTTACTTTTCTACTGAACTAAGACTGGTTTAATCTCATAATAGCAGAATACTACAGATGGTAAGGGGCCTCATAATATTGCAGGTAGATGTTGAGCAAGCCTGTTGGATCACCCAATTCTAATGTACATGTTTTCATTCAGGAGTGGATCCTGGAAATCGGGCATACATGGCACTTCTTGATAGAGACAACCTGTCACCGATGTAAGATAGGATCAGTCTCACTTTTCTCACTCAATTTTTCTCTTCCCCATCCTTTGCCCCACCCCTTTTCCTTCCTCCTGCCTATACACACCTTACATTCACCAAAATATCCATCATCTGCTTCTCAGTCCCACAGAACAACGTTTCCATCTCCTCCTTTTCACTTGAGGGGACAAACTGACCAGCAGACAGCCAAGTAAAGGCAGCAGCTGCTGCCCGTCTAAACCTAAATGCTGTGGATAAATGACTACAAGCCTTTGAAGATAAAAAAAAAGTGCAGGAGAAAGAGAAGCCACAATAAACCCTACTTGTGCCACAGAAAAGTGACCAAATAGTACCTACTCCAACATCGAGCACTTGAAGAGTTGAATACTCTTGTCAAAACACTTGCAGCAATTCCCAAAGACTGACCAAGAGCAAGTGCCTCAGATACACCAAGCATGCTCACAGCCAGTGCTAAGTTGTTGCAGATTTTTGCTGCCTAAAGATTAAAGGACATTGAAAGTATTACAAGCAGGCAAAGGCTGGCGAGAGTAATTGTGAACAATTACTACACATTAAAAATTTTGTACTTCTATTGTCTCTTAAATATATGTTGTCATATGAAGGATGTGTGCTAAAACATTGAGGAACTCTGGAAACTAACATCAGTTTAGTCAATGGGACAAAATTGTCAAAATTTTCTGGTATTGAATACTGGAAAAATGTAGTGCATGTCGTTAAGAGCTCAAGAAGATGCTTTGCTTATGTCTTGTTCAATTAGATTTCAGTTGTCTTTCCCACACTAAGCATTTATCAACCTTTCAGTTTCAGATATGTCTATGAATTAATTCAGAAGACAAGATGGATATTCTATTCTAATGCAAGGTAGAACTTGGTAAATGCAAACCAAGTAGAACTAGCCACTAACCATATTAAGTGAAAGCAGGACTAAAGCAGCAACCAAGCGAAATTCTACCTTCAGAGTATGATTAGTAATATGTATTGATACCAAGGGGAACCCCCATCTCAATCTTATTTGTTGATGACAACAAGCTTTAGGTGTATAAGCATCAGTATTCAGCCCATAAGTGGCAACCTCCTCTTATGCGGCAAATCAGACAACCAATTCCAGCTTTAGCAGTGGTATAAAGAAAGCAAGGAACTTTCAAAATTGTTCGCAATGTTTCTCTCCTTTTGCAGTCACTGAATACTTATTGAAGCTTGTACCATCCATGAGTAGTACATGAATTAACACTTTCCAGTAGACGCACACAGATTATGAGTCATTGCACCAATAATGATGGAACTCACCGAACCATTTCCTGCTCCACCACAATAAATTGTGCTTTTGCCCATGGAGAGGAGCAACGGCTTTGCTGCCAGATAAGCTTCTTCTGATCCACCAACCTGCCAAATGCCATGTTAATTAATGAATAGAACATTCAAGAGAAGTGCATCAGTTAGGGTGTTGAGGCAATTGGTTTTCCACAAAACTACGGAAAATTCATTAACTATCTTCCCAATCCCTGCTATTTCTATGAGCTGTATTGCTGCATTTAGTTTCATTCAGTACACTAAAATGCAATATCTAAGACGGCCACAGAAACCAAACTTTGATTTTGGAATATTAACCAAAATCTCAGCTAGCTAATAGTAACTCTATCAATAGGAATGTAATATCTAAGATGGCCAGGACTTTTTTTTAAACTTTACAAGGGAGGCACGATTACTTAGGGGCTTCTGTATTAATCCATTTATTTCACAGAAAAAATATGATTACCAGGAGAGATGATTATGTGATTCCATTGTGGAGATTCTCAGCTTTTTTGAGTGAAATTTTTGTCTCTAAGACGCCACAAGAGATAATCTTGACATGAGTGAGAATAAAGTAGGTGATCCAACAATTATTTTGGTTATGAAGGTTCTATTTTCTGGAAACCAAAGCATGAGCAACTATGGTTAAATATCTCCATCAATTCATGTTCATTGAAATAGAGTTACATGCACAAAGCAAAAGAAACACCAACTGAGAGTTCTTAACTGAGTACTTTCAAAAGCAAGTCCATACTCTTGAGCTATTATAATCATATCAGAATCTATCGATTGCAGATACTGAGTATACCATGAACGTGAGTGAGCCAGCTTCAGCAGCAAGAACACCTCCAGAAACAGGTGCATCCAGCATCATAGGAACTCCACCTCCATCTATTTATTGACAACATATAAGCTTGTACAGCATATACATATAACACAAGAAACAAAGATGAGAAACAAATCCAAAGGGGGCAACTACCAATTCTTCTGGGACCAAAAGATGATGTACAAAAGGCAGCAATAGAATGTGTATGACTTATATACATCTTCAGTTTCTTAATACAAGGTATGTAGTTGCCTTTGCCCTGCATCAAACAATCTAAGTATTCCAAGTCTGAGATGCCATATCTACTTATTACAGCAATTAAAAAAGGCGTCTAAGTGCACAAAGCTTCCCGCACTGCAGGAATCTGTGGAGGGGTTGATATATGCATTTTAATCCTCCAAAGATAATCCTGATGGAACATCACATGCTCAAGTCTTATTTTGACAAAAAAGAAAACCTTAAATTTCTCATCCATTTGTCTCATACACTATGGGGATGGTGAGAATGGTGGCATTCCATCCAAAGTATTAAGTCCTAGTAAGGGCACCGGTAACTACCACATACATTCCATTAAATATCACTGAAAGAGTGCATGTTCTTGCAAATGGACATGGAGATGCGGCGTAAGTATGCCTCCATAGCAATAATCACATATCCTGGTAAATCATATTTTTAGGACGTTACGATGACGACGACGATCAAGCAGTTTTCAGGAAATAAGGACTGCACACTATTTGGGAAATAATCTTGATGGAACAATGGGCTATTAAGCATGACACTTCCAAGCAATAATTTTATTTAAAGGATAAGTCTTCTGAGTTTACTTTCTGTTACCTCTCTTCCCTTTTAAAGTACAGTTAGACACAAGTGCTGAAATCTTTCTCGATGTTTGGGGATCAATAGTAGAAGAATCTATCAATAACCACGGTCTTAGGAGATTTCCACCATGAAGCAATCCATTCGGCCCAGTGTATACATCAAATACCTACATTAATCGTATAGATAGATTATTCAATTTTATCCTTATATGTCTTTCACCTGGAAAATTTTATGAGAAAGGCTCCACAAACACAGTGATAAACAACTTACACGCTGAGCAAATTGATTTAAATACATTTCTGCGTCGTACGGCATGCTCCTACCATACACTTACGATTGATGCATGAAATAAAAAAGATAATGCCTAACATGAGTCCAAAGTAATTGAAATGCTCCTCAAATAGGAAAACGGGACCTCTTCATCAATACCATATGGTATATGTTAATGCCAATGATCTCCCACCGAATATAAGATAACTTATAGCTGGAAAGAATGGACCTCTGAGCATTAAGACATATTATTTCCCAAGGTTGAAACATTTACCCTCTTTCTGGCCAGTTCAATTCACAACTCCTGGTTCATATCAGAACTACAACCAAGACAATATTCTCTATTTAAATTCTATACAACAATCGTAAAGATTAACTGCAGTTGTAATATAACTGTGATGACAGAAAGGCTACTGCAAGAAAAGGACAAACATAAAAGACAAAATTTAGAACTTACATGGGAAGATGACGGCAACATTGTCATTATTACATCACTTTCTTCTGCAACTTCAAAGGGTGTTTTCTTGGTGGGGACTCCAATGCCAGCAAAGATCTTCATGGCATCACCATTTCTGAAAGGAACAATTTTTTTTCAATTACACAAATGGGCACTAAATGCTCCACAATAATTGGATCGCAAGAATGTTCTATTATATGTGAATACAAAATTGAAAAAGGTGATGCTACTGGGAAAGTCAAAGGATAGTCTGGACACTACTTATAAAGATAGGCTTCCGTCTAGTGAGAACTCTCTGAACGTCTCCTAAGGGATGTGAATAAACCAAGATTCTGATCCTAATCTGCTCATAACACATTCATCTCCTTGTTGGTCTAGCTAATCAGTTAATGTCAAAGCATTGGAAGCTCAAAATAGCAGCATAATGAGATCATTTTGGAGTATTATCATTTCGAGGAAATGTATTTACAGCTTATTAGATTCACAGAATCCAAAACATTACACATCATGCACGGCGACATTGTATCCAGCTTTAACAAGATTCTTCGCCATTCTGGATCCCATATTTCCCAAGCCTATGAAGCCAACATTCTGTAAATGTAAAAGCAAATTCAGCAGAGACAAACAAGAGCTAAAAGCTCCTTACCAAAAAAAAAAAAAAACAAGAGCTAAAAGCTATAAACCATACCTGTCATATGAAATTAACCATGGAAAATCCCATCTATGATTTAGCCGGACATGGTAAATTAAAAGGGCAATATTTGAGATATCGTTGAAGCTAAAATTTGAGCAAACCATGACGATGATGGATTAAGGTTCTTGACTCAAAACAAAAACAAAAGTCCTAGAAATCTATGGCTCGACAGAGCATACTCAAAAACCAAAAAGATGCTATGGCAGCACATATGAACAAGATCCAACTCTCCCACGGGAGAAGCAAACAAGCAGGGCACCCAGTCTTTTTGCCAACTCAGACTTCTTGCAAGCACAAAGGGTAGTAATAGCACAGACCATCACTAAACTCAAGGGTCCTTATTCATTTTTACCACTGAGCATCACTCTGCACTGTGGCTACCAACTTTACAGTTCATAAAGGTCTGATATTCTTCAAGTAGACTATATATCACCAATCATGGATTAGAATTCAATGCAAAAAGCGGTACCCAATTGAAAGATGAACCAAGACAGAAAACGAGGCCAAGGACTTCATTACTGGCTCACATAAGCATATCTTGTTGATATTCTAGAACCCAAAAGCACGAAGCCACCCTTTTATCTCAAACGCCCACAAACAACGTATCTCTTCAGTTCTGTGCAACAATGAAGCGGTTCGTACGACAGAAGGATGAGGAGGAGGACGAAGAGCTCGCTGTGCTTACTCCAAGATTCGACGGCGCATCATCCGATGAAGAGGAGAGACCGCGCGCCGGCAGCGGCGGTCGAAGGAGAGGAGACGACACGTTGAGTTTGCGCCTGGGAAGAGAGAGGAGAGCTCTCGCTCCGCGACTCGCCATGGCCTTCTTCAAAAGCTATAGCTTCGCCAAGTTTCAGACCGAGAGAGAGAGATATCTTTGTCTTCGCTGGTCAACGCCTGGTCAAAGTTTGTCGTCTTTTGCGCCACGTAGGATGTTCTTCATCCGTTTGTCGTCCTCCTTTGCCACGTCGAATCATCGTCATCCTCCCAAGCCAGCTCAATTGAATGACGCTAAGTGCATTATGATCGATTCATCGAATTATTTCATAGAGTAAGTTTGACTACTTCGAGACCAGAATTATAATTCAAAAATGACCGGATCGACATTCATTCATCCTCTAAAGTACTCCTAATCGCCCCTCCTAATCCATAATGATTACTTAGAACAATAATTTGACATGTTCGTGACGCCCGTCGACATCATTTGGTCCGACCCGATTAACAATAACCGTCCTCGTTCCCATCGGAGTCAGGTATCAGCGTACGGATGTCCGGATTGGATTTTCTACATCCTAGGTATAGTGGAATGCTCAATCTGACTTACTGCATTTTATCCTAAATGCTCGGACACCACCACCTCTATTTTCCGGAGACACGCTTAACCCGCTATAAAATTCGCGTCGACATGCGCGAAACATTGAGGCGATACGACCCTTTACTTGGAAAGATAGGAGACACCCTTCAAATGCAGAAAGAAAACACCTAGCCAGTGACAATGATGAAGAGAGATGGGATCAAATTACACGGGAAATGCATTTAACATGCTCTAAGTTCCACTGCATTTTCTTTTCCACCACTACATCCTAAGAAAGCCACTGGATCCCAAAAATCACGGAACTTCCGAAGGGGAATCAAATGAGATATTAATTCCCACCAGAAAAAGGAAAATGAAAAATAACTGTTCAGACAGTCGATGCCAATAATCTATATAGAGGAAAGATCTTCATATATCGTCTTGATACCTGGTCGCTCTGAGACCGACCGTATACATCTCAGCGCGATTCCAAGGACCTCCTTCATTCCCTTCTCGAATGCAGGGTTGCCCATTTCAGGGAGCAATACTGAATCAAAGCATTCCATGCCACGACCCTCGGCTACCCTCAACCGCACCCAGTCAGTCAAGTCGACGCCACCCCCTTCACCAGAAATGACATCTCCAGCACATCGCCCGGTCAACAATTCGAGCAGGATCACCCCAAAGGCATAGACGTCAGACTTGAAGGAGGGTAGAGGCTTTTTGGAAGTTGCCAGCTCCGGAGCACGGTATCCCAAGACACCTGCATCTAGAATCTGTTCGATGGTACCAGCCTGGGTCATCAGACGGTGAAGGCAATAGTCGGAAACCCGAGCATTGAGGTCAGGCCCATCTAGCAGAACATTTGTTGCTTTGAGATTTCCGTGTGGAATGGCACGATCAAAGTGGAGATAGTTCAGGCCACGTGCAATATCAACTGCTATTTTGAGCCTCTGAGGCCATGATAGAGGTGGACCCTTTCTTCCTGGCCGATCTGACAAAAAAAAAGGATCATATAAATGCTAAGTCACTTTACAGTGGATGCATCAACATATCTCAAAGTCATGAGAAGAGAGAGATGGTCGCACTGAGAATGAAGTACTATAAACACTAACAGAAAACTACATTATTGGAAAAGGACTGGAACAGTTGATACAACAGCATCATGTCTAAGCAACAGGAGTAGTCTATGTACCATATATGATATGACAAAGTGTTTCGTCAACCTCAAGTACCAAAATAAAAATAAGAAAGCACCATTAGCTTTTGGGATAGTCGGAAATGAGTTAGCCAATATTTTATGGCATAACTAGTCTTATACCGTGGACTGACCCTAAGGTTTTTCAAAACAAAAAGGAAAGATGCCCGGTGAGCCACTAGGCTAGAGTAAAGTCATATCGGAAGAAAAGATTCATATACAAATCAACCGATTGCCAGCAAATTTGTTGAATGTAAACAATGCATTATAAAGGAAAAAGACCACGTGTAAATCTTCACATCAAACAGACATTCACCGACTGGGCAATTGCTTATGAAGCGGACATGAGCCCACCTACTTTCATATCGCGTGAATCATTCTCTAGTCTCTCAAACTATACTTCTCTTAGGCATAGAGCTGTAACAAATGATTGTTAATGTCCCTCCACATCTCTGGATCTCCTTGAGAACAGATTCAAATGTTTACCGTGATTCAAACATAACAGAGTACTTGTCACAACTTTGGTACTTGATTGGTTCAAAACACATTAATGTTCTGTGATCATATGAAATAGATACCAGAGTGTCAATTGATCAGGGTAACTACTCGGATTAGATAGGACACGAACAGTCACAATATTAAAAAGAAGTATAAGATATCATTGCTAAATATAGATTGGAGTCCACAAATACTCATATCTAACATTGCAGCATAATGATTTAGTGTGAATGCTTCAATGGTATAGTCATTCTTCTAATCTGGCCCAAGACAGGATGCAAAGGTAATTTTGCAGTTACTCTAGTCCTCATATGCCAGTTTCACCCATAAATGTTTCATATCGCAGGAATGTAGGCATTCTGTACAGTGTATCGAGAAAGCACTAAGACAAGCAACACTTCTCAGTCGTTACTAATATTCATTTTGTTTGTTAAACATTATAATCCCTGCCATAAGTGGTGTATCAAAGTGGCTAAAGTAAAACTGATGTCATAGCCAAAAAAGAAATAGATCACAGACATATTTCCGTCAACATGCAACGTTGCAAAGTTATATTGTGTGTGTGTGTGTGTGTGTGTGTGTGTGAGAGAGAGAGAGAGAGAGAGGCGTGATACCGTAAAGAAAGCTTGCAAGGCTGCCAGGTGAGATGTAATCTGACAGAATGAGCTTCTCATGTTGTGTTGGGCCCCAGTAGTACCCTCTTAGACACACGACATTTGGATGACGGATATTTGCAAATTTCTTTGCCTCCTTGGCAAACTCCTTCCGCTGTTTTGCCACTCCTTCTCTCAGCCACTTTACAGTCAAGAAAACACCATTATCCAACGTCGCCCTGTAAGATGTCCCATGACTGCTTCTTCCTAGAACTTCCGCAGGAGCTCTTGAAAGCTCCTCCGGTGTAAGAGTGATTGTATCATCAAGAAAATGTAATTCACCGACCAATCGATCAGGTGACCTCACATCCAGCCTCGCAAGGTGTTCAGCAGTGAATGAATCGCCAGATTCAGGTGACCAGGACAACTGGCTGTTTTTAGATGGTGAGATGCCAGTTTTTGCTGCTAATTTCTCACTAGGACTAATTACCTCGGCAGAGGATGATCCTTTGTGAGATGCCAGGAGATCTTCTGCTGAAACAACCATAGAACCACCACTGCCTGCTCCACTAATAGCAGAAGGATTTGGAGCAGCTCGTCTGCGAACCTCTTTATTGCTAACATGTTCTGTTTTGCGGCTCTTCGATCTACGGACATAACAGATGAAGATGACAAGCAGAAGAAGAATAAAGACAATCAGTACACAAGCAACAACCAATGCCACTTTGTAAAGAGTTTTGACCGGTCTCTTCTTAGAACTTCCAGCTGGCGAGCCTGATCCAGAACTATTTGGAAGTTGTAAACCAGCATTCCCAGGAAAAAATGAAGACCTTGGGAACTTCCTCAGATTTTCTGGGACCACTCCAGAAAGATCATTGTATGAGGCACTGAAACTCTGAAGACCGTTGGACAAGTTGCCAGGAATGGCACCAGTAAAATGATTCTGGGATATATCCAGTGAAATCAGTGAACTCATGTCAGCCATCGAAGTCGGAAGAGAACCAGATAAATTATTCGAAGCAAGATTGAGCACTTGAAGTCCAACCAATGATTCAACCTTTTCGGGGAAATTTCCACTGAATCGATTATGGGAAAGATCAAGCACCTTCAGACTAGGTTCAGCTGAGGATGGAGGCAAAAGCGAGATATTACCAGTCAAAAGATTATTTCCAAGGTAGAGTCCTTGCAAAGTGGATAAAGTCAGAAGATCAGGTAAAAGAGGCCCATCTAACCGATTTGAACTGATATCAACAACCCTAAGTTTTGGATACTGGGTCAGGACTTTCGGAATATCACTGCTAAGAGAATTATGCGAGAGATTAAGATAATTTAGACGCAAAAACTGAGGGGTAACCTCGGGGATGGCCCCTGACAAACGATTACGGCTCAGATCGAGAAATTCAATGTTACCCCATCTAACAATTCTGGTCAAGTTTCCCTCAAATTGGTTATTTGACAGATCCATGACAGCACAACTCCCACTTAGCAGTGGAAGCTCTCCAGTGAGACCATTCGAGGAGAGATTAAGAACACTCAAGGTGGTCGATGTGATCATATTAATTGTCCCTGAAATGAAAAGCCAAATATGAGGGCTACAGAAGAATGATATATAAGCAAACTATGAGAGAGCACTGGTCTAAATTACCCACTATCGCAAAAGCAAGAAAATTTGCGAGGAGTATACCTGAGAGCTTGTTGCCACTCAAATCCAACTCAGTCAAAACCAAGGAGTCTCCTTTCAATAATCCGCTTGGAACAAAACCTGAAAATCCATTGTTGCTAAGCTTGAGAACCTCCAGATCATAGACAAAATTAAACTCAGGTAGTTCCCCAGACAGTTGATTGTAACTCAGATCCAACACTTTTAAATTCTCAAACACTTGCATCTGTCCTCCACTTATCAATGATCCCGTGAGCTGATTGTGGCTAAGATTTAAATGCTTGACACTCTCAGAAATGGCAGGTAAAAATTTCTGCTGCTGTGAACTAGAACTGACCAGCGAATTCCCGCTGAAATCAATGTAGGTGGCATTCGATAGGAACAAAAATTCGGAGGCCAAAGGACCATCCAGCACATTCCCGTGCAAATCAAGCACCTCCAAGCCACCTATCAGCTCAAATCCTTTGGGAATTTCCTGAGTAAACCCATTTACTGACAGATTAAGATACACAAGATTAGAGAGCTTAGTTAATGAAGGAGGCAATGGCCCAGAGAAGGAGTTGCTGCTCAAATCCAGAGATTGGATTGACGCGAGTCCTGAAATAGAATCAGGGATCGGGCCAGAGAAGTTGTTCCCTGCCAACGAGAGATTCCTCAAGCTCTCCAACTTCCCAATGCCAGGGAGTAAGGACGATGAGAAGAGATTGTGCGATAAATCCAGGTACTGAAGGCTCTTGAAGTTGCCTATATTATCCGGAATTTTGCCCATTATGGAGTTCTTTGCCATGGAAAGTTTAACAAGCATCGTTAGGTTGGCAAAGACACTCAAGTCAGCATCAGCAGAGAGGTTCAAATTATCAAGGACGACTCCTGCAACATTGCCGCCATTACAGACGATTCCATTCCACGAAGAAGGACATCCGTTGAAATCTATGGATTCCTCGTTCCAAGAATTAAGTACATAACCAGTTGGATCACGCCTTATGCCCTTCTTAAACTCGAGCAGCGACAATATATCCTGGGAAGGAAGCTGCCCAGCGGCAGAAATAAGAAGCAGCGACACGAGTGCCAGCTTCAAATACATCATTGGATGCTACCAAATGCTTCAGCAAGATGGATAGTACGCACAATGGTTAACAACAGAGAGATTTTCGAAGCTTCTCAGAGACTACTTCAACAAACAGGACAGTCTTCAATCAAACAGACCAGAGCATCAGCATCCGGAGCTCGAATTACGGTCCCAGTGTTGCTAAGAACGAATAAGCACACCCAAATTTCACCAAGTTGAAAGCTACAGAGACAGTAGGGCAGTCTTCAAAGCAATCAACAACAAACCATTGTGACTGCCAATAGCAAACACGGCCCTCTATCAAATGCAACTGCGTTCGCATTACACACCGCACGCGAAAATGAACTCTAAATGCACCAACCTTGGGGAAAACAGACGCTTTTCGACACTTAGAGAGGCCCAGCAAAGAACAGAAAGATTCACTGCCATAGCTTCACTGAAGCATTTAGCAAATGATATCGACTACAGAGACAAAAAAACAACCAAAAGGGTTCTACTGAGGGACCCTCACACCACTCAAAAATGCAGCATTTAGCGAACCAGCATTCCTTCTCTCAAGACCACGGGAACTTCATTTCTTTCGCGGGTCCAGATTCCCAGACCTCAAAAGCCGCTCAATCACTCGTCTCAGAGAGCATGTACAGCACGGACCTTCCCAGCAACACTGTAGCAGCAGCAGCAGCAGCATGAAGGCTTCCGCTCACCATTCTTGCAGACCTCTCATGACACTAAACCTTCTACACCCACAAAAAAGAAAAGAAAAAGGGATGAAAAACGAAAACCCACGAAGGAGGGAGGGAGGAACAACGAGAAGTGGGTCTGCTACGAAGTATCAACTATCAAGCATTGAAGACGAAAGGGACCCAGGGCTCTCTGTCTTTTGGGCTCTTTTTTTAAACATTCCAAAAGCCCTAATCTTTCTGTAATGATAAAGGCAGTCCCGGTGACAAGCAAGACCCAGAAAAGAAAATGACTTTTGCCCAACTCTCTTTCAAGGAAAAGACTCCTTTTTTACCCCCTCACCTCATCAGGAGTCATGTGAAGGAAGGAACCCAGAAAAGAACACCCGAATCTCCATGGAATAATAAGTCCAAAAGAACATTGAATAAGAAAAACCCTAAAAATGTTTTCTCTTTACCTTGGATGTGTGTGTAGGCCTGTGGCTCAGTTCAGTCTTTTGAGGGGGAGAGGAGGGTTAGGGATGTGTCAGTCAGCTTATGGAGGGAAAGGTAGAGAGTATTTTTGAATAGATTAATGTGGGGGTAAAAATGGAGGGACTTTTTCTTTACCCGCCAAAAACAGTGGCTGTACTTTTAGTTTAGTATTAGTTTAATTGAACCCAAGTTTTGCCATTCGGTACATTCGATTGTGTTTTCATGTGAGAACATCAGTTTATAACGTGACATCTTCGCGTAATGTGCCGAGTTTTAAAACGGGAAAAAGCATCTGAAAATCTCGTATTATGCCCGCTGTGATATATTTACTCTGAACCTTTATCTATAACTCAAAAAATTTCGTATTTATACATGTGCGACATATTTATCCTCTGTTAATGAAGATCACTAGAAAATTACCTACGGTGTTGACATGAGGTTCACATGGCTTAAATAAAAGAAAAAATACGTTGCGTTTTTATTGAAAAATCATATGACAAAACATTGAAGGAAGGGTAAATATATTGTATAAATACAAGATTAAGGTATGTCATAGTGGGCATACTTTTGAGTTTTTACTGTCACAAAAAATAGGTTAAGGGTGAATGTGTCACAAAAAAAAATTAAGGATAAAAGTGTCTCAAATGGCATAGTTTGAAATTTTTTTTGACTTTTGTGCTTTTAAAAAATAAATTTATTTTATTAAATGGCAAGCTATTTGATACAACATTTTGATGTTAATTTTAGGAAACTGCTGGATCGCCACCACAGTAAATAAATAATATATATAGTTTTAGAAAACCTTTTCATCCAATTTCAAAATGCTACAATACGACATACAAAATATTTCACACTAAAATCACAAATGCAATTTATTGGCGAAAACATTTGCCAAAACTCAGATTCACGGACCAAGTAGGTCTCAATCACGAATACCCTAAGCTTTCTATTACAGTTCCATCCGGGGTATATATGTTACCCTGGTATAAACTTTGAGTTTTTCATGACATAAAAAAATTTTGAAATATCTGCATAATAATAGGCAAGTTTAGAGTTTTTAGTGACGTAAAAAAAAAAAGCTCAGGGTCGCCGCAAGTATAATTTATGGCTTTCTATGGCATTAACCCTGAATGATACGTAGTTGTAGAAAGCTTTTTCAGATGTACACAAAATTTCATGCTAAAATCACAACACAGTATATCGCCGAAAACACACTCGCCGTAACTCGGATTCACGGACCGAGCAGGTCTCAATCGCCGATCATGTAGACTCCATAGGGTGGGGTTCGCCCGGAACATGCATGCATGATCGACGGTCGAGATAGAATCGAGCCCGCTCTTCTTTGACTAACATTTTTGTCTACGAAGTTCAATATAATATTTAGGTATCCCATGTCTCTGCACTGCATGTGTGCCTAGTGGACGTCTGCGCATTTATCAAATCCAATTGAAACCGACGCTTCTGGTGCTCTTTGTAACGACGAAATCGACCGCTGTTCGTCCCGTTCTGCTTTCGTCTGTTAGCGCCACGTGGGCATCACGAGTGCCCGTTCGACCAGGGCTTTTGGGGCCTTTTCTGAGGGCGAATGAGGGAGGTGAAGTAGGTGAAGCATAATGATTAAATTGATGACTTATGTGTGTGTGTATATATATATGTATATATAAAGCAAGAGAGTGACATTTCAAAAGGTAAGTAAAACCACTTTATTAAAAAATTCTTGAGCCACATAAATTGCGGACATATAATGGAGGGAATTAAAAAAAAATTGGAGGGTTGTTGTGATATGGAAGGTACGAAATTTTAAAAAATGAAACGTGCGAGGAATCACATAAAATTTTAATCTTAGGCATTTGTCCATGTACATAATATTTATAGAATGCGCGAAATGAGAATGTGTGAGGAAGAAAAGAGGATTGATATCCCATGCTATGGATAGTATAGCTAAATTTGCCAGGATGATTTTTCGTGCATTGCACGGAAATTTCTAAAAGCAGAAGGCGGATCAATAATTTGCATCCGAGAAAATCGTAGATTATTTTCATTCTATAGTAGAGTATTACCGAGCTCAAAATTTAGAAATCACGGCTTTAGTTTTCCTTCTTATGTTATTATTTGCTTTGAGTTTATAATAGCTCTTTATAATATCAATTGGATGTCTGGAGAACGTTGAGCACACCATTAACCACAACAAGATGTTACAATTCCCTCGCACCTCACACATGGTGTAACAAACGAAGACATGCAAAAATGCTAAATTTCGAACAAAATAAAATTGCTCAAACGGTAAGTGTGTCTATCTTTATTACTTGAGACCCAGATTTAAATAACCATATATGCATATTCTCTTAGGGTCAATTTCTAGTTACACAGATTGATGTGTCTCTTGTGATTCACCAATGTTGATAGAACAGGCGAATGGTATACTCACTGAGGATTTGTTGAGTGCTCAGCAAATTTTAGACATCCTATTAAATTGAAAAAAATCATATCAAAATCAAATAAATGAGAATTGGAAAAAAAAAATGCAGAATGCCCATTAATCTGTAAATACTCTTTACCATCAAGACATTGTTTAGTAAATCTATGAAATTATTTTGGGAGTCAAAAAGACAAAAGGACAAATCAACAAAATTTCCATAGAGAAGGACACGTGGACATTCTCCTCATTAAATAAGGTCGGAAAAATGGAAGAATGGAAACTCTGGCGCGGGACCCACTTCCCAATGTTGTCCAAAAAGATTTGCGCCATATATTCAACAAGCGTGGTCCCCTTGCTCAATGACCCTAATCTAACCTAAGTCCAACATGTTTTCTTCTTACCAAACAAAAAAAAAAGAATTTTTAATATATTCGAATAAGAAAAAGAGTGGAAGAAAAAGTACGAGCATCGATGACCACGCCCGGACCTTATGTCAATAGTAATGCACTTGCAATGCAATGTTCAATTTCAATCATAACTATTAGATGCAACTATTTAGATCAGACTTATCTCCATAATCCCAATAGAAGTAAAGCCGGGGCCCTCTTGCATCTCCGACAAGGCACATTAACGTCATAGACAAAGTTGATGTTTCTTGAAAGTGAGGAGAGGCTAGGATCCCATGAGAGATAAATGAAAACTCAAGAGAAGAAAATACTCGTGTAATTTTCCCAAATAAACTAATGCATAGAAGAAATGTGGATCAAGAAATATGATGTGCTATGCAAAATATTGTACCAAATAAAGTTTTCTCCTAAAATGGGCCATACAACACAAAAATATAATTTGAAATAATGCCATGTAAAATGCAATGCAATCCTAAGGGAACGAATCTATTTGTATAAATACGAATATGCAAATAAATCCAAATTTCCTTAGATGTACAGGGGGACATATTTTTGTGACTCTTTTTCAATGAAAATGCAAACTAAAATTACTAGCATGCAAGATGTACTTTTTATTTTATATTTTATATTTTATATTTTCCATTTTATGACTGGTGGCAATTAAAAAATAATGCAATCTAAATGTCTTAAACATGCATGAAATTATTAAACCTGGAAGAGTCTTATTGATCTGACGTGGCAGTTATTATGATACACATGCAATGCAAATTACTATTTGAATAAATAAGTGTATGCAAATCTGAAATCATATGTGAGAACAATGCTCTAACTCTCTCGGAATGAGCTACTATACGGGGTAACAAAATATAACCTAATTTAATAAAAACAATCTCTTAGGAAATGAAGTCGTAAAATAAACCACGTATAAAACGAAGTTTAATCAATTCTTAGATGATGCAAATAAGCATGTATATGACTAAGTGATGAAATTGAACCTAGTAAGACTAAGGCTTCAGTTGTTTCATGGGAAATGAATGTTTTGAAAAGTATTTTCTTAAAAATAATCACTTATATCGCTTGAAATAATTAATTATCGAAAAATATTTTTATTATCGACAATAATTTATGTCTAAATATTGTGGATAATGAAAATATTCTTCGCTCATTCATATCTGTAAGCAATACAAGTAAAATATTTTTAGGAAATTATTTTTCAAATAATTCATTTTCTGCGAAATATACGGATCGTAAAAGAAAAAAATTTATTATAAGGCTCCGTTTGTTTCATGAATAATGAATGATTTGAAAAATATTTTCCTAAATATAATCGCTTATATCATTTACAAAAATAAATGAACGACAAAATATTTCTATCGTCTATGAAAATGTTAAGAAAGAAATTGTTGTTAATAATGAAAATATTTTTCCTTGGCTAATTATTTCAAATAATACAAGTAATTATTTTTAGGAGTTATTTTCCAAATAATTCATTATCCATAAAATAAATGGAGCCTTAGACCTAAAATGGAACTTAGCATTTGAAAAATCTTTGAGTGAAACGGAGATACCAATTTTTTCTCGTTTTCCATCTAGAAATATTTTCAAAGTGGGGTAGAGAAAAATCAATTTAGGCTCCATTTGTTTCATGAAAACTGAATGATTTGAAAAAATAATTTCCTAAAAATAATCGCTTGAAATAATTAGCCAATTAAAAAATTTTCATCATCGACAATATTTTATATTTAAATATTTTTGTAGGCAATAAAAATATTTTTCGTTCAATCATTTTTGTAAAACAATACTTAACCATCTTCTTCAGGAAATTGTTATTTTTAAATATTCATTTTTTGCGAAACAAACGGAGTTTGAAGATCCCGAGCATTTGCAAAGCCTCTAACAATCAAAGTGAAAGCAAAAATACCCTCGTCTTCATCCTAGACAAATAGAAATAAACATACAAGATCTCTACCAGTCAACAAGTCCTCTTTTTATTTTAAGCCTTTCTTATTCTTGTAAGTCCTCTCCTCGGTCTCTATTTCTCTGATTTTCCTATTTTGGTTCTTCTCAGTTCCAAAGCAAAGAGGCCACATTCGTATTGTTTAAGGATTGGACCGAACACCATGGCCGAGGAAAGTGAAGCGGGGGACCTGGATAGCAAGCTTGCAAAGCCCAAGAGCGCAAGGTAAGCTCGCATACTCCGGCATCGCAATTGGAACACAACGATGGAATTGAACATATCGACGCAGTTGCGAAGAACGGTGAGTGCATGTTCTACCGATTAAGTTGAAATTTTGAGGAAAGTCGGTTAACAAATCGACGTGTCTTGTATAAAAATTTCAGGTTAAACAATATCAGGAAGTCCACTTTTGAAGCCCACGCATCATCAAGGTCCACTGGTACGGAGAACCGGCCTGATAGCTCCTCGGAAAAATGCGAATTCGAAAGCTATACCTGAAACTAGCACGTCAGCCACAGTATCGCGTGAGCCACGTACTGCTGAAAAATAGACTCTTAACTGGCGATTTTCTAAGCTCGTTTGAGCCTTCATTTGATTAGGATAACACGGTTCAAAATAACCGAGAAGAAAATTGAGTCCGAGCGTGGACCGATATGGATCAGGGTCCACGGAGTACCCGCAGATCAAAACTTTAACCGTCGAGCCCGAGATTCTAATATACTATAATGTCCCCAATTGTTAAGTCCATAAGAAACTTTAGTGGAAAAAATGTCATAGAATGCCATAGCCCCGACATTTTCAATTAGGGATTTAATTCCGTCGTTTTCGGCAATTTTGATTCCGGAGATAATTTTCTAGACAGATGCGCGGTCACAATTCGGACATCAATATGCTTAGAACGTGAAATTAAGAAAGAATAACGGTAGTGAGAAGAAATGGTCACTTGCACTAATTGAACTCTCCAGGGAGCCAACAAAAATCCCCCAATATCATCGTATACAGCAGCCCTCAGAGGTGGATCTTAACTTGATTACTAAGCACTGGGAGTGTTACGCGAAAGCCAAAAGCAGGCACATCGCCCGTTAATAGTACAAATCAATATTATTTCAGCAAAGCGAGGAGACCGCCTAACCAACCTCACAAGAAATCTTCAGGACTGAAGATGAGTGAAGAAGCAAATGCAGCATGCTTCACTTCTTGCCACCACCAGAAACATTGAATTTGAAGAATATGATGTCTCCATCTTGGACAACGTATGTTTTTCCCTCCTGTTTGTACTTCCCTGCAGCCTGCAATTTATCAGAGGAAAACTCACACATCAACATCCAAGTGCAGCTCGATATGTTGGGCCACATTGGTAAATAATTTATATTGAGATAACCAACTCTAACTAAATTAGGCTTAATAAGAACATAAAAGTCCCATCCCGGTCAGATAAAGCTCATGTAGGCCATATTCCAAGAAGGGAGAAGAAAAAGGAAATCACACATGGGTTTGGGCGCTTGTTTGCGTGCTCGTGTTCTTACACAATCAAGATCTTGATTCAGACGGATGGCACCGCACGTATCCAAGGTGACCAATTTAAGGAACAACAAAAAGAATATGGGCTCCTCTGATTTCAACAGCTATTTACCCAGAAATTTTTTCTATGCCCTCGACTATCATGTAACCCTGCTTTTGTGCTTGTTAGTGTGTGTTTCACAAATGTCATAGCTTTTAAATCTCAAGACTCCAAACAAGTCTATCATCCATGCTATGGAAAGTTTTCAGAAGGTGACAGGAGATGACTAAAGATGCAACCATAAGACATAACAAACCAGGTTACCTTGACAGCTGATTCAGTCCCGAGTTCTTTTAGATCATCAAACTTCATAACCTGCAAGATAATGAAATTCAGAGAACATAATCAGCTGTTTTAGGAGACTTAACATACTTTTATCACTATAGACAAAGGTTGCAATACGTTTCATTCTTTCTAACTCTAAGCCATCCATTTCTTTCTTTCTTCCCTGTTTCTATCCTATTAAACTGGGTTGAGATTTGGGCTCGCAATCAAAAGTATTTAAGTAAAGTCCCCGTTTACATCCTATACTGTTTCCCTTGTGAATTTAAAGTTAAAAAGATTACCTTGCTGCATAGAGAACTAACATGATGGGTCCTATCTAACCAGCAGGCACAAAAGTAAAAGGCAAAAAGCAGAGGCTCCAGCTTAAGAATACACCGTTGAGAACAAAAATAAAATTTTTTGACAGCTAAACTTTACGCTCCTCCAGACTTGAATAAATTTCACAGGTAAACAAAACCAGTGTACTCTCCTTTTTAGTTACTTCAAACTTTTTTGTCGGCCTGTCCATTATTCATACGGAGTCCACAGTACATATTTCTTGCATGAAGGATTTTCTTACTTTCACTGGGATACTAGTATGTATTCTTCTTGTTGGTAAAGTAAATTGCAGTAATCATCTGAGGATTGGTTGATAGGTTAAAGGAAGACATGGAAAAGAAAAGGACTGGATATTCTTGCAAGTAAGGAGAAAGAACTACCTCAGCACAGATGAAACCTCTTTCAAAATCAGTATGAATGGTCCCAGCAGCTTGAGGAGCCTTTGTCTGTCTTCTGATCTGCCAGCACTTGACCTTCAAAAGCGAACATCATAGTTTCATGCCACATATAGCGAATGCAAAAATAGGAACTGTATAACTAAGGTACATGGCAAGAAAACTAGAACTGCAAGAAGGCAGAAGAACTCAAATCCTTTTGGCATCCACATATTTGGCCTGCTTAAGAAAATGGTAAGTCTTAAAGATGAAAGGTGGACCGATTCCTGTGCCTTCAGATTCGTACAGCACCAGTCCATGAAAACTATCCCCATTATCTTTCCAAAAACTGCTATCCCAACAAAGAAAGCAACCATAGCCATCCAACCACTTTTATCTTGCATGTCCAATCACGCAAGATGACAATACCTGGAGTGGTATCAACACCACCAGAAACAAGTAGAGAGCACCTCAACGCTGTGCTTGGAAGGATTTTTTTGGTGGGTAAAGAGGTAAAGAAATAGAAGGAGAAGAAGGAATTTCTTTGATGTTGTTTTGGAAGGGGTAGAAAGTAAAAGTGAAGAAGTGTTGAATATGAAAGTACCTTATTTAGGAAAAAACAAAAAAATAAAGGAAATGACAATTATCCTTAAAAAAACTACCACAAAGTTATTGAATTAAATTATGGGTCAAAGGCAAGGGCAAAGATGTCATCTGGCTTCAATTCGCCTCCTTTTCTCTCAAATTTGGGGAGAACCAAATTTGATGGGCCCCAGAGAAACGAAATCCCTAACCACTTCACATTTAAGTTGGGCCAGCCTTTTCTGGGGATTTATCTGTTAACTTTTCCATTATCACCCAATGGGCTTGTAAAATTCATTAGGATAAGCAGTATTATAGAACCAGAAAAAGGAATCTTTAATAACTTCATTCAAACAGAGTTCTCCAGGTTTTCAAGTCCACGGCCAAGTCCTTATTACTTCTTGGGTTGCAGTCTCCACCTTATCTGTTCCTGAGAGTACCCTAACCAAAAACCCGGCTTTTTCAATGTTTCCCAAACAAAAGAGAGCCCAATACTTCAGCCTTTTCTTTCTGCATCTTTTCTCTCCCTACCTACTCTACCCTTGCAAAACAAAGGCTAAAGGAAAAAAAAAACCAAGATCAACAAGCAGCGCAGGAGAATTTACATAGACCATCCATTTTCCAGAAATAGCTCTTGCTAATAGATGCAACTGTATCATCTAATAGAGGGAAAAGCTTCCATGGTCATGCACAATTCAAGACCATATGGACACACCTGGCTTACAAACTTATCAATCTTAAAACCACAAACAAACCTCCTTAATATTTAATCTTTCTAAATAGTCCTCGTATATATCCTCAAATATACCCAATCTTCAACGCCAAACTTTGGTTAATGCACCACCTGTCAGAATACCATCACCCTGGATACTCTCAAGTAGGTGCATGCTGTTATATCCCACAATGTCCCAGATTTTCACGCCAACTTTAGCCACTCCACCACCATTGCCAAAAGAAGATCCATCTGGACTCTCTCTTCGGAAATTATGTAAGCTAGCATATAAAAAAATCTCCCATTTCTTCCTAAACTTCCTCCAGTTCCTTGAGCCTCCTCCTCTGCACATTTTTCCCTTCTGTTCCATAGCTGCTCAAGCTAGATAAGATCTCCGTACAACTCAAGGTACCACATAAGACAAAAGCAGGCACTCTGTTTTGTGAAACTAAAAGAGATCATAGTCAACCAAGATTTTATTGATGCCCTGCTTCTTCCAAGAAATATCCCTCCTTGCTACATACTCATATGCCAGAAGCCACCAAAACCTAAATTTGTAGACCAAAACATCATAAAGAACCCAAGCATGAACTGAACTCATCACCAAGTTGTTTCTTATCAAGGAGGCCACCCAGCAACAGATAGGGACATACAAATTTTGTAAAAGTATGCATCTAGTGATTGTCAACCACGCATAACTCAAGAAGCTAATCTAATTCAACAACATGCAACTTTTACAGATGATAGCTTTGTCAATTCTCTAATTGGCTTGAAATGAAATCTTCAAATGCTTTTGGTTGTGTTTAATGTTGGTCTGTTTATTCACTTACCTCATCTGGGCCTGCTGTGAAAAAATATATCAAATTGATCGCTGAAAATCCTGTCTTTATTATCTTTGTAAGGGCACTGCAAAAAAAAAATGACTTCAGATCAAAATTTCTAAATTTATTCAATATGGGATTGCCAAAGAAAAGGTCAAAGTCAAAAAACACACGAAAAATCTAGTAACATAGCATCAACAGCTAGTGAACATGACACATGACACTACTTCATTGAAAGCAAATTAAGAATCAACAAAGAAATAGGGGTTGAAGCCACTCGCGTTTTGTTAATCATGTGCTATAAAAATTCTCTCATATTGCCGACAAAAATCAGTCCTTGTTAAGCTACAAAACGCCACAATCCAGAGATCATCGGTCATGAATGATCGCAATGAACAAAGAACAAAAGTTTCTTCCTTTGCTTGGGACTCAGAAGGATGTGGGACAAGCATTTGTACTCTAGATAATGCAAATGAGGGGAATGGCAACCAGACACTGTCAAATAACATTTTGCACTGGAGTGGAAGAATAACCACCAATTGGTGAAGCTGTTTAGGATTGATTTAATTTTTCTCTTATAATTTTCCCTAAAGAGGAATTCACAACTGTGGCAAGGAAAAGAGATTGAGATTAGCATTTAATAAGATGGGTCGAAAGGAAGACAGAGAAAGGAAAGCATATCATGAGAGAGACTATTCCAAGGAAAGGGGATTGAGCACCAACGTAGACATCAATTAGCTAGCCAACAACCCATAACATAAGTTCTACAGAACAGTCAATAACACTACTCAGGTCAATATACATCAATGTCAAATTCCAAATAAGTAAAAAAGAAGAAAGGGAAATCATCAAGAAAAGGATGCAGAAGGGACCAGGCAGCATATTTGAAACCATTGTTGCAATTTAATCTTCTCAGAACTCCCCTAGTTCTCGCAGATAAACTATCAGGAGACACTTTGATCATTAATTCAAGGCTCGAAATTTCACGGTGGAATTATGCATCAGCAAAATGGTTTAAAATTACTTAGACTCTGCCACTTTCTGTATTTTGCTCCCTCAAATTACATGTAAGAATGCAGTTCAGATTAGTTTAAGAGAACAGTAACACCTGACACTTGAACATAGAGTAATGGTAAGCACATATTAGGTACACAATATTGCTTGTACCACTGGCGATTCCATCACCATAGCCAAGAAAAACTTTGTTCAACTTCATCATTTCAGAAGGCATATGTCCTAATCAGGAGCAAAGAAACTCACCTTTGCACCTTGTTTTCCTCGCAGTATTTTGCAGCTTCATCCGCTGGCATATCAGCAAGGTTTCTCTCCAAGGCACAGCTGAAAGGAATAATTGTTTCACCTCCATGCTCCTGCACCCTGCAAAGCAATGAAGCTTGCTAGCATCTTATGTCATTCTAGTTTAAATAAATTCAAAGAAAAGCTATCACATATATTGACCAATACAAAAAGAAAAAAAAATGCACCAATCACAAATAACAACAGCATATTGAAAGAGAGAGAGTAAAGGGATAAAGTATTGCAAATAAAAAAGAAACTCACAAATCTTTTGGGCTTAGAGACCCAAATTTGAACTCAAAAGATGGTGAACATACCAAGCATGGATCTTAGGCAAAAACTTGTTCTTCTTTCTCTGATAATCTCTCTCGTTCATATTAACCTGGCAGCACACAGAGACACAATCAAGAGTCAAACATGAGGAAAACCACAGCTGGAGAGCAACATCTGCTTGAGGGTCCACCTCATATAAAACAATTACCAACGAAAATTTCAGCTGTCTATATACCCAAGATATCTTGCCAGAAAGTTAAATAAGGAAATTAATTAAGAAGAATTGTCTTTGGATCTTAGTAGGAGCTTTGTGAGTAATAGAGTAACTCATGAAGACACTTTGATCTCTTTTAATTGTATAACTGCATGGGGGCTTTGCACACCATCAATGCAGTGATTCAAAAAGCAACCACCAAAAGAATTATGGAATATATGCCATGCGTGCATTAGTCTCTTCATTGGTTGTGAAACATAATGAGTCATCGAGTCTCCTCGCTGCTAAGGCCACGATATCTGTAGAATTAAAACTCACCAAGTAGACAACTGGCTTTGCTGTAAGCAGTTGAAAGGTATTCAATATCTCAATATCAGCAGCTTTCCAGTCTCCAAGACGAACATCTTTTTCATCCTCCAGCCATGCCTTGACCTGTTGAGACGAGCATCAGCTTACTTTAAATATTTGCAACATCTCAATTGAACTTAAAGTCGTTCTAAGCTGACACTCATGAGCTGTCCATCGCAAATAATGAAATCAGCATTTAGTCACAAGTTAAAGCTAAGAGCAGAAACATATGGGAAAATACAATTGCACTTAACCAATCCTGCAGCCATGCAAGCTTCTATTTTCAGCCATCTGGCTCCATATTTCCACCCATTCTTGTACAACGAGATTGATGCTCAACAAATTTCACATGCTTTATACATCTCGTGTTAAACTTTACCCTATTAGGCTTACTAATGACTGGCGTGAAGATTGATGAAAGCCATCATAGACAGACTCATTGAAAATCAGAAAGCAATTGTCAAAAAATGAGCTAACAGTAATTGGAGGATTCCCATAATTTTAGCCAATATCATCTAACATCAATGTTCAAGAGAAAAGGAAAACTGTTAATACTTCAGCATCCTTTGGTGAAAAAAAGGGTAGGTAAGCAGTTTCATGTGAATAAGATGCATAGCCAAAGTAGAGTTAAACCAGAAAGATTGATGAAGCTATCAAGGTGTACTTTTTGAAAGTTAGGAATCTAAATGTCAAGTAACATATCAGAAATAAAGGAAAACTTTTAATACTTCACCATCCTTTGGTGAAAAAATGTATGTAGATCAGTTTGTTGTGAAAAGATGTATTGCCAAAGTTGAGTTAAATCATAAAATTGATAAAGCTATTAAGGTGGACTACTTGAAAGTCAGGAATTTTAAAGTCACGAAAACTAAAAAGTTTTCCATAAATTTAGCTAATAGAATCCCCAAGAATGTCAAGTAACATATCCAAAAAATGGAAAAGTTTTGATACTCCAGCATCCTTTTACTAAAATAATGTCTCGGTAAACCAGTCACTTGCAAAGAGGATGCATAACCTAAGTACAGTTCACATCCACCAACAATACAATCCCCCTCCCCATCTCTCCTATTTCACTTGAACCCGCCAAAACCCAAAAAAGGAAAAAACCCACCCCTATCATCTAATAAAGAAGAACCTCTCAACCTTACTAGTGTACGATATCATGCAAAATGTAATAGCTATGCTCTACTTTTTTACCAACATAAGATTTTAAAGCAAAGGGGCCAAACTAGGGCATCAAATCGTATCCTGGAGAACCTACAAGAGATTATTCTTCACAAAAATGCATAAAGTATCAAAAATGCCAAAACACGATTTGGTATGCAGTTCAAGGACAAACTAACGATACAAATCAACATCTGATAGTTGTAGGGAATATTTCCCACACCAACTGCAACTGAGAAGATTCGAGGAAGCTAGATTATCAGCAACAGAGAATTCCAGTGTCAAGCAGAATATCAGAGCTGAAAATTTTTTACAACTTTATTTCTAATACAAAGAGCAAACAAATATCATGCCGAACAAGAACTAAAAGCAGCTCCTGATCCTTTAAGCTCCAATAAAGCCATTTCGAAGTAGATAGAGAAAACCACATTGTGTCATCAAGCTTGATTTAAATCCAAGCTCCTGCAAACGCCAAATATTGGAATCCTCTCTTAAGGTTCTTATATGCTCTTCACAAATCCAATGAGCCAACTGTTTAACTTCAAACCAATTAGCACTTCTAGCCATATATCCTATTCTTGTCTAACATTCTTTCTGGAAGGCACTTCCAAAAATCACACAACAATTTTATGAAAAATTTGCTGCATGCCTTTTCCACGTGATTGCTTCTGTAAAGCACATTCTATGTACAAAGTACTGAAATTCAAATATATGTTATTTTTAGTCCAACATCTTTTCCTAGAGGCACCTCCAAAAATCGCACAACCATGTTACGAAAACCTATGCTGTACGCCTTTTCTATGTGATTGCTTCTGTAGAGCACATTCTCTGCCCAAAGTACAGAAAATTCAAATACATAAGGAAGCCAAGTAGAGTTATCATCATTTTACTAGTAACAGTGAAAAACACATAATAAGAAGAAGACGAAGAAGAAGAAGAAGCTAAGTAACTGAAAAAAGCTTTTTGCTACTTGAGAGGGTTGCATTTGTACATCCTGTCATAATTCTCAACAATAACAACAAATATTAATGAGATGCAGGAAATAAGAACAGAAATTGAGGAAAGATACAAATATGAGCAACTCAAACCATTTCAAATCAACTGAGAAAGCAGTTAATATGGCATACATCTATCGTTGCCAACATTTCACAAAGGACTAACACAGAGCACTGAAATATCAAATCAATACAGAATAGGAACTACAGAAGAAAATTTGCCTGTTCAGATAATTGGGAAAAAGAAAAAGTAAAGCCATACCTTCATACAGCATTCGTGCTCAATCTTTAATTGCTTGTCATTGCTCCTCTTCATGCTCTTCTCCAAATCCTCTATCTTTCTCTCCATGAATTCAACATCCTTCATAACACCATCTTGATGGGTTCAGGAAAAATAATAAATATTGAACGACCACAACAGAGCCATGGTGGCGAGAAGCATAATGAAGCAAATAAAATCTGATAAATTCTTTATCCTCTAATAACAGTGGTTCCCAATATAAGACAGAGGTATTACCAATTTAGTATCAGAGGAACTTCTTCAGGTTATCTCATTATATTTTACTATTGAAAGCCAGAGAAGGCTTATTGACCAAAAAAATGTCCATATGGATTACACCACATAAATAAGTCATCTTGTATGATCATGCTACTGAAAATCTATTGAAAAGTAGCAAAAACGCATGGGACTCTCCGTACCAGAATGCCGCACCTGGCTATTTATTTTTATATTGAAAGGATAAAGAAGGCAGCCTCTGCTGCTGCTTAAAGCCACATGCAAGTTTCCACTATAGCAAAAATGTATAACTTAAAGCCAATTTCAATAAAGAAATGGAAGATTCGTACTCAATCAAAAGGTCTCTTCTTTCACTCCTGTAGAGAGAGGGATTGATGTAATCCTTCTCTTCTTATTGCACTGCAAATGAATCCCCAGCTTCTTTAATTATTTAAGTCTAACAACACAGCAATAATCACCAATTTATCACGCTTCTAAAATTCAGGAGTTGGATTTATACATGTTCTCCCTCCCTCCCTCCATCTCTCTGATGCAGCCAACAAAATCAAACAACCCGACCTTTGTTCAATTATTGATGTTCTACTTGAATAATTAGTCCTATCAATTCGGATTTCTGTACTAGTACGATTCAATAAATTTCCTTTATTATTTGGAATAGGATAAATCACATCCTCTACAACTAAGCAAATTGTATGTAGCTGCTGGTATTCCCTCTTCCACAACATACAAGGCCGTATTTTAATGCCCACCTTATGTGGAATTGACAAAGCTGACTGGGATGGATGAGAGTGCAGTGAAGCACATATGCGCCTGACAGGAAGGACCTAGGGAAGTGAACCTGTATCTCTTAATGAAGCAACTCTTTAAAGAGCCTTGACCAACTTGAAAAATCAATGGATTATGATGGATATCCATCAACAGATGCAGAAGTACATTCCTTTAACTTATAGCTGAGTAAAAGGGATGGCTTGAGAAAAGATGTTTAGCTAGTTAGATATTTGTCAAGGTTGAATCATGAAACCCAAGTAGGCCCCCATGACTAGGTGATTTTTTGCAAACACATACTCTTGAAATAACCTTGTAAACACAGATCCACTTGGCACACTACCCTCTCTAAATGTAAATACTCATCTAATTATCTTGCAAATTGCTTTCATTTCCCATGCCCGGCAGACGGTACACTACTTAAAATGATTTCAAACCAAATGAAACGAAGAATGCTTATCTTGATTAGGTTCACTCAGGACCAAACTTTCTGTCAAGCCATCGGAACCTGTAACATCCAATGCCTGTTCTTTTTAATGTGCAAGGCCACAAATTCACAGGCTTTTATAGAATCTTAATATGATAAGAGCCATTCCCAAAGTGCACTTACCCTGCACGGAAATCTTTGACCTAATAAATGGGAAAAAGAATGAGCGCATCTCCTATGCATTTATTGGAAATAGGCTAAACATGGCATTGTCCTGATCCTCCATATATTGACCATAGTCATCCAAGATAGAGAAACAGTTAACATGCTGTGACATATGGAGATCCTTCTCACAAGTCCACATCAAGACCCCTTTATAAGTGCCACCATGCATGGATGTAGATCCACAGACCACCGATTGAATTCCTGAGACTCCAATTTCTTGAGAACATACAGTGGCAATTCTCATAGTCAGCAAATTCGTGAAGCCGCAAAGAGAGGTCATCCCTCTTACTTGTTACAAAATGCGGAGGGAGAGGAGAGCAATATAATTTATAGGGTATACAGTGATTGTACTTATTAAGGACCTCAGTCTCGTTTCTGTTAACTTTTTTCTTCAATCATGCTATGTTAGATATTGAATATCAAGCCTCGTAAATGACTTTCCTATAGAGGTCAGCACCCCCTTATGGCCACTCCAATAAAATTATTTTGAAGCAGGATCCTCTCCTCCCAACTTACTATACAAGCATCATTATGGTTGCAGGAACCAGGAAGGCCAAAAGACATCATGCCCATAGCAAAAATTCAATCCTCAAGAACAGCATAATTTACGGGAAAGTACAGTAGATGGTATGGGTCATCCTTAAATGAACTCACCTTTAATCGTAATTCGGCGCTAATAACCTCTAGATCCCTCACAGGATCAACCGTGTCATCAACATGTATAATATCAGGATCTTCAAAGGCACCTAAAACAACAGTAAAGTTTTGCAGACATCTCAGAAAAGAGAAGAACCCCAGAAATAAACAAATATGCATAGAGCTCTTCCCCAACTAAAGTTACAGTCATTGCGGTGCTGAACATGATGATGACAAATCGACAGAGAAATCTGAAATGGATAGCCACTCTCATTTCTTCGATGCATGACTTTATGGCATCAAATACAATAAAAAGTTTAACATGTAAAGACAAAAGCAAAAGGTTGCTCCAACAAACTTTTGTGCTTGTTCTTTTCGGTTATCGCTTTTTAGCATTGACAAAAGTGAGAGACCAAAAGTATACTGTGAGAGTGAAAGGTGAGAGCATAAGATGCTTTTGTCAATGTTTATACTATTTCTGGAAATAACTTCAAACAGAACATTTTCAAGATCGAGAACTTCTAAATACGATGTCTAATGAGTCTAAGATCAAGCCAAAAGCTAAAAGCTAAAATCTACAACTAGAACTGAAAAACCATAGCCATCCAGCCAAGCTTTAAATTGTTTCACCATATCATCTAGGAAAACGGAGCAAAAACCCTCTCGATTTCTGATATATCACACAAATGTCAAGCGTAACTCTAGATGAACAGATCTAAACGAAATTGGACTATAATAAGGAGATGGCCTTGGCCAAGAGAGGATAAAGTCAGATCATTTTGTGCTTTTCCACATTAATTTTGCATTCAATTATTTCTACTTAAGTATCCCAATCATCGAGAACAAAACTAACTGCAAAGTAGTACAAGTGATTTAAGAATCATAATCCAACAACATGTAGTCATGTTCTAAAGAACAAAGATGATGGCAACAAAAGTTCAAGAGTCTTACGAAGAACATGAAAAATCCCATCGACTGCACGGATGTGGGAAAGAAAACTATTGCCCAAGCCTTGACCTTGATGAGCACCTCTGACTAGCCCAGCTATATCATGGATTTCTAGGAAAGCTGGGACCTGCATAAAATTACAGTTAAAAATCATTTTAAAAATCTACAATTTAATCTCTCATAGTTATTGAAAAAGATATTGATCCCTAGCCAAATGGGCCGAGAAGAGGATTGCTGGAAACACGATTTCTTGATCACACACAAGCACAAATTAAGAATCAGAGTTGAGAATCTCAAATAGTGATTTTTAACAGTGACTAATCCCACAAAGGGGACATACCAGCCATCAATAATCCTCCCAAAGAAACTACAGTCACAAAATTCTTCAGATTTGAATACAAGTTTGGCATCACTTGTAACCACTCCCCTAACCCCATGCCAAGTGCAAAAGGCCTTGCAATGCTCTAAGTAAATTCACTAACTCCCTGTGAAACACATCTCTCACATAAATGCATATATGGATGAGCTACCTGAAGCATCTGCAACAATTATGATGAAGCAAATAATAATTCTATTGAAAATGGTCATTGATCTTTGCATGGTACATATGTAGCGTGCTGGTGCTGCCTCACAAGGCAATCTTAGTCGTTTATAAATAGCTTGAGAGAAACTGTTCAATAATGAAAGGTCACTGATGTACTTCTCATCCGGGAGATGCTGATCTGATCCCTGGCAATAACCAGAATCCTCATTGAACTGATAGTGAAACAGCCAACTTTTCACCCAGAGCAGCATCTCATCGGCCAGATATGCCTTAAGAGCCAAGTACATGAGAAACAGGTTTTGTTTATCTTCTCTCTTTTGTTCAGATAGGACAGAGCAAGTATACATCCTCACCCAAGTTCCAAAGCAATAAATATTAGCACAACACCAGTTCCAGTTGAATGCCAAAAGGTTTCGTCCTTCCACAAATTCTTGAAAAAAAAAATTCGAGACTCCCTATACGTTCCAGGCAAGCCAAAAAAATTCTCACTGAAAAACATCAGCAGCAACTTACTTGGGCCATCTTATCTAGCTATTCTTCTTTATATTTCCCGAAGATCTACAGAGTCAAACCCACCAACTACATTCTTATCTAGCCATGATGCTTTATTTGGGTGAGAGACTTAACCTCCATCCTCCCTCAAGTACGAATGTCAAATTGAACAAGATTCTCCAAGGGTTTTTAGCACAAAAAGTTCATCTGACATTCTCCGTGTCATTAAATCAGCAAGAACTACGTTTGTCAAATATGTACTAAAAGATTTGATAGCATCCTCTTAATCAGACTGAGTCTGCTCACAGTCCCCTTCTTAGGGCATTGTAACTTCTCTTCTAACATTTCCAGTTAAACTTAAGAATCAAACTGCTTGGAAAAAAGTGGAATACATCTCCATTGGAAAAGGGATCCGGTTGATACAATTGCCATATGTTGACGCTTGATGATGGTATTATCGGCAAATAAGACGTGCAAAAGCTGTAACCGTTTGGCAGGGTCAAACCGTTTGTAGTCTCGAAGTTTAAGCGATGAATTAATTGGCTTGTGGATTCAAGAATGTTCCCACAGTTATAAGTTGCCAGATGTACAGATCTAAAGTGCTCTCCACACAGAATCGTTTGTCAAAGATGGTCGTGGAATGCCATTCTCCTACCAATAGAATGCCACATCTTTCATATGTTAGTTCACTACTCTTTAAATACTCTTGCGCACATCCAGGCTTCCGACTGCACTGCTTTGACCCAATAAGAGTACAGGGAACCTTTCACTAATATTACTAGAACTACTGAATGGCAGCTTCACTAAGTTGAAAAAAGATGCATGAAAAAAAAAAACACTAAATCAGATGACCAAAGAAAGAAAACCCATGGACAATCCATCAAGAGTACAACAATAATAATTTGTAAGCATCATCACCACATTAGAAAAAGTCTGACCGAGAAGCGCACAAAGCAAAGCGACTTGCCTCACTTTTTGGTTTGAACAAATTGCAAAGCCATTCAAACCGCTCATCTGGGATATTCACCCTGGCCTCATTTGGCTCAATGGTGCAAAAGGGGAAATTCTCTGCCGGTATAGCTAATTTGGTGAGGGTATTAAAGAGCGTTGATTTGCCAACATTCGGTAATCCAACCTGATTATAAAACAGCAAAGTAATTCAGCATGACAAGTAATAAAACCCCCTAAAATTCTTAAGACGGTAGGGTGCAAGAACAAGAGCAACAAGAGTCAAACAATCACACTAGTATCTAGACTGCAAAATATAACCTCAGGTCCTCAACATCTAAACATTTGTACATCGCATATAAGTATACGTAAACATAGATAGTCTTCTACGCTTCCAGAGATTCCGAGCTCAAATTGCTTATACAGTTAAAGAGGGGCATCAAGTCCATAAAAGATAATATCAGCATGTGGATACACAGATCACTTGATGAAGCCAAAGCATCTAAAGAATGACCGAAATTCGAATGCTGCATTCAAGGGTTCATCTTTAAATCTTTTTTCGCTCCATGCTGTACAGTCTCGTAAAATAATCCATCCAACAGTTCAATAAGGTAATCCAATCAGGTAGAAGACTTATGTCACATCTTTTATTCCAGAAGCGTTAATCATTTAGAAATTAATCGGGGCTACCATTAGACTAAAAAAGAAGCATGCTAAAGAAAGGCTCGGGTAAAAAGGAAAGGGGGGAGGTGGGCGAGGGGAGGAGCTTTCCGCGAAGATATAATGTGGAGCAGTCCTCCCTGCACCTTTCCAACGTTCTTAAAACAAAACAAGAACGGAGAACCATCGATAACTTATAACTGCAGTGCAAAAATCAGCACGAAAAAGCAATGAAACAAACAAACAAACAAAAAGCACGGCAAGCACGAAAGAACTAACATGCTCATCAACACAGAGGGAACACAGCAGCTCGCCAGAAGTGACAACTTCTCATATCCTTAAATCCACGAACCGCAGGTACATTACAGGAAACGAACGAAGATTACGCAATCGTAAGCCGACGGAACAACAGAAGAACAAAAGCAAGGACGAGAGATCCTCCGTCAAACCGGATCACGGAGAAATCACATGCAACGGGCGACCTCTCGGCTGCATATGAACGGCGAATCTCCGTTCAACACGACATCGAAGAACTCAACGAAGAGGGAAGAGGAGGGAGGGAGGAGAAGGCGTACGATTCCAATCTTGAGGTGAGACGAGAACCGGCCGAGGATCGGCCTCTCCGCCGGCGCTTCCTTCGATTTCGCGGCTTTCGGCGGCATTTCCGGTCAGGCAGCGGAGCTCCGGGAGCGCGAGGGGGAGGAAGAGAGAGAGAGTTATCGAGGGTTTTACGAGAGAGGCGCACCACGCATCACAAGAATCAAGATACCGTGTTGCGGTCTCCAGCCCACCGAGCCGCTGCGTCGGCGGGACGCGGTATATATATATATATACACAATCGTTTACATTCTCTAAAATTCCACATAAAATATAAAGAAAAAACCATCAAAAACCCCGAACTTTACTATCTGTGATACATTTATCTTGAACTTTTTTTGCGATATCAAAAATCCCAAACTTTACTATTTGTAACACATTTACCCCAATGTACTTTAATCTATGGGCATTTTTGTCATTTTTTCTCTTTTTTTTTCCTTTTTTTCCCTTTCTGGCAAGGGGGCCCTCGCCGACGTCGGGCGAGGGCGACCCTCGCCGGATCTAGCGAGGGCGACCCTTGCCCGACGCTGGCGAGGGAGGCCCTCGCCGTATCCGGCAAGGGCCCCACTCGCCGAAAACGAAAAAAAAAGAAAAAAAATAAAATGTAAAAAAGACGAAAATGCTCATGGACTAAAGTACATTGGGGTAAATGTATCACAAATAGCAAAGTTTGGGGTTTTTTGTGTCACAAAAAAAAAGTTCAGGGTAAATGTGTCACAAATGGCAAAGTTTGAGATTTTTGGTGGTTTTTTCCCTAAAATATATATGTATTTTATAAAAACAATTAAAAGAGATTCTAGCGAATTGATTTTTCGGAATTTCAAAAATAGTTGGTCGACGGAAAAGCGTTCTTACGGCAAAAGGGAAAACCCACACTTAAAAAAATTAGAAAATTATTTTCCACGAGTATAACGAATCTCTTAATGAATGTTCACTTCTTCAATATCTATTATTTCAAATTACACAAATAGTTCATGAACTTTGGCTCAATGTGCAATGTGATCCATTAACTTTTAATTTATTCAATGTCAGGGACTAAGTTGAACATGTAGAAAAAGTTAGGGATCATATAGATCAAATTAAAAGTTTAGATATCACATTACACATTAGACCAAAGTTCAAGGATCAAATTATACATTGGGCCAAAGTTCATGAACTATGTTGAACAAATTAAAAGTTCTGGAGTCACATTGTATATTAGGTCAATATTCATGGATAATTTGTGTCATTTTCCTTTTTCAAATGAGATTCAAGCACCTGAGAATTTACATTGTCTTAATATACAGCCAAACAAATCGAAACTACCTTACTCGAAAAATAATTTTCATGAAATTCATTTTTTTATCATGAATTTTTTCATTAAATAAACATAATCAAGCACGCTATTTTCTATTGTTAGATTCAGTATTAATTATTCATTCAATATTATTTGTAAATCCAGCAAAATAAAGACAATTAAAAATAATTTGCTTATACCAGCACATGAGCACATCTATCGCTTATGTTATTTTATACTCGAAAAAATTAGAGTATAATTGATTGAATTTATCATCATGATTGTCTTTTTTTCAAATTCTCCAAAATTCAATGGTCAAAGAACGATTATGTTTCACAAACTCATGTCATTCAAATTATCAAAGATTATCTAGTACTCCATTGAGTAAGATTAGACATGTCTAGAAAAGTTCGCATATTCATTCTAGAGTAGATAAATTCAAGAAACAATAAGTGTGACAAATTTACATCAAATTTTGAAAATAAAGGAAAAGAATTGTTCAGTTGATCACAATGCTCGTAGTAAGAGGAGTTATTCCTTTTCTTTGGAAAGAGTGAACTATTCATTAACTTTATTTTGAACTCGCTAGCCAAAATATAAAAAGAAACAAACTCACGTGATAATAATTTTTACACATGGCTGTTTAGATCGTCCGTGTAATCTATATCATGTAATTTTTTGAGCTTTAAAGTATAAAGTTAAGTCTTCTAGGAATATAAATTTAAATGATTGTAGTTTCAAAGAGAAATGCCGAAAAAAAATGAAGAATAAATTAAACTGTATTTTTCTAATATCCAAAGTAAAAATTTTAAGAAAGTATATAAAAACATTAGCTCCCACCATTGGGCCAATGCAGTCGATGGTGTCATCTTGGACGGGGTTATGGGAAAGTGACACGGGGCACACGTTTGCAAGGACTTCATTGAGGTATAGAAATCTTAATTGATGCCTTGTGTCTTTACCAAATGACGAGAATGAAACAAGAGTTGTATAAAAAATACCAACATTGTAAATTTCAACAAATACCTGAAAAGAACAATAAATAATTAATCAAACTACATTACACTGGTTGAACTTAATTCTCTTGCCAAGAAATTTTAAGATCCTAAAACTCAAACGACTTTATGGAGGCAATATATCGATGAAAGATCTTGCATGAGCGAAAAATGAAACACTAGGAATGTGTTAGGAAAAATGACACAAATGATTAATGAACTTTGGCCCAATGTGCAATATGGTCACTGAATTTTTAATTTGTTCAATATAATCCATGATCTCCAACCCAATGTGCAATGTAGTTCCCATACTAGATAATCTAGAGACTAAATCGAATCTAAGGATATTATAATTTGGGGACTAAATTGAACATTTATCAAAAGTTGAAAGATCATATTGAACAAATTAAAAGCCCAAAGATCATATTGTACATCGGACTAAAGTTCAGAAACTGCATTGAGCAAATTAAAAGTTCAAGGATGATGTTGCATATGAGGTAAAGTTCATGAATTATTTGTGTAATTATCCCAACGTGTTATAACCATGTTAAGTACTGAAATATGAAATTTTCACCATTTAGAGTCATTGAGTGCATACGATAATTTTAAATGGTTATTTTATTCTTTCAACGAAAAGCGGTTTAATACGAATAAATTTCTTTACAATTACGTGGTAAAACCTAAGCGGTTTTCCATCTATATTATTAATAAAGGGAACTTCTTAAATTAGCGTTGGTGTCCACTCCGGATTTACTAAAGTACCATCGACTTTTTTTTTTTTGGTAACTAAGGTGTCCGGGCCAACTTGCGCGCACCTCGACTATTCTTCGGGAGAGACTAGCACAACAACCCACCGCCATGGCCCCCCATTTAAATCACAAGTGCTCAGCTGAGGAATCGAACCTGGAACCAATGCGCCTAACCACACAATCACAAGTACGCCCTAACCAACTAAGCTACCCATGGGTGAGTTACCATCGACATTTTTATGATTACTAATAAGGATAAAGTCTAAAGTGGTAGTTTTTTTTTGGTAAGAGAAATGGTAATTGTAATGTACTAGGAATGGGAAATTTCTTTGATAGTGGGTAGTTTTTTGGGTGTTTAGTTGTTACTCTGATTGAAACCGCAGTCTAAACACTCAAAGTGTCGTGCTTGACTCTCTTTTGCCAAAAAAAAAAAAGTTATTAAAAGCGGATGAATGACAAATGATCTTCTAATGAAGCGAACCTTCTAGTTTCATTTTCAGTACTCAAAGTTGTTACTTAAATTTCAACAACAGCTCCGTTTTGTTTCGCTAAAATTTAGACCTTTTTGAGGTGATCGACTCATTTCTTAACCCATATTTGATAAGTTGAGTTGTTATATAGGTTGGTTATATTTAGTAAATATGTCATAAATGGGTTTAGACCCAACTTTATGGATCACAAATGAGTTTAATATGGGTGTTAAATGAGTTCATAACTTACTTAGACCAAACCCACTACTATGACTTTCCATTCGCTCTCTCTCAATCTCAGGCTTTCACTCACTCCGTGCTTTTACCTTAGTTTGGATATTAATTTTTCAATATTGGGTTAAATATATAAGTGTTTTAACAATATGGGTTGAGTATATGTTGGATTGGGAATGAGTAATTAGATTAGTATTGCATAAAAAATGAGTTAAAACGGGTTAAATGGGTCCATTTTCGACCCGATCTTGACCCATCGCTTGACAAGTATACTGAAAATGAATAATTTGGAAAATATTTTCCTAAAAATAATAGCTTATATCGCTTGAAATAATTTAATTGACGAAAAATATTTTCATTATTAATAATAATTTATGTCTATATAATTTCGTGGACGATGTAAATAATTTTCGTTTTATTCATTTTTGTAAGTGATCAAGCAATCAATTTTAGACAAAAGTTTTTCGACTTGTTCATTTTCCGGCAAAAAAATGCACCCTATATTCAATTTTATGAAAATAGCCCTTAACTTTGACTTCGTTTGTTTCACAGAAAATGAATGATTTATGAAATATTTTCCTAATTTTATCGTTTGAAATAATTAGTTAATGGAAAATATTTTCATTATCAATAATAATTTGTATCTAAATATTTTCGTAAATTGTAAAAATAATTTTCATTCATACATTTTTGTAAGCGATACGATCATTTTTAAAAAAATATTACATAAATCATTCATTCCTGTGAAACATTAGAAGCTTAATGTCTAGCTTTACCAATAATCAGATAGAATAAATCTGCTTTTGATTTTTTGAGTGAAGCAAAAAGACCATAGCGTTTTTAATGAAGTTTGCCGTTTTCGAAAGACACAAGACTAACAATTTTAGTATTTCAATAAAAGTCGACCTTGAATTTAATATTAACAAAAGATGAGATTATGCAATAAAATAAAATAAATGTAGTCCGGGCCTAAGCCCAGCTCTGCACTCACATATACATAAGAGGGGGGGCCTACGGAAAGAGGACATGGCAACAACTCCACTCCCGTATAAATACTTATCTAGGCTCTGATTCACAAGAGCGAGCCTATTACAACCATTGATCAATCATGTAAGTATAGGACCCACATGGCCAACGGCTCAAATGGACCTGGTCCAGTGAACAAGAGTTTTATCAGATGTGATCACAATAGAAGAACTACTTCGAAAGTCTTGGTTGTATTTGTTTGAGGATTTTTCCCATGCGATTATGTTCGAGGATTTCTTCTTGTTTATTACTTAAAATTATGTCAAATTAAGGATCAATTTAGAAAAATCGATAAAAAAAAATCTATTGCCGAATTTTTGCCTCCGAACGGAAAGGGCTCCGCGGGGCACCATCGCCCCAGGCGAGGCCTGTGGCCCCGCTAGGCAAATTTCCTTGCCGCCGCTGGCGGGGGCGGTGATCCTATGCCCATCCCTAGCTTTTATGTTCCTTTATGCTTACCTAATGCCATAAATAATTGTTGCCGTACGTATTAGCAAAACATAAGTGCGATAATGTCTGCTAGTGATATTGTGTTCATTGCGTTGGGAGTTTTTTTTTTCAAATAATTTGAATTAACTTTTTTTTTATTCTTCACAATTTTTTTTTTTGCTTTGAGTCTATTTTATTATGAATTTTGCATCTCTATGACCTCTTTTGGTTTCAGAAAATTAACCGGTTTCATGAAATGTCGCCCATCTAGAGCAATAAATTTGAAGTGACGTGGCTTTTCTTCCTAAGTTAAATCGTCAATTTTCCCTTACAGACTCAATTGTTCCAAATATGCTCATTATTGTTCAAATGTCGGTCCGTTTTTTTGCTCTGGAAAGGTACATCTTAAATTTAACTAAGCACTCATTATCTAAATAAAAAAAAACAATCAATAATATTGCTTTTAAGTATATTAGTTTCTTCCTTTCTAAAATTAGAAACGAAATTCAATCCCCTCAGGTTGACACAATTGATTGAGACCTTAAGAAATTACCAACGAGGAATTGAAAAAGTCACATGTTTAAAATTTACCAATTCGTGCAGTATGTTTTTTTTTTGGTCGGAATTCGTGCAATATGTTCAAATTAGGGCTATCTACGCAAGCCAAAAAACTCTAATGACCAGATGCCCCGCATAGCAACAGACCAATGACTCACAGATCTTAAAATCTTTTCGCCCCCCACCCACCTTCCATGGTGGCTCACAAACTCTTATTAAATTTTTTTAAAATTCATTAGGGTCGTTCGAGCGTGCATGCGGGAGAGTGAGAAAGAGAGACAGAGAAAGAGAAAGAGCAATAGAGTCTCATGCAGAGCGGAATTTAGGGCATGTGATGAGAGGAGGTCGATCCAGGATTTGGATAGCAGGTCGGCGACAAGGTTATTTTGGGGAAACAAACTGCGATGTGCTAAGCAAAACCCTCGTTATTTATTGTAGCGTCTGATCACGTAGATGATGGTGCGAACAAATTTGGGAAACGAAAATGAAGGTAAATGAAGGTGGGAAAAGAAGAAAGTGTGGCTTCGAAGGGAAAAAAACTCAGCAGGGTTTCGAGTATTTTCCACCAAATTCTCTTCCGACCGCATCATTGCGATGATTGGGAGGAGTTGAAAAGTGATTGTGCGAAATGAGAGGATTGAACCACCAACTTCAACCTTTTTTTCAACCCCGTGAAGGAAGGAACCGCTGACTTCCGTCCGATAGCTAAAGGACAAAGCAAACCCGCTGCTAATTGGACAGAGGAAAAAAGAAACTCAAAAAATCAAGTATTCCAAAAGATTAATAGCACGAAAAACTCTAAATTGATATGCATGTAACAAATATATCCTACATTAATTTTTTGATCACAAAATACCATAAACTGGTACATTTATGATAAATAACAAATTATTATAAAATCTTAAACTGTTAAATGAAAATGTGATTTAATATTTAATTACTCTAACACTTCCTCTCCGGTTTAGTATGGTCTTTTTGACTAGTACTAAGCGTGGACATATTTTACTGGAGAGGTAAATGGGGCCTGATAAGGTTTGAACTCGGTACCTAAAGCTCTGATACCATGTGAGATTTGGTGAGACCACAACCAATTATTTTAAAAGCTTAAACTGTTAGATGAAGACTTGATTTAATATTTAATTACTCTAACGGTGTCATTCAACTCAGTAATTTTACTGTAAAATTTAACGGAGACTAATGGAGGGTAAATTTGTCACAGTTATACCAATTTGGGGGGTTTTGTGATAAAAAACTTAGTTTGGAGTAAATTTATCAGATGTGTACCAGTTTTGGGTATTTCGTGGTATTAACCCTACTCCAAATAATGTTTATTTCATGTAAAATAGTTTCATATTCCTAAATTTTTAATTATATGTTATGTGAGAATAGTCCGGGTACATTTTTAAAATTACTTTTGTCGATTACTCGACGGGAATTTCTAAAGCATTTGTCAATGAAATTCTCGCAGTTTTTGCTTTTACTACTTGTTCAAAATTGATGCCGAAAGCCCCTAAAAATCGGTTATATAGTTAAGCATTTGTTTTGATATGCGAGATCACTTGATTAAATCATGTCCTCTCTCGCTGAAAGCATAAAAGGAACACTCGCGACTTTATGGGTGGAATCTTACTAGGTGTTCGTGGATGATACAATATACGCCTATTCGTGAAGAGTAGTCGAATCAAAAAGTTGAAATGCTTCTTTTTATCGAAGAGAAATCAAAATCGCTTTACTAAAACTAGAATTATTAGAAATGCTTTCAAGAAAAAAGTTGTTTAACCCATCGATGAACACAACGTAATCGGTGTTTAATTATCTTCGCGTTTATTCACCGCTCTAAAACTTAGCACTCGTTCTTTTTTATTGATTCCAAGGGCACCGCCACTTGCCACCTTTTAGACCGGCAAAAAACTAAGGATTCTTTGAAAGTGAAGCCCGTTCGAAGGCAAGTCATGATATATTGGTTCGGACATCAAAAGAGAAAGCATGGTCCAATATTAACGAGTAATTACATATACGTGTCCGTTTTTATAAATCTTACTATAACTTATCAAATAACATGATGATATCCTATTGAGTGTTCAAGGAAGTTCGATTCACGTGTCTGACTTGTTTCAATATCCAGCTAAAAACTTGCTACATCACTTACTAAGTTAGTTGTAGTAAAATTTCTTAACACATCTCCTATGTTTCGTAATCCAAGAATGTAATGTAGCCATGAGGGGGTGCCCTTCTTGATTTTCTTGTGTTTTCTTAAGGGTTAAGATTGAGATTCTCCTCCTAGTCTTTTGGCCAAAAGTCATCTCCCCATTGACTTTAACTTTTTACTACCCTCACGGGTCGTGTAGAGCAGCAACTAGTAGTGCTGCTTTGGCCCCACCCACCCCACCCATGTGCAGCAACAAGCAAGCTTCGAATCCTCCAACTCACGTGAGGCATGGGTCCTTCTGGCCCCACGTAAGGGGTTTTATCCGTCGTAATTGATGCGAGTGAGGATTAGACCAATCAAAATAGGTCATATATCTATTTTTTTAGGCTGTAATTGATGAGTTGAGTTATTAAATGAGTTAATTATATTAAATAAATAAGTTATAAATGGATTCAAAGTGGTAATGTCTGAAATAACATGAGTGTTAAATGGGTCATAACTTATTTAGGCCTAACCCATTCTTATAACTCGCTCTCGTCCTTACTTGATCTTACGCTTGTTTACTTTATGCTCTCACCTTCGTTAGTGTATGGGTGTTCGAAGTGTTTTGGTCATATGGATCTGATCGAGTATGTATTGAGAGTGAATTGAGTCGTGTATTATGAGTCATTAGATTTGTATTGCGTGAAAATGGGTCAAAACCGGTTAAAATGGTCAATTTGGGTTGGACCTTTTTCAACCCAGCGCAATTATGACTCGAACCGCCCGTTTGATAAGTCTAGTTAGGACGAAAGGGGTAACCCTTGCGGTCTAAAAAAAAGCTTTTTACTCCATGAAGATCACTATAGTAAGAGAGAAACACGTAAACGGTAAATCTTTAATTTTTTTTCCTTTACGAGGGAGGGCGAATAAAAATTTCGGTTAATACTACAAAAATTCCAAAATTATGTTCATTGTAATATAAATACCCTTACTTTTTTTGTGTCACTGACAACCCTAAACTTGCCCAACTTTTTTCTTGTGTACTAAAAAATCCCAAGTTTACACAACTGTGACAAATTACCTTATATGGAATTGGAGTAGATGGTGCATATGATTTTTTATTGACACAAAAAAATTGAGGATATTTATATCACTTTGGGGTTTTTTTTTTTGGTGGTATTTGCACTTAAAACTTGTAATCAAATTTGGTAAGTAAAGAAACCCAATGCCTAAACAGTGGGGCCCCGGTCCATCAGAGGCCACAATTGTAATATTTACATAGTTTAGAAAACAAGATAAATTTAACACTAAATATTTTTTAACAATTTAATTTCTAATGCACAGTACACTGCAGACTAAACTCCAAGAACTCCATATATATAATTCTTCAGAGAGAGAGAGAGAGAGAGAGAGAGAGAAGGACAGAGGGACAGAGAGGCAGAGAGAGATGGCGTCCTCCAGAGGAATTTCCGCCCTTCTCGCCCTGTGCGTCCTCTTCCCCACCGACGTTGCTCGACCGGAAGCGAGGGAGCTGCGGCCGTCCGATCACGGGCTGCAGTTCCAGGATCCGCCGCCCGCCGGGGCGAAGCCTTCCCCGGAGATGGCGTCCTTCTTCGGGGCGCCGCCGTCCACTCCCAACTCGTCCGCGTCGTCGTCTCCGGCGGCGCCGCTCCCGGACGCGACGGGCTCGAGCGGCGACTTGGGGTGGCGAGGAGCCTCGTACGGCGGCGACGGCGGGGAAGCAGGGAGGAGGAGGAGGAGGAGGAGAGATCGCGTGAGAGGGGCGCTCCTGGTGGCGAGCATCGTGTGCGGGATCACCGGCGTCGCCCTGCTGTTCGCTTCCGGGCTGGTTTTTCTCTTCAAGTTCCGAAAGGAGAGGAGGTCCGCCGCGGCGGCGGCGGCTCCGCCTCCCCCTCCGCTCCGGCCGCCGCTGCCGCTGCCGCTGCTGCTTCCGCCGCCGCCGCCGGCGTCCGGGCGGTCGGGAGATTGTAAGAAGTGAACCCGGTTTGCGGTTATCATTGCTGTTGATGGTAGTGCTGTAGTCGATTCTTGCCAAACGCCATGTAAATTATGTGAAGAATATCACCAAAATTATTCATTGCTCCAAAGTAAAAAAAGCAACCTCGCCATGATAACGCCGGTTCCTTTCTTCTGGACTTTGGTTTTCTCTCGTCTTATTTGTTTTTTCATTATAATTTCCGTTTCAGCTGTATACAAAAAGCCTTTTATTAAAAGTTTTTTTGGGGAGTAGCATGACACCGATTTTCCATGCTCTCGATTGCAATATATTTTACTTTTATGTCCACTAAATTCAAAGTCGATTCGGCATTTCATTACTTTGGAAGAAAAACACTCATCCGGAATCGTGTCTATAAAAGTAGAGTTCATTACAGCTATTGACTACGTGGGTCGCCCATGATATGGGTGATTATTTTCAAGGTAGGAAAAGGTGGGCCGGTTCCTATCTTGAAATCGGGAACTGACCCACCTGATTTTGGAACCTTTGGTTTCTAAATGGATTTAGGAATTGGCGCGATTTTTTTCCTTCTTTTTTTCCTATTCTAGGGTAGGGATTAGAATACTCGAATTGGATAAGGGATTGGAAAGAAGTTGTTTTTGAACTCATGTAGGGAATGGAACACTCTTGCAAAGTGCAAGAGTTTCTATGAATGTTGTTTTTGTTCTCTTCTCTAGCCTTTTGGACAATAAAAAAATAATTATCGGTCTTGTTCAGATGGTTCAGGTTAGAATCATACCGATTATCACCAATTTCAAATTTCAAGAATCGGATATCTCTCAAAATCGATCGGGTTGGTCTGGTTTCCGTGCTCACCCTTGCTCAATGATGCGAGGTTCGGGCTTAATGAACGCAGTTCGGTCAGCTCGGGATTTATATCTTAATGGGATTCCGTTTGGTCGACACTCATTTCTTGGTAATTTAAAGTCGTGTTGGGTACCTTTACGTAATGAGACACCCTCCACTCGACAATGTCCGGTCAATTCCAGGGAATGGCGTGGTCCGCACTCCTAATGTTGTAAAGCCCCCAACTTACGTAAGCCTTCGTGGGTCTCATATGATATGAAGTAATTCATATGGAATTCCACGTGTGATTATTCTTAGCACGATTTATGTTTCACTTTTTTTTTTCCGAAGATCATGTTTTACTTCATCCTCCACTTTTCCAACCAAGTTTTTTTAGTGAATTAATACGAAAAACCTCAAACTGATACACCTAAAATAAATTTACCAAAAACTAATTTTTGATCACAAAAAATCCTAAACCGATACATCTGTGACAAATTTACCCTCCGTTAGTTTTCGTTAAATTTTACCGCCAAATTTCTGAGTTAGATGACACGTGACAGTTGACAGGTGTATTGGTTTTACCCTTCTGTTATTCACACGTTTATCAATTTATGATTTTTCGTGAATTAATCAAATTTAATGGAGGGTAAATTTGTCACAAGTGTACGTGTTTGGAGATTTTGATGGTAAAAAAATTAGCTTAAGGTAAATTTGTCACAAGTGTGTACCAATTTGAGATTTTTTGTAGTAAAAAAATTAATTCTGGGTAAATTTATCACATGTATAACAGTTTGAGGTTTTTTGTAATATTAATCATTTTTAAATTGATGAATTACAAACTAACTATTGTCAAAATTTATATTTAGTTCCAAAATTTTGAGGAATGCGCACCGTGTTGCCGTGATTTTCAATAAGTGAGTTTTTTTTTTGATCGAAACAATGAGCGAGTTGAGTAGTTATTTTTTTAAGTCTAAATATATAGAAAATGATCATGATTGTAAAGGCTCTTCTCCAATCAAGTAAAATCATGATTTTTGTTTACCTCGAATTTTCGTCGGGGTTTAGATTTCCACGTAATTTATGTCCACGCACCCGATTGACACTTCTTGTGCATAGAATCAGTATAGGTTAACACACTTATCTATATAGTGTGGCTAAGTTCGAACAAACTCGTATTTTTATATCTAATTGTCACTGCCATGTGGCCTGTACCATTCCTTTGGAAATTTATGAAGGGGAAAAAATATATTTTTTCTTCTCCTTATTTATATGTTAGAGGTTGTAGACTATCGCCCTATTAATTATTTCCTTATAAATGGTCACTAACATAAATATTCTCCGTTAGAAAGCAATTCACTTTTGTTTATTTACCAAAAGCATGACTACTACATGATCTTGGCGTAAAAGGTAAAATTTGATTTTTTTTTTTACTTTCTCACCAAAATTTAAATGTTATCAAAATTTCATAAAATTATTGAAAATCTTGTACAAACCTGCGTTTCAATGTTCACATGTTACGAAAAATTTATGATATTTCGAGCTTAGAAAAGTCGAAGTGCATATACCGTAAAACGAGAATTAGAAATTGAAAATCAATCTAAAAATAACTTAATATATACATGAATGAATGCATGTATGTAAGTATTTTGACCAAAAAAAATGTACGTAAATATTGGAAGGTGGAAAAAAGAATTAAAGGAATCGCAATTATTAATTAAATAATTGAAATAGAAAATTAATACAAACGATTGGGCGGGAAAAAGTGCCGTTGCCCAAACCAGAGAAAACCGTCGTCCCAAGTTTCCTATATTATGCTCTGTTCCGTTGCGTCTCCCTCACTATTCTCTCTCCCCTGTCTCTGTCTGTCTCTCTAACTCTGAGCAATTCTCGTTGCTCTGCTTTGAACTCTCTCTCTTGCTACCGATCGCTGCTCGTTGCTCTGCTCTGGATTCTGTCTCTTGCTACGATCACTGCTCTTTCTGCGGCTCTGAGCAATCCTTGTTGCTCTCAATTCAATTCTCTCTCTTGATTTGGAGGGTTTCTCTGTTTCCCCCTCCGGGCAATCCTCTGAATCTGAGCAATTCTCGCTGATCTGCTCTGAACTCTCTCTTGCTGCGATCACAACTGCGGATTGTTGCTCTCAATTCAATTCTCTCTCTTGATTCGGAGGGTTTCCCCGTTTCCCTCTCCAGGCAATCCTCTGAATCTGAGCAATTCTCGCTGCTCTGCTCTGGATTCTCTCTTGCTGTGATCACTGCTGCGGATTGTTGCTCTCAATTCAATTCTCTCTCTTGATTCGGAGGATTTCTCTGTTTCCCTCTCTGGGTAATCCTCCCGTTGTCCGACCATGAATCCGACTACGATCGTGATGCCTGTCCACGGCATTCCAGTTACCAAGCGTTAGTCTCGTTCAAAACCCCCACTTTCTTCTTTCTTTCTTTCTTTGTTTTGTGGGGTTGGATTTTGTGGATGATTCTTTTTTCTTACAGGTCTCTACAAGAAAGAACTTGAACTGAAGCAGATTCGCAATTTTCTGGGCCCTAGATCGCGCATGAAGTTAGGGCACCTCAGATAGTATGTCCTTGTTTGCACTGCTCTGTTTCTTGTTCTCGCCCTTTTCTTCTCTTTTCTTGCATCGTTATTTCAAACTCTCCTTTCAATTTCAATTTCAATTTCTGAAGGGTATTATGATCTTGCTTACTCCGTTTTTTTCTGATGGGTTTTCTGACCAGTTACCGACACCAACCGCTGGATGCCAAGGTTTATCCGAATAAATTTCTCCAAAGCCACGAAGAAGAAAAAAATCCAGCCAATGTAAGTATATTTCCAACAAGACCCATCTCGTGTCGTTCTGATGACGCTAATTTACGTGCAGATGTTGCTGTGGAAGCCTATGAATACGTTGATGATATATGCGCCTTCTACAAATCGGAAGAGGAAGAGGTGAACTATCTATCGGCTGATTATGTTCCAGTTGGATGAGTTTATGCTGAAATTGTGCTGAGTCACTGAATTGGGTATTTTACTCCGTGCAGAAATCTATGTGCATAAAACCCAATCTCATCGCTAGACTGAAGGGCTGCATCGACAAGAAGTTGAGAGCAAGTATTGTCGAGTGGTTGATTGAGGTACCAAGGAGTTCCCTTTTTATTTCTTGGGTCGTACTTTTGATTCACATTACTATACGGTATTATTCAAACAAAGACTAGAATAATGTGTTGAGATCAAGAGGATTTTCGTGACATTTTTGCTATGAATTTTTGCAAGATTTGCAATGAAATTGTAGTAACAGAACTGTTAATGTTTGCACTACGATAATGGATTAAATTTTAGAAACTTCTATCCAATATAATTTGACCTATTTCCCCCCAAATCGGGAATCTATTTCACAGCTGTGAAAAACTTGTAATTTTCCTTACTTTCTCTCTGAATAACTAGGCACACAGGGTGTTCAAGTTCCCAACCGAGGCTCTATATCTTGCCATCAATCTTTTCGACCGATTTGTGGCCATTTGTCCAGTGGAAAAGAAGAAAGTGAGTTTGGTCGGAATAACTGCCCTGCAGTTGGCTGCTAAGTATGCTGGAATAAGGGAATCGATCCCTTGTGTCTATTTGTTTTCCCACCTGGCGCTTACTTCGTGCCCTGTAAAGAAGATTTCGTGCTCTGCAGAGCAGATTCTAGAAATGGTAGGCGAAATACCCATTTCTTTTTTTGTTTCTGTTTCTTCATTAACTTTTCTTTATTACATAATTCTCTTTGTCCTTTGGCATTATGCAGGAGTATTTGATCTTGAACAGCTTAGAGTATGGATTGTCAATCCCGACTCCGTCCACATTTATGTGGAAGTTCCTTAAGGAAACTCAATCTGATGACAAGGTACTTTGGTCTCTGTTAATGTTATTTGATGTTGTTATGAATCGATCTTATGACAATAGTATAGAAAATGATTTGGGTTTCTGTTTGTACCTCCAACCAGATCAAACACTTGTCCTTCTTCTTCATCGATCTCTGCCTAGTTCAGTGTGGAACGCTCACATTTCGACCTTCTGTATTGGCCGCCGCTGCAATTTACACCGCCCATGCCACTGTTGAAGGGTGTAAGCCATGCAGCAAAATCTATGAGCAGTTAACCGGTTGTAGTGCCCGAACAATCTTGTAAGTAGCAAGAGACTTCAATTATTGTTTATTATATCATTCCATCTCTTCGTTTCTATCGACGTAGGAATCTATCTGATGGATTGTTTCCTTTTGGCTACTTTTCCTTTGTGTAGGAAATGCTCGAGACTGATGGTGACTTCCCATCAAAAAGCGAGGAGCGTCAGGAGTGTGTATAAGAAGTACAACACGAGGGGATACCAATGGGTAGCTAGATCCGAACCGGCTCGGTTTCTCTTGACCGAATTTAGCAGGGCCAGGGTCTTCATCTTTAAGCTTATTTTGTTTCTCCTCGGAGACCGGTAACAACATTTGGTTTTAGGGTCTCTAGGAGTTTCCTGGTCTTTGTACTCATCGATGATTCGAGTCTATCGTTCAAAGCTCTTGAATGGAAAGTTGCTTATTCTCGGCTGTGAAAATCTATACTTTGCTAGTGTTGTTTTCATGCGGACAAGTTTAAATTTTGAAGGCCTACATGGTTTTGTTTAATTTGGTCTACCGCTCACATAAGCACGATCTAACCGGATAACTTTAGCAATCGCAGCCACAACACCTCTTCAACAGCTTATAATTGTGGCTCGCAGCATATTGTTGCTGCTCAGAATTTCCATAAACCAATTTAAACGGTAGGGGGAAACGTAGAAAGGTCTAATATCGGTCATTGAGCATCTTCTGGCCAGAATAGGTAAAGCATATGATTCAGTGACTCATTCAGGAAAAACTGGGTCAAATGCTTCTGACATGTAATCCTCTTATCATACTCTCTGCAAGTACTAAATATTCTATTGTGCACTCACGGAAAAGAGCACCAGTGCACATGTCTAGCAATTAATTTTCAGAGTTAATCTTGTCTGTGTGCAAGAAACAATTAGTTCCTAGAGTTACAAATGACACTACTTGCATGGGGACAATTGATTGATACAGGCGCCTTGAACTCTGCTAACCCTATTGAGTATTGATGAGTCCACTCAAACCCGATCCCAATGGGTAGATGACTAAAAAACCTCAACTTCCCATCGTTTTTTCCCAAATTTCATGGCTTGTGCAAAATCATATTCGAAAAAATTGACGCAGAATTTGTCAATGAGGGAGTTCTGCAAGGCTCGGGATTTGCTTGATTACTTACGTCAATCTTTCGGATATTAAACTGCGGTCATTTCCAATTTCATCACTAAATGGGAAGTCACAATGTCAGCAGTAATAAATTGCTACGAATGGAGTGAACATGAGAAACAGCTTCCTGACAGACTACATCCGTTCTTATCTTCCTGTAGTAGCGGTTGCGAAAGGCTTCTTCCAAGGAATGAAAATTTTTGGTATCTTAAAACTGTGAAGATAGTAATGATATTTGGTTGAGAGGAACGATAATGATGGATTAAAACAACAAACAATCAACATCTGCTAAGAAGCTCACGTGGCTGCATGCCTGAATTTGTGAATTTCGAGTCTTTAGGATCACAGTAGCTGGAGATTGGAAAGAGAAATACTCTGTCAAGTTGCTTTTTCTGCAGTATAGTTGAAGAACTTTATCAGACAACAAACGTTCTTCTTTTCCAGCTCCCAGTTCACGGCTTTTATCAGACTAAAGCTGAGGGTACACCCAACAACCATCTTAGCCAGGCGAGATTCAGGGATTCTCACGAAAATGATTCCAGCAATTCCTGGATGTTGTTAAAGTATTGTCGCCACCTATGCTATGAAACAAGAACGTGTCCCAGGAAAATGAGCTGAGGGTATATCTCTTTATTTTAGCTAATCCTGATTTTGAGAAAATGAAACATTTTCATCGAAGAGACAAAAATATATATCACATTTGAACTTATCAACAAATCCATGCGTGCTCACAGAGAAAAATAATTTCACTGCTAAGCCAATTCAAAACAAAAATAAAGAACAACTTTTCTCCAGAAAATAAATTATTTAATCTTATAAATTTCTCAGCAGTCATGGCACTATGTTTCATATATTTTCTTTTCTAGCGAAAGCTGCATACTGAAGTTATTGGGCTCCATCCGTAGTGCTGACTACTCTCTTGATCAGTTTACTCTTACTCTCCCTAGCCGCTTAGTCAAAATTGGTTCCATACCTTGACAGATCAAAAAAAAAATTGGATATATTTTTAGATATCTTTCATACCTATTATCAAGACCAACTAGCAGTAAAAAATTTGGATATATTTTTCATGTTATTATGTATGAAAATGTGTCGGCAAAGATATATAGGAATTCTTGAACCTAGGAGTAAAGAATAACCACTTAGATAATAAAAGAGGTTATATTCGTGAATAAGCGCAAACTGAGTAAATTGATTATTAGGAACTTGCCATTAACATATCTACTTCACAGAAATCTAAATAAGCTTACTATGGATTTCAGAAATTCATCATAGCAGAAAGGCTAAAGGGACTCAAATGAGGTGAGACTGGACTTCAATATAGTAAATTTGTATTAAATCCAACTTGGAAGGAAAAAAGTAGATCTTGAAGTGCAACCAACCCATGGACTTTAAAAAGTCGAAAGACTTTATTGGGGTTCCAACCAAAGTTGGGCAAGCTCAAAGCTATACTGGAAGTATAATTTAGTTTTATCATGGAAAGATGACTTTATACCAGCGATTCCTAAAACATAATTAGGAGCAACACATTACAAGACATGATATTAAGGGAATGATAGATGGCAGAAAAAAAAGGTACAAACACAGTGATGATGCTATCCACAAGTTATACCTGCATTCTCAATAAAGCTCTCCCACTTCTCAGCATCTTTTACATTGACGATCAGATGCTCAGGGGCATACAAATTTGAGAAGGAAACTGCCTGCAGATATAAGTAGTTCTGTTAATATCAATAGCAAGTTAATGCATGAATTGGTGCATATATAAAAGCACGAAAATAGAAGATATGCACATTTGAGATTGAACAAGAAAACAGATATAACTCCAACTAAACTCGCATAGGGAATGAAGTTGCAAAGTGACTTATGAGAATTTTTTGCAGAAAGGAAGTGAAAAATCCTTAAGATAAGCCAAAAACTATCAGTTTTGGACTTAAAGAACTTTAAATAGGTCTAGCAATCACACCGGATGTGTATGTTGCGTGCAGTGTTATGAAGCACCCAAATGTCCATACTTTATTTCCTCCGGTTATTCTCATATTCGGGAAAGATCTCACTTAGAGCATGGACATCAGAGAATCCAAAAGTGCAGGTCTCAAATTCTACTGTGAAAAGATAAACATAAGACATTCTGACTTTACCAAAAGAAAAAAACATAAGACATTCTGAACAGTGAGAGGTTAGTCGTGTAACCTCAACCATATCACGAGCAAACACAATCAAGCTGTGGCTCAGAGCTTTCGAAGCAAATTCTCCTCTAGGAAGACTCCCACACTGCTTTGTTATTTCTTCCTCAATAGCATCTTCTGGCGAGAATAGGTAAAGCTTACGATTCAATTACTCATCCAGCTAAGTGAAAAATAGGCCAAATGCTTCTGAAATGTAATCCTCTGCTCATACTCACTGCAAGGGCTAAATAATGTGTTGTGCACTCACAGAAAAGCGCACAAATTCACATGTCTAGCAAATCATTTTCAGATTTAATCTTGTCTGTGTGCAAGAAACAATTTGATGCTGTAAACAATTAGTTCCTAGAGTTACAAATGACACTACTTGCACGGGGACAATGATACAAGCACCTTGAACTCATCTAACCCCATTGATGAGCCTACTCAAATCCGATCCCAATGAGTAAATGACTAAAAATACTCAACTTCCCATAGACTTTCTTCCCAAATTTCATGGCTCGTGCAAAATCCTATTCAATAAAATTGACGCAGAATTTGTCAGCAAGGGAGTTCTGCAAGGCTCGGGATTTGCTCGATTACTTGATCTTTCGGATATCAAACTGCAGTCATTTCCAATCTCATCACTGAATTGGAAAGTCATAATGCCAGCAGTAATAAATTACTGTGAACGGAGTGAATATGAGAAACTACTTCCTGAAAGACTACATCCCTTCTTATCTTCCTGTAGCGGCAGTGGTCGCAAAAGGCTTCTTCCAAGGGGTGAAGATTTTTGGTATCTTAGACCTGCGAAGATAGTAATGATATTTGGTTGAGATGAACAATAGTGATAGATTAAAACATCAAACAATCAACATATGCAAAGAAGTTCACGTGGCTGTGTGCCTGAATTTATGTGTTTCAAAGAGAGTTTTTAGCATGTCAGTAGCTGGAGAATGGAATGAGCAATACCCTGTCAAGTTCCTTTCTCTGCAGTATAGTCGAAGAATTTCATCCGACAACACACGTTCTTCTTTTCTAGTCCCAAGTTCACGGCTTTTATCAGACCAAAGCTGAGGGTACACCCAACAACCATCTCAGTCAGGTGAGCTTCATGAATTCCCATGACAACTATTCCAGCGACTCCTGGCTGTTGTAAAAGTATTGCTGCCACCTATGTTAGGAAACAAGAACATTTCCCAAGAAAATGAGCTGAGGGTACATCTTTTTAGATTAGCTAATCATGATTTTGAGAAAATGAAACATGTTCATCGAAGAGAGAAAATATGTGTCACATTTGAACCTATCAACAAATCTATGCCTGCTCAAAGAGAAAAATGATTTCATTGCTAAGCCAATTCAGACATGAAACAGTCCACTACCTCTTCAGGGTAAACATTTTCTCCTCCAGTCTTGATCCGACTGCTCTCCCGCCAGTGAGCCACACCTGAACATGCTCATCAATGAAACCTACATCACCCATGTCGAACCATGAATGACTGCTAGAGTCTGATAACAGAAATTGATCCCAGTATACAATAATCAAATCGGGGCCTCTGGTTAGAACTTTCCCAATGCCATTAGAATCATCACTGTCCGTCCTCAATTCAACATGTGGCACCACACTTTGATGCCTTGGATTGGAAAAATGTGGCATAATATCAATTCAAGTTAAATAATATCTATGATCCTTACAGGCACTTTCATGGTATCTGTTTTATGTTATACTCTTCTAGTGGTACTTTTGCTTAATTCCGAGTTTCCTCGGGGATAAAAGACCATGGAAAGGAAAGAACTGCGTGAAAAGGATACTAAATGGCAAAGGAAGTCTGTCGATCAATCTCATCAAAGATGCTGGCCACTTCTTCCCAAGGACTAAGATTCCCTCGGTCTACGGTGTGCATGCTCTATAAGTATATATGCATTGAATGTCACTACTTCAGTGCTAGTTGAAGGATTACCTGCTAGCAGTGTGCAATGAACTACTCTGCTCATTATACTATTCCCAATATGCAGGGATGGCAGAGACTTGCTCTTTGCTAACGTTCATGACCCTCTATGACCCACATTTCCCTTTTACCTGCCAGCCCCTTCATTTTCATGTCAGAACAAATCTCAATATAGTTCAAAGACCAAGAGGCATTTGTGTCGGCAAACCGGTACCACATGCTGAATTGAGGACAGATAGTGATGATTCTATTAGCATTGGAAAAATTCCAACCAGAGGTCCACATTTGATGATTGGATTCGGGATCAAGTTGCGGCGTCAGATTTTAGCGGTCATTCATGGTTTAACACAGGTGATATTGGTTTCATCGATGAGCATGGTCGGGGGTGGCTCATTGGCCGAGAAAGCATTCTGATCAAGATGGAGAGAAAATGTTTACCCTGAAGAGGTACTGGAATGTATCATCCATGAATTGGCTTAGCAATAAAATTATTTTTCTCTTTGAGCAAGCATAGATTTTTGGATAGGTTCGAATGTGGTACATATTTTTCTGTCTTTGATGAACGTGTTTCATTTTCTCAAAATCATGGTTAGCTGATATGATAAAGATGTTCGACCAAAAAAAAATGACAGATGTACTCTCACCGAATTTTCATGTGACATGTTCTTGTTACACAACATAGGCAATAGTTTTACAAAATCCAGGAGTCAGTGGAATCGTAGTCGTGGGAATCCCCGAAGCTCACCTGACTGAGATGGTTGTTGGGTGCATTCGTGTGAAAGAGAACTGGCTTTGGTCTGATAAAAGCCATGGACTTGGAGCTGAAATAGAAAAGCATTTGTTGTCTGATGTAGGTGGGCGAAACTTGAAATGGGATAGAAAGCCAATGATGATTTTTGAGATGAATAGAATCAATGTTGCAGAACCGATCATCAGCTTCACTTCTTGCATTGATTTTTTTTGGTCGAAACTTCTTGCTTTGATGAAATGGATCATCCATCTCTTCTCTTACTAGTGTAAGCTATGATTTGTCCTTTCCTTTTTCCCCCCCTCAAATTTTATGGTTTTCTCACGTTGGTGACTGCTACTTGGAGGGATCGTCTGCTCCTCGAAACTACAGATCGGTGAGTGAAGTTCTGCGGAACTAGATAGTGAAGGGGTTAAATCCTCTGTATTGGCAATTATGCATTTGAATGCATAAATTGGATATAGCATTAATTTGTGTTCGAAATTGGATAGTAAAAGAAACTTGTCAAATTTTAGGTACGTAAGCAGTGGCAAGACATCAGTCCATTATGAGCCGACTTCATGGCAATTTTAGCATGATGAATATCTAAATCTTTTGTACACTTCACCTTTGGATGCTCCTGTGGAATCTTTAGTAGACCCGTGCATGCATGCAAAATGCAATGCTGTGTAATGGAACCAAAAAGCAAGACATACTAAAATTGTTGCAATTACTGCATGTGAAGGGTAACCGTGGGTGATGACTCCATGGAAGTGGAAAAACAGAAAGGATGATGAGGTGTCTCTATCATATTCGGTTGGAGGAGAAATTAGCCAATCTCAGTACCTTAGTTGCCGAAATCAGCAGATCTCAATGCCTTAGTTGTCTCTGTTGTCGCCCAGAAAATTGATAAAGTAGGGCAAACCGCTAAATGTCGTTATGATGATTGTTTTATAATAAGTACATCTATTTGATGGTGTTAAATCGTTCTAAAATCTTGATTGTAGAGAGCAAATGAAGCTATATTGGCCATGTTAGCCGTAACCCCGGTGATGGTGGTGACAGACAGGAGTTGTATCAGATGGTATTCTGAGATCCACAAGGATGGTATGTTCAAGAAATGTGAATGGTAAGTCACTTTCTTGAAGTCTGAAGTTGTTGTAGGATGGAAAAAATTCATGCTACCCATCATGCAATGTAGAAAATTATGATATTCTTGGTATCGTTGATCCAGCGTTTCTTTTCATGTGCTAGTATCAACTATGTCATGCTATATATGCATCCAGTAACTCCTCTGAGCTCCTTTTGAACTACTGACTACGTCTGGGCTTGTGATGCTGGTGTTATAATATGCTTCTCCTCCTGTATAGTCTTTACTTCCTCGTATTGCCGATAACAAGTATTTTTTTTGTGGTCTTCTAGGGGTAACTTTTTGGGAAAGATTGGTTTTTTACTCTTCAATAAAGTGATAGATCCTATTTAGAGACGTGTGAAGGTGCAAGCTCAAACATACACCCGTGGAGAAATGGAAATGGCATTTTGTAGCTTTATTACCTATTTCAAAGTCTCAATCATACGAACTGATACCAGAAGGCAATTTTTTGGATTGATTACCTGCCCAAAAAAGTGCGATTCTTATAAAATTTGCCAAAGAGCAAATTGTACCAGATTTGTAAATATATACGACTTTCTTTTGGCTTGATTACCTATTGCATAATATACTTCACTTACCTTACATCTGAACCAGACTACTTAGAAAAGCTTCTTTGTCTTTCTTGGCAATTTTTGAAGGTTTCTCAAATTGAGGATTACATTATGTGATATTGGTTTCTAGTTTCAAAGGTTGTCTTGCATTCCAATAATCAACAGATATCTTTGGGCGTGGGTTCTGTTTATACGATTTCTTTCCTCTCTGTGATTTTCATAGGTGGGATCGAAAGGTCAATTATATGCCACTTTGACACCTAAGCTTGGAAAAATGTGGCATTGGAAGTTCATAGTCACGCATAGCACATCCCAAGTTCTCATTTCCAGATGTTTAGTTCTCATTATGAAGGAGTATTTGATCTTGAACAGCTTAGAGTATGGATTGTCAATCCCGACTCCGTCCACATTTATGTGGAAGTTCCTTAAGGAAACTCAATCTGATGACAAGGTACTTGGTTTCTGTTAATGTTATTTGATGTTGTTATGAATCGATCTTATGACAATAGTATAGAAAATGATTTGGGTTTCTGTTTGTACCTCCAACCAGATCAAACACTTGTCCTTCTTCTTCATCGATCTCTGCCTAGTTCAGTGTGGAACGCTCACATTTCGACCTTCTGTATTGGCCGCCGCTGCAATTTACACCGCCCATGCCACTGTTGAAGGGTGTAAGCCATGCAGCAAAATCTATGAGCAGTTAACCGGTTGTAGTGCCCGAACAATCTTGTAAGTAGCAAGAGACTTCAATTATTGTTTATTAGATCATTCTATCTCTTCGTTTCTATCGACGTAGGAATCTGATGGATTGTTTCCTTTGGGCTACTTTTCCTTTGTGTAGGAAATGCTCGAGACTGATGGTGACTTCCCATCAAAAAGCGAGGAGCGTCAGGAGTGTGTATAAGAAGTACAACACGAGGGGATACCAATGGGTAGCTAGATCCGAACCGGCTCGGTTTCTCTTGACCGAATTTAGCAGGGCCAGGGTCTTCATCTTTGAGCTTATTTTGTTTCTCCTCAGAGACCGGTAACAACATTTGGTTTTAGAGTCTCTAGGAGTTTCCTGGTCTTTGTACTCATCGATGATTCGAGTCTATCGTTCAAAGCTCTTGAATGGAAAGTTGCTTATTCTCGGCTGTGAAAATCTATACTTTGCTAGTGTTGTTTTCATGCGAACAAGTTTAAATTTTGAAGGCCTACATGGTTTTGTTTAATTTGGTCTACCGCTCACATAAGCATGATCTCACCGAATAACTTTAGCAATCACAGCCACAACACCTCTTCAACAGCTTATAATTGTGGTTCGCAGCATATTGTTGCTGCTCAGAATTTCCATAAACCAATTTAAACGGTAGGGGGAAACGTAGAAAGGTCTAATATCGGTCATTGAGCATCTTCTGGCCAGAATAGGTAAAGCATATGATTCAGTGACTCATCCAGGAAAAAATGGGTCAAATGCTTCTGACATGTAATCCTCTGATCATACTCTCTGCAAGTACTAAATATTCTATTGTGCACTCACGGAAAAGAGCACAAGTGCACATGTCTAGCAATTAATTTTCAGAGTTAATCTTGTCTGTGTGCAAGAAACAATTAGTTCCTAGAGTTACAAATGACACCACTTGCACGGGGACAATTGATTGATACAAGCGCCTTGAACTCTGCTAACCCTATTGAGTATTGATGAGTCCACTCAAACTCGATCCCAATGGGTAGATGACTAAAAAACCTCAACTTCCCATCGTTTTTTCCCAAATTTCATGGCTTGTGCAAAATCCTATTCGAAAAAATTGAGGCAGAATTTGTCAGCGAGGGAGTTCTGCAAGGCTCGGGATTTGCTTGATTACTTACGTCAATCTTTCGGATATTAAACTGCGGTCATTTCCAATTTCATCACTGAATGGGAAGTCACAATGTCAGCAGTAATAAATTGCTGTGAATGGAGTGAACATGAGAAACAGCTTCCTGACGGACTACATCCGTTCTTATCTTCCTGTAGTAGTGGTCGCGAAAGGCTTATTCCAAGGAATGAAGATTTTTGGTATCTTAAAACTGTGAAGATAGTAATGATATTTGGTTTAGAGGAATGATAATGATGCATTAAAACATCAAACAATGCAATCAACATATGCTAAGAAGTTCACGTGGCTGCATGCCTGAATTTGTGAATTTTAGAGTCTTTAGCATTACAGTAACTGGAGATTGGAAAGAGAAATACTCTGTCAAGTTGCTTTTTCTGCAGTATAGTCGAAGAACTTCATCAGACAACAAACGTTCTTCTTTTCCAGCTCCAAGTTCATGGTTTTTATCAGACCAAAGCTGAGGGTACACCCAACAACCATCTCAGCCAGGCGAGATTCAGGGATTCCCGTGAAAATGATTCCATCAACTCCTGGATGGTGTAAAAGTATGTCACCACCTATGCTATGAAACAAGAACATGTCCTAGGAAAATGAGCTGAGGGTACATCTTTTAATATTAGCTAATCTCGATTTTGAGAAAATGAAACATGTTCATCGAAGAGAGAAAAATATGCATCACATTTGAACTTATCAATAAATCTATGCGTGCTCAGAGAGAAAAATGATTTCATTGCTAAGCCAATTCAAACATGATGCAGTCCATTACCTCTTCAGGGTAAACCTTTTCTCCCCCAGTCTTGATCCGACCGCTCTCTTGCCCAGTGAGCCACACCCGACCATCTCATCAATGAAACCGACATCACCCATGTCGAACCATGAATGACTGCTAGAGTCTGATAACAGAAATTAATCCGAGTACACAATAATCAAATCCGGTCCTCTGGTTAGAACTTTCCCAATGCCATTAGAATCATCACTGTCCGTTCTCAATTCAACATGTGGAGACACACTTTGATGCCTTGGATTGGAAAAATGTTGCATTGGAAGTTCATATATATGCATGGAACTTCCCAAGTTTTCATTTCCAGATGTTTAGTTTCACCGTACTTATGGGCTTCACAGACTACTGGGAAGCCATAAGCAATCACCATAAGCCATTCAGCTTTGTTGACACAATCTAATCTGTGACAAAAATAACCATATGTGGTTACAGTGAGAATGATGTATGCCTTTTCCAAGTTTCTTATGTTTTCTTGTCTTCATGCGTGGGTGGCAACTCGAATTTGTACAATCATCGTCACAATAAGTCTGGAGTGATTGTTTTAAATTTGAGAGGTCCGCAAGCAAGTAGAGTAAGAGTAACTGGAGAATGGAATTTTTTTTATTCGATTTTTGCAGGTTTATTTGCAGACTGCTCCTTTGTGCCATATTGGTGGTCTGTCATCATCAATCTTAATGGCTGGAGCTCGTAATGTTTTGCTACCCAAGTTCGAGGCTAAAATAGCCATTAAGTTTATAGAGAAACATAGTATCACCGCTTTGATCACTGTTCCAGCAATGATTGCTGATCTAATATCCTTTCTCAAGTTAAATAAGATCTATGATCCTTACAAGCACTGTCATGGTATCGGTTTTATGTTATACTCTTCTAGTGGTACTTTTGCTTAATTCCGAGTTTCCTCGGGGATAAAAGACCATGGAAAGGAAAGAACTGCGTGAAAAGGATACTAAATGGCAAAGGAAGTCTGTCGATCAATCTCATCAAAGATGCTGGCCACTTCTTCCCAAGGACTAAGATTCCCTCGGTCTACGGTGTGCATGCTCTATAAGTATATATGCATTGAATGTCACTACTTCAGTGCTAGTTGAAGGATTACCTGCTAGCAATGTGCAATGAACTACTCTGCTCATTATGCTATTCCCAATATGCAGGGATGACTTGTTCTTTGCTAACGTTCATGACCCTCTATGACCCACATTTCCCTTTTACCTGCCAGCCCCTTCATTTTCATGTCAGAACAAATCTCAATATAGTTCAAAGACCAAGAGGCATTTGTGTCGGCAAACCGGTACCACATGCTGAATTGAGGACAGATGGTGATGATTCTATTAGCATTGGAAAAATTCTAACCAGAGGTCCACATTTGATGATTGGATTCTGGGATCAAGTTCCGGCATCAGATTTTAGCGGTCATTCATGGTTTAACACAGGTGATATTGGTTTCATCGATGAGCATGGTCGGGGGTGGCTCATTGGCCGAGAAAGCAGTCTGGTCAAGATGGAGAGAAAATGTTTACCCTGAAGAGGTACTGGAATGTATCATCCATGAATTGGCTTAGCAATAAAATTATTTTTCTCTTTGAGCAAGCATAGATTTTTGGATAGGTTCGAATGTGGTACATATTTTTCTGTCTTTGATGAACGTTTCATTTTCTCAAAATCATGGTTAGCTAATATGATAAAGATGTTCGACCAAAACAAAAATGACAAAGATGTACTCTCACCGAATTTTCATGAGACATGTTCTTGTTACACAACATAGGCAATAGTTTTACAAAATCCAGGAGTCAGTGGAATCGTAGTCATGGGAATCCCCGAAGCTCGCCTGACTGAGATGGTTGTTGGGTGCATTCGTGTGAAAGAGAACTGGCTTTGGTCTGATAAAAGCCATGGACTTGGAGCTGAAATAGAAAAGCATTTGTTGTCTGATGTAGGTGGGCGAAACTTGAAATGGGATAGAAAGCCAATGATGATTTTTGAGATGAATAGAATCAATGTTGCAGAACCGATCATCAGCTTCACTTCTTGCTTTGATTTTTTTGGTCGAAACTTCTAGCTTTGAACAGCTTAGAGTATGGGATAGGAGTGTGTATAAGAAGTACAACACGAGGGGATACCAATGGGTAGCTAGAGCGGAACCGGCTCGGTTTCTCTTGACCGAATTTAGCAGGGCCAGGGTCTTCATCTTTAAGCTTATTTTGTTTCTCCTCAGAGACCGGTAACAACATTTGGTTTTAGAGTCTCTAGGAGTTTCCTGGTCTTTGTACTCATCGATGATTCGAGTCTATCGTTCAAAGCTCTTGAATGGAAAGTTGCTTATTCTCGGCTGTGAAAATCTATACTTTGCTAGTGTTGTTTTCATGCGAACAAGTTTAAATTTTGAAGGCCTACATGGTTTTGTTTAATTTGGTCTACCGCTCACATAAGCATGATCTCACCGTATAACTTTAGCAATCACAGCCACAACACCTCTTCAACAGCTTCTAATTGTGGTTCGCAGCATATTGTTGCTGCTCAGAATTTCCATAAACCAATTTAAACGGTAGGGGGAAACGTAGAAAGGTCTAATATCGGTCATTGAGCATCTTCTGGCCAGAATAGGTAAAGCATATGATTCAGTGACTCATCCAGGAAAAAATGGGTCAAATGCTTCTGACATGTAATCCTCTGATCATACTCTCTGCAAGTACTAAATATTCTATTGTGCACTCATAGAAAAGAGCACAAGTGCACGTGCCTAGCAATTAATTTTCAGAGTTAATCTTGTCTGTGTGCAAGAAACAATTAGTTCCTAGAGTTACAAATGACACCACTTGCACGGGGACAATTGATTGATACAAGCGCCTTGAACTCTGCTAACCCTATTGAGTATTGATGAGTCTACTCAAACCCGATCCCAATGGGTAGATGACTAAAAAACCTCAACTTCACATCGTTTTTTCCCAAATTTCATGGCTTGTGCAAAATCCTATTCAAAAAAATTGACGCAGAATTTGTCAGTGATGGGGTTCTGCAATGCTTGGGATTTGCTTGATTACTTCGTCAATCTTTCGGATATTAAACTGCGGTCATTTCCAATTTCATCACTGAATGGGAAGTCACAATGTCAGCAGTAATAAATTGCTGTGAATGGAGTGAACATGAGAAACAACTTCCTGACAGGCTACATCCATTCTTATCTTCCTGTAGTAGTGGTTGCGAAAGGCTTCTTCCAAGGAATGAAAATTTTTGGTATCTTAAAACTGTGAAGATAGTAATGATATTTGGTTGAGAGGAACGATAATGATGGATTAAAACATCAAAGAATCAACGTATGCTAAGAAGTTCACGTGGCTGCATGCCTGAATTTGTGAATTTCGAGTCTTTAGGATCATAGTAGCTGGAGATTGGAAAGAGAAATACTTTGTCAAGTTGCTTTTTCTGCAATATAGTTGAAGAACTTCATCAGACAACAAACGTTCTTCTTTTCCAGCTCCCAGTTCATGGCTTTTATCAGACCAAAGCTGAGGGTACACCCAGCAACTATCTCAGCCAGGCGACATTCAAGGATTCCCACGAAAATGATTCCAGCAACTCCTGGATGTTGTTAAAGTATTGTCGCCACCTATGCTATGAAACAAGAACATGTCCCAGGAAAATGAGCTGAGGGTACATGTTTTTATTTTAGCTAATCCTGATTTTGAGAAAATGAAACATATTCATCGAAGAGAGAAAAATATGTATCACATTTGAACTTATCAACAACTCTATGCCTGCTCAGAGAGAAAAATAATTTCATTGCTAAGCCAATGCAAACATGATACAGTCCATTACCTCTTCAGGGTAAACATTTTCTCCCCCAGTCTTGATCCGACTGCTCTCTCGACCAGTGAGCCACACCTGACCATGCTCATCAATGAAACTGCCATCACCCATGTCAAACCATGAATGACTGCTAGAGTCTGATGCAGGAAATTGATCCCAGTATACAATCATCAACCTGGTTAGAACTTTCCCAATGCCAATAGAATCATCACTGTCTGTCCTCAATTCAACATGTGGTGCCGGTTTGCTGACACAAATGCTTCTTGGTCTTTGAACTGAATTGAGATTTGTTCTGACATGATAATGAAGGGGATGGTAGGAAAAACGGAAATGTGGTTCATCGAGAATCATGAACACTAGTGAAGAACAAGTCTCTGTCATCCCTACATATTGGAAAAAAAAGAGGAAGAAGAAGAAGTAGTTTAATGTGCAGAGTAGTTCAAGACACATTGCTAGCAAGTACTGCTCTAATTAGCATTGAAGTAATGAAATTAACTGCATATATGCTTATAGAGGATGCACACCATAGGCCCAGATAATATATTAGCTCTTGGAAAGAAGTTGCCAGCTACTTTGATGAGATCAATCGACAGACTTCCTCCGCCATTTATTATCTTTTTCACGCAGTCTTTTCCTTTCCATGGTCCTTTCTCCCTAAGGAAACTAGGAAGCCAAAGTACCACTAGAAGAGCATAATTTTCAAATGTAGGTCATGTAATCGGGCGATGCTCTCTACACATGATAGTTGGTATTTAAATTGCTCATTAAAGATCATTCTTCGTAAATAACCTAAGAAATATATTAGATCAGCAACCATTGCTAGAACAGTCGTCAAAGCGGTGACATCGTGTTTCTCCATAAGCTCAATGGCTGATTTAGCTTTGAACTTGGCTATTAAGACATGGCAAGCTCCGGCAGTTAACATTGCCATAACTGATGAGAGACCACCAATGTGGCACAAAGGAGCAGTATGCAAAGAAACCTGAAAAAATTGTTTAAAAAGAAATTCACTTGTCATATTACTCTGGCTCTTAATTGCCAGCACACCCTCCAAATATGGAAACAATCACTTCAGACTTATTCTGACAATGGTTATAGAATTTCCGATTGCCAACCAAGCATGAGGACAATAAACGAGAAGAAACTTGGAAAGGGCATGTGTCATTCTCACGGTCTTCAAAGCTAAGAAAAGTGAGGGAGCAAACAATACTAGACGTGCATTCGAATATGCTAACAAAGGCCGAATTTTCCATCGCAAGTGATCCTTCGCATCTTCAGGTGATGGACAACGATTCTGTTGTCACAGATCCGCAAGCCATCACCATCATAGCATATGAATTTGCAGGTTTTTTACCGTTTCAAGTGAGAAAAGTGATAGATACATGACAGTTCCATGAACTATGAAACGAGCAAAGGAACCGTTAGGTTTCTCGCTGCTGACACTTAGCCGAAAAGTATCAACTTCCGGTAGCAGTCGGGGTTTGAAATCCTGATTCAAAGGAATTTCGTGGATCACGCCAAGCATCGACTTCAGCCCCGTTACGAACTCGATAACACACAGCATTTGGTACATAGACTTTGTTGCTTCGATGCCCTTCCATAACCAGGAAGCATTAAATTTAGAATGGCGAGGGAATTATTTCCTCTCAAATGCTTCCCAAATATGGCTCACTGAGCACCTGACCAATGTCCCGGAATTCCATAACTCAGGTCAACAATGCTTCATTAAAATTGTCCAAGATAACCCAGTTTACATTTCATTCGTCCAATGACCCAAAGAGTTACAGCACGGAACGGTGACAAAAGCCGTTACTTACTAAAAATGGTGGAGTATGTGATCTTCTCAATAAAACCACATTTCATATGAACAAGACATTGTGGATGCAAATGGAGTATTTGCTAGAACTAAATAGGACTGTTAAAAGACAATTGCTGGTTTGATGGAAAGACAAGGTAAATCAATAACTGCTGTTTTAGGAACAGATTTCGTTATAGTCACTGCTGAGGCTAGTACTAGAAGGATTCCTTGACTGTGACAAAATCTGCAACAAAGGGCTGGAGTTCGGATAGAAACAGACACTCCCTCAAAATCTGTAAACCCGTCAAAACTGCAAAACCACGTCGAAGCTTATACCTCGCTAATGAAGTGGCCACGCATTACTATCAACAAAAAGATAAGCTCTTGAATGTTGTGAATGTGGTATTTACACAAAGGTCAAATCTGGATCATCCGCAAAAAATGTGAATCCCATAAATTAGGCAACACCTGAGTAGAAGTACATCGACGAAAAGACATGACCTTAATCTTATCTACACCATTATGCCATGAAAAAGAGGTAAATGCGTAAAGAGAATGCTTTTTATCCACCTTCGCCAAAATCTACCACAATTTGGATACAATTCTGTCATAGCAGAGAGTGAAAGCTATTGGAGAAACAGTGGCATGTAATTGTAGCTTACGATAATGTTATGTGCTGAAGGAGTAATACTTATTCAGCACGAGAATGTCCATAAGCACTGAAAATATCCAATGAAGACATGATGTGGATACTAAGTAATAAACCATGCATCAAAAGAATATATTCAAACGATCACTATGATTGCTGCCACAGCATGGATGGCCTACCCCAGATTTAGCCAAGGGGTAAACCGAAAGACAAGGTGGTTTTGGTAGATCTCAATTATGCATGTGTTGTGTACTCATCTAGCAAAATATAATCAGCAGAGGACCCTTCATAAGCACATCTTTTGCATGCAGAATCTTCCCACATGAGTAGAACACTTAAGAAAGGACGCATAGATAGCATGAATACACATCCAGTTTTATACTGAACCATGCAATTTCGATCAGAGACATGAAATTATGGAATAGAAGCTCTGCATACTCGGGTTTATCCCAAGACTTGACAAAAGACATCCCAAATGCTAACCTGATGTTATGCTCGTCCAAACCAGAGAAAACCCTCGTCCCAAGTTTCCTATATTATGCTCTGTTCTGTCGCGTCTCCCTCACTATTCTCCACTCTCCCCTGTCTCTCTCTCTCTCTCTCTCTGTGTCTCTCTAATTCTGAGCAATTCTCGTTGCTCTGCTCTGAACTCTGTCTCTTGCTACCGATCACTGCTCGTTGCTCTGCTCTGGACTCTGTCTCTTGCTACGATCACTGCTCTCTTTGGGGCTCTGAGCAATCCTTGTTGCTCTCAATTCAATTCTCTCTCTTGATTCGGAGGGTTTCTCTGTTTCCCTCTCCGGGCAATCCTCTGAATCTGAGCAATTCTCGCTGCTCTGCTCTGGACTCTCTCTCTTGCTGCGATCACTGCTGCGGATTGTTGCTCTCAATTCAATTCCCTCTCTTGATTCGGAGGATTTCTCTGTTTCCCTCTCTGGGTAATCCTCCCGTTGTCCGACCATGAATCCGACGATGATGATGCCTGTCCACGGCATTCCAGTTTCCAAGCGTTAGTCTCGTTCAAAAACCCCTTTCGTCTTTCTTTTTTTCTTTGTTTTGTGGGGTTGGATTTTGTTATTGATTCCTTTTTCTTACAGGTCTCTGCAAGAAAGAACTTGAACTGAAGCAGATTCGCAGTTTTCTGGGCCCTAGATCGCGCATCAAGTTAGGGCACCTCAGATAGTATGTCCTTGTTTGCACTGCTCTGTTTCTTGTTCTCGCCCTTTTCTTCTCTTTTCTTGCATCGTTATTTCAAACTCTCCTTTCAATTTCAATTTCTGAAGGGTATTATGATCTTGCTTACTCCGTTTTTTTCTGATGGGTTTTCTGACCAGTTACCGACACCAACCGCTGGATGCCAAGGTTTATCCAAATAAATTTCTCCAAAGCCACGAAGAAGAGAAAAATCCAGCCAATGTAAGTATATTTCCAACAAGACCCATCTCGTGTCGTTCTGATGACGCTAATTTACGTGCAGATGTTGCTGTGGAAGCCTATGAATACGTTGATGATATATGCGCCTTCTACAAATCGGAAGAGGAAGAGGTGAACTATCTATCGGCTGATTATGTTCCAGTTCGATGAGTTTACGCTGAAATTGTGCTGAGTCACTGAATTGGGTATTTTACTCCGTGCAGAAATCTATGTGCATAAAACCCAATCTCATCGCTAGACTGAAGGGCTGCATCGACAAGAAGTTGAGAGCAAGTATTGTCGAGTGGTTGATTGAGGTACCAAGGAGTTCCCTTTTTATTTCTTGGGTCGTACTTTTGATTCACATTACTATACGGTATTATTCAAACAAAGACTAGAATAATGTGTTGAGTTCAAGAGGATTTTCGTGACATTTATGCTATGAATTGTTGCAAGATTTGCAATGAAATTGTGGTCACAGAACAGTTAATGTTTGCACTACGATAATGGATGAAATTTTAGAGTCTTCTATCCAATATAATTTGACCTATTTCCCCTGAAATCGGGAATCTATTTCACAGCTGTGAAAGACTGGTAATTTTCCTTACTTTCTCACTGAATAACTAGGCACACAAGGTGTTCAAGTTCCCAACCGAGGCTCTTTATCTTGTCATCAATCTTTTCGACTGATTTGTGGCTATTTGTCCAGTGGAAAAAGAAGAAAGTGAGTTTGGTCAGAATAACTGCCCTGCAATTGGCTGCTAAGTATGCCGGATTAAGAGAATCGATCCCTTGTGACTATTTGCTTTCCCATCTGGCACTTACTTCATGCCCTGTAAAGAAGATTTTCTGCTCTGCGGAGCAGATTCTAGAAATGGTAGGTGAAATACTAATTTCTTATTTTGTTTCTGCTTCTCCATTAACTTTTCTTTATTACATAATTCTCTTTGTCCTTTGGCATTATGCAGGAGTATTTGATCTTGAACAGCTTAGAGTATGGATTGTCAATTCCAACTCCGTCCACATTTATGTGGAAGCTCCTTAAGGAAACTCAATCTAATGACAAGGTACTTGGTTTCTGTTAATGTTATTTGATGTTGCTATGAATCCATCTTATGAGTATAGAAAATGATTTGGGTTTCTGTTTGTACCTCCAACCAGATCAAACACTTATCCTTCTTCTTCATCGATCTCTGCCTAGTTCAGTGTGGAATGCTCACATTTCGACCTTCTGTATTGGCTGCCGCTGCAATTTACACCGCCCATGCCACTGTTGAAGGGTGTAAGCCATGCAGCAAAATCTATGAGCAGTTAACCGGTTGTAGTGCCCAAACAATCTTGTAAGTAGCAAGAGACTTCAATTATTGTTTATTAGATCATTCTATCTCTTCGTTTATATCGACTTTTCGTTTATATCGACGTAGGAATCTAATGGATTATTTCGTTTTGGTTACTTTTCCTTTGTGTAGTGCTCAAGAATGATGGTGACTTCCCATCAAAAAGCGAGGTGTGTATATAAGAAGTGTATATAAGAAGTACGACACGAGGGGATAGCAGCGGGTAGCTAGAGCTGAACCGGCTCGGCTTCTCTTGACCGAATTTAGCAGCGCCAGGGTCTTCATCTTTAAGTTTTATTTTGTTTCTCCTTAGAGACCTGTAACAACATTTGGTTTTAGAGTCTTTGTACTCATTGATGATTCGTGTGTATCGGTCAAAGCTCTTGAATGGAAAGTTGCTTATTCTCGGCTGTGAAAATCTATTCTTTGCTAGTGTTGTTTTCATGCGAGCAAATTTTTAATTTTTGAAGGCCTACATGGTTTTGTTTAATTTGGTTTACCGCTCACAAATAGATGAACTCTTCCAATGTACCATTCATCTACTGATGTAAATGTACCTTTAGCAGTCACAGCCCCAACGCCTCTGCAACTTATTCTTCTTTTTCTTCAGGAGAAGGCTTGATATGTCCTCGCTTTTTGCATTCAAAGCATACCGCGTCTCTATTTTCTTCTCTATCCCTTGAATTTCTTTCCTTTTCTGGCCATTTTGCGAAATTTCTTTACCATAAGGGCTATCTCCTCGTCGTCTTCCTCGTCATCTTCAGAGTCTGAATGATCAGAATCAAAGTTAGATTTCAAAGCTAAAGCTTTCTTACTTTTTGGTGTCCTCTTCATCATTCTGACGCTCCACTTCGTAAGATTGAAGTGTTCCCACGAGTTTGTCTAATGATAGTGGAGAGCCTCTGTGCCTCACGAATAGATGTTTTGATAGTATTCCACTCCTTTGACCGCCCCGAAGTTTCTTGGTCACTTTCATCGGATCTGACACAGGTTATCCTAGGTAGACTAACCCATTGATAATTTCAGTGAATTTGCTGAACATGTTATTGAGATTGATGTCTTATATTCTGTTATTTAAGAGATTATGAGGCGGTTCCGAAAGGCCCCCTGACGATTGGACAGCACGGGGGTCCCGTTCTCTGGTGAGCGGGCGGGGTTCGGGGGCTACCCCGGTCGCGGGGGCAACGCCCCCAAGCCGCCAGAGGCGTTTTATGTTCAGTCATAGAAGGATTTATATGGAAAAGCTAAATATTTTAGGCTATGTAAGCAATTTTGTAATTTGTGCTATGTAGGGTTTCGCTATATATGTTTAGAGCGAAACGGGTCTCCAAAAGGAGTGGGAGGGAGTGAGAAAGAGCGGCTGTATACTTTTCTATGTTATTAGTGAAACAGATCTCATCTCCCCGTGAACGTAGGTAAGTGGAACATCTCTCCTGCTGAACCACGTAAATTCTTGTGTTGTGCGAATTTCCATTACTTTCTTGCATCGTTGATAGGATCAAATTTAGATATTCGACACATGCCAGTCATAGACTCATCAGGCTTCATCTTAAATGCTTCGTACTACTGAAGTAGAACGTTTATTTTTGTCTCCTTCACTCGGTCAGTCCCTTCGTATGTCACGTGCAACCTGTCCCAGATTTCTTTTGCTGTTTCACATGAAGAGATACGGTTATACTCAGAAGGAGATAATGCACAGTATAAAGAATAAACGGCCTTAGCATCTAAGGCTTCTCTTTTGAGTTTATCAGCATCAGATATGGCTTCATATTCGACTAGCTTCTTGCTATCTTCATCTTTTGAAGACGAAACAGCTCGAGGTCTTATTCCTCTCTGGACTACGTCCCACTCCAAGAGATCCTTGGATTTGATGAACGCTTTCATCTTGTTCTTCCAGATGTTGTAGTCCTTGCCATCGAAGTATGGAGGCCTTGTGTCACTCTGACCTTCCATTAGTCCTGGTGCAATATTACTAGCCATTGAAAATCGTTAGCTCAGAAGTTATAATGCACTTCAAACAATGAGCAACCAGGCTCTGATCCCAATTGTTGCGGCTAGATAGATCACCTAGAGTGGGGTGAATAGGTGATATTGAGGAAATTAAAATAATTTAAGAACAATATCACAACAAAAGGAGAATAACAGTCAAATCTTACTGATGTGCGAGTATTTCTATCAAGAAAATAAGGAGAGTAAGTATAGAAAATTGCAAGCAGAAGTTTATAGTGGTTCGGCTTTAGACAAGCTTATGTCCACTCTCACACACTCATAGCCAATCGGCTGGATTTCACTAGATGAACCAATAAGAGGTTCCAAGATCTGAGTAATAAATACTCAAGCTCGTGTGATCAACTCCTCACACACTCTCAACCTCTAAATGGTTACGCAGTATAGCTCACACAGGCGTATGTATATGATCGGTAACACTCTTTGAACTTTGGAATCGTAGGCCTTTTTCTCTTGCGGTCACACACTATCACCTTTCGGCCTCGAGACCTCCTTATATACTTCTCCCTTGCCCAAGCTGACCGTTGGACAAATCTCCAGGAAGATTCTCCAGTCAATCTACCCGTTGACCTGGGTCTTGTATAGAAGATCTGATTGCTTCAAGGTTGCCGAGAATAGCACCTCCCATGGATTCTGCCACCCATATAGCAGATAGGGTTTCCATAAGTTGAGTACTCCGATTTGGAAAGAACATATCGCCTCAATTTTGTTCCAGGAAGTTCAAATCTCCCCGAGATAATTTAGAGAACTTTCCTTTGGAACTCCTTGTATATAAGGCAGGAAATCCAGCTACTCTAGTAGCCGTTGCACGAGGATATCGATTCCTTCCAATCAGTTAGACAGAACTAATATGGTAGGAATTTCGACCATAACTTTGGTTCTGAACGATAACGTCTGATAGTACCTCATCAGACTTTCCACTGGAACCATCAGAAACATAGTTATTTTCTTCAGATAAGTTTTGTCATTCTTCAAAACATTTTAGGGAATGTTTTCTCAACAGCCAGGCATTAGGCATGGAATCTTCTCAGAGGAAGAGAGACAGCTTTTATGTCCTAACTAGTTTCGCACTAACACCGGCTTTGAACTTTTCTAGACACACTCAAAAAAGAGTTTGTTTTTCTGGAGAACTCCCAAGACTTCACTAACATACACAGCTCAGTTAGTCCGATTATATATCTTTGTTGAATAATGCAGACATTTGAGCTCACTAAAGGAAGCTGCACTGACAGAAAACAAAACCAAAACAAATCAGAAGACACGCAGAAAAGAAGAGGAGGAAGAATTGACTGAGGATGTCCACTACAGCAGCTGAAACTACTCTCTGGTGTGTCCTTGATGGAAGCTTGTCGTTGAATGACACAGAGATCGAGCGACGGCCTTATCACCGTAACTGAAATTGTGCTCTGCACAAAGCAAAGGGTGGTCGTTCCGGTTGCTCTCGACATAACAAGATATCTTTCGCCAGGAAAGAGTCATGGGCGGATTCATCTTTGTCAGCGGCAACTCGCAAGTTCTCTCCTCAATCTTCCTTTTCGGTCAAAGGTAGAGAAAACTCTAACAAAGCAGCTTCGTCATGATCCATAATGGAGGCACCATGACTGCTGGATGTAATTAGATGGAGGACAAGAACTAGCAGAAACATAGGAAATTGGAGGCGAGAGGCTATCCTTCATTTGTTCCCTCAAGACAGCAAAAGTATAGGAGGATAGATAACAGTCGACTCTTCTAAATTCAGACCCGCATGTTCAACTGATCTCTCTAGGCAGCATCAGGAAAATCAGTCCAATCTGTTTCTTATGCCCCGACTCCATGGAAGTCCTGCCACTGCCAGGGACATCAGCAGAGATGACAACACTATATTTTATTGAAAGTTGTAAGCTTGATGCATCTTTGCCTGTAATAATGATGGGAGTTATTTTTGAAAATAATGGTACTTGTATAGACTCCTCATAGCGCTTTGGGCATGCTAATAGACTTGCAATCGGATCTAATTGTTGGTATATAATATATATTATTTTTGTATCTAGCATCAACATGTTCTGAAAATATCAGGAAAAAAAAAGGTTAACAAAAAGTTTAGGAGGTCATATTGGACGTTCAACGGGTCAGGAAACCTGTTTTAAGTGATTGGTGAGAAAAAAAAGGGATGATCACAGAAGAGTGTATTAAAATTAGTAGTTTTCATTTGACAAAAAAAAGTTAGCAATTTTCCTCCTCCTGTATTTGTGGTCCACAACCACAATCATGTGATTCATTTAGGATGTTGTTTGGGAGAAAACTTAATAATAAAGAAAAAGCTTTTTAGGAAATCATTTTTCAGGAAAATGGATAGTTTTCCTTTGTTTAATATATGTGACCGAAAATGTTTTCTGATATTCGGGAGAAGGAAAAATAAAAAGAAAAAAGAACAAATAAAGTTGTATTAAAAAAATCGGGAGGAACAATTCCGGAAAGAAGTGAAATTGCTCCCATGCGGTTTTATGAATTCTAGGAACAGGTTATTTGGAAAGATTTGTAATTCTAGAAAGGAAAGCAATAAATCAATAATAATTTTCGAAATAAGGTGCCAGATTTGATACTGTAGGTTGATGTAGCAACTATGAATCACTTTGGCATGGTTCAAATTAATGCCTTGCTGTTTTTTTCTTAATGAAATGATCATTAAGCACCAAACATGTCCTTGATTGGCTTCTTTCAGGAGGTTTATCCTTCTCCGCAGGTGTACAGTCAATGTATGTCTTCCTTCAGGTCCACATTATGGTATTATCCATCTTCTGATGAGTTTGGATTTAGGGGCTTCGAATTGATATTCTCATTTTGCAGAACTTAAGGCTTATTTCTTTCAATTTTATGTCTTGAGATTAGCTAAGGGAGAGATATGATTCGAATTTGCTCATCCAGATAGTTGTGGTATGTTCTTAAACTCGTTCCGTGAAGACATTAAAAGACATTAAGATGATGTGTGAGTAGAGAGACTCGTGATGATGTGCGAGGATGAGCCTATGAGGTGGGTCTGCACCCTGGAAGCAAGTTATTTGGGCTTTGGTTAAAACGGATCATGATATGTTTTTTCGAATTTTAATTTTTTTCTCAAGTCAGTTTAGCCTGTCTTACCAAAAAACAAGTTACGCACGCCAAATTTGGCTTGTTAAATTTCAGTCGCAGATTGGGTAGCCTATTCCAAACGGGTGAAAATTCATTTTCACGTGTTTAGCAGAAACACTAGCAAATACAATCATCTTTCCTTTTCAAAAATATTTTCTAGGAAGATTACATTTTTTGCGAAATAAATGGAGTCTAAGTTTAGGACTAAAGTACCCGATACAATACAGTTTTTTATAAACCACATCCTGGCAATTTTCGAAGATTAGGAAAACAAGAAAAAACAACTAACAAACAGAAAGGAGAATGAGGATTGTTTCCGCACAAATATGCAGTTTCCTCAATTCAACTTGTGTCTGGGAAAGTGAATGGGAAAAAACTTTCTTCAGGTGCTAATTGAAGTTAGTAGACCCCAAATTCCCAAGTCTCTCTCTGTGGAAGTTCCATGTCTAGGAATGAAGAAGTTCCTTGAAAAACACAAGAACGCTTCGAAGCAAATTTTTTGAAGTTCCTACGAATGCTTCCCAGAGAGTGCGAAAAAGATTTCACAACATTTAGCGGTCTTCTATATGTTCTCCAGGGAGTACTTTTACAGGAATTTTGGCAGCAAATGATATTGGATCGTTGAAGGATTTACTTTACCTTACTTCTCGTTTCTACTTGAATCTCCTACAAATTACAGCTCCTCTTTTTTTTGCCTGTTAAGTGATGCCGTCACTCTTGTCCCTCTTAAGTTCAGAAATGTATCACCTTTGGTCTCTTGATAAATGATCGGTGAGTGCAATGCAAATATTCAGTATGAGGTCACCTGTACTAGAGTGTGTTGTTGCTCAATGCTGAACTCTGCATTTGCCTGCAACTATGATGCACAAATGCATTTGGAATCCGTAGAGAAGATTGGATTCCTGTACCCCAATGTTCACGGTTACACTACATCGTTTTTCAATGTACTAGTATGCCACTGCTAATCAAGTCAAGTATTTGCTGATGAAGAACTTAATAACCAATGGACTTCGCAACTGTTGAAGCCTTCCACATATCCAAACAACCACTTACTATTGCTATGGAATGGAGAAAAGTTCAGTATCATGGATCATAAACAGAAAGGAGTGTTGAAAATTCTGTAATCACCTCGAGATAATCTTCCTGTTCATTGAGATATAGCTCTTATGAGCTGCTTCGCACTAGGATATTCTATTTGGAACTCGTGGAACTTCCAAGTTAACAATGTAATGTAAAGACGCTTAGAAGTTTTGGACGGTTATGAGTATATTTCATGAATAAATGCACAGTATACGTTGTCAGTGAACTGAAATCTGATTCTAATCAAGTTAAAAGACCATTTCGCAGAAACCAACACAACAGAAAACATGCTCAAACTTGCTGTGGACGATGGACTCTGGTATCACGAGTCTCTGGTACAGGTGACTGGTGAAGCCCCTTCGCGAATCTGGACCTATAAAGCTCAAGAAAACGTCGAAATTGCATCCAATCGAAGAAGCATGATCATTTGATGAAGTGGTTATTGGTTCCTCAGCAAAACTGTTTGGTTTTGGTCTTCTTTTCTTACACATGAACACAAAAAGCAAAAAGCAAGACTAATGCAAAAGGCACCACGACAGAAAGAAGTCACATTGTCTATTCCTCCATTTTCTCTAACCCACTCACCTCCTCCAGATGATTAAGAAAAGATTCGATGCAAAAAAAAGCTAACTCTTTCCTCTCTATTCTAAATCTTCAGTCCCCTGCTTCGGATTTAAAACAGGAATCCTCCATTTCGCCTGTTCAATGGGCGGAAAAGAGTCAGTCTGGGGCGGAGGTACTGATAGTTCATTGGTTTCTTCTCTCTTTCCAGCTCAAGACATTCTTTTCAGTCTTCGAGTTCACATGCTCATCATTGACTATACACAATTTTTTTGGATGTTTTTATGTCAATTTCGTCGTTAAAACATGGAATTATCGGGGTAAGTAAAGTCAAACATCTAGAGTTGCAACAGCAGGAGGAATTGTCCAAGTAAACACTGTAAATTTGGTGCTGCTATATCTTTAGATCTCATTAGTGATGACCATAGATGGAATTCTTTTTCTTTTTTGTAACATGGAGGGCCCAGATCTTTTGGCTCGAGTAATCCATGTATGTACTCGAACCTCTCAGTCATGCATTGATTAAGGATCTGCCTCATCCAAAATGCTTGACCACAGAACCAGCCCCCCGGGGTTAGATTCAGAGATATTCACTTTCACATAATACGAAGGATGACTCAATCCCATGCATCCCAAAAAGAGTCACTCCTGTCCATTCCTAACTTGAATGAATTATGAGGGGATTTTTCCAAAGTGCACTGATGGTTATCTAGAAGATGTACAGTCAGCTAATCGAGTCACACCATCATCCCTAGATGAATGTTCTACATGATAATGCATAAAATCAGCAATATGCAAGTTGTTGCTGTCAACGGAAAAACACTTTGATGTAGGGCCAGTTTAGAATACAAAAGCAATCCCTAGAGACAAGTGCAGAAAAACAAAATTCAATGCAATAGTTGCTGATGCATGGGTTACTGATCAATGAAGCAGACTTGGGAGTTGGTCTTTGGAACTGATTGTTGCAAGTCATACAGACATGATAGAAAATGAGTAAACTACAGCAGGTCACTTTACCTGACCAAATATAGGGAACAAAAAACTACAGCTAGTCAAATCGCATGGCAAAGAAGATAGAACATCACTATGTTCGTGATGGGAAAAGACAAAGGAGTATTTCGTGGTGGCCAAGAACAAATTGATGGGGAATGGTAACTCAAAATAGAATTCAGTTCTTAATGTTGAACAGGGGAAAAAGGTCAGGTCATGGTTCAGAAGCAAAAAGACAGGTGTAACTTACAAATCACCCCAAAACAATCGGGCCTGGATTCTCGTAGTCAAATGGGTTGAACGATGAACATACTCGGCGTGTTCTCCTAGGTAATTCCGGGGGTTTCAGCAAGTTGCATCCGGAGAAATCCACAAAGCTTAAACTTCTCAACCCTCCAAGCCCCTGGAGCTCCGTTATTTTCCCACAATGTCGTACTTTTAGCTCTTCCAAGAGTTCTAAACCTGACAAATCTGGTAAGTTCTCAAGCATCTCACACCCTGAAATGTTAATAAATTTTAATGATCTCGCTCCATCAAGCCCTGGAACATCTGCAAGTTGCCGACATTTCTTCACTGTCAAGTTTTCTAAATCTTCAAATTCCGAAAGATCCGGAAGGTTTACAATCGACTTGCATTCTTCAATGTATAATATTTTGCATGAAGAGAATTCCCTAAGCGCTTGGATATCACGGATCTTCTCACAGCCATTGATGCACAGATATTTCAAGGTTCCGGGGCATGGTAGTTCTGGTAATCTTTCCAAAGAACTACAGTCAGAGAGATCTAATTCTTTCAAGTGTTCAGCATTATCAAGGCCTGTTATTTCAACTAGCTTCAGGCAACTTCCAGCAATTAATATCTTCAGACCCTTTAAGTTAGAAAAGTCTGGTAAACTCTCAATGGAATAACACACGGAGATGTCTAGTTCTTCCAAGTATTCCCATCTATCAAGGCCTTGAATTCCAACCAGATTCTCACAGTCCGCAGCATCAAAGATCTTTAAAAATTTCAATTTCGAAAGATCCGGTAATTTTTTTAATGCTTTACAACCCCGTATGATGATTGATCTTAATGAGACTAAACGTCCAAGGCCCTCCAGGTTATTTAGCTTTTCACAAAATGATGCTGTCAAAGCAGTTAGGCACACGAGTTCTTCAAGCCCTTTGATTTCTGTCAACTCGGAGCAACGACGAAGATGCAATTCTGATAAGCGTTTGAAATTTGACAAATCTGGAAATCTCTCCAAATTTGAACCTTGGCTGACTTCAAGTTTCAATAGATTTGAGGGAAGATCTGGGAGCCATTCAATTTTATCATGAAGTTCAATGTGGAATTCAGCAAGTCGAGAGATGGTCTTCATCGTAGTTAAGGCACTCAAATCCTCGACTTTCATTGACAAGTGTGTTAGATTGATTAGGTTGGCAATATCTGGGATTGTCTGACAGACGAGATATAGACTCGTTAGGCTCGAGGGAAGCCCTGGCAGAGATTGTAGCTCTTCACATTTCCCTAAATCAAGCTCTTGGAGACATGATAACTCGTGAATGGTTTTTGGCAGACCGGAAATGCGTGTCTTTTCTAACCGAAGGACTCGCAGTGAAGATAAATCCCCTACCTCACTAGGGATTTCTCCTTGCAGATATTTACACCCTGAGGCATCTAACTCTTCAAGCTTTTTCAACCTTCCAATGGTTCTAGGTAAACTTCTTAAGAAACTCCGAGCCATGAGCAAAACTTTCAAATTGTGCAGATCCCCGATGGAGTGGGGCAGTTCCTTGACACCCGATTCTGACAGAGAAAGTTGGGTTAATGATTTCAACTTTCCAATGGAGTCAGGAAGTGTACTCAGTAAGCGACATCCGTCCAGCGACAAGCTATGCAATTTCCGGAGGGATCCTATGGAGCTGTCAATTTGCACCAATGATCTACAATTACGAGCAGAAAAAATCTCAAGCTTCCTCATGCGACCTATGTACACGGGAATCTCTTCTATGGAACTGCCATCAATAAGAAGCTCCGTCAAGTTTGTTAGAAACCCCATTTCTTTAGGTAGCTCCTTGAGTTTCTCACAATCCGTCAAACTTAAGGATATGAGATTCCTGGTATTCCTGATAGAAGGATGAATTTTGACCAGATTAACACAATATTCAAGATTCAAAATCTCAAGATTCTGGAGAGTTGAGAAGTCAGGAGTTTCAATCAAGTTATAGCAGTGCAGAAGCCTCAGAACTTTGAGCTGGTTCGCGATCCACAACAAACAAAATATAGCAACGTTAGCTCTTGAATTTATCATATACCTTGCAAAAGAAAAAAGAAGGTAGAGATTTACCTTCTCTAATCCATTCACATGGTGCCATGTGTCGCAGTGCTCTGTGAGACCACCGACTCTTACATTAAGAATAATCAAGTTCTCTGGAGGGAAGTTCGCAGGGGAAAAAGACGTTTCGCAGGCCATCCAATCAAGCCATCTTAATTTACGAAGGTCCTTGAAATCTCCCGTGACTTCTGCGTTGTGGACACGAAGGTACCTTAAGTTCGGCAGTTTTCGAAACAGCGCATTTGTTAAGCAGTATGGTTTAGAAACCGATTCAGAATAATCAACATGGAGGGCCTCGATCTGATCTGTTCCCTGCAAGTGCCCAGAAACTGAGGAATAAGGTTGTTGCACAGGACCCGAATCTAGGTAAATGGAAAGTGTGACACATTGTTCCATTCGTTCCATCCATAATATCTGGTATAGTTGTATATCCATCCAACTTATACTAGGATCATAAAAGCATTGCCACTCCCACCTGGATAGGTGAATTGAGGCCATGCATCCCTCATTACCATGTATGAGAGCTCTTCGTATTAATCCAATTCGACCACTTTCTAGTTTGACTAGAGTTTCTGGTTTTGACCAGTTTTCTTACAGGTCAAACCGATTGTGTGTGATTGCATCACGTAGCAACCTAAGATATTGTCCCCCTGAATCAGTAAATGTCTAAACAAGACCATACAAGTTAGGCCAGAGGTCCAATTTTTCATTTATGGGGTATATTATGACACAGAGACGTTCAGATATGAATATGCTTGACTCCATATCAGCGATATTGTGCCTAAAATGATGGTGTCGCAAATTTGCTAATTCTACACAACCATTTTTAGCTAGAATTATGAGACTCCACCCTTATAGGGCACTTTTATAGTCTACAAGAGGTGAGCAAAAGTTTGAGAGTAGAAAGCATTGTACCTCATTTTTCTCGAGTTCTTTAAAAGCTTCCCCACGAATCCACAATCTACTGCATTCACTTGGCTTCACACGGTTTTCCTTACTAATAATACTTCTACCGAGATCTCTCAATTGGTCATGCATCCATAACCTATTTCCCCTGTAGCCTTGGACAATTTTAACCAGGGACATGAGACTCAACACTTCTAGTCCCAAGCTCGGAGAAAAGCCACAGTCATCCCACATATAAATTGGAAGTCTTGGATTTGTTCCATTGAAAAAGCATGCAATGTCGAGAAATATTTGCTTCACATCATCGGTTAGCATATCGTAACTTATCTTCAGCTTCTCCTCAACCTTCTTATAAGGCACTTTTCTCAACTTCTTTAATACCTCTCTCCACGCATTTTCAGGTTTGTCGCATAAGAGTGACCCAATAACCTCAAGAGCCAACGGAAGCTGCCCAGTAGTTGAGACAATTTCATGACAAAGATCGTTCAAGGCAGGAGGAGGGAAGTCGCGTTGAAAGGCATGTCTACAAAATAGAACCATAGCATTTTCTTTGTCCAATCCCATGAGCTCATATGCCCAGTATGACGTCCCAAACTGATTAAGAATAGCCTTATCTCTAGTTGTAATAATGATCCTACTTCCAAAACCAAAAAACTCATGACCTCCCACAAGTGCATCTAACTGATCTTTGTCACTCACATCGTCAAGAAAAATGAGAACTCTTTTGCCTCCAAATCTAGAACTGATGATATTGATTCCGTGGTCTCTGTTAGAAACTTCGTGGGGGCTTCCCTTAAGAACTTCAGAGATCAATTCCTTCTGCAAGTGCACAATTCCCTCACGCGATTCCGTTTCTCGGATATCTGCTAAGAAGCCGTGGCGCTCAAATTGGCTTGACAGTTCGTTGTAGATGATTTTGGCAAGAGTTGTTTTACCAGCACCACCCATTCCATGAATTCCAAGTATCCGAGTATCTTCAAATTTAGTATCTACCATAGTCATAATTTTTTTTACATGGATGTCCACTCCCACCAAGTGTTTAGGGGTCACTAACTTAAAAGCATTCTGTAACTCGCTCAAAACCTTTACAACAACCCATTTTATGAGCTCTGCCTCATTCCTGTCAAAATAGTTTTATGATTGAGATCATGAACAAATATCAAGAGTAAAACTTACTAGAATAAATGCAGATAATAAGCACCAAGATGAATTGGCAAATTGATAATGGTCAATAGTCTAAACAACTAATGTACTTTGCCATCAAATAATCAGCTTTTGGAATTACCCATTAGCAATATTTTCGGATACCAGTCCTTTCAAGGATCCAACTTCTTTGAGTGCTTGTCTCCATTCCTGGACATCGCTATCCTCGGAACGCCGCTTCGTGTATGAATTGAAGACATCTCCAAAGGTTCCTTTGAGCCATTTCACATCTGCGGGCTTTACTTTATAGAATATGGGCAAGATCACTTGTTTCATCTCTTTCTTGCACTTGAGCACCCGAACGAGCTCAGAAAGGCACCATTTACTGGAAGCATAGCATTCCGAGAGAACCGGGATCGAGATCTTACTGTTGTCGATGGCCCGGAAAAGCTGCGGGCCAATCTCCTCTCCTAGAGGAAGCTCGTCATCGTCTCTGAACACGCGAACTCTCGCTTCTTGGAGTCGCTGGTAGAGGTGGCTTGTGAAGCCCTTGCGAGAGTCTGGACCTCTAAAGCTTAAGAACACATCATAATCACATCCCGGTGATGCATCAGATGAAACTGGGGACTTGGAAACCGGCTTCTCCACGAAGGTGATTGCTGTACTGTTCATCTTTAGAAATTCTATGAGGATGAAAACTGAAAGCAAAGACTAATCGGATGGGAAACCACGGCAAGCGAATGACAGATCTGAGGATACAGATTTTTTCTCTTTCTATAATGTTCTCGCGTTTTAAATTTAATGGAGGGACTTGTTGGGCGCTTGCCGGCTTCTCTCCGCCATGGCCGGCAGAGAAAAGAGAAAAGAAAAAATAAAATAAAAAAAAGAAAAAGATGAAAATGCTCATGATTAAAGTATTATAGAGCAAATATATTACAAGTGACATAATTTAAAAGTTTTCATATCATAAAAAAAAATTTAGGATAAATTTATTATAAGTAATATAGTTTGGAATTTAGGAAGGAACAGTTGGGATTTCGCCATCGTTGGCGAGGCTTGGCCTCGCTGGCAACTAGTGGGGCCGATCCTTACCAGCGATTATGAGGACGACCCCTCGCCGGCAATTGACGAGGTCGGCCTCGCCAACAGTCGGTGGGGCCAACCTCACCGGCCCTAGCCTTGACCGACCATAGGTTAAAGATAAAGAAGATGAAGAAAAAAACAGAAAAGGAAAAATAAAATAAAATAAAAAATAAAGAATAAAAAATTAAAAAAATATTAAAAATTAATATTAAAAAATTAGGTTTGGGTAAAATTGTTACAGGTATAGCAATTTGAGGTTTTTGATGGTCAGAAAAATAGTTCAGGGTAAAATTATCATAAATGTATCAGTTTGAGATTTTTATGATAAAAAATAATTTAAAGTAAATTTATTATAAATATATCAGTTTAGTATTTTTCATTATATTAATTTTTTTAAATTTAATGGAGGGAACGCGTCAAGGTCCTCCTCGAGGTGTCCCATCAGAGATGGAAAAAAATATCAGGGGTAGGTGGCTTAACGTGGACATGTCATTTATTGAGATCGTCGGGAAAAACATGAGTATCAATAAAATCTTCGGGAATATCATCACGTCCCAACAAGGAGATACAGAGAACGGTAACCTGAAGTGATCTGTACATAGAATACTTTATTGATTGGGCCCGCTCACAGGTCGGTTTCTGGTGTTCCTGTTCACGCACAAGTAATTGACTATGACATGCTTGATTTCTGCCTTCTTGTGGGATACCGTCCTTAATTCAAGTCACAGATAAAAAGGGCTAGTTTGGCCTTCCAGTCTATAGCGTTGTAGCTGGAATCGGGCGTTTCCCGACATGTCTTAAGGGTCAAAGTATTTCTTTTTATGACTAAATTCTGTCATCAAGACACTAGCGTAATTCAAATTAACCAGCTGTCTAAAAGTCTGCCGACACTTTAGGCACGAGACCAATTTTCAGAAATACATTTCTCCAGCAAGCAGCGGAAATCCTTCAAGTTTCCATGGAAAAGGTCAACTGCTCACGTTTTCCTGCAGCTAAGCAAACTGTCAGTTCTGTTTTAGAGGTCTTGGTCAACTCTAGTGGCAGATTTCACATTTGATCCAGTGGAACAACGCGGTATAGACTTCATGGCGAGGTCCTTCGCGGTAGCTTATGGACCCTGTAGAGGGATAACTTTCTCAGTCACACCAAGCACGGTTCTCCAAGGTCAATAGGAATTGAAGTGTGAAAGAATCCACAAAGATGTCAACGGGATTTTAATAACGGAGGGGCATTTCTATGCTATTCTTACTAAATTTAACGAAGACAAGTATGACAATTTGTTAGAGAAATAGGCAAACAACGGCCTTCAACAAATTTCGGTGGAACATGGTTAAAGTTAATGTACCTGCTTAGAATCGTAAAGGAGGTTTAAGCAAATACACATGGAACTAAATTCACCATTTGCCACCAAACATCTAAACTTGATCGGATGGCAATCCAGAGAATACAAGTTCCAGAGAGAATAATAGCTTGCAAATGGCCAAAATAAAACAACGCAGGGAAAGGCCATTGGACAAGTTATGCATTTTCGGCCACTTTAGGCATTGCTTACAAAAAGGGGTAGAACTCATGGAGTATCAGATTTCGGTCACCATAAATATTTCGTACCAAAATATATATATGCTGACATGAATTCAGGTGAACTAGTATAAGTGCTGGTTAAATAAGTTTTTTGTAAAAAAAAAAAAACCCCTAGTAGAACAAAAATATTAACCAAAATAATTGAATGGTTGCTGGAATATGATAAAGATGTAAACTTGTCGAGTTTATTATTTATTATTCTAAAGAGACATTTTGTTGAATGGTTGCTGGAATGGTTGCTGGAATATGATTGAAATCTGGCACACATACAGACACAAAAGAGTATGTCAGGTCTAGATGCAGTAAGATATAATAAGGATCCTATCATGCTTCTGTCTACTTTCTGATCAACCTTTTTACCATTTTCATCCTTGTCCAGCTTGAAAGAATGAGACATAGGAATGTCTGTTTTCTTACAGTTTTGCAGTCCAAACTTTTTGACAATTTCCTTTGCATACTTCTCTTGACAAATGAATGTTCCATTCTTGGTTTGTTTCACTTGTAGACTAAGAAAGAATGTCAATTCGCCCATCATGCTCATTTCAAACTCATTCTGCATATCTTTTGAGAATTCCTTGCACAACAACTCGTTAGAAGATCCAAATATAATATCATCAACATAGATATGAACTAATAGAAAGTCCTTACCTTTTCTTTTGATAAAAAGAGTTGTGTCAACTTTACCTTTTGTGAAGCCGTTTTTCAGAAAAAAGTTACTCAATCTCTCATACCAAGCACGAGGTGCTTGTTTCAGACCGTAAAGAGCTTTATTGAGTCTGTAACCAGGAGGTTGTTCAACATACACTTCTTCTTTGATATAGCCATTTAGGAAGGCACTTTTCACATCCATCTGAAACAATTTAAAGTCATGGAAACAAGTATAAGCTAATAATAGCCTAATGGATTCTAACCTGGCAACTGGTGCATAGGTTTCATCATAATCAATGCCTTCTTCTTCTTGAGAGTAGCCTTTTGCAACCAACCTTGCCTTGTTTCTTGTGACTTTTCCTTTGTCATCCAATTTGTTTCTGAAAACCCATTTTGTTCCGATTACTGGATGATTTTTGGGTCTTGGCACAAGTTTCCAGACTTCATTGATTCTGAATTGTTGAAGCTCCTCCTGCATGACTTCGATCCAACTTTCATCTGATAAAGTTTCACCAACTTCCTTTGGTTCTATTTCTGAGATAAATGCAAGGTTGCTAGGTTGCTGATGTTCTCTTTGTATTTGAACCTTGTTTTGATCCCATCTTCTATATCACCAATGATGAGGTTCTTTGGATGACTGGATTTGTGTTTCTAGTTTTTGTCGAATTTATCCTTTTGAATCTCATTAGACTCTGAAATATCAGCTTGAGTCTGAATTATTGCTTTTCTGTTTTCTTCTTCAGATTCAACGATATTTGGAGAGTCTTTAGATTCTTGAACGATAGGAGATGGTTCAGACTCATCTTTTTGAGTTTGGATATTTTCATCAAACTTTACATTCATTGTTTTTTCCAAAGTCTGAGAGCTTTTGTTGAAGACTCTGTATGTTTTGCTTGTAGTTGAGTATCCAAGGAAGAAACCTTCATCTGCCTTCTCATCAAACTTACCAAAGCGGTCATTTGGATTTTTGAGAATAAAGCACTTACAACCAAACACTTGAAAATATGAAATGTTGGGCTTTCTACCTTTAAAAAGCTCATAGGGGGTTTTCTCAAGAATTGTTCTGAGAAAGACTCTGTTAATGACATAACAAGCTGTAAAAACTGCTTCTGCCCAAAAATGAGAAGGAATCTTGCTTTCAATCAACATGGTTCTTGCCATTTCTTGCAAAGAACGATTTTTCCTTTCCACAACACCATTTTGTTATGGTGTATATGGAGTAGATAAATTGTGTTAAAAGCCATTTTCCTCACAAAAATTTGAGAAGCTTTGATTATCAAATTCTCCCCCATGATCAGTTTTGATGCAGAAAATAGTATAACCTTTTTCATTTTGAATTTTTCTTGCAAACTTTGAAAAATATGAGAAAGCTTCATTTTTATGAGCAAGAAAGAACACCCATGTAAATCTGGTGAAATAATCAATAATAACTAGACAGTATTTCTTACCACCAATGCTCTGTGTCTGGTTGGTCCAAAAAGATCCATATGAAGAAGCTGCAAAGCACGATTAGTGGAAACATGATATATAGGCTTAAAAGAGCTTCTTACTTGTTTTCCTAGAGTGCAAGCATTGCATAGTTCTGTTTTTCTGTATCTCAAATCTGGCAGTCCTTGTACCAGTTTCTTGTTTGATATTTTTGAGATCTGCTTCATACTGATATGTCCTGATCTTCTGTACCAAAGATCTTCATTCTTTTTGACTGAGATCAAACAATGAGTGGAGTTTGAGTTGACGTCTAGTAGATAAATGTTCTTATGTCTTCTCCCTGTGAAAGTTTGAAAACTATCTTTGTTTGTTCCTGAACAGGTATCTTTTTGAAAGTTGATTCTGAATCCTGAATCACATAGTTGACTTATGCTTATCAAATTGTAGTTAAGACCTTTTACCAATGAAACATCATTGATTGTAAGTCCTTCAATTTCAACAGTTCTTTTTCCAACTATTCTTCCTTTATTATTTCCTCCAAAAGAAACTTTTTCACTATTCAGACTTTGTAATTCAGCAAAAATGCTAGGATCTCTAGTCATGTATCTGGAACATCCACTGTCCAGGTACTACTTTCTTTTCCTTTTTGTGGTCACCTGCAAAAATTACAATTTCTCACGTTTTCTTTGGTATCCAAACTTGTTTGGGTCCTTGAGAATTAGTATAAGCTGTCTTAACAAAGTCTCTTCGAATGGGTCTCCAGACCTTAGGACATTCATTCTCAAAATGTTGTGGATCTCCACATTTTGAGCACTTTAGAGCACTTCGACTAACAGGTTTAACAAAACTCTTTTTGAAATGGTTTTTGTAAACTTGTCGAGGAGGTCTTTGTCTTAATCTCTCCTTGATCTTTGGAAAATCAATTAAACTATCATTCTCCTTTACAAATCTGAGACCAGAGTTGTTGAAATAAGGAATCTGTATAGAAAGAATATTTTTCAAGGTTTTTGAACCTTTTGAAAATTTGGAAACTAGTTCTGTAACTTCCTTTTTCAAAGCAGCATTTTCTTTGGAAAGAAAATCTCGATTTTCCTTGAGTTGATGAAATTCTTTTTGAAGAAAATCAATTTTTTCTTTTTGTGAAGTCTCCTGTTGTCTAAGTGATGAATTTTCATTTTTTAGAGAAGAGATTCTTTTAAGAGTAGCCTTGAATTCGAAACATAATTCATCAATGTAGTTTGAAACTTCAATAGACATTTCAGAATGATTTACCTCAATCTCAATTTTTGCATTTGATTCTGAATCTGAGTTTGCATATGAGTTGGCCATTAGACAGAAATTTGAGATGTCTTCATCACTGTCTTCGCACTCTGTATCGCTCCACGTTTCTGCTTTCAAGGCCTTCTTTGCCTTTTCGAATTTAGTCTTCTTTTTCAGAAGAGGATAGTTTGGCTTGACGTGTCCTTGCTTTCTACAGTGAAAGTAAATTATTTCCTTTGATTTATCTGCTTCATCAGAAGTCTTTTTCTTTTCATAAGGCCTCTTTCCTTTGAGGTTTCTCCCTTTGATCTTCATCCTTTTGTACTTCTTAATGAAGAGAGCTAGCTCTTCATCATCGACATTTTCATTTTCAGAATCTGCATCAGAATCAATGTTAGTCTTTAAAGCAAATGATTTATTACCTCTGGATTCACTTTCTTCATTCCGTTTTTCTGTCTCATATGATTGAAGAGTTCCAATTAACTCAGTCACGGATAAAGGCATGATCCTTTGAGTTTCTCTGATAGAAGTTTTGATGTTGTCCCACTGTTTTGTCAATCCTCTGAAGAGTTTGTTGACTTTCATCACATCTGGAACATGTTGTTCTTGATATGTAAGACCATTTACTATGTCTGTAAATCTGTCATACATATCGGCAACAGATTCTTCGGGCTTCATTATGAAGGATTCATATTAGCCAAGCAGTATGTTAATCTGAGTTTCCTTGGCATGATCTGTTCTTTCATAGGTGATGTAGAGAGTGTCCAGATATCCTTAGCTGATTCACAGGAAGCAATTTTTTTATACTCAACAAGTGCTAAAGCACAATAAAATGAATAAATTGCTTTGGAATCTAAAGATTCTATTTTAGATATCTCAATTTGAGATAATAGAAGATCTGCTGGCATATTTTCATCCATATTCTCTTTTGAATCAGAAGGTTTTGGTCTGACTCCTCTAATGATGACATCTCATTGCATGTGATCAATTGACTTTATGAAAGTCTTCATCTTGTGTTTTCTAGATGCTGTATTCCTTACCATCGAAATAGGGAGGTCTGTTGTTACTTTGACCTTCAATGAGACCTGGAACACCAAAGCTAGCCATATAGATCGTAAGCTCAAAAGTAAAACACTTCAACAGATGAGCAACCTGCTCTGATACCAATTGAAGTGGCTAGCAAGGATCACCTAGAGGGGGGGTGAATAAGTGATTTTAAATAATTTTAACAAATTTAAGCGAAAATGATAAAACACAGTTTGAGTCTGAATAATATTCAGATTCTATAAGGACGATGCTCTTGAATGTGCAGTGTGTAAAGTAAAGATTAAGTGATAGAAAAACTACACACAGAATTTATAGTGATTCGGCTTATAGTAAGCCTACGTCCACTCTCGCACATTGACAGTCTACCGACTGGATTTCACTATGTAATCAAGAGATATTACAAATTTAGAGTGATAATACTCTTGTGTATGATAGGACTCTCTATCTCACACAAACACTCTTACAAAGTGTTCCTCAAGATTCTAAAGTTTGGCTCAAGGAAGAAAAGAGAATTGGAATAAGCTCAGGCTTTGGACTTGATGATTCTTGAATCTATCATTCTTCTGCTGCTCGTTGATCTCCTTAAATACTCATCCACTTCCAAACTAGCCGTTGGACAGTCTTCAGAGGATCATCTTCCAATCTTCACCTTGGACAGATTTGTAAAGAAGGAATTGAGTAGCCGTTGAGTGACATTTTTTGAATCCCGCTGATTCCGTTCGCCCATGCAATCAGAATCTTGGTTTCCATAAGTAGAGATTAGTCCGTTATGATAATATTTTGATTGTCAATCAAATTGAATTAGATTGAGTCAATTAAAACCTTTCTTGTGTGAAATCCATGCCAGATTATTAGCTGTTGTGTTAAGTTCTATTTCTACGTCTGCAAAATTTGGCGTCTGAAAAACTTCAGAGTCTGAGTCTGGAAAATTTTCTGCGTCTAGAAAAATCAGCGTATGAAAGACTTCAGCGTCTGAGTCTGGAAAATTTTTTGCGTCTGGAAAATTTCTGCGTTTGAAAGACTTCAGCGTCTGAGTTTGGAAAATTTTCTGCGTCTGAAAAATTTCAGCGTGTTAGAAAATTTCAGCGTTTGGAAAATTTCAGCGTCTAAAAAATTTCTGTGTCTGGAAAATATGCAAAGTCTGATATCTCCTTCTGAACTTCCAGACTATAATAACCTGGAAAATAACTTCATGTTAGAATTATAAGTTATTTATGGAAAGTTTTGTCAACTTCAAAATCTATTGGGGTTTTCCTCAACAAATGAACTCCAAAAAGCCATGTGCAAGCCTAGCCAAGCTAACATTTAAAGCCATATTAACATCCATATCTCTCTCTCTCTCTCTCTCTCTCTCTCTAAATAGTTGGGAATCAAGAAAAGCTTTGAATAATCCGGTATTAGTTAACTAACCGGACAAGAACGACATTTCTTGAATTCTACCCAAAACCGAGGTCTCTCTTTTCTAGAGAACTCCTACACTTTGTTACCGTCCATCTCTTCCTACTCCTATTTAAATGTTCCCCGAGGCACTCAACTGATTCACAACAAAAAAAGTTATACGCACAAAATATTCTTGAGCTCAAATTACCAACACATAAGAGCAAGCGCAGTAGAACTGCAGAAGGCAGAAAGAGACGAGAATGGCCACCATAGTAGCTGAGACGATGCTTCGGTGTGTTGTAGAAGGGAGCTTGTCAGTGAATGATGTGGAGATCGAGCGGAGGCCGTACCATCGCAATTGCGGGTGTGCACTTCACAAGTCGAAAGGCGACTGGCCAACCGCTTGCTCTCATCATAAAAACGTGTCACTCCCCAAGAGAGAGTTAACCAGTAATTGCTCTTTTTCCACAGCGGCTTCCAAGTTCTCTTCTCATTCTTCCCTTTTGAACGGTTCTTCCATCAGTGGCAAGGGCAGCACACGACAGTGAATTAGCTTCGCCAACTAGATGACAGGCACGCATTGGAGGCATTTTAGAGCTGGAATAGAACAGGAAGGTCAGAAACAGAGGATCTGTACATTCTTGTTTTGACCTTTAATGTGCTCCTCAAGGCAACAAAACTCCAGAGGATTGATAGCACCCGCTTCTCCTCCATCTCCTTCTTTCAAATTCAAGACTTCTACAGTATTCACATTCTCCTCCCTTGTTTTCTTTCACATGGGACAACGGAAGTTGAATTTTATCAATTGAAAGAATCAAGTTAGTGGCCCTTCCCACACAGTCGAGTCTCATTCTCATAACTCTCGTCTTATTTCTCAACGACGGTGAGCAAGGGTGCTTAACACAAGGGAAAGTAGACAACTATTTTCTTGAATCTTGGGCAAACAACCTGAGTTAAAAACAAGCCTAACGGAAGATCAACCAGAAACCATGCATTGAACTTCTTGTTTATCTGCTATTCTCATTTAGTCGCTTGTTTGAATATTTTTTTTGCGATTCCTTAAACTAATCCTTAGGATCCCAAATCCCGACCCAATTTTCTTGTAACAGCCCGAATTTTGATGTAAATCCGGAATCAATAAAGTTAACATTATTTCGCATTTCATTTTAGTAAATCTCGCCCAGAGCTGATCACTCTGGGGTACTGACCAATAGGGTATGGCTAATTGGAAACTAGTACGTGGATCAGGGACCCGATCACAAAACGAATATCGATCTCGAGAGGTAATGAGAAAATATTTTGAACCAATGTGAACCGATCTTAGGAAAGGCCATGGATTGAGTCTGACCAAGGCCAACGAGGTGCAATCGGATCGCAGGTGATTCTGCAAGGCCGAAAGTACTCGTGGTTAGTCAATCCTAAGCCGGAACTGTATGATCGTGATTCTCGGGACTAGCGATAGATTCTCATTCTCTCAAAGGACGGAATCGTCGTGATTCGAATAACCCTAGGTCGATACGCGTACATTCTAAACCGCCACCCGTTAGTGAGAGATCCTAAAATTGAAAGTTGAGCGAATTCTGAACACAGAATTGGGCCCGGAATTGAATATCAAATTTCACCGGCTTAAGAGACAGATGTTGGAAATTTAACGTCGTATTACGCTGGCCACACACATTTGGAGTGTGTAGGAATGAAAACTGGAATTTCGGTCCGGTGATGAATAGTGACCATTTTACCCTCGGGAGGCCGATTTGAGTTCGGGGACCCGTATGAGGGTAATTCTCGAAACGGACAACATTTTGGAGTGGCCACACATACCGGGAGCCATTTTGGACCAAAACAGGATTTTCGACAAAAATTGAAAAATAATATTATTTTAATGCCGGAACTTCGCAGTCGATTTCCGGGGGCTTAGAAAATGAATTTCGCAATTCCGACGCCACATTATGTTGGCCACGCCCATAAGGAACGCGTTGGTGCGAAAAATGGAATTTCGCCCCGGGACCGGAAAAAGGACAGTTCCGCCCCTAGCCCGGTTCAGGTCCGAATTTCGAGGTGGTCATTCGGGATATTTTCAGACGCGGTTCAGCTCAATTATTGGCGCCATTGACCAAAATACCCCTGAATTATTTAGGTTGAATGAATTTGGATCGTCGGATCGAAGGATAAAACGGGAAATCGCACCGATCGGCGACACGTGTCGCGATCAGTCCCCCATTTTTGACCAGCTTTGACTGGATAAGACTCATTCTCTCTCCTCCCTCAGCCCATTCAGCTCAGCCTCTTCTCTCTCCTCTTTCTCTCTCCCGAAATCCTCTCTCTCTCTCTCTAGCTCACTCTCGGCCAAAGCTTGGCCGGAGCTATTCCGGCCACCACGAGCGGCCGCCGGCGATGCTGCAGCACATCCTCGCCACCACCAGACCACTGTTGAAGTTTCAGCTCGGTTAGGCGTCGTTTTCCCCCATTTTCAGTCACTTTTCTCTCTCTCGTTCTCTCTCTAACTTGCTGTTTTGGCCGCCCGGGCCTTCGCCGGAGCTCCGCCGGCCAAACCACCACCACAGGCCTGTCCCCTGCCGCCGTACGACCCATCCCAGCCCGGTCCGTACAGTGTCCGTACGGTACTGTTCACGCCGTACGGATTTACTGTTCACGGGTACTGTTCACGCCGGGAACCGCCGCCGGTAACACTGTTCATCAGTGGCTGGCCGCTGTTCCTACGTCGTCCCGGGCCTAGATATTGGTGAGTATAATTCCTAAACCCTGATTAGGACTGTCGGTACATTTTTCTAGACCGGTTTAGGTAGAATCGGTGTATTCGGGACAGGGTTAGGTATTACCGGTACTGAGTTTGAGTGAGAATGTGAGTAATATGAATTTCATAAATCCTAAGTAAATTAATGGAATTATTTAGGATGCTCATTGAGTTCGAATTGAGAAATTGATAATTACTCATAGGACTGGAGGTAGTACCGGGAAATAATTAGACTGCAAAAAGGGCTAATGGCATGGTTGAGATTGCCCAAATTGATTGACTTGGTGTTGATTGACATTGTTTGGGGCCAATCTCAACGTTGTTGTGTCAAATGTGTCACGTGCGAATTAATCGAATTTATTATCGATTATAAAGTATAATTATGGGCCACATGGTATTAATTGGCCAGTTGTGCACGTGACTGTGAGTAGGCACTATGTGATAGTACTGATTTAAATGAGTGCCTATATATGTTGAATGCTCATGGCACGTCGTTTGACATTGCATGAACAAGCATTCCGTGTGCTGGGAATGAAATATGTACTGACGATATGCGGGAATGCGTGCCTGGCATGAGCATGTGATCACCATAATTGCCCGATGCGTTTATGCCGGGTTCAGATAAAATTTGGGCTGCGTGCCGTGTGATCACACTAAGGCCTTCGGGTCGTGGCCTTCGGGTCGTTCCCGGTTCGTCCGGAAGACGGCATTGACCGTGAGGAGATCGGTGTTGCGCCTAGAGCGTTTCGACGCGGGCTAGAGACACTGGGCCAAGAACGCTATATGCGGGCCGTGAAGTGTTGTTGGTCTTCGGATCGTGGCCTTCGGGTCGGGCCTTCGGGTCGTGGTCTTCGGACCGGATCTTCGGATCGTGGCCTTCGGGTCGGGCCTTCGGGTCGAACATAATTTAAAAATGAACGCCGAGCTAGTGTGCCGTGTGATTCAGATTGAGAAATTGGCACGTGATTGGCATTTATCTGCATATGATTGAGTTAATCATTAAATAAATGCACGTGACTCGGTGTTTTAATTGAGGCATCATCATGATTAAAATGAGCACGTGTGTGCCGTAAATATATGTATTTCATTAAATTGTCTAACCTGCAGGGTCCGTACAATTATGGGTTTAGGCCCGAGGGCCTAGGCTATTGTTTGTATTATATTGGTTGTTGGTCAGGAGAATTGTACGTTAGCCTAGCCTAGGTTTAGGGGTCGTACTTACTGAGATGTAATCTCATTGGTTTTTAAACCAAACATTTCAGACCCTCATCCTTGAGAAATGCCGCAGCCGCCACCACTTTTTGGGATCCCGACACGCATCGAACGGTTTACAAGCATTTTCCCTTCGGGTAATGGAGAGGCCTATATTAGATATAGATCCGTGGTGTCAGTAGACATTGGAGGGCCTGAAGAACTTACTCAGGAGTATATCGCCTGGTGTTTTGGGGATGATGATGGACACATAGGTCCACCTCTTAGGTCATTCGATGCACCTCTAGATGAGCATGGCTTGATGGCACCGATTATAGCCGACGGCGAGGTGATTGACCCCGAGGATGAACCCATAGGAGAAGCCTATGACTCTGAGTTAGATGGTGAGCCCCAGGTGGTAGCCGAAGACGAAGATCAGTGGCTTAACGACGATGAAGATCTACCGGACGCCATGGAGGTTGATGACGCTGAGGATGGTCAAGTGGAAGAAGTAGGGGAGGACGAGGAGGTAGGGATATATCTGGATCCCGAAATAGATTACGATTCTGATGAGCTGAGAGCTCCAGTCTGGGATATGGACTCGGAGGAGTCTGAACCTCAGGCTAGCTCTCAAGAGGAGTCTGAGCCACAGGAGAGCTCAGAGTATGATTCCTCAGGATCGGATCCCGACTGGATGCCCTAGTTTCAGTCCTAACCCCTAACCTCTAGCGACTCTTTTTGGAAAAGCCCTCTCTCCCTAGTTAGTGTAACCTAACCCTCTCTGGCAGCCAAGCCCTTTTTGATGTAACGGCTGCGTGTGTCGGCTTTTGTTGTAAATTCTAGTGCGGCGTGTTTTATGGCATAGTTATTGTATATATATGTTGTAAATATTTTCAAGGTTGTAAATGATTTTCTAAGGCAATGTAATAAGTTTGTTTAATATCTGCCTTGATGAGCTTGTTTGTAAATTCATGGTTCTCATAAATTTTTGTACGGGTGTATATATAGATATTTATATATACGAGTCTTCCGCATGTGTTTGTTCTCTGATGGTTGGGTCGGCAATGCAAATCCTGGGCGCGTTGCAAATAGAATGACCAAGGGCGATGTTTACTAACCGAGTAGGTCGGGGCGTGACATTTCTAAGCTTACTACCGAAAGTATAAGTCAAATTTTGAGTTCCTAGGGAGCAAGAGCTTGAGCTTCGCTTGTTTTGGCATTCCATTGCTATCAAACGGAAATTGGGTTAACAAGGTGAAGCTCCATCCAATGACCAGTATTTCTTAGTTTTTAGTAGCAAGGCTCTGTTTTGTCCTCACCGTTCTACTGGCATTTAGTACGATGCAGCGACAATTTGCTAGTTTGTATGTTCATAACAACAAGGCGAACCAATCTAATATGAAGTAGAGATTTTCAATGGTTATGTAATGGGCCAAGAATTCACAATTTGGCATAACTTACAAGCAGTCTCATCCTCAAACAGTTGGGGGACAGGTTTATTACATATTTCACTCAGTGATCGTATGAATCATCTTTGTTTCCTTGTTAATAAACTATCCATTTTCCTTGAAGCCTCTCGCACATAGACTAAAAAAAATCACAGAGAGAGGGACGATTCTATCGAAGAGTGACAGAAAATACGTGTTGGTAATTTTCAGCAAACGTTGGTAAGTTTCAAACACAGTTCACAATTCGACCAAAAAAAAAAAAAACACAGTTCACAAAAAAGAGTGATCGGTAAATTACTTATTTGGCCGTAACCAACTTTTATATTCCATTGTTAACATTTATTTGATTGTTTACAAATTACCCCGAGTCTCAATAAATTACCAACTTTGGAAACTATAACTTACCCGTGTGGTAAATATTTAGCAATGTTCATACGAAATTATCAACCTTGATTTGAGAGTAGTGACATATCTTATTAATTAAGTTACCATCTAGCTTTAGATTAAATCTTATTATCACTACTTACCGACGCCTAATTGATCGCTTTTGAATGAACCTACCAATTTTTCCGGATGTTACCAACTCTTATATTAAATTACCAACTTCCTTTGAGTTACCTACCAACTTTTTTTTTCCAACCAACAATTATTTGATTGATTTTGATTTACCAACTTTTGTTGATCTTACCCACGCTTATATGAAACTAACAAGAGGCCTTTGCACTGCGTGGGTCTAAGACTATATTTTGTTATTATTCTAAATGTGGACATCGAAAATGAATTTTTGCGAAAGAAAAAAGTAATATGCAGAAAATTATAACAAAATAAATATTTACATCAATCGAATTCTTAGAGTTTACGTGGAGCTTTATTTAAGGTGGATATGAATCCATCATGTAGCTATATCATTCGATAAAAGAAAACATAAGACATAAACTTGCGGTATCTATTAAATTATGACATAACTACATGCAACATTTGGAGCAAAAATATAATATGAGTCAATAAGGAAACATAAAAGCATAAAGTAAGAATGTCGATTCCCCTCTCTCGATAGCTTTCCTCCTTTGTCGAAATCTTCACCTTTGTGCCATCGATTTGGTGTAGAAAAAGGCAGCAAGCTCTTTGAGTAGAATCTTCTTGAAAGGAGAATGAATTACAGATAATTAGAGGTGATTTCTTCAATATCATATATTTCAGTTTCGTTTTTAAAATAAATATTCTCTCTCATCTTTTTGAGAACCAAAAATATCTATCTTTTGTTTTGGTACTCGTCATATATGATTATGTATCACAAATATTCAACTAGCAATCTTAAAGAAATTTGCAATAGTTTTTTTTTCTTAATAATACATATCTACAATTCCCTTGAGTTATTATCAAAATAAGAACATTTACATATTGCTTCCTTTCTTGTGCAACATTGCAAACAATTGGTTGTTAGTACATTTACATCTATTGATGTTTAAAATTGAATATTGTTTCAAACTTTGTAAAATTCAGTTTGGTTGTACCATGATCATCCATTAAACGAAAATGTTATATTCTACCTATAACTCACATCAGGCATGAATATTACCAAGGAAATCATCTAATGCCAGTTAAATAAATTAGAAAGTACTCGTCTAGCGATTTGGTCCATCTTTCACGAGTACTATGCTGTTCATGAAACAAGAAACAATTCTTGAAAGGCATGACGAAAGAACGAGGAACAACTGTCAGAAAAGACAAGAATTTAACCTAGAATCCTAACAATACATACAAACAATCCCCAGTTCCACCCAAAACAAATTGCAAAGATTCGCTTCGCTAACGAACAAGGCTAGAAAGAGATATTATTGGAGAATACATGCTAAGCGTTATTACTCCTTGAAGTTCACTTCACGGCAATCCTCGTGAAGAACAAATTTAGTTAACTAACGGCCCAAAAAGCTCTTCGTAACAGCTTCAACGTTCTCTTGAATTCAACCATGACCAATATCACTCTCTGGGGAACTCCTCTGACCAACTAGCATACACCAATTCCATATTCTATATAAATGCTTCACAGGGCTTGGGAAAGATTCACAAATTACCAGCTATATTCTCAAACGAACCAACATACACAAAACCAAAGTTCCAGAAGAACTGCTGAGAGAGAAGCGAATGGCCACCATAGCAGCTGAAACGATGCTTCGGTTTGTATTTGATGGCAGCTTGTTAGTAAATGAAGCGGCGATTGAGCATAGGCCATACCACCGTAATTGTGGTTGTGCGCTGCACAAGTTGAATGGAAGTCGTTCGACTGCTTGCGCCCGTCATAACAACATATCATTTTCCCGGAAGGAGTTGTCAACCAACTGCTCTGTGTGCAGCAGATTCCAAGTTCTCTCCACAGTCTTGCGATGTCAGCGGTTCTCTGTCCGCAGCAAGAACAGCAAATGACATAAAAACACTTCATCTAGTAGATGATAGGTGTATATTAAAGGGATTGGACAGGAAAGAAGAAAAAAGGTTTAGAAACAGGGAAGCTATTCTTTGTTCTTTCCTATTTCTTTTCTCTAAGTGCTCCTCAAGGTGCAGAATCGCCAGAGGATAAACAGCACAAGCTTCTCTGCTAAATTCCTCCTGTAAATTCTGCCGAGTTCTATTGCAAACGAATTCTTCTCTTTATATAATTACATGTGATGGAGAGTCAAATCTATTTACTTGACACATAAGTTAGCCAATTAGTAAACTTCCTTTCCAGTTTGCGGCAACAATGACAGTGGGACACTGTACTAAATAGTTAGTTTGATCTCATAAAGAAAAACAATTCCGTGGAAGGTGACATTAAAATTATGGTAACACAAGAATTTGTCGGTGAATTTCAATAGGGAAATAGCTAAATAAAGAAAACATTGGAGAGGTCCATTGAAATAACTTCCCCGTTTATCTCCCTAAAATTATCACCTTGTCCTTTTAAACTGATAAACATTTCCGCTAAGCTTCTCCACATCGTCTTATTTCCTTTTGAAATTGCATTATCATGTGGTTCTCCAAAAGGAGAGATGGGTGACCGATTAATTTCTTAGTAAACCATCCAGATAAAGAAAATAGTCACTGAGAAAACAACCAAATTGCAAACGGATTTTAGAAGTTCTTATGAAATTTGTTCCAAGATGAATACCTAAATAATCAAAGAAGCAAGATTTTTTACTTGACCAAGTTCGTCCTGTCTGATAAAGGACTTGAGAAGTTACTGAAAAAAATCAATTTTTGAGATGTGGTTCGACAGGAGAATACTCTAGCGACTCTCTTGCTGATGTTTACAAGGCATTGCTCTTAGAACAAGAGAATAGTAATCGAAGGTGGTTTCGGAAGGAAGTAAAATGCAACAAATACAGACAGAGTCAGCATAGAGTCCTAGATGTTCATACAAAAGATCATCAGTTTCATCATAACTAACATTTGTAAGCATTCACTTTGCCAGCAAATTGGTCAAAGAAAGAGACATCCCTTTGGACGAATCTTGCTTACAGGAAGTAAATCTTGGGTTTTGGCTCAAAAGTAAATCTTGCTTACTGGCCAATCCATACAAGCAAAGCAGAGAACATTCAAGCTCAAAAGTGTTTCTGTTTCTTGGGGTTCCAGCCTGACCCTCCAAAGTAAGGTCATGGCTAGCCAAGCCGAGCTGCTCAAGTTTCTGAAACTCCAAAGTGAGCTCTACCAAAAGGCACAGGACGGTTAGGAATCAAGACATCATTGCAATTTCAGCTGACAAACTGGCCGCCAAGAACACTCGAGAGAATAGTTTCGAACTCCTTAGAATTTCCACCAGCAACATTTTCCTTCTCTCGAGATTTCCTAATCCCAAAGACCAAACATCAAGTTCTACTTCTACTTCCATCACAATCCATCCAAAACCATGCAAAATATATGAGAAATTAAAGATATATGTTGAAATATCCCACATAACTTGACAATGAAGTTTATTTACCATTTGTATTAGCTTAAACTTTTGGGCTAGCTATTTTAATATGGTATTAAAGATAAGTTCTGCCCCTTTTCATTATTCATTTATGAGTAACCATCATATCACACAACTCGATAAGAAACTAAAAGAGAGAAGAAAGAAAAAGATTCAAATTTAGAACAAGTTTTTACTCTTTAACTCTATTCGCTGGATACATAATGAAAAGGATAGTGTATCAGAACTTCAAGATATATAGAAGCCAATTCAAATCAATAGAATTTTGTCTGAATTTTTTGTTAAATAGTTCCAGGGCGCGCACTGCCACGTGAATATGTCATGATGTCAAGCTAGAATGCGATTGCTATTATGGGACAGTACAATGCACATAAAAAGTAGGGAAAATACCACAAAAACCAAACTATGTCACTTACGATAAATTTACCCTGAACTTTTTTTTGTGATACAAAAAATCAAAAACTATACTACTTATGATAAATTTACCATGAATTTTTTTTTGACACGAAAAATCCCAAACTATGTCACTTGTGACACATTTATCCAACAATACTTTAGCCCATGGACATTTTCGTCTTTTTCCCTGTGACATTTTGGATTTTGGCTCGTTTTTGGGATTTATACAAACGTGTAATTTGTTAGTGCGCTTATAATAGAATCTCGCCCGGGAACTGATCACTCTCGGGTTCTTGTTTTTAAAATAGAGATTTTGCTAGAATCGCATTCGATCGAATTTGGCCGTTATTTAGACCCCAAACTTGGCAGTCAATTTCCGGGAGTTCCGGGTCAAAATAAATTGGATGGTGTTGATATTATTGTGGCCACCGTCAGTATTATTAAGAATTTGTGAAAAGTGGATTTTCGACCGGGTGCGACTTCGGACTAGTAGACCTCCCTCGTAGTGTGTTTTCGAGTTATTTTATTTATATTTTACTTTGGCCTTGCCCCTTAATATTTTCTAGGATTTAATCTGGACCCTAGGATTATTTCCGGGTTTGAATTCGGACCCTCATATCGTACTTGAGAGCATATTTATTTTTCTTTCTCTCTCTCTCTCTTCTCTCTCTTCCCCCCTAGACGTGCGTGACGTCCCCATGCACGCCCGCGCGTTTCCCCTGCACGCTTGTCTTCCCCTTCCCCGTGCACATCCGCCCCTTCCCCTTTCCTTCTTTTTCTTTCTTCCCTCTCTCTCTCTTCTCCTCCCTTTTCTCTCCCCCCGGTGTACGCAACGGCCATGCAGACGCGCTCCTTTCCCCCACGTTTGACTTCTTCTGCCCCATGCACGTTCCTTCCCCGTGCAAACACTCCTCTCTCTCTCCCTTCTCTCTCTCCTTCCTCCTCTCTTTTTCTTTCTCCCTCTCTCTCATTTTTTTTCTTTTCCCTTCACGCTCGCCCGAGCCCTTCGGCTTCTACTTCTGCTTCTCCCTGCTGCTGACGCCGACCGACGAGCCCAGCCATCCGCCTTGCGTCGGCGTGGCCCAACCGTGCTGCACCGCCGCTCATCAGCCGCCGGCAGCCCCGTTGGCTGCTTTCCTTCCTCCCCCGTCCACCTCATCCGCAGCCCCCTCCACCTCCGCAGCTCCTCCCTGCCTCCATAGCCGTCGCTCGGCCGCCACTCCGCCTTCGCTTGACGCCACTCTGCTAGCCACCGACATCGCCGCCTCCCTCGCACCGTCACCGCGCCGCCATGACGCCGGGCAGCCCAGGCCAGCGTTGCTTTCCCCTCTTCCCGAGCGTGCGAGCTCGGCTCGCCGCCGCGTTTGACGAGTCCCAGCCGTCGCCCAGGCGTCCGACCGGCTTCCCAGCACTGTCCCGACGCTTGAGCACTGCCCCCGTCGCCGCCGTGCGCCGCTGCCGTCGCCGTCGCCGTCGCCACCGTCGCCGAGCCAGCCAACCAGCCTCGCTGGTCGACTAGCTCGCCAGCCTTGCCGGTCAGTCAGCCCAAGCTCATGGCCAAGCCTCCCCGGGCCGTGGCCGAGCTCGCCTAGCCTGCTGTCCCGCCGTGCCGGAGCCGTTCCGGCCACTGACCCGCTATGTCGGAGCCGTCCTAGCAGCTGCCCCGCCGTGCCGGAGTCGTCCTGGCCACTGTTCCGCCGTACCCGAGCCATCCCAGCCGTCGCCGTACCTATTGCCCAGCCCCGTGCCCATCGCTGTGCCCATTGCCGAGCCCCGTGCCTGTTGCCGTGCCCATTGCCGCGCCCGTGCCCGTCGCCGTGCCCGTCGCCGCGCCCGCGCCTGTGCCCGTGACCGAGCCCGTGGCCGAGGGCTGTGCCCGTGGCCAATCGCCGTGGCCGAGCCCCGCGCTCGTGTGGCCCTCGCCCGCGCCCATTTGGTGCTGTTCACCCGGGCCATTTTAGGCCTGAGTCGACTTTTCCCGGGCCAAACTTGGTAAGTGATATCCTAAGCCCTACCTAGTATTTTAGGTATTTAATTGACATGTCTCGGGTTAGAACGGTTAGGGCGTGTTTTAATTTAGTTAATTTACATTATAACTGCGTTATTTGAAATTGGATATTTGTGCGTGGCCGACTTGTACGTTGAGTTCGTATGCTGAGGTGGCGAAATGTGATTTTGGATTAAGTTGTGATAATGGAATGATTGGTGTAATTGGCTTGAAATTTATTCATTAGATGGCGTGTGCTTGCCTGTCGGTTTTAAGCCCGGATCGATCGGAGGGCTACGGACTTGGGACGTGTTGATGGCGGTCCGTGTGAAGGCATGAACGACCGATGGGCCAATTGGATGCGGGCTTGAGACGTGTTGATGGTGGCCCGTTAAAGGTGTGATAGATCGTGACGTGTTTACGTCGGTCATTGGAACGATTTGATTATGTGGCTTGGGACGTGTTAACGGCGGCCACTGGAATGGTATGATTGGTATGGCTTGGGACGTGTTGACGGCGGCCATTGGTATTGATCGATTTGTGCGGCTTGTGAGCCCGTGAGAGGAAAGTTGTTGGGCATGTGCGTGCGATTTGAGTGTGACTGAATTGACTGATTGAACGTGTGATTGAATTGGCTGGTTGGATGTGACTGATTGGTTTGGTTAAATGTGCGCGTGGTTGCTTGATCGGATTGGTTGAATGCAAGTGGGAAGTGTGTATGTCGGGTGATTGTGACATGGTGGTGATCTATTCTTGCTTTATCATGTTTAGACTAATAGGCAGGGTTGACTCATGTTTCGAGGCGAGGTAAGCTTGTAGTGTGAAATTGGTTGTGTTATCTAGTGATTCGCATGATTAGACTTGTTTGGGTACGCATTAGCCTAGGTGAGGTTTAGGATATTGCTTATTGAGACTCATTCTCATGGTTATTATATAACCACTTTCAGATCCGCGACTGTGATCGATTTGGAGATGCCGCCAGAGTACCACAGGGATTGAAGGATAGATCAAATTACCCTGTCTTTTGAGTGCCTTTTTGTAGAGGAGATAAGCTTGTCAACCACCGCCCCCTTTTGAAAATTGTGGTTTAAAATTGGTAGCCTGGATTATCGTTTTGTAAGAGTGACTACTTTAAGATGTTATGCAACTATTGTTTCGTGCTATCCTTTTGTCATCATGACAGTTGTCTGGGTTGTTTTATTTCGCTTCCGCTCGTGTAGTTCGTTTGGGTCGGCGACGCGTCCTGGGACGTCGCGTTCTTTACGACTGTTGAAAGGGTGTCGCGAGCTCGTTTGGGTTCGGGGCGTGACATTCCCTTTTCTATATTTTTTTTTTCATTTTTTTCCTTTCTTCTTTCTTCCCTCCGCTGGCCATGGCGGAGGGAAGCCGTCGAGGGTGGTCCTCATTGGCATTGGGTTGGGCGAGGGCTGCCCTCGCCGAATCTAGCGAGGGCCACCGTTGCCGACTACCCTCGCCCAACCCCAGCGTCAGCGAGGGCTGCCCTCGCCGGTTTCCCTCCGTCGACCAGAGAAGAAAAGAAAAAAAAGATAAAGAAATAGAAAAAGGAAAAAGATGAAAATGTTCATGGGCCAAAGTATTGTAGGGTAAATGTGCCACAAGTGGCATAGTTTGGGGTTTTTCGTGTTACAAAAAAAAGTTCAGGGTAAATTTGTCACAAGTGGCATAGTTTGAGATTTTTGATGGTATTTTCCCTAAAAAGTGTATAGTTGTGAACTACTGCTATTCAAAAGATATCAAACACTTAGGATCCCAGGCTTTGATACCGTTTATTACCCATCATTTCTTATTTACTTTTTGGTAATGAGAATAGTCCTTTCGCTATGCATTTGTAACAGACCACAATGCCTATACTGTAAGTTGTTGAGGCAAAATTCAGGTATGCGGGATTTGAAGTTCGTCGAATAACAACTTACTTCGAGGATCACTTATGAAATCATATTCGTTTTTATCAAGTTAATGAAGTTCACAGGTAAAAATCCCTTCTTTCAAAGAGAAGATGATGGGTCATCATTAGAACATCCTTCAATAGGGAAACATTTTTAAGGACTCATTTCGCACATCTATAAGCCAGGCGCTTTTTTCAATAGAGGTCTGTAACTTGACAAGAACGCCACATAACAAGAATCTTGGCAATTCTAAAATCACAAAGCTCTCTCTCGGGAGCATCCATCCTCTCTTAGTTATGCTATTTCTAAAAACCTGAATGGCTGCTAGAAAATGACAAAGTTGTAAACCCAACATGCATACAAAACTCGGCCATTGTAATACATACCATAACAACGTTTCTGTGGATTCACTTGGCCAACGAACTAGTCAAGGAAGACGCTGCTTTTCGGAGAAGTCTAAGCCAAGACGAGAATCTACACATTGAAAATGAAGTACAAAAGCCCCGTGGCCGGCCAAGCCAAGCTGACATTTGAAGCCATATTAACAGAGCTCTCTCTCTCTCTCTCTCTCTCTCTCTCTCTCTCTCTCGGGAATCAAGAAAACCCTCGAATAATCCATTCTTAGTTAAATAACCAGACAAGAACACTCGAAGCAAAATTAACGACATTTCTTGAATTCTACCAAAAACCAAGTCTCTTTTCTAGAGAACTCCCACAAATTGTTATCGTCCATGTCTTCCAACTCCTATTTAAATGTTCCCTAAGGCACTCAACTGATTCACAACAAAAAAACTTAGACACAAAATAGTCTTGCAAATTGCCAACACACAAGAGAAAGCGCAGTGGAACTTTAGAAGGAAGAAAGATAAGAGAATGGCCACCATAACAGCTGAGACGATGCTTCAGTGTGTTGTAGATGGAAGCTTGTCAATGAATGATGTGGAGATCGAGCGGAGGCCATACCATCGCAATTGTGGGTGTGCACTTCACAAGTTAAAAGGCGACTGCCCAAGCGCTTGCTCTCATCATAAAAACATGTCATTCCCCAAGAAAGAGTTATCCAGTAATTGCTCTTTGTCCATGGCAGCTTCCAAGTTCTCTTCTCATTCTTCCCTGTTGAACGGTTCTTCCATCAGTAGCAAGGACAGCACACGACAGTGAATTAGCTTTGTCGGCTAGACAGTAGGCATGCAGTGGAGGCATGACGCGGCTGGAGTAGAACAGGAAGGTCAGAAACAGAGGAGCTGTACATTCTTGTTTTGACCCTTAAAGTGCTCCTCGAGGGAACATAACCTCAGAGGATTGATAGCACCGGCTTCTTCTCCATCTTCCTCCCGTAAATTCAAAACTTTTATATGTATGCACATTCTTCTCCTTGTTTTTTTCTCACACGGGACAACGGAAGTCCAATTGTCAATTGAAAAAGATCAATTTAGTAGCCCTTCCCACTTAGTTGAGTCTCATTCAAATGACTAGCATTTTATTTCTCAATGATGGTGAGCGAGGGTGCTTAACGCAAGCCTACTGGAAGATCAACCAGTAACCATGCAATAAACATTTTATTTATCTGCTATTTTCTTATAGCCTATTGATTGAATATTTGCTTTGCGATTCCTAAAACTAATCCTTGGGGTCCGTAATCCTGATCCAATTCTTTAAGCTTAGCAGCTGAAAGTTTTAGCTATATGTTGAGTTCCTAGGAAGCAAGAGCCAGAGCTTCGCTTGTTTTAGTATTCCATAGGGGAATTGGGTTAGCAAGGGGAAGCTGCGTCCAATGAGTAGTATTCTTTTTTTTCTCTCACTCTCCATCCCTAAACAAAGTATTTCTTAGTTTTTAGTAAGAAGTCTACTATTTTGTCTTTACTCTTTTTTCTGGCATTTAGTACGAAGCAGCGAAAATTTGCATGTTTGCATGTATATAAGAACAAGGCGCACCAATCTAATATAAAAAATATTTTCAATGGTTATGTAATGGCCATGGTAGGTCACAACCATTTCTATGCTGAAATAATCTGCATGTGCTGCTAGAGGGACAATATGTCTGAGCTAAATTGGGTGCGGGACAGTCAATTATGAGGATGCGATTCGCCACATTATTCTTGGGAAAGATTTATCGAGATAAGGCAAGCCTGGTGTTTATGCTCATCAGGCACCTCATAGGCTTGTCCTTAGCTAGAAAGCTTTACGGCCTGTGACAATTACGTGCCTTGTAATTGTTGGAATTTTGGGTGCAAATCCCTTGTAAAGTGAATAAGAAGTGTGGATGGAGGAGTCCCACATTGAATAGAAGAGAGATGTGAGATGGGTTTAAATGGTTGAACCTCACAAATGGGTTTGAGCCCCAAGGGGTATCCTACTTTTGTGGAAGAGAGAAGACCTACGCTAAGCTAGGTTAGTCCCTCTCGCGCGCGCCGCCGTCCGTCTGGCCGGCTCAGGTTCCCAAATTTATTCTTTTTGTTTCGAATGGATATGTCTGTTCGGGTTCTGAGGAACGAGTTCTCTGAATACGTATCACTTCAGAGGAATGAGATCCGTTTTATTCTGGGAGACCATTGTCCAATATCCTCAGGTACTGATTGAGGGGCCAAATTCATCTTAAGGACACGATGTTACTTCGTTGGGCTCGGATCAACATTCTGTTTATTTATTTGTACTGCTTTCAGGTTAGTTTTCATGATGTTTAATTTCAATTTCTGGTATACGAACTTAGCCGACAACAATCTTAAGACGAATTTCATTGAAATGTTATTCTGTTTTCAATTATCTTATACAAGTATTTTGTATAGTTCGTAAGTTCCTTGTCATAGTTCGTATAGTATTTTTGTTGGGATTATTCTGTTATGTAGTTCGCTTAGTTTTGACGAATTTCTATCGCATCGTTCAATTTTGCCTGTGTCGAAATTCTATTACAATATTCGGGAATTTCGTATTCAGAATACGATTCTGTTCATACATACATTCTGCTCCTGTTAAAAAAAGTTTTCAATTCTGTTCATGAACAAATGATTCTGTTCGTAGTCATATATTTCCAATTCTGTTCGTGAATATGTTCTGTTTTTGTATTTCAGAAATGGCTTCAACTTCGACTCCGATCAGCCCTATTCCGAATCATGGAGGAAAGCCATAATAGTTCAATGGTACATATTTCAAGAGATGGCAATAAAAGATGTTCTATCTCACGACCTTAAACTTGGCTAGATTCCTCAATGAGGATGGTCCTAAATTGGACGTTGGAGAGACAAATAAAGAAAAGGTTGCTGCTGTGGATGCATGGAAGTAGTCTGACTTCTTGTGTCTCAACTATGTCCTCAACGGTCTGGACAATACTCTCTATAACATCTATAGTCCGCTGAAAACGGCTAAGGAGTTATGGGATAGTTTGGACAAGAAATGCAAAACCGAAAATGCCAGATTGAAGAAATTCATTGTCGGTAAATTTCTGGACTTCAAGATGGTTGATTCAAAGACCATCTTAAGTCAGGTTCAAGAGCTTCAAGTGATTATGCATGATATTCATGCTGAAGGAATGACTCTAAGTGAGTCATTTCAAGTGGCTGCCTTCATTGAAAAACTGCCACCATCTTGGAGAGATTTCAAAAATTATCTCAATCACAAGAGAAAGGAGTTGCCACTTGAAGACTTGATTGTTCGGTTGAGGATTGAGGAAGATAATAGGCTCTCCGAGAAGAAAGTCGGGAAGAACCTAGAGGTCTCAAAGGCCAATGTTATTGAAGAAGGATCGAAACCCAACAAGAAGAGAAAAAAGCCTAGCAAGTCTGGAGAGGGATTCACCCAAGGTCTGAAGAAGTTCGTTGGCAAGTGCTTCAACTGTGGCAAGTCTGGACATCGAGCCAAAGACTGCAGAGCCAAGAAAAGGCAGAAAACTCGGGCTAATGTGGTGGAAGAGATTTCTAATAGTGTTGACGATATCAATCTGACTGCCATGATATCCGAGTGTAATATGGTGGGAAATCCCAAGGAGTGGTGGATTGATACTGGAGCAACTCGTCATATCTGTGCAAACAGATCGATGTTCTTATCCTACACAACTGTGGGGGGTAATGAAAATCTTTATATGGGTAATTCATTAACCTCTAAGGTTGAAGGTGTCAGAAAGCTTGCTCTGAAGATGACATCTGGAAAAATTGTAACACTAAATAATATTCTGCATGTGCCAGATGTTCGCAAGAATTTAGTGTCTAAATCTCTCCTGAGCAAGAATGGCTTCAAGTTGGTTTTTGTATCTAATAAGTTTGTACTCTCCAAAAATGAGATGTATGTAGGAAATGGTTATCTGAGTGATAGTTTGTTCAAGCTGAATGTAATGACCGTTGTAACCAAGGATGATTTGAATAAAATTGTTTCTACTTATGTGCTTGAGTCTTCTAATATTTGGCATGCTAGACTAGGACACGTTAACTATAAGTCGATAAAGAAATTAATGAATATGAGACTGTTACCGAAGTTTGACTGTCCAAGTGAGAAATGCCAAGTGTGTATTGAATCTAAATTTTCTAACCCTCCTTTCCATTCCATAGATAATATAGTTACAGAACCTTTAGATTTAATACACACAGATATATGCGATATGAAATCAATATCGTCAAGAGGTGGTAATAAGTATTTTATCACATTTATAGATGACCGTTCAAGGTATTGTTATGTTTATTTGCTTAGTAGCAAAGATGAGGCTGTGAATGCTTTTAGAACTTATAAATCTGAAGTTGAAACTCAGTTAAATAAGAAAATTAAAATGATAAGAAGTGATAGAGGAGGTGAATATGAATTTCCTTTTGAGGAAATTTGTACTGAGTTTGGTATCGTTCATCAAATAACTGCTCTTTATACACCATAATCAAATGTTGTGGCTGAAAGGAAAAATCGATTCCTAAAGAAAATAATGAATGCATTGTTGAACAGTTCTGGTTTATCGCAGAATTTGTGGGGGGAAGCTGTCTTAACAGCAAATTTTATTTTAAATAGAATACCCCATAAAAGGACACAACAAACTCCCTATGAGAAATGGAAAGGCAGAATGCCTAATTTGAATTATCTCAAAGTGTGAGGGTGTTTGGCTAAGGTTGCAGTTCCTAAGCCTAAAAAGGTTAAGATAGGACCAAAGACTGTTGACTGTGTTTTTATCAGATATGCTTAGAATAGCAATGCATATTGTTTTCTTGTTCACTAAGTTAGAGATCCCAAATATACATGTTAATACGATCATTGAATCAAGGGACGCTTCGTTCTTTGAAAATATATTTCCGTATAACACAGTATATGAGCCAATTGATAATAATAAGAGGCCTTGAGATACTATATCTAGAAGTGATCCTATGGAGGATGAACCTAGACATAGTAAAAGACATAGGGCTTTCACATTTTTTGGACCTAATTTCTTAACGTATCTGTTGGAGAATGAGCCTCAGACATTCAAAGAAGCAGTGACATCGCCAGAAGACCCGTTCCGGAAAGAAGCTATCAATAGTGAAGTTGAATTCGTTTTGTCAAACCATACATAGGAATTGGTTGACCTTCCTCCTGGTAATAAACCACTACAATGTAAGTGGATTTTCAAGAGAAAAATGAAAGTGGATGGTACTATTGATAAATATAAGGCTAGGCTTGTGGTAAAAGGATACAAGCAACGAGAAGGCCTGGATTATTTTGATACTTACTCACCTATTACTAGAATTACATCTATAAGGATGCTAATTGCCATAGCAACGGTGTATAGACTTGAAATCCATCAAATAGATGTTAAAACGACTTTCTTAAACGGGGATTTTCTTAAACGGGGATTTGGAAGAAGAAATATATTTAGAACAACCCGAAAGGCTTAATGGTCCAGGACAAGAGAAGAAAGTATGTTGGCTTATCAAGTCACTCTATGGATTGAAACAAGCACCAAAACAATGGTATGCTAAATTCGACTAAGTCATGTTGTCGAATGGTTTTAAGATTAATGAGTGTGATAAATGTGTAAATGTTAAGAACACTCATAATGGCTTTGCTATTTTGTGCTTGTATGTAGATGACATACTTATAATGGGTAGCGATAGTGAGGTTGTGAATATGACCAAACGCATGTTCGCAAGTAAATTTGATATGAAAGATATGAGGGTTGCAGATGTTATTTTAGGAATTAAAATTCATAAGACATCTGGAGGATTAGCTCTATCACAGTCTCATTATATTGAGACGATTCTTGGAAAGTGCAAGAATCTAGATATTGTACCAATAAAGACTTTGATAGATGTTAATTTACATCTTTCAAAGAATACTGGTGAAAGCAAAGCTCAAAATGCGTACGCCAGTATACTAGGCAGTCTAATGTATGTAATGAACTGTACTAGGCCGAATATAGCTTGTGCTGTGAGCAAGCTAAGTTAATTTACAGTTAGTCCAAATGAAAACCATTGGAAAGCTATGAAACGTTTATTGGGTTACTTAAAGCATACTCAAGATTATGCTTTTCATTACACAGAATATCCAGTTGTACTTGAAGGATACTGTGATGCAAATTGGATAACCAGCACTAAATATACAAAATCGACAAGTGGATATGTATTCACACTTGGTAGGGCAACAGTGTCTTGGAAATCATCCAAACAAACTTGTTTTGCCAGATCCACTATGGAATCAGAATTTATTACTTTGGATAAAGCCGATGAAGAAGCAGAGTGGCTTCGAGATTTCTTAGAAGATATTTCTAATTGGCCTAAACCAGTGCCCGCTGTTTGTATACATTGTGACAGTCAAACGGCAATAGGAAGGACAAGGAATGTCATGTATAACGGTAAGTCTCGACACATATGTCGAAGACATGACACAGTAAGACAACTTTTTTCTAGTGGAATTATCACTATTGATTATGTGAAGTCAAAGGATAATGTTGCAGATCTATTGACAAAAGGCCTAACTAGAGAGATGGTTGCGAAAACATCAAGGGGAATGGGTTTAAAGCCTATAAACAAGTCATCATAGCGGAAACCCTACCTAGTTGACTGGAGATCCCAAGATCTAGGTTCAAAGGGATAACTAAGTTATGAAGACAGTGTAGAGTATTGTCAAATTTTTGACTCGTTCCCAGATGAAGACAGTACTAATATATGAAGGTTAAGCAAAAGCTTTTAATGATTCTGAATTGAGTATGTGATATACTATATGTTCAGAAATCACCTATGTAAGTGTGAAGTGAGAGCCGCTTATGTGAGAATTGAAAAAAGGCCGAATTATCTAAAACACTTACGAGACCAAGCAGTGTTCATGGCCAAAACGAACACATTAGTGAGAACCAATTTTGTTCGAGAAAGAGTTATGTGATTTTTATTGTCTAGGCTTACACCAAAGGTCGACAGTTCAAAGACATTAAGTTTACTGATTGACCAAGTAAGTATGATAGGTTTCACTAAAGGAAAGTTCAAAATCTCAGACTACTTATCCTGATGCAACATTCTCTCATGGAATAATCGCACATTGGATCTTATGTATATATGAAGAGTCAGAAAAAACTGAATTTCTTATTCATGTGGGGGATTGTTGGAATGTTGGGTGCAAATCCCTTGTTAAGTGAATAAGAGGTGTGGATGAAGGAATCCCACATTTAACAGAAGAGATATGGGAGATGAGTTTAAATGGTTGAGCCTCACAAATGAGTTTAGGCCCCAAGGGGTATTCCACTTTTGTGAAAGAGAGAGGACCTATGCCGAGCTAGGTTGGTCCCCCCCGCGCGCGTGCCGCCGCCGCCGTCTATTCGGCCGGCTCAGGCCAGGCTCGGGTTCCCATCGGTTTTATTTTATCTCGAATTTATTCTTTTTTGTTTCGAATGGATATGTCCGTTCGTGGGTTCGGGTTCTGAGTATAACCGAACCGAACGAAATTGTTCGCTGGTGACTCTTCGTTAATGAACTGACCCGTTCGTGATTCTTCATTTCATTTTTAAACTTGAGAGAAGCTTCGCATTTTTTTAATTGTCATTCTGAAAAACACATATAATTCTCTGCGATTGTTTGTGCAAAATTGCATTTGAATAAGTCCTCTGAATACGTACCGCTTCAGAGGAACGAGATCCATTCTATCCTGGGAGATGATTGTCCAATATCCTCGGGTACTGATTGAGGGGCCAAATTCGTCTTAAGGACACGACGTTACTTCGTTGGGCTCGGATCAACATTCTATTTATTTATTTTTACTGCTTTCAGGTTAGTTTTCTTGATGTTTAATTTCAATTTCTGGGGCAAAAGAACACTACAAGTGTCATAACTTGTATACGGCACTCACTTTGATGCCATAACTTTTTTTTGGATAACTTTAGTGCTAAAATTTTTGAAAAACAATCACTTAAGTGCTAAAATTTTTGAAAAATGATCACTTAAGTGCCAACTCCGGTGCCGTACACAATTTTTAACCGGAAATCCGACGTGGCATTTTTTTATTAATTTCTGAAGTTGACGTGGCTCGCCGGAGATTGACACATAAGTGATCGTTTTAAAAAAATTTTAGCACTTAAATGATCGTTTTAAAAAATTTTTAGCATTTAAGTGATTGTTTTTCAAAAATTTTAGCACTGAAGTGATCCATAAAAAACTTATGACACTTAAGTGATCGTTTTTCCTCCGACTTGGCACCAAAGTGATCCGAAAAAAAGTTAAGGCACCAAAGTGATCTTCGTATACAAGTTATAGCACTTATAGTGTCCTTTTGCCTAATTTCAGGTATACGAACTTAGCCAACAACAGTACTAGGACTCTAAATTGCTAAGCGAAAGTTCCAAACTTGGAACTTTACGCTCATTGTTATTTAAAGAAATAGAAAATAACAAGGTATCTTCAATAACATGCTTGTTGAAGACATGAAAATCCTTTGTTCTACTCCTAACTCGCCAATATGATGCCATAGATTCAGATGGAAGAGCAAAGTAGCTGATGTAAACTAAATTTTAATATCTAGCATAGAACAAGAAACAGTTAAACCATAGCAAAGGAAGCATATACATATGGACAAAACAGAGCCAGTTGTGCATATAAGGACATTTCTAGGGAATCACTTGCCTAACGGATTCCTTAGACGGTCAACTTAAAAGTGAGTTTTAGCAAAGTGATGGCCCTGGAAAGTACGCACTCTCTCTGTATTCAATGCCACAGTTTAACATGTAAATGGATTGATCACACAGATCAATACACTGCAAATCAATTCATTCAGACGTATATTATTAGGACGATCTGGCAGCAGATTGCATTACTCCAATATCCAAATCAACACAAAAAGGTAGTAGACTGACATTTAGATCTTCGGAAAAGAGGAACTTTTCTTTTGCTTTAGTCAACAAAATACAAATGAACGAATTTTCACTGCAATTAGGGTCCAAGGAGGTCATACTTTAGATCTATGAGGCTAATCGAAACTCCCACGAAACTTCCACATGTTTTCTCCACCAGAGAGATTGCTCGACCATCCTATTTCTTACTAAGTGAAAGCTGGAGAACAAAAGTATACGTCATTGTGTTCCAGGATTCTAACAACTCTAAAGAGTTTATTCCAGTGATAAAAATTAAAAAAATGAAAATATTCCAGTCAAGGCGAGGTCGGCTTCGTTGTCGCCACCCAGGTCCGTTGCCTGGGTGGCAATGGCAACGTTGACCTCGCTGTCGTGACCGGCAAGGCTGGCAGCGAGGGCCGCGACGCCCTCGTCGGCGACCGGCCTTGGCCAAGGAAGAGAAGGGAAAGATAAAAAAAAAGAAAGAAATATTTAAAAATTCAAAATATTATTATATTATTATTAAAAAATTCAAAAATATTGTTATAATATTATTAATACAATGAAATTTTATGTAGTTTCCAAACGCATTTCTATTCTTTTTCTATTCTAAGAATAGAAATTTTGGGCAGTTACCAAATGCCTTTAAATGCTTAGAAATTATTTCCGGGCATAGAATAAAACAGAATTATTTCTGATCAGAATCTGTTCCCAGGTACAGAATGGTTGCCATGCGTAACCTTACTCTCTCTCCTTCTCTTTTTGACTTTCAACCTTTCATTCCTTTCTTTTTTTTTAAATGCAAGTTGGACCCACCACTGGTCCAAGAAAGTCCAATTATTACATTATACCCTCCTTACAAGCAATTTTGTCATTAAAATTTAAACTTACCTAAACTTTCTTTTACACAAGCTAGATAACCACAACAACCCTTTCTCAAAAGTTTCCTTGCTTGCAAAGCTGAGATCAACCTTGGAAAAGTGTCTTGACAACTTCCTAAAAAAGAGAATTCGGGTTGATTCGGAAGTCTAAAGATCACTTTCTTCGAAAAACAGCCAATAATAGTATGATAAGTAGATAACCAATCCATCCCTATAATAACATTGAAATCTCGAATATTCAACTCCACTAGATTCACAGGCAATTCAACATTATTAACCTGGAGCACACATCTCTCTAACATATGATCAGCAGCCAAGAAATCACCAGTAGGAGAATCAACACGCAATTCACATTTAAGAGGCTTAGGCAACACATCAAGCTTCATTGCAAATTTAGTAGAAATAAAGGAATGCCTAGCACCTGGATCAAACAACTCATAAGCAAATTGCGAGGAAATAAAAATATTACCTGCAACAACTGCATTAGATGCCGCCGCATCCTTCTTTGTTATTGCAAAAACTTTCCCACTTGTACTTTGTCTTTGTTGGTTCCCTTGGGGCCTACCAACGGAAGGGGCAATCCTCTGCATGGAACAATGGTGAGATAGGTGTCCTTATTGCCCGTACAAATAACATGATCTACTCTCAACGGTAGGATTCCTTTGTGTAGGACAATTTCACCGCATGTGTCCCACTTTCCCACATGAGAAGCACACTCCTGTTTTCTGGCAACACTCACTGCTATGATACTTTCCACATGTATTACAGTGGCCTTGGTTACTCGAATTTCTGAACTGTCCTGGCCGACTAAAACCTCTTCCCCTTCTACTACCACCGATACGGCTATCTTGCAAATTTGTGGGCTTAAACCACTTGGGTTGAGGTGCTCCTTGTGTGTCGTGCTTCAAAATGCTTTGTTCTACTATGATCGCTTGTTCTAGCACACGTCTTTATAAGTTGTTAGCATAAAAGGGCCGAGTGCGGAATTAATTTCAGGTCAAAAACCTTTTAGGAAATGGTCGGCCTTATCCTTCTCATTAGCCACAAATTGCTCCGCAAATTTACTCAACTCATTAAAGCGGACTGCATACTCCAAAACTGTGGAGTCACCTTGAGATATATGCACAAAATCACCCTTCATCTTTGCTTGGAATGACACTGGGGAAAATTGAGCACTGAAAGCCTTTGTAAAGTCCTCCCAAGATATGGTAGTATCCCTACCTCCAAGGACTGGCCTCATTCCTACCCACCAATACTCTGCTCCACCCTCCAAATATTGGGCAGCAAATCTAACCTTCCAATCCTTGGGAGCACCTTCAGTTGTAAAGATCGCATCAATCTTTTAAATCCAATGCTCAGTCACGAGAGGATCAGATTTCCCATCATAAGTTGGTTTCGCCTTCCTGAATTGGGCAAGGGTGCTTGAGCTAGTAACTCCGTCTCCACTTAATTCCTTTGCATGACTATATCGGTGGATCATTGCCTACTTGAATTCAATTGAATGAGGTGGCTCTTGATTCTCTTCCCTATCTTCATGCGGTTCATGATTCCCATCAAATTGGTCCTCCAATCTCCTCCTTGAAGCCGCACCTCGAGAAGTTTGAGGTATATCTGTGACATTCTGAATTTCGACCCATTTTTCGGGATTTATGAAATGAATATTTCTTCGATGTACTTTTAGTTAAATCTCGCTCGGAATTGATCACTCTTGAAAATATTAACTGTTAGGAAAAGGCTAGTTAGGAATTAAGTACGTAGACCTAAGAACTCTACTATGGATTAACACTTCAATCGTAAGGATTGACGATGGAATATTTTGGATTATTATAGACCGATCTAAGGATGGTTATGGAATGATTCGATAATCGCATGCAATTGGATCATGGGTGATTCCGCTTGACCATTGCATGGATTACAAAAGACCTTAAACCTATTTTGAACGATCGTGTCATTCGGAACTAGTGATTGACCTTTGCCATTAAATGACAACCGAAGTCGCTATGATTTGAGTAAACTTAAAACATGGTTTGATAATTGAATTAACCACGGGTCGATACGCATAACTCCTAAAAGCTACCCGTTAGTTTTTTTTTTTAGTTGCACTAAAGTCATGATTGATTGATTTTGGCCATTGATTGGAATTCGAACTTGGGTATTGATTTCCGAGAGTTCCACGACTAATTTATTGGATGTCGCCTTATTTAGTTGGCCATTGTTAGTTTACTTGGAAATTGTCAGAAAAGTGGAATTTGGGCCGGATGTTGGAAAAGACCGTTTTACCCCTGAGATATTTGAAGTTATTTGTTGTGATAAAGGACAATTTGGACATTTGCCTCCCCCTCTCTTGGCCGAAAGTTTTAGACAACTTTGCCCCTTCCTCTTTGCTCATTTTATTTTCTTGCCATTATCCATTTTGTAGAATTGATTTGGGAGGTATATTGTGAGCCCTAGGATCTTGGCTTGGGGAAGAAGAATCAATCTTGGCCCTCGATGTGAGTGAGTGGGGTTGTTGGTGGGGTAATGAGCGGGGGTTAGTAGGCCATCACCTCCCTCTTGTCTATCTCTCTCACTCTCACTTGTCACTCCACTTGCATTTGATCAAGACACCTCTCACTCCCACTCTCCCTCTCGCCCTTCGGCCAAGACCACCACCACCTCCTTCACTGACCAGGCCTTGCCGTGACTTGCTCTGCCATCACTAGCCGCCCATCCCAACTGTCCGGCAATTCGCTTGCCTCCGATCGTTCACCGCGGCCGTTGTTGCTTGCACTACCACTTTGCACCCTTACCCGTTCACTCCCTTTCTCTCCATCCTCCTTGCTTGGTCGTCACCCCATCACCGCTCCCGGAGCTGCTGCCTTCCGCCTGTCTAGCCGTTGGAACCATCGTAGACCGCTGCTACCTACCACCACCTTGCTTCCTCTTTGCTCGTTCACCATTTCCTCACCACCCTGTGATCACCACCATCCCACACCGTCACCACTAGCTCGCCATCGGCTAGTCACCGTCCGCCAGCTACTCGTCTCATTTGCTTGGTGGCCGTTTGTCGCCGCTCGTTCGCTACGGCCAGGCTGCTCGCCACCATCATTTTGCCCTTCCTTCTTGCTCGTTTGACCGACCATCATCACCATCACCATTATCTCACCATTGCCACCCTCAGCTGCGACCTTCCTTTGCATCACTGTGAGCCGCCCACTGTGCTCGCCATCTACTGATGCCGCTTGCTGATCCGTCGCTCTCACCGTGGCCCATTGTTGCTTGGCTTGGCTGTCTCGCTTGGTTTCTTAGTTGGGTTTCTAGTAAGTGACTTCCTAATCTTGACTAGGATAATGAGTAACTAATGGTTGTGTTTAGGGGCTGTTTAGTGGTAATTGAGTGGCTATTTAGTGGTTGAATTAGAGGTTGTTATTGGCTGATTAATGGACTAATTAGGGGCTGATTTAGTGGCTGGTTTAGGGCTGAATGTTGGTTGATTTGGTTGATGTAGTGGCTGGTCATGCTCGATTGAGCAATGGCAGAGTTCCTTGGTTAGTTAGGATGTTGATTGATCAACTTGCGTTTGCTCATGCTTGGTTGGTTTCTTGGCGGATCATGTGTTGATTAAATGGCTGAATTGGTGCATGCTATGGCTGATTGGGTTATTGTTGGCTAGGCCATGCTATTCGTACTTGGGAATTTATGCATTCATGACATGCTCATTAGTAGAGAATAGTACGTCATAAACACTCGGCATTGACTAATTGAAAAAATAAGAATTGGCGGAAATGTTTGAGTGCTCGTATGGTTATATAATACTCTGATGCGTTTTACGCAGGGATTGAACTGGTCTTGATGCGTTTTACTAGGGATGATGCTCAGTTTGCCGTATGCTCGGCGGGGGTTTGGATGCCAAGTTGCGGTAGAGGCCAGACTTGATCCTCCTTTGTGGAATGCCATCTTGATGTGTTTAACACGGGATGTTGCCGTGCCCAATGGAGTAGGACGATGCTCGATCATGCCGGAAGACCACCGACCTGATGCGTATTACGCGGGTTGCACTATGGCTCGTGAGGCTGTTAATAATCTGGACAACTATGTGTGCGTTATGCATTGGGGAATGCTATGCTCGAGGTTAATGTTGAGTACGTCTAGGCGGTTAATTGAGTTATGCGTGATTGTGCTATGGCTATTTCGTGTGTGCTCAAGGAGTGTTTGCCATGTTATGGTAGTTTGTATCGTGCAGGGGTATAAGTGTGCCAAGGTAGGGCAAAGATGCATATGATTGATTGTGGCAGGTTGGGTTATGTTAGAATTGCATGTTAGGATACTCCGGAAGTATGTGTTAACCTAAATGAGGCTTAGGGAGTTTACTTATTGAGATTTTATCTCATTGTTGTATTCTAACCATTTCATATCCCCAACCATGAATGGTCCTCCACAACGTTTTGGGGTACTGATGGACATGAACCATCAGTTGACGGAGTACCCGGTAGGTGAAGATAGGATTTACATTAGGCATACCACGATGTTATGGGTGGACGAAGGGTTTGTGTTTTGGAGACCGCACGCCTTTTTGGCGTGGTTTTATCAAGATGGGGATGAGTTGCATGGTCCACTCCAAGGATTCAATGTTCCTCCTGATGATGGTGTAGGAGAGTGGGACCCCATGGAGATAGATCTACCCGATGGGGCCGTCATCGATCCTGACACCAGTCTTGACCGAACCCCGCGAGTGCGCAACATCCTGCAATGGTCACTATGATACGACGTCTCAGGACGCGTTGCCGACCCAACATTTTATCTTTTGATTACGCACGCGAAAGCTAAACAAAAATTCACCCAGACAATAACAATAAATAAGGATAGATAGGAAAACGGTTTACAACATTGAAATCAAAACACCATTTTAATATTTACCTGATTAACCCCTGGGAACATTTTTACAAGCCCACTTCAGGCATTTCCATAAAAGTCTACAAAAAGATGTCAGGCTAGGGTCAATCTACTTCACCAAAAGTCAGCTTCCACGCACCCCGAACCATACTGGGTGCATCAATACGCTAAAGGCCTGAAAAATATTTAACAACCACAAATGAGATAAAAATCTCAATAAGTTAATGCCTAAGCCCCGTTTAGAAGGTCAACTCACCTCGGAGGTCCCTCATCACGTGACCATGCACAATTCATTAATCAACCACAAGCATCCTTACCTTGACTTGGCACACATATTATGCATAGCATAAATAGTCATATGTCACAACGATGCATCAAACATATCACATACCCAGAATGTGTAATGAGATTTCTCATGCATTAATGCATCACAGTCGCGCGTCTCGATTATAAGGCAGAATCCACTTGGGCACGTCCTATACCATACCTAGCAGTTTCTACCCCATAATCAAGCACTATGCATTACACGTATTCCATTTATTACGTCCCCCTTAGGGCCACCACACATCAAGCGATACGCAGCAAGATGGTAGTCTACCGGTAAAAACCGGGCTCCGTCCCGCCCCGTCGGGCATGGCTACGTCAAACGATACACAGGATGATGGTATTCCAATACGGCAACATCAAACAATACACAGTAAGATGGTATCCCGTAAGGAGCATCAAGTCCGGCCTCGGGCCGCGACAAGGCATCCGGGGTATCGGCACTCCAGATTATCCCCAGACATCCGATAAATAGGGCAATGTCAAGCGATACACAGCAAGACGGCTCCAACGTGTGACCACATGAGCACACAAGCATTCCGGCCAATTATTATCTTCTTAATTAGCCAATGCATACATGAATCGTGCTCACATTCATGCCACACAACAATAACAAGTGGTCACATATGCAAACGGTCAATCGACTTTGTGAACCTCATTTTAAAACATGAATTTACAAAAGCATTCGACATCAAATCAATGCCAAATAAACATTATTAAAAGGCTAGATAAGTGTGGTTACTGTTTCCAGCAAGTCAGAAATCAAAAACCAATGCTTTCAAGTAAGAACCAGCAGATCACAGAAATCTAGTAGAACTGGACAGATTTGCATGATTTGCGAAATCAATCTCAAAGGCATAGCAAATGGTTTCCAAAAATTATAAAATTCGAATATGTTATAAAAAAGACCTTCAAAAATATTTTCCATGAAGAACACAATCCCAAAATCCTTATACAAAGATCACTTTTGATGGCTCGGAAACAACCCAGAACTGGTCCGCTGGAACAGGGGAACTCAACCACAAGAAATACTCGTTTTACAAACCAAATCCTTTCAAAACACTTTGAAATTTTTATACATTGTAGACATGGGTTTTGTTTACAAATCTTGTGAAGGAAGTATGGTCGAAATCGAACTGGAAATTTTTATAAAAATCTGAGAAAGCACGAAGGTCACGGAATTCACAGTAAAAACAGTTCTGACTCGGTAAGAAATGGGACCTTCGTGTAACCCAATTGAGCTCAGAAAAATCTGAAATTTAAATATGTTATAAATCAAGATCTTGTGAACAACTTTCATGAAGAACACTGTTCAAGATTCTAACGAAAAAATGCTCTATAAAAATGGAAAACCAGGAACATACAGTAAAATCAGTTCTGGAATCAAGATAAAAACTCCAAGAAATGCCTTCAACTTTGAGATCCACCACTTCTCAGCCATGAAGATACCGCACCAAGAGTTCAAATCAACATCTATCATCTATTTCAACTTTGTCTAGCAATCAAGACTCGTTAACGCTCATTTTAGAAGTCCAAACACCTTAAAACAATACCTAGCTAAACTACCCAATGCGAGTTAAACATCCTAAACAAGGGATTAGATGTTAACTTACTCATCTAAAAACGACGACAACACAAGGACGATGGCAACAACACGAGTTGTCCGTGGTGGCCTCGACTTGCCACGGCAAGCGGCAACCGGCGATGAACGGCACACGGCGATCTACGGGGCTCAAGGATGGTGGCGTGAGGGTACTGGTGGGTGAACGGCGGTGATGGGGTGATTCGGCCGAGAGAGAGAATAAGAGAGAGAGGGAGGGCTTCCTATTTATAGAAGTTCTTTCTTGGTCACCATTCCAAGCCTTTAATGTCGGTTATGATGACAGTGCCTCAAAGTCAAGAGTCATGATGACTTGTCATCATGATAGGGGCCTCATAGTCTTCATTCATTAATGCAAACCATTATGAAGGGCCACCAACGTCTAACTTAATTAATACAAGCCATTATGAGGGTGGCCTCCAAAGTCTAAGGTTATTAATGCTTGTCATCATGAAATAGGGCTTCTAAGTCAAGGGCCATCTAATGGCATTAATGAAACTTAATGATGGAAGCTTGAAGGAGAAGCTTTGACTATGTCAAAGCCTTATCTTCTAGTTTCTTCCCAACAAAACAAACACGGAGCCTATTTCGGTCTTCTAGAAATGTCGGTTCGGCTCACAATGACTCAATATCATTGGTTTGCACAATAACAACTAATCGACACTTAAGTCGTAAACCTGCATCATAATCAATTCCATGATTTCCGAGGGTTTTCATCGACAAAACACGTATAATAATTCTATCCAATGGCCAAGATAAACAAAGAGGTTCTAGAAGGGCAAGTTAGCAAATAATTTTCGATGGCCGATTCGTAAAAATTATGAGGCAACGTCCTATAGTTCTGGTGTAATATCCTTGAGCATTCGACACATAAAATTGGATCATAATTCGTGGCTGAAATCGATCAATCGCAACTACAGTTTATCTCGAACTAATGGGCGGCTGCTCGAAATAAATTCTTCGATAGCCTTTCCCTTTTGGTTAGTATTCCCTAGGTTATCAGGCCAGAGCGAGAATGAACTAATAGAGCGTCGATGAAATCACCATTTCATAAATCACCAAATTTGGTCGAATTTTCAGGATATCACATGAGGAGTCGGATCCTGAGTCGTATGACGACATGGAGGATCTGGGGACGCCTCCGGGGTACCGCGATTATTGATGATAAGCTTAGTCACCGCGTCTTTTTGGAGCGCCCTCTTTTGGTAGAGAAGTTAAGCTAACCCAACCACCCGATCCTTTTTGCTTAAGTGTGGTCCGTAGTTGTGGTCTCTAGTTAGGCCTGTATATTATTCCTTTTATAATTAACCATATGTTTATAAAAGTGGTTTGTTGGTTTATGCATTTGATGTCTCCTTTGCTATCTTGTTCATTGAATGTTGTTTGGGTGTTTTAGTTTGCTTCTGCACGTGTTTAATCATTATTGATTCGTTGGGGTTGGCGACGAGGCCTGAGACGTCGTATTCTTATCGACCTAGCGGGATGTTATGAGTTCGTAGGGTTCGGGGCATGATAGTATCTCGTGTTGTGTGTAGCAACTTGCTTGCCTTTGCCGCTCCTATGAAGCGAGGCAAGCGTCTTTGAGTCGGTATGCATGATCACCTGAATCCAAGAATGAAATCACACCTTAGTATCCAAAAGACTAACACACTAAAATCTATTACACAACTCACAATGTCCCATATCTATACCCAAAAAGATCAAAACTTAAGCTCTGATACCAAAAGGTGTCACACCCCAAAACCAGAAGAAGAGTGGGATGCCATGGCCGTTCTTCCACACGAAGGATGCAGCCTTAAACATAACCAACAACCTGATATCCACACAAACACACACACACACACACACACACACACACACACACATATCTCAAACTATATTTACATATCATATAAACCAATGGGTTAGTTACAACATCAGAGCTTCTATAATCCACCAAAAAGAACATAAACAACTAGAACTCAGCCAACCCAACATAAACAACAACTATATACACCACTTCCTTAGGCCATACCCAAAAATACAACTCCTAAAATATTCCCACCGACGGCGCTCTCGCTCTACTCGTCGCTAACCAAGGAGCTTGAAAACATGAAAGACGAGTGGAATGAGCAACCATAGCTCAGTGAGTAATACATATCTTCTAAGCAGATCAAATAAGCACTATGCATGTGTACAAATCAATAGCGGAACTTCATAACTCAAACTCAATGTATAAAATACATACTGAATCATATAGGAGTTGCTCCTTATCATCGAAGCTTTATACTAATATGAAAAACTCATTTCAACCACCATCACAACTCAAGCATCAATGGTCAAGTCCATTGAATAATCTCCAACAAAAACCATATGTCAGTGGTCTATCGATTGACCAATCTATTGCTCAAAATCCTACCATGGTCATGACACAACGCCTTGTGACAAGGCGATCAAGATTCCCCGCTTGGCAAGGTCCCCACCTACAATGCCGGTGGCTCGGCCCAAAAGGAAATCCTAAACCCGGTATGCATATCCATATGCCCCTCAATGGGCTCACAGCAATACCGAGCAATAACAACCATCCTCCAAAACCAGAAATTCAATATAGAAATCAATCTCATAAACCAATCAAATAACTTTTTGCAACATAGCTATCCGCCATTTCACATCCATTTCTCATATCATTCATAACCTTTCCATAAATCATAAACTAGTCGCAAAGCAATTATATATATATATATACTATCATATATATATATATATATATATATATTGCTTCACAATATTTGCATAGCACGCTTTCCAAACCTTCGTAAACAACCAAAAAGTAGTAAATGCTCAATTCGGCTTTTATGCAATAACTATGTTGTTTTGTAATCCATACTATATATAATCCATAGTACTTTCGGAACATATGTTTTACAAATTTAAAGAAGATATAATACCACTCACCTCATTAGCTACGACCAACAAAACGGTACTCGTATCGTCAAAGTCGCGGCCCTATCAAATAATCAAGGAATAACGTTAAAATCAAATAAAACTCTACCTCAACTACGAAACAACTAATCTACACCTTAACACTAACAAAATGACGCCTACACACTAACAAATCGCTCATCCGAAGCGATTACTCAAACCTAAACTCAACACGAAAAACTCGCCCGCAAAACCATAAAATATCTATCCGACAAAACCGATGTGTCAAAACGACTCCCGTCGAAACTCATGTCTCTACAACGCCATAAACCTCCATTTCCATGAAAACCAAAAGCTTCACAACCCAAAAATCGGACTTTGCAGCTTGATTTTCCCAAAATTTTGAATTTGAGCCATAAACCAGAAAAAATGCTTCAATTGGACGAACAAGAGGCGTGAGTACTCACTGGGCATTGCGTTATGTGGACGAGTCGGCGAGGCAAGGCTCCCGCGGCACGTACCTGTGAAAGCTCCTCCCTTCTTTCCCTTTCTTCTTCTTCTTCTTCTTTCTCTCTCTTTTCTCTTTCTCTTCCCGAATAGGTTCGGTTTCTACAGGAGAGAGATGCGCCACTCGCTCTCTCTCCTTCTCTTTTTGACTTTGAACCTTTTATTTTGTTGGGAGCTGCCCAACATGTTCGGGAATCGATTTGAAATATCCCAAAGATTGCTCATCAATAATATCTAATAAGAACGAGTTCTATTATGATAGGACGCTGATAAAGAAGAAATCTAAATAATAAATCTTATTTAGAAAACATACCGGGATGGAATCAATTCTAGTGATTGCCTAATTAGAAAAATTCCAATCAATTGGGGAGATTTCTAATTAGTAGGTGATTTTCAATCAATCAGGGAGGATTCTTAACTTGGGTGAAGATCTACCGTCGTAAACAAAAGGGCGTAGGTGGAGGTTTTTGTGTGCACCAGAAAATACTCTAGAGAAATCACAAGATTCTTTAACAATGTGCGTAAACTCGAGAGATCTCGAAACACCGTTTGATTAGAATCTTTAACACTTATATTCACATTGATAACCAAATTAGGAAACTCTGTAAAAAAAATTGATGGAAGACAAGTAGCACAAACTCTGGAAAATGGAAGGGGTTTAGCATCCATCGCCCAAACTTCCATCTTTCCTAGAACAAGGAACTGTTGTTTAGAAATAACCGAACTCGTTAATTTTTCTTCCTCGTCAAACGAAAACATCAAAGGCTAGATCCTTGAGTAATTCCAAACATTGTCCTTCAAACATAAACAAACATTTTTTAAGATCCAACATTAACGAATTAGAATACCCATTTCGGAAAAATCTATGCTGGCTATGACCTTAACAGCTAATGGAAATTTCAAAGCCCAAATACAAGCCAAGCCAAGAAGTCCTCTCTCTCTCGCACTCGCTCTCTGTCTCTCTCTTGGTGGTCTCTCTCTCTCCCTCTCTAACGAATCACAGCATCCCTAGGAAATTGCATACTTGTTAACTAACTTAACAAGAATACCGCATAACAAGAATCTTGGCAATTCTAAAATCACAAAGCTCTCTCTCTAGAACATCAATCTTCTCTAACGTATGTGATTTCCAGATTTATATAAATGCTCACAGAGTATACAAGACTTTCAAAACTTCAAAGATACTACACCTTTAGTCAAAGATGACGCACAATAAACTAAGAAGAAAGGAGGATCGAGAAGATAATGGCCACCTTGGCTGCTGAGATGATGCTTGGTTGTGTGCTTGAAAAAAGCTTATCACTGAATGCCATGGAGATTGAGCGCCAGCCATTCCACCGCAATTGCAGCTGTGCAGTGCACAAGTTAAAAGGCACTTGTCCAGGTGCTTGTGAGAGACATAGAAATGTTTCATACCCCAGAAAAGATTCCTGGAAGGATCACTGTCTATCAGTGACAGTTTCCAATTGCTCCTCTCAGTCTTCCCCATTAGTTAACAGCTTTTCAGTTAGCATCAGAGACACCTGTGAAGCAGCTTTAGCAGAACAATGATGTGTACATAAACATAGAAGAGGAAAGGTTAGGAATGAAGGGGTAGTTTTTTCTTTCCATTCGTTTTTTCTTTTTCCTTTCATAGCCTTGATGGCTCCTCAAGGACAAATAGCCCCTTAGAGAATAAGTAACATCAATTCAAACTTTGTAAAACAGTGTGTACTGTAGATATTACATGGAAGCATCTTCATTGCTCCCGTTTTCTTCAAATTTAAGACTAAAATGAAACAAAAAGAATATAACTACAAAGATATGCTCAGTTCTATGCTCCTTTATACATTAAGTCGGTGGAACTATTAAATCTTTTGGTTGGTCTTGCTCGTCTATATGTCTTACAAAAGAACAGCATTGTAGCTCAGTTATTTCCTTAGATGAACCGAGAACATGTTAAATAATATCATCTTCTTTCTCAGACCATTGTATTCCTCATAAATGCTTCTTCTAGTAAGTTTAGGTTAACCTCATGTAGGTACAGCCTTGATAGTTTCTTTTTGGTTGGTAAAAACAATTATGGACTTGGGAGATTTTACCCTCCCCCAGCCTAGCGCCAGCATGGATGAACAATTCTAACGATCGAAGCCCGTTATTTTAGATAAAAGGAAGCAAATACAGGATGAAATCTGATGGGTATGCCCTTTTGGTTTTCGTTTTTGATGCCCCGTACTGGAGGTGATGTTAATTATTCTGGAGTTTGTCTGCAGAAAAACACTGATTTCCTAAGTTATATTCTGAAAAATTATTTAGCAGAGAATGCTAATGTGGAATAACTTTATTATCAACTATGCGTTAAGATTAATAATATTAATAATTCCTACATTAATAATGTGTACCAAACCATATATGCTGACATGAATTCGGGTGAATAAGTATAGGTGCTAGTTAAACAAGTTTTTCATAGAATACCTCTAGTTCCAAGGAAAAATACTAACCAAAATAACTGAATGGCTACTAGAAAATGACAAAGATGTAAAACCGATATTCATACAAAACTCAGCCATTTTAATACATACCTTAAACAACATTTCAAAGGATTCACTTGGCTAATGAAGTCAAAAGAGAGCTACTCTTCGGAGAAGTCTAAAGCCAATATGAGATTCTACATATTGAAATAAACTACAAAAGCCATGTCCAGCCAAGCCTAGCTGACATTTAAAGCTCTCTCTCTCTCTCTCTCTCTCTCTCTCTCTCTCTATATATATATATATATATATTAGGAATCAAGAAAACCCTTGAATATTCCGTTATTAGTTAACTAACCAGACAAGAACACTCGAAGCAAAATTAACAACATTTCTTGAATTCTGCCAAAAACCGAGGTCTCTTTTCTAGAGAACTCCACAATTTGTTATCATCCATCTCTTCCTACTCCTATTTAAATGTGCCTGGGGCACTCAACTGATTCACAACAGAAATTAGACACACTAAATATCCTTGAGATCAAATTACCTACACATAAGAGCGAGCACAGTTGAACTTTAGAAGGAAGAATGAGAAGAGAATGGCCACCATAGCAGCTGAGATGATGCTTCGGTCTGTCCTAGATGGAAGCTTGTCAGTGAATGATGTGGAGATCGAGCGTAGGTCGTACCATCGCAATTGCGGGTGTGCACTTCATAAATTGCAAGGCGATTGGCCAACCGCTTGCTCTTATCATAACTGCATGTCATTCCCCAAGAGAGAGTTATCCAGTAATTGCTCTTTGTCCATAGCAGCTTCCAAGTTCTCTTCTAATTCTTCCCTTTTCGACGGTTCTTCCATCAGTAGCAAGGACAGCACACAACAGCGAATTAGCTTTTTTCAGTAGATGGTAGGCATAATTTGGAGGCGTTTTTCCACTGGAATAGAACAGGAAGGTCAGAAACAGAGGATCTGTACATTCTTGTTTTGACCCTTCAAGTGCTCCTCAAGGCAACGAAACCTCAGAGGATTGATAGCACCGGCTTCTTCTTCATCTTGCTACTGTAAATTGAAGACTTTCATAGATACACATTCTTCTATCTTGTTCTCTTTCACATGGGACATCGGAAGTTGAACTTACCAATTGAAAATATCAAGTTAGTAGCCCTTCCCACACAGTTGAGTCTCAGTCTCATAACCAACAGTTTATTTCTCAACAAGGTGAGCAACGGTGCTTAGCACTGGGAAAACTAGACAACAACTATTTTCTTGAAACTTGATCACAACCTTGTCCAAACAACCTGAGATGGAAAAGAGCCTAATGGTAGATCAACCGGAAACCATGCATTAAACTTTTTGTTTATCTGTTATTCTCTATAGTCGCTTGATTGAATATTTACTTTGACATTCCTAAAATTAGCCCCGAGGGTCCCTAATCCTGACATTATTTTATTTTACAAGCATAGCTACTAAAAGTTTAAGCTAAATATTGAGTTCCTAGGATCCATGAGCCAGAGCTTCGCTTGTTTTTGCATTCCACTGCCAGCAAAGGGAACTTGGATTAACAAGGGGAAGCTGCTTCCAATGACAAGTATTCTATTCTCTCTCTCAATTTCCATCCTCAAACTAAGTATTTTTCAGTTTTTAGCATAAGTCTACCATTTTGTCCTTAAGGTTTTTCTGGCCTAGTGCTTTGGCTAATCGGGCACCGCATGCGCTTTTTCTCGGCTAGAAAGCTTTCCAGCCCATGACAATTACGTGGGCAAAAGGACACTATAAGTGCCATAACTTGTGTACGAAGATCACTTTGGTGTCATAACTTTTTTTCGGATCATTTTGGTGCCAAGTCGGAGGAAAAACAATCACTTAAGTATCATAAGTTTTTTTTGGATCATTTCAATGCTAAAATTTTTGAAAAACGATCACTGAAATACTAAAATTTTTGAAAAACGATCATTTAAGTGCTAAATTTTTTTAAAAACGATCACTTAAGTGCCAATCTCCGGCGAGCCACGTCAGCTTCAGAAATTAATAAAAAAATGCCATGTAGGATTTCCGGCGAAAAATTGTGTACGGTACTGGAGTTAGCACTTAAGTGATCGTTTTTTAAAAATTTTAGCACTTAAGTGATCGTTTTTCAAAACTTTTAGCACTAAAGTGATCTAAAAAAAACTTATGACACCAAAGTGAGCGTCGTACACAAGTTATGGCACTTGTAGTGTTCTTTTGCCCAATTACGTGCATGTAATATGTCTTAAAATTGCTAAGGGAAAGTTTCAGCCTCGAAACTTTACACCTGTTACTATTTAAACAATTAGAAAAGAATAAGGTACCTTCGCCTTTAACATGCTTGTTGAAGACATAGAAAACCCTTTACACCTGTTGCTATTTGTTTGTTCTAACCCAAACTCGCCATTATGATGGCATGAATTCAGTTGAAAGCAAAGAAGCTGATGTAAACTAAATTTTTCAGGGAACGTGACTACCATAGAACAAGAAACAGTCGAACCAAAGCAAATGAATTATATACATAAGGACAAAACAGAGCCAGTTGTGCATACAACAACATTTCTAGGGATTCACTTGCCTAATGGCTTTGTTAGAAAAGTCCTTTGGAAGACATCTACGCGAATCTTTGAACATACATGCAATAAACTTCAGAAGCCAAAGTCAGCCAACGCTAGATGACTCTTCAACCTATTTTAGCTAGGCGTTAACTAACTTATATGTGAGTTTTAGAAAAGTGATGGCCCTGCAAAATACTCACTCTCTTTCTCTCCATTTCAACCATGTTCTCCATTAAAAAGTATCTTTAATTATTTAAATTCTGTGTTATTTTGGCGTAAATATTTCGTTCAATTGCTATCAGAATGAAGAAGCCGATGTCTACGGTTGAACATGTAAATGAATTTATGACAAGGATCTCAATACACTGCAAATTAATTCATTTATAAGTATGATACTAATAGAAACTAACACAAGTTTTCTCAACGGGAGAGATTGATTGACTATCCTTTGTTGGGTTAATACCATGAAAACCCTAAATTGATATACATGTGACAAATTTATCCCAAATGATCACAAAAAATCCCAAACTTGTACACTTGTAACAAATTTACCCCCAACCTAATTTTTTGACCGCCAAAAATCCCAAACTGGTATATTTGTCACAAATATACCCTCCTTTAAATTGTATTAATACTATAAAAGATCACAAAACTAGTATAACTGTGACAAATAGAGAGTAAAATCCCAAATTGGTACACTGGTCAACTATCAAATATTATCCAACTTAGCAATTTGATAGTAAAACGTAATGGAAACTAACAGAGGGTAAATCTGTCACAAGTATACCAATTTGGAGTAAATTTGTCAAAGGTATATCAGTTTGAGATTTTTGATGGTCAAAAAATTAATTTGAAAAAAATTTATTACAGATGTACCAATTTAAGATTTTTCATGGTATTGACCCTCCTATTTTTTAATGTGCTAGTGAAAAGATGGAAAAGCAAAGGATACGTCACAGTGCATAAGGATTCCAACAAGTGTAAAAAGTTTAGTTTGGTGATGAACATAAATAAATGAAAACGTTTTATTCAACCTTGGTCTAACATCTCTCATATAGGACATGAATACAAACAAGGAACATCATCTAATGCCGGTTACTTAAATTAGAAAATACTCTAATGGCGATTTCGACTATATTCTCCAAGCACTGTGCTGTTCATAGATCAAGAAATAATTCTTGGAAGGCATAACCAAAGAAAGCGGAGCAATTTTCAGAAAGGACGAGAATCCAATCTAAAATCCTACATATACATACAGACAATCACCAGTTTCACCCAAAACAATAGTATAGTATAAAGATTTGCTCTAACGATCTAACCTGGAAAGAGACATACGTTGGAGAAACAAATGCTAGGCTGTATTATGTCGTTGAAGTTCACTTGTTAGTGCCCTAAGTCAGCCAAGCCGCCCCGAGCCAACTGCTCTCTCTCTCTCTCTCTCTCTCTCTCTCTCTCTCTCTCTCTCTCTCTCTCTCTCTCTCTCTCTCTCTCGGGAAGAACGATTTTAGTTAACTAACGGCCCAAAAAGCTCTTTGGAACAGCTTCAACATTCTCTTGAAATCAACCAAGATCAATAAAACTCTCTTAGGAACTCCTATGACCCACTAGCACACATCCAATCCAAATTGTATACAAATGATTCAGAGGGCCTGCAAAAAGATTCACTAATCACTAGCTATATCTCAAGCAAGCCAACACAAATAAAATTGAACAAAAAGATCCAAAAGAACTGCTGAGAGATAAGCGAATGGCCACCATAGCAGCTACAACGATGCTTCAGTGTGTCTTTGATGGAAGCTTGTTAGTAAATGGTGTGGAGATTGAGCGGAGGCCACGCCACCGCAACTGTGGTTGTGTGCTGCACAAGTTGAAAGGAAGTCATTCGACTGCTTGCTCTCATCATAACAACATATCATTTCCTTGGAAGGAGGTATCAACTAACTGCTCATTGTCTGCAGCAGCTTCCAAGTTCTCATCTCAGTCTTGCATTATCAGTGGTTCTTCTGTCAACAGCAAGGACAGCAAATGACATTAAATTAGCATTTTAAAACTAGATGATAGTTATGTATTGGAGGGACTGGCTAGGAAAGAAGAAAAAAGGTTAGAAACAGGGAAGCTATTCGTTTTGTTCTTTCTTATTTCTTGTCTTTACGTGTTCCTCAATGTAGGAAATCTCCTGACGGTAAACTGCACAAGCTTCTTGCTAGATTCCTCCTGTAAATTCTGCCGGGTTCTATTGAAAGCTCATTCTTCTCCTTATATAATTACATGGGATAGAAGTTCAATCAATCTATCCACTTGACAAATATGTTAGCCAGTTACTAGACTTCCTTGCTCTGTTTTCTCTTGAATACTCTCATGAGCTGTGACTACGAATTTACTCAGTTTCTCAACAATAGCCAGCAAGGGTACGAAAAACTTGTTGGGAATCCCAGCAGAAGTTTAATACCACATAATAGCCGCTCAAAAGAGGAAGCTAAACATAATCACTCAGAGATACCTAAATGGACTGAATTTCACTCTAAAGCTTAGGCCAATTAGCTATGGCCACCACATATTTTGATTGCTCTACTCTAATCAATCTGATTTAAGATTCTCTTTCGCACTCCTATTCTACATATGAAACAAACGCTGGTAAATGTGGTTAACAACAATATCTCGGACACAAATCCTCACCCAGTCAACCTCAGATGAATCACGAATTTACTAATGAGGTGTATTTAGTTTCCGCCTTTGAACTGCAACAATGATGGGATGACTATAAGTTTACAATAACAAAAGAATGGTTAACTTAATCGTTCAACCCAAGATGAATTACAAATTTACTCAACTGTTGTATAGAGCAAGTACTTATGCAGAAACTTGGACACAGAAAAGACTCGTGAAATTGTGGTTCCAATCCCAAATCTTCCAATTATACACGATAGAGAAGACTGTGATATCCTGAAATTCGACCTTTTTCGAGATATATGAAATGATTATTTCATCGATGCACTATTTATTAAATCTCGCTCTAAATTGATCACTCATGAGAGGACTAACTAATAGGGAAAAGCTATTAAGAAATTAAGTACGCACGACCTGAGAACTCAACCATGGTTTACCAATTAGACCATAAGAATTGACGATGGACAATTTTGAGCCATTATAGACCGATCAAAGAACGGTTATAGAATGATTCATCAATAGTATACAATCAGATCGAGGTGATTTCGCATGATCATGTACTTCAGAACTAACAATTGACCCCTTGCAATTACATGAAAACTAAGGTCACCCATGACTCGAGAAAGCTTAAACGTGGATTGATATCAAATCAACCACGAGTCAAATATGTGTAACTCCTAAATGCTGCCCGTTAGTTTGAGATATACTAAAGCCGCAATTGATTGATTTTGATCATGAATTAGAATCCGAATTTGGATATCGAACTTTCAAGGATTTCAAGACTAACCTATTGGATGTTACCTCATTAATCCTCCGGTTTATTGGTTTGCTCGAAATTTTGGGAAAAGGAAATTTTGGGCCGAGAATTGGAGCCAACGAGGAAGTGGGCGGGGCGAAGGCCCATTGGGCCTCACGCCCAATGTGCTTTGGCCATTTGGGCCCAAACAAGTTCAAGTGGGCCCACTTCGGCCACTTCGCCATGCTTTGCACGTGTTGAATAGGAACATATCGGTTTCGGTCATTCCATCTTCCTATATATTGAAAATATGGAGTAAGGGTCCAAAGCAAGGGTGTGTGAATGATGAATCTCATCAAATGTCATCGAGTCTTTCTACATTTAATCGATTTTCCACGTTACTGCGAAATTCTTTTGAAGTGATGAGTTTGGGAGCCCAAGATGAAAATACTATGAGGATAGCGAAGAAAAACTTGGATGTAACAGTGGCTGAAATTTCATCATACAACTCAAGTGTCATTGTGATAGATGATGCTAGTGATGATGATAATGACGAGACTTCTTTGCTTGAGATGCCGACATTGGACCCCCTTCGAAAGAAAGGAAAGGGAACTACTTATGGAAGGCTTACAAGCTCGAGTGAGAAAAAGAAGAAAAAATCTAAGAAAGGAACACTCCCAATGCTAATAAAAAGTCGAGGTGAGTTGAGCAATATAGAGTTCTAGCTAATATGTTTAGTTTACTTTTATACTTAAGCTACATGATGGCAATTAATATATTGCTTATTTTACAATATAGAGCTGGCTGTCCAAGCAACGGAGGATGTGACTAATTTACCTGAATATTCAAGATATTCAAATCAAACTTGAAATACCTTGCGTCTTAGCAACATTGGTGGTCCTATAGTAAATCTCAATCTCCATAATCATGTGTGTCCCTCTGACTTCAACATTTATATTTACATTCTACTAATTGGTTAAATTTTTTTATATAGATGCAACCACCATACGATATGCCGATAGGGATTATGAATGGATTTTCCTCATTCACTAGTCAGGTGTTTAGAAGTTTGGGTTACTATGTTGGCTAAACTTTGTTGCAAATTCTAAGGTTTATTGTTAGTGATGTATTGTTTATAGATGTTGGAGTAGCAAAATAGATTTCGTCGCTGCATTTTGTTACATTCTACTAATGAGGTCGTTTTTTTTATATAGATGCAACCACCATATATCATGTTGCCACGGGTTATAAATGGATTTTCCCCATTCACTAGTCAGGTACCTATTATGAAAATCATTTTAGATCCCAGTATTGTTTCATTTTAGTAAACTATTCTAATGCTTATTGATAACGGTTTTTTGTCGATAGATGTTGGAGTACCATAATAGATCCCATGGAAACATTTTGAGTTAGGTACAAGATACCTCACTTTTTTCAACGTGGGATTATTTGAGATAATATTTATGCAGGTACATTGTTTAGCATATCGCCTTTTCTCAATGTATTATTTATACCTTTGTACAGGGGCCATCAAATTTTTTTCCACATCCTAGAATGAATGAATCGAACGATTACGAAGGCACAGACAATGCACGGTCGCACCATAATTCGTCGGAAGGCGGAAGATAACAGAATGGAATGTAACAGCCCGAATTTTGATGTAAATCCGGAATCAATAAAGTTAACATTATTTCGCATTTCATTTTAGTAAATCTCGCCCAGAGCTGATCACTCTTGGGATGCTAACCAATAGGGTATGGCTAATTGGAAACTAGTACGTGGATCAGGGACCCGATCACGAAACGAATATCGATCTCGAGAGGTAATGAGAAAATATTTTGAACCAATGTGAACCGATCTTAGGAAAGGCAATGGATTGAGTCTGACCAAGGCCAACGAGGTGCAATCGGATCGCAGGTGATTCTGTAAGGCCGAAAGTACTCGTGGTTAGTCAATCCTAAGCCGGAACTGTATGATCGTGATTCTCGGGACTAGCGATAGATTCTCATTCTCTCAAAGGATGGAATCGTCGTGATTCGAATAACCCTAGGTCGATACGCGTACATTCTAAACCGCCACCCGTTAGTGAGAGATCCTAAAATTGAAAGTTGAGCGAATTCTGAACACAGAGTTGGGCCCGGAATTGAATATCAAATTTCACCGGCTTAAGAGACAGATGTTGGAAATTTAACGTCGTATTACGCTGGCCACACACATTTGGAGTGTGTAGGAATGAAAACTGGAATTTCGGTCCGGTGATGAATAGTGACCATTTTACTCTCGGGAGGCCGATTTGAGTTCGGGGACCCGTATGAGGGTAATTCTCGAAACGGACAACATTTTGGAGTGGCCACACATACCGGGAGCCATTTTGGACCAAAACAGGATTTTCGACAAAAATTGGAAAATAATATTATTTTAATGCCGGAACTTCGCAGTCGATTTCCGGGGGCTTAGAAAATGAATTTCGCAATTCCGACGCCACATTATGTTGGCCACGCCCATAAGGAACGCGTTGGTGCGAAAAATGGAATTTCGCCCCGGGACCGGAAAAAGGACAGTCCCGCCCCTAGCCCGGTTCAGGTCCGAATTTCGGGGTGTCGGTTCGGGATATTTTCAGACGCAATTATTGGTACTATTGACCGAATTACCCCTGAATTATTTAGGTTGAATGAATTTGGATCGTCGGATCGAAGGATAAAACGGGAAATCGCACCGATCGGCGACACGTGTCGCGATCAGTCCCCCATTTTTGACCAGCTTTGACTGGATAAGACTCACTCTCTCTCCTCCCTCAGCCCATTCAGCTCAGCCTCTTCTCTCTCCTCTTTCTCTCTCCCGAAATCCTCTCTCTCTCTCTCTAGCTCACTCTCGGCCAAAGCTTGGCCGGAGCTATTCCGGCCACCACGAGCGGCCGCCGGCGACGCTGCAGCACGTCCTCGCCACCACCAGACCACTGTTGAAGTTTCAGCTCGGTTAGGCGTCGTTTTCCCCCATTTTCAGCCACTTTTCTCTCTCTCGTTTTCTCTCTAACTTGCTGTTTTGGCCGCCCGGGCCTTCGCCGGAGCTCCGCCGGCCAAACCACCACCACAGGCCTGTCCCCGGCCGCCGTACGACCCATCCCAGCCGGTCCGTACAGTGTCCCGTACGGTACTGTTCACGCCGTACGGATTTACTGTTCACGGGTACTGTTCACGCCGGGGACCGCCGCCGGTAACACTGTTCATCAGTGGCTGGCCGCTGTTCCTACGTCGTCCCGGGCCTAAATAATTGTGAGTATAATTCCTAAACCCTGATTAGGACTATCGGTACTTTTTCTAGACCGGTTTAGGTAGGATCGGTGTAATCGGGACAGGGTTAGGCGATTCCGGTACTGGTTTCGGGTGAGAATATTGATATTAGTAATTTCATAAATCCTGAGTAGATTAATGGAATTATATAGAATGCACATTAAGTCCGAATTGAGGGATTGATAATTACTCATAGGACTGGAGGTAGTACCGGGGATTAATTAGACCGAGTTAAGGGCTAATTGCATGGTTGGGATTGCCCAAATTGATTGACTTGGTGTTGATTGACATTGTTTGGGGCCAATCTCAACGTTGTTGTGTCGAATGTGTCACGTGCGAATTAATCGAATTTATTATCGATTATAAAGTATAACTATGGGCCGCATGGTATTAATTGGCTAGTTGTGCACGTGACTGTGAGTAGGCACTATGTGATAGTACTGAATTAAATGAGTGCCTGTATATGTTGAATGCTCATGGCACGTCGTTTGACATTGCATGAACAAGCATTCCGTATGCTGGGAATGAAATATGTACTGACGATATGCGGGAATGCGTGCCTGGCATGAGCATGTGATCACCATAATTGCCCGATGCGTTTACGCCGGGTTCAGATAAAATTTGGGCTGCGTGCCGTGTGATCACACTAAGGCCTTCGGGTCGAGCCTTCGGGTCGTTCCCGGTTCGTCCGGAAGACGGCATTGACCGTGAGGAGATCGGTGTTGCGCCTAGAGCGTTTCGACGCGGGCTAGAGACACTGGGCCAAGAACGCTATATGCGGGCCATGAAGTGTAGAATTGGTCTTCGGATCGTGGCCTTCGGGTCGGGCCTTCGGGTCGTGGTCTTCGGACCGGGTCTTCGGATCGTGGCCTTCGGGTCGGGCCTTCGGGTCGAACATAAATTAAAAATGAACGCCGAGCTAGTGTGCCGTGTGATTCAGATTGAGAAATTGGCACGTGATTGGCATTTATCTGCATATGATTGAGTTAATCATTAAATAAATGCACGTGACTCGGTGTTTTAATTGAGGCATCATCATGGTTAAAATGAGCACGTGTGTGCCGTAAATATATGTATTTCATTAAATTGTCTAACCTGCAGGGTTCGTACAATTATGGGTTTAGGCCCGAGGGCCTAGGCCATTGTTTGTATTATATTGGTTGTTGGTCAGGAGAATTGTACGTTAGCCTAGCCTAGGTTTAGGGGTCGTACTTACTGAGATGTAATCTCATTGGTTTTTAAACCAAACATTTCAGACCCCCATCCTTGAGAAATGCCGCAGCCGCCACCACTTTTTGGGATCCCGACACGCATCGAATGGTTTACAAGCATTTTCCCTTCGGGTAATGGAGAGGCCTATATTAGATATAGATCCGTGGTGTCAGTAGACATTGGAGGGCCTGAAGAACTTACTCAGGAGTATATCGCCTGGTGTCATGGGGATGATGATGGACACATAGGTCCACCTCTTAGGTCATTCGATGCACCTCTAGATGAGCATGGCTTGATGGCACCGATTATAGCCGACGGCGAGGTGATTGACCCCGAGGATGAACCCATAGGAGAAGCCTATGACTCTGAGTTAGATGGTGAGCCCCAGGTGGTAGCCGAAGACGAAGATCAGTGGCTTAACGACGATGAAGATCTACCGGACGCCATGGAGGTTGATGACGCTGAGGATGGTCAAGTGGAAGAAGTAGGGGAGGACGAGGAGGTAGGGATATATCTGGATCCCGAAATAGATTACGATTCTGATGAGCTGAGAGCTCCAGTCTGGGATATGGACTCGGAGGAGTCTGAACCTCAGGCTAGCTCTCAAGAGGAGTCTGAGCCACAGGAGAGCTCAGAGTATGATTCCTCGGGATCGGATCCCGACTGGATGCCCTAGTTTCAATCCTAACCCCTAACCTCTAGCGACTCTTTTTGGAAAAGCCCTCTCTCCCTAGTTAGTGTAACCTAACCCTCTCTGGCAGCCAAGCCGTTTTTGATGTAACGGCTGCGTGTGTCGGCTTTTGTTGTAAATTCTAGTGCGGCGTGTTTTATGGCATAGTTATTGTATATATATGTTGTAAATATTTTCAAGGTTGTAAATAATTTTCTAAGGCAATGTAATAAGTTTGTTTAATATCTGCCTTGATGAGCTTGTTTGTAAATTCATGGTTCTCATAAATTTTTGTACGGGTGTATATATAGATATTTATATATACGAGTCTTCCGCATGTGTTTGTTCTCTGATGGTTGGGTCGGCAATGCAAATCCTGGGCGCGTTGCAAATAGAATGACCAAGGGCGATGTTTACTAACCGAGTAGGTCGGGGCGTGACATGGAATATAGCATCTATATGTTCCACAGGTGATAGAGCTGCATATCAATGATCCTTAGCTTTGGGGACCACATAGTGATAGTAGATACAACTTGCTCTTTTTATGTGTATATGCTTTTTTCCATCTTCACTTTTTTATCACGAGTAGGAGGTCTCTAAGTCGATGAAGTAGCCATGATGCAGCTGATCTATTGTAGGTAATGGCAACTAGAAGTCCCATTGTAGACTTGGCAAAGCTTTAACATATTTAGGCTGATTCCATAAGTCAAAGCTGAAGGGGAAGATATGATAGGTTGATCAACTTTGTTATTTTTGTTAGCAATTTGTTGGGACCAGTGGTTTCATGAGGCAGCTCAAGCATTTTGTGTTAATCTTTTGATATATATGAGCTGAGAATTAGATAATTAGTTTGAGTAGAATGAGGCATTCACATGTTACTTAGAGAACCAAGTAGAATGGGGCATTCACATGTTTAGATACATTCTTTGCAGATCATGCTACTCATCATCTGGTCATCGATTCTATTAGCTTATCAAAAGATGCATGCTTGTGTCATATGATGTTCCATTCGAGCTGATTCTTCAAATTGTGATCTTTCTTATTTCAAGTGGTCCACAGCGATGCCTATATGCTTGATGCTGGAATGAAGTGGAAAGTATTGCCTCTTATGCCAAAATCCAACTCCCACATAGAATTTTCTTGGGTGATTGTAAACAATTCCATTATCATCATGGGAGGTACCACTGAGAAGCATCCAATAAACAAGAGGATGATACTAGTCAGGGAGGTCTTCTTGTTTGATTTGGACTCACTAGTACGATTTCTTCTATCTCGTTGAATATGAAAGATTGATGATGCAGGCAGGTGAAAAACCTTTCCTATCCAAAGTTTGACGAAAAGCAAAAAAAGATTTGCCATTTGAAGTATATTCTAATGCAGTACTTAATGTTCTATTACTTTTGCACTTGTATGGTGATACATTTGTGGACTGTCATGCTTTGTGGCAGAAATGGACAGTGATCGGGAAGCTTCCTTACCGCGTCAAAACTGCAATCACAAGCTTTTGGGACAACTGGATGTACTTTACATTGGGGCAGCGGGATCGAGGGCCAGATAATCCGCAACCTAAGATGGTCATTGGAGACATGGAGGACCAAATTGAGACTGATGCGAGTTGTGTGAAGTCAACCCTTTGAAGCATTGTCTTAGCTTAGATTTTTTTTTTCTTTTTCGCACACATTTTCTCTAGGCCGGGTATTTATAGTGTTTCTCCGACTCCATGTCGTTCTATGGAGTCTATGCCGATTTTGGCACATCATTTTAATCTTTACAGTGTTGGGGAAAACAGAAACTATAGGAAGGCTCAAAATTAAGTTTGTGAAATTATTGAAACAAGCAGATCTTTTGGCATTAAGTCTACATAAATTCTTTCTGCATCTTTACAGTCATTTACTCTCTCTCTCTCTCTCTTTTACAGAAATTCTTTCTACATTTTTACAGTCATTTACTCTCTCTCTCTCTTCTACAGAAATTCTTTCTGCATCTTTACAACCATTCTCTCTCTCTCTCTCTCTAAGCTTACTGATTACTGTATCATCCGTGATATAAGACAAACTCAGAACATCTTGGGTAGCCACTAGATACCAAACTTATTCCATCATCTTCCTCTAAATCGAGCATGGCATCATCAAAGGTAGATGCTTAACAAAAATAGAAACAAATTCCAATGGGAATCCACATGCCATGATTGGTAAAGCATGGATAATGCCATGCTAGATTCTTGTGAGGACAATTTAGTGGCTAAGATCTTGCCATCCATATATTCATTATAGCACTCAAAGAAAGGCTGCAACCAACGTTACCAAGTCTAAATACCGAATAGATCCACAATATGAAACTGAAGAACCAGATTGTGGGATTATACTGAAGACAAAGATCAAAGTGTGTTTTGCAGACCTACTCCACAGAGTTGATATGAATTGAAGATCTCGACGGCACATTCATTCACAATATCAAAATGGTAAATCTATCAAATTATGTGAGTACTACATATTTGGGGAACCACCAACAATTAAGCCCAACCAAAAGAATAACTATACAACGTCGAAAAACAAGAAAACCGATATTATCCGCATCAAACCACTCTTGGAAAAGCTTGCATTTTCTGAAGCTTCTGTCATTGTCCATCAGTCTTGGCATGTCTAGTAAATCTACCTCAAATGAGGCTCAGTTCATACTCGCCTGCCATTGTAATGTATCTCACCTAGGGAAGAGCCTAGTAGCCAGTCTTCTCAATAATCTTCAGGTAACACACCTAAAACAGCATCAAGGATAAAAAATAAAATGGAATGAATATTCTGCTTTGCTTGTTGAAATAAAGGCTTCACTGCAGAATATGTCCAGCAATCTAAGAAACTAATAGTATATACAATAATTTTGAACAACGTAATGCTTGGATATTTTGGCATTCAAAGATCTGTACGTCTTCTCATGGCAAACCTTATGATTCTTACTAAAAATAGTCGTGAAGAGACTTCATCTAGGATTTGATATGTCCATGCCAACCATTTTTTACTAACTAATCTTACCCTTCTCCTTACATCATTCTTTCTCCAACAGTTAAGTCAAACCAGACCAATACCACGAATATATTGGAAGATTTGAGCAATAAAACATGCCTTATAGAGAGGCACTTGTATGCCAGAGAAAGTGAAATATGGTATCTCAAACTTCACTTGTATGGGGGCCTTCCTCTCAGGTGTTGCTGCTTCGGCTGTTATACTGGGTATACTGAATTCAGCCCTCAACATATACTCCTGCAAATTCAGTTTTGCAAGGAGAACCAAATGATAATGGAATGGCTAGAGATATATGTGTAACACAATTCTTTTAAAATGCAATGGTATAGACAGTCAACCCACACAAGTGAGAGGATACACAGCCATACCTTGCCACCAGGACAGGATTTTATTTTCTAGACAAGTGCATCATTTTCTCGTGCATATGACGCAGAACGCATTGAAGTTCGAACATTCGGATTCGTAGAATCAGCAGGAAGTGGCAACTCAATTTCAATGTTTGTAGCAGTACAATTTTTCAAATCAAACTTAGGATTATGATAAATCATTAGCAAGAAAAGCAATTATATAATCATTAAAAGAACAATCACCTGCGCTCCTTGAACTGGCTCCTAGCTTTTACCATGATCTCAATACGACTTCTTGAATGCCTTTCTACTTGGGCTTCCACCCAGATAAGTGGCTTTACTTGAAGTAGAAAAAATAAATGCCTCTTTCAGAAGACTACAAATGCAATGATAGGAAAATAACTAAATCAAAGTTCGAAGCAAACCTGAGTACTGAGTCTATACGTCATAAGGTCAAAAGATCCATCACGTGGTATAAAGGAGATTGTCCTATCATTTTCGAAGTAGGCCAAGCATACACACCTAATTCAACTCAGAGTTCAATCCAAAATCACAGATCAAACTGAGATGGACAAAAGAAAAAGGAAAGGAGAATCACCTTAACAAGCAGTTCAGCCAACATAGGAGCTAATGGAGTTAGACAACTTACTGAGGGAACTTTATGTCATCCAAATCAATTGCCTTTCCCTTTGTTGTTTGACCTTGGGCCTTCAATAATACTCTATCATTTAGGCCAAGCTTGCACTCTGGCATACCACTGTAGAGAGAAAAATCAATCGAGTTAAGAATCTATAAGATCACACTGAAATATATGTCAAAAACAAAAAGAACAGTCAAATGGAGCAGAAACAACAGATTCCTGTTCCTGCTCCTGTCTTTGTAGAGTTAGAGTTTTTTTAGCTTCTCTTCCTTCTCTCATAAGTCACAGTTCTACATCCCAAAAGAGCAATAGGAAATCATGAATTTTTAAGATCCCCTATGTCAAAGAGGATGCAATATTCTGCTCTGTTGTCATCATCCTTGAGCTTCATACTCTTTCTCTGGTTTGCCTATTAAAATGCTTGACATGGACGTCCAGGCCTTCCAAAAAGAGAGCTCGTAAACTTGTAATGACTAGTTTCTTAGAATCTTAATGCTATACCCTTGCAACAACCTAGAGGTTCCTATTTCACTTGCGCCCACTGTCATCCTTTAATTACACTACGAGTTGCAATAAATTTGTGAAGCTACCGTCCACAAATCCTTCCACTTTCCATTCTTCTAATGAAATGACCAAGCCAGACTATGAAACTTATTTTTGAAGTAAATGTAAAGTGTTTCACCAAACCAATAACTTGATACAGAGAGTTACAGTTGTGTTGGTTCCAAAATACAGAAACCAAATTCGGTCTGATTGGCAAAATACATTCAACCAAATCCTTTGCCACAAGCTTAGACATGCCAGAGAGCATGATCAGATGATTAGCAAGCCGAAAGGGCACAATACATACTAATTCACATTAATGTTGATATGACAAGCTCAACTTCTGCCGTTACCAAACTTCATGATCTTACTTGAGTCCAAAATTAGAAAAACTTATGGTAATGTAAATCTTGACATAATTATGGTAAAAATGAGCAACTTCTTGCTGCGAGAAGAGCTAAAATACTTAAATACATAGAACCAACCATCAGACATTTCAAGCATCGGCAGAACAGGCGTGGTGAATAGATGCTACTTTAAAGATTACTGCTGAAATAAGGGGGAAAAAGACAATAGCATTTTATAGCATACATACTGCACAGCGCAGGAACACTATCAATCTTCAGTAGATTCAGGATTGGAGAGCGATTGCTGTTTTTTAACTAATCAAAGTACAATACCTCAGAACAAAATTTATGTTTACTATTTCAAAACCAGAGTAAAAATATTAAAGCGGTTCCGTCTTCACTGTGAAAAATTCTGTGTAAATAGTGGCAAATATTACATTAGCAGGTCTCTCGTTTGCCTATTAGAATGCTTGACATGGACGTCCAGGCCCTCCAAAAAGAGAGCTCTTAAACTTGTAAAGACTAGTTTCTCAGAATCTTAATGCTATACCCTTGCAACAGCCTAGAGATTCCTATTTTCACTTGAGCCCACTGTCATCCTTTAATTACACTACGAGTTGCAATAAATTTGTGAAGCTACTGTCCAGAAATCCTTCCACTTTCCATTCTTCTTCTGAAATGACAAAGCCAGATTATTAAACTTATTTTTCAAGTAAATGTAGAGTGTTTCACCAAACCAACAACTTGATACAGAGAGTTATCAGTTACAGTTTGTTGTGTTGGTTCCAAAATACAGAAGCCAAATTTGATCAGACAGGCGTCCATCGAACGAACTTCTGAAAAAACTTTTTGTAGCAATTCCTAGCCCCCCAGAACAAATACAATCTCTAAAATGCATCAAAATAATTACGAAAACATGCATTTTGGACACATCAATAACAGCAGTATAGAAGCAATGGACTTGGAATGCTTACATCATCCCAAACTGAGGCTATCTCCTCGGCCCAACGGACCTTCACTCTCCCTACGTCCATGATCGAATCCAACGGCTTGGGCTCCAGCGGCACGAAGCTGGTGGCAAATCTCGACGTTCTGCAGGAACCGAGCGCAGCCCATCTCAAGAAATCGCCCGGGATCTCTCGCTGCTGCGTCTTTTGGAGGTTCGATCGCGTTTGCAGAGTTGACACAGCGAAGCGGCATCTGGGGACGAAAGAAGAAGGGGAAGCAGCAGGAGATGCTAGTGACGGCGGCACATGGCGGAGAAGCTTCAGCGAAGAACTGATCCGTTGCGAAGCTCGCGACGACAAAAGCTGCATTGCTAAATGCTCGGGTTGCTCTTGGGATGGCGGAGGCGACGACGGTGAGAGGTTCGGGACCAGCTGCTCTTGGGCGGGCGAAGGTGACGGCGGAGGTCGGGACCGGCAGGCGGGCGGAGCTCGGGACCCAGTTGGTCTTGGGTGGGCGGAGGTGACGATGGAGATCGGGACCGGCGGGCGGGCAGAGGCGACGGCGGAGGTCAGGACCGGTGGGCGGAGATGACAGCGGAGGTCGGGGACCGGTGGGCGGGAGCGATTTTTTGAAAAAACAGAGAGAGATGTGAGGCTTCGTACGTGAGAAGAGAGCGTTTTCTCTAAGGAGATAGGGAAGGAGGAGGCCCCACATAAATTAAGAGAGAGAGGGGGTAGAGACTGAGGGCGTAGATCCTTTTAGCGTGCAGAAGAGGGTGCAGGACTAAAGGGGAAAGAAGACTAATTTTTTGTGATAAAATCGCGTCCCGGCCCCACCGGCCGACGCCACGTGGATCACATGGCGCCTCGTGAGTGGTTAGAGATCATGCTGACTAGGCAGTCCGAGAACACCCAATATTTTCTCCAATTATTAAAGGAAAATGCTCAACTGGCGATATGAACTATATTTTCCAAGTACTGTGCTGTTCATAGATCAATAAACAATTCTTGAAAGGCATAACCAAAGAAAGCGGAACAATTTTCAGAAAAGACAAGAATTCAATTTAAAATCCTGCATATACAAACAGACAATGACCAGTATCGCTCGAAACGGTAGTGTAAAGATTCGCTCCAACAAACTAGCTTGGAAAGAGACATACATTGGAGAAATACGCTAGGCTCTATTACGTCCATGAAGTTTACTTCGTAGTGCCCCAAGCCTGCCAAGCCGCCCCGAGCCAACTGTTCTCTCTCTCTCGGGAAGAACAATTTTAGTTAACTAACAGCACAAAAAGCTCTTTGGAACAGCTTCAACATTCTCTTGAAATCAACCAAGACCAATAAAACCCTCTAAGGAATCCTATGACCCACTAGCATACACCCATTCCAAATTCTATATAAATGATTCAGAGGGCTTGCGAAAGAGTCGCAAATTACTAGCTATACTCTCAAACATACCAACACAAACAAAATTGAACAAGATCCAAAAGAACTACTGAGAGAGAAGTGAATGGGCACCACGGCAGCTGAAATGATGCTTCAGTGTGTCTTTGATGGAAGTGGGTTAGTAAATGATATGGAGATCGAGCATAGGCCATACCACCGCAACAGTGGTTGTGCGCTGCACAAGTTGAAATGAAGTCACTCGACTGCATGCTCCCATCATAACAATTACATGGGATAAAGAGTTAAATCTATCCACTTGACATGTATGTTAGCCAGCTAGTAAACTTCCTTGCTCTGTTTACTCTTCAATGCTCATGAGTGGTGACTACGAATCTATTCAGTTTCTCAACGATGGTCAACAGGAGTATGCAAAAGTTGTTAGGAATCACAGCATAAGTTTAACACCATATAATAGCTGCTCAAAAGAGGAAGCCAAAACATAATCTCTCAAACAGACCTAACTGGAATGAAGTTCGGTCAAAAGCTTAGGCCGGTTAGTTATGGCCGAGCCACCACATATTTTGATGCTCTACTTTAATCTAGTCAATCTGATTTGAGATTCTTTTTTGCACTCGCATTCTACATAGGAAACCTAACACTGGTAAAATTGGACAACAATAATATGTTGGACACAAATCCTCACCCAGTCAACCTAGATAAATTACGAATTTACTAATGACGTGTATTTAGTTTCGGCCTTTGAACTGCAAAATGGATGAGATGACTATAAGTTTACAATAACAAAAGAATGGTTAACTTAGTCATTCAACCCAAGACGAATTACAAATTTACTCGACTGTTGTATAGAACAAGTACTTTATAGAAACTTGGACACATAAAAGACCCATGAAATTGTGGTTCCAATCCCAAATCTTCCAATTTTATACAATGAAGAAGATGGTGCACTTGACTGTTCTTATCATGATTTAAAATGGGATCCAGACATGGACAAAATAGGTGATTCAGTGAACTCTCGAGTTGGTAGAAATTAGTGATCAACGACCATCTTAGTTCTTGGAATTTAATAAACTGTAATATGAAACTAAAAAAATGACAAAAAGTTTTATTTAACCTAAGTTCCTCACCAATATAGGCGATTCGGACTATATCTCGCATGCAACAACTAGAATAAGAAGCTGCGCCTTGCAAGGCGAAACCGGAGTAAGTGGACCAAAAATTTCCAGAAATGACAAAGTCAACATATATATATATATATATATATATATATATAACAGTCTCACAATAACAGAAATTTGTAAGTATTCACTAGGCCAACGAATTAGAAAGAGACATCTTACTGGAGAAATCAATGCGGGGTGTTAATAGCTTCTTAAATTTGACTTCTATTACTCTAAGCCAGCCGAGCCGAGCCACTTCTCACTCCTCTCTCTCTCTCCCCGACAGCTGGGAACCAACCAATGCCAAGGTCGCCTCTAGAGAACTCCTGCAACCCCGCTACCATACACCAGTCCCAAATTATATATAAATGCTTCCAAAAGATTGCAATTGATTCACAGCAAATATTCTCGAACACACCAAAAGAACCAAAAAATAAATTTAAAAGAATCATTGCAAGAGAAGAGAATGGCCACCATAGCCGCTGAATTGATGCTTCGCAGTGTCTTTGACGGATGCTTGTCAATAAATGATGTGGAGATCGAGAGGAGGCCACACCATCGCAATTGTGGATGTGCGATGCACAAGTTGAAAGGAAGTCGTTCCACCACTTGCTCCCATCATAACAACATATCGTTTTCGAGGAAGAAGTTACCTACTAATTGCTCCGTATTGGCAAAAGCCACCAAGTTCACTTCTCAATCTCGTGTTTGCAGTAGTTCTTCTGTTGGTAGCAAGGAAAGCTCATGACAATGGATTAGCATTGTCAAGTAAAAGATAGGTAGACACTGGAGGCATTGAATAGGAAGAATGATAGAAGTTTAGAAACAAGGAAACCATTCATTTTGTCTTATTTTTAGTCCTTACTCACTCCTCAAGGAACAAAATCTCCAGAGGATGAACAGGACAAGCTTCTTGGCGAGCTTCTTCCTATAATTCGGCCGTAAACTTGTTCTTCTCTTACTTTATTTCATGGAAAAGAGAGCTAAAGTTATCCATTTGGACATATTAGCCGGTCCCATACTTCTTTGCTGTGTTTCTACTTAGATACTCGTAAACTTTGACTAGGAAATTTCAGTGTCAGATTTATTTAGTTTCTCAATAATAAGCAGCAAGCGCACCTCAAAATATATTGCAACATTTTACAAGAAGTCCATTGAAATAACTTCCCTCTTTGTCTCAGAAATATTTCCAGATTTTCCAGTTTAACTATTACTTGAGACGTGGTTAGACACAAGAATACTCTGGTTTTTTTCCTGATATTTACAAGGTGTTGTTCTTCAAACAAGAGGAATAGAATCCAAAGGTGCTTTACAATGGAAGTAAAGCAATTACACGAACAGAGATGCAATCACACAGCACGGTTGCTCCTGTGCCGACACTTTCTGTACAAATTTGTGTGGCAGTGAAAACCATCAAATTTTCCAGGAAGAATTACACATTGCATCGCTAGCCATTCATCACAACCAAGTAGAACAGAGGATGCATGAGCAAAAAAGTCCATTATTGTGAAAAGTAATATGCTGACATGAATTTGGGCAAATAAGTATAGGTGCCGATTAAACAAGTTTTTCATAGAATACCCCTAGTACCAGGGAAAAATACTGACCAAAATAACTGAATGGCTGCTAGAAAATGACAGATGTGAAACCAATATACATACAAAACTTGGCCATTTCAATACATACCGTAACAACATTTCAAAGGATTCACTTGGCTAACCAAGTACTCAAAAGAGAGCCACTCTTCGGAGAAGTCTAAGCCAATATGAGATTCTACATATTGAAATGAACTACAAAAGCCATGTCCAGCCAAGCCAAGCTGACATTTAAAGCCATAGTAACGGCGCTCTCCTCGCCCCACCCCCACCCCCCCCCCCAATATTAAGGAATCAAGAAAACCCTCGAATAATCCGTTCTTAGTTAACTAACCAGACAAGAACATTCATGGCAAAATTAACGACATCTCTTGAATCCTGCCAAAAACTGAGGTCTCTTTTCTAGAGAACTCGTACACTTTGTAATCATCCATCTCTTCCCACTCCTATTTAAATGTTCCCTAAGGCACTCAACTGATTCACGACAGAAAACTTTAGACACACAAAATATCCTTGAGATCAAATTACCTACACATAAGAGCAAGCACAGTAGAACTCTAGCAGGAAGAAAGAGAAGAGCATGGCCACAATAGCAGCTGAGACGATGCTTTGGTCTGTCCTAGATGGAAGCTTGTCAGTGAATGATGTGGAGATCGAGCGTAGGCCATACCATCGCAATTGCTGGTGCGCACTTCACAAATTGAAAGGCGACCAGCCAACCGCTTGCTCTCATCATAAAAACATGTCATTCTTAAGAGAGTTATCCAGTAATTGCTTTTTGTCCATGGCAGCTTCCAAGTTCTCTTCTAATTCTTCCCTTTTCAACGGTTCTCCCATCAGTAGCAAGGACAGCACACAACAGCGAATTAGCTTTTTTCAGTAGATGGTAGGCATAATTTGGAGGCGTTTTTCCACTGGAATAGAACAGGAAGGTCAGAAACAGAGGATCTGTACATTCTTGTTTTGACCCTTCAAGTGCTCCTCAAGGCAACGAAACCTCAGAGGATTGATACCACCGGCTTCTTCTTCATCTTACTACTGTAAATTGAAGACTTTTATATATACACATTCTTCTATCTTGTTCTCTTTCACATGGGACATCAGAAGTTGAACTTACCAATTGAAAATATCAAGTCAGTAGCCCTTCCCACACAGTTGAGTCTCAGTCTCATAACCAACATTTTATTTCTCAACACCAGGGTGTAAGGGTGCTTCACACTAGGGAAACTAGACGACAACAATTTTCTTGAATCTTGGGCACAACCTCCAAACAACCTGGGATGGAAACGAGCCTATTGGTAGATCAACCAGGAACCATGCATTAAACTTTTTGTTTAACTGCTATTCTCTTTAGTCACTTGATTGAATATGTCCTTTGACATTCCTACAACTAGTCCTTAGGGTCCCCAATCCTGATCTAATTTTCTAAGCTTAGATACCGAAAGTTTAAGCTAAATATTGAGTTCTTAGGAGCATGAGCAAGAGCTTCGCTTGTTTTGGCATTCCACTGTCAGCAAAGGGAGATTGGGTTTACATGGGGAAGCTGCATCCAATGGCTAGTATTCTTTTTTCTCTCTCAATTTCCATCCTCAAACTAAGCATTTTTTAGTTTTGTCCTTAACTTTTTTCTTGCCTGGTGTTCCGGTTCATCGGGCACCACTCTGGCTTTTCCTTGGCTAGAAAGCTTTACAGCCGTGACAATTACGTGCCATGTAATATGACTTCAAATTGCTAGGGGAAAGTTTCACACTCGTAACTTTACACCTGTTGCTATTGAAAGAATTAGAAAATAATAAGGTATCTTCGCCTTTACAATGTTTGTTGAAGACATAGAAAACCCTTTAAACCTGTTGCTATTTATTTGTTCTAACCCAAACTCGCCATTGTGATGCCATAAATTCAGTTAAAAGAGCAAAATAGCTAATGTAAACTAAAGTTTTTATGGAAGTGTGACTACCATAGAACAAAAAACAGTCAAACCAAAACAAAGGAAATATATACATATAGACAAAACAGAGCCAGTTGTGCATATAACAACATTTCTAGGGATTCACTTGCCTAACGGATTCGTTAGAAAAGTTCAGAAAAGTCCGTTGAAGATATCTACGCAAATCCTTGAACATACACGCAACAAACTTCAGAAGCCATAGTCAGCAAACGCAAGTTGACTCTTACACGTGTGATACTATTAGAAACCCACGCAATTTTCTCAACAGGAGAGATATCTTGACCATCCTATCTTTTAGTAAGTTAGTGAAAAGCTGGAAAAGCAAAGGACATGTCACTGTGTATAAGGATTCTAACAAGTGCAAAAAGTTTAGTCGTGTGAAGAATATAAAAAAAAATTAAAACGTTTTATTCAACCCAACATCTCTCATATAGGACATGAATACAAACAAGGAATATCATCTATTGCCAGTTACTTCAATTAGAAATACTCCACTGGCGATTTGAACTATGTTTTACAAGCACTGTGCTGTTCATAGATCAAGAAACGATTGTTAAAAGGCATAACCAAAGAAAGGGAAACAATTTTCAGAAAAGACAAGAATTCCATCTAAAATCCTACGTATACATACATACAATCACCAGTTTCACACAAAACAGTAGTGTAAAGATTCGTTTTAACGAACTAGCCTGGAAAGAGACATATATTGGAGAAATGCAGGCAAGGCTCCATTACGTCCTTGGATTTCACTTCTTAGTGCCCTAAGCCAGCCAAGCTGCCCCGAGCCAACTGTTCACTCTCTCTCTCTCTCTCTCTCTGGAAGAACGACATTAGTTAACTAATGGGCCAAAAAGATCTTTGGAACAGCTCCAGCATGCTCTTGAAATCAACCAAGATCAATGAAACTCTCTAGGGAACTCCTATGACCCACTAGCATACACCCAATCCAATTTCTATATAAATGATTCAGAGGGCTTGCGGAGATTCACAAATTACTAGCTATATTCTCAAACATACCAACACACACAAAATTCAACAACAAGATCCAAAATAACCATTGAGAGAGAAGCGAATGGCCACCATAGCAGCTGAAACATGCTTCGTGCACCTTTGATGGAAGTTTGTTAGTAAATGATGTGGAGATTGAGCGTAGGTCATACCACCGCAACTGTGGTTGTGTGCCGTACAAGTTGAAATGACGTCATTTGACTGCTTGCTCCCATCATAACAACATATCATTTCCCAGGAAGGAGTTAATTATTGACCAACTGCTCTTTGTCCGCAGCAGCTTCCAAGTTCTCATCTCAGGCTTGCGTTATCAGTGGTTCTTCTGTTAACAGCAAGGACAGCAAATGACATTAAATTAGCATTTTCAAAGTAGATGATAGGTATGAATTGGAGGGATTGGCTAGGAAAGAAGAAAAGGTTAGAAACAGGGAAGGTATTCTTTTCGTATTTCTTGTCTTTACGTGCTCCTCTATGGAGAAAATCTCCAGAGGATAAACAGCACAAGCTTCTTGCCAGATTCCTCCTGTAAATTCTGCCGAGTTCTATTGCAAACGTATTCTTCTCCTTATACAATTACATGGGGTAGAGAGTTAGATCCATCCACTTGACATATATATTAGCCAGTTAGTAAACTTCCTTGCTCTGTTTACTCTTCAATACTCATGAGTTGTGACTACGAATCTACTCGGTTTCTCAACAATGGCCAGCAAGTGTATGCAAAGGTTGTGGGGTATCACAACAGAAGTTTTTTTTTTTTTTGGTAAGGGATCACAACGGAAGTTTAATACCACATAATAGCCAAAACATAATCTCTCAAACATACCTAATTGGATTGAATTTCACTCAAAAGCATAGGGCGATTAGTTATGGCCACCACATATTTTTATTGCTCTACTCTAATCAATCTGATTTGAGATTCTCTTTTGCACTCGCATTCTACATATGAAACCTAACACTGGTAAAACTTGACAACAACAATGTCTTGGACACAAATCCTCACTCAATTAACCTAAGATGAATTACTAATTTACTAATGAGCTGTATTTAGTTTTCGCCTTTGGACTGCAACATGGATGAGATGACTATAAGTTTACAATAACAAAAGAATAGTTAATTAATCGTTCAAACCAAGATGAATTGCAAATATACTCAACTGTTCTATAGAATAAGTAATTTATTTAGAAATTTGGACGCAGAAAAGACCCATGAGATTGTGGTTCCAATCCCAAATCTTCCAAATATACACAATAGAGAAGATGGTGCATTTGACTAGTCTTATCATGATATAAAACAGGCATAAATGTTCCAAGACGTCAACTATATGGAAAACAGATATTATCCAGACATGGATAAAATAGGAGATTCATTGAATTCTCGGGTTAGTAGTGGCTAGGGTCCAATCACACTACAAGAGCAGCGAACAAAATCCTTCTGAAGTTAGGGTTGAAAGAGTTCAAGTTCAGAGGGGTGATGCTCAAAGAACCTGCAACAATGCTGCCCTCCAAAAGACAACAGTGACCAATATCCATCTTAGTGTTAGGATTAAGTGCACCAACACGATGAAATAGAAAGTAAATGTGAGAAACTGAAATTGAAAAACAAGGTTATCCTTATTCACCCTCAAACTGGGGCTACATCCAGCAAAGAAAGAGATTTTATATACTCAAAGCAAGACCCTCGTGCCTTCCTATCGATAGGGAGTATGAACCACACCCTAACACTTAGTTCATGGAAACTTAATAAAAAATCTCTAATATGAAACTAATTAAAATGACAAAAAGTTTTATTTAACCTTAGTTCGTCAGCCATACAGGCAATTCGGACTATATCTTGCATGCAACAACTAGAAGAAGAAACTACTCTTGCAAGGCGCAACTGGAGTAACTGGACCAAAAATTTCCAGAAAAGACAAAGTTAACATAGATTACTAGATATATATATTACCAGTCTCAGAATAACAGATATTTTGGTATGTATTCACTATGCCACCGAATTAGAAAGAGACTTCTTACTGGAGAAATCAATGCAGGCCGCTAATAGCTTCTTAAATTTGACTTCTAGTACTCCAAGCCAGCCGAGCCGAGCTGAGCCAAGCCAAGCCAGTAGATCTCTCTCCCTCTGTCTCTTTCTCCACCCCGACAATTAGTAACCAACTAATACCAATTAAGGTCGCCCTCTAGAGAACTCCTACAACCCACTACCATACACCAGTCCCAAATACTATATAAATGCCTCAAAAAGATTGCAAATGATTCCCAGAAAATATTGCCAAACACACCAAAAGAGCCAAAAAAGAATCACTGCAAGAGAAGAGAATGACCACCGTAGCAGCTGAATTGATGCTTCGTGGCGTCTTTGACGGATGCTTGTCAATAATGATGTGGAGATCGAGAGGATGCCATACCATTGCAATTGCGCATGTGCGATGCACTAGTTGAAAGGAAGCCGTTCCACCACTTACTCCCATCATAGCAACATATCATTCCCCAGGAAGGATTTACCGCCTAATATCTCTTTGTCCATAAAAGCCGCCAAGTTCACTTCTCAATCTTGTGTTTGCATTAGTTCTTCTGTCGGTAGCAAGGAAAGCTCATGACAATGAATTAGCATTGTCAAGCAGAAGATAAGTAGACACTGGAGGCGTTGTAGAGGAAGAATCATAAAAGGTTAGAAACAGGGAAGCTATTCATTTTGTCCTTTCTTATTTCTAGTCCTCACTCACTCCTCAAGGAAGAAAATCTCCAGAGGATGAATAGTGCAAATTTCTTGGCAAGCTTCTTCCTGTGAATTCGGCTGAGTTTTAATGTAAACGCGTTGTTCTCCTTATTTTCTTTCTTGGAAAAGAGAGTTAAAGTTATCCATTTCAGACATATTAGCCGGTCTGATACTTCTTTGCTCAGTTTTGCTTGAATACTCGCATATTTTGACTAGGAAATTTCAGTGTCAGATTTATACAGTCTCTCAATAATTGGCAGCACACGCAACTTAAAATATATTGCAACATTTTACGGCATTTTCCCTGATCATCACAGTGACAACTATTATGTCAGCGATTTTCAATAGCAAATAGAGACAACTAAAGAAAACACTACAAGAGGTCCATTGAAATACTCTGGTGGCGTTTTTGCTGATATTTACAAGGTTTTGCTCTTTGAACAAGAGGTAATAGTATCCGAAGGTGCTTTACAATGGAAGTAAAATGCAACAAGTACGGACAAAGAGTCAGCATAGAGCCCTAGATGTTCACACAAAAGACCATCAGTTCCACCATAATGAACATTTGCAAGCATCCACTTTGCTAACGAATTGGTCAAAGAAAAATACATCCCTTTGGTCAAATCTTGCCTGAAGCAAATCATTCTTGGATTTTGTATTTTACTGGCCAGGGCCATTACAAGCCAAGCCAAGCGGCTCAAGTTTCTCAAACTCCAAAGTTACCCCCTCCAAAAGGCACAGGACAATTAGGAATCAAGACATCATTGCAATTTCAGCTAATTAACTGGCCAGGAACACTAGAAAGAATAGTTTTTAACTCCTCAGAAATTCCGCCAGCATCATTATCTTCTCTTGAGAACTCCTAATCCCAACGACCAAAATCAAGTTCTACTTCAATCAAAATGCATCCCAAACCATGCAAAATATTTGAAAATTTAAAGAAAGAAATCAGGCATGATAAAAAGACCCTAATTTAGAACAAGTTTTTGCTCTCCTCTAACTGCATTCGGAGAATACATAATGAAAAGGACACCGTCCCTGAATTTCAAGATATATTGTAGCCAATTCAGAGTTGTTTCAGGGCATGCACTGCCTCTTAAATTTGTCATGATGTCAACCTGGAGTGCGTTTACTATTATGGGACAGTATGGTGCACATAAAGTATCGAATACTGAAACTGCCGCTGCTAAAAAATATCATACACTTAGGATCCCATGCTTTGATACACATTATTGCCAATTATTTCTTATTTTCCTTTTAGTAACATGAATTATCCCTTTCACCATGATTTTGTAACAGACAGCAACGCCTATACATCAGGTTGCTGAAGCAACATTAGGTATGCGGGATTTGAAGCTCACGGAATAACAACTCCGGGGACTTGAGGATCACTTATTGTAAGATTGTGTAGGACAATTGCCAGCTGTTCTAAAAGTTTAAACTGTTAGATGAAGACGTGATTTAATATTTAAATATTCTATGACTCTCCATCATGCTTAGTCTAGTCTTTTTGCCTAGTACTAAGCGTAGATATATTTAATTGCAGAGCCAAATGGGTATTGTGAGATTTTCGTGGGAACTCTATCAATCGTTCTAAAAACTTAAGCTATTAGACGAAAACATGTAAAGATTTAAACTCGGGATCTTCGACTCTGATATTAGGTGAAGATTTTGTAGAACCACTGCTGACTATTCTAAAAATTTAAGCTATTAGATGAAGGCGCGATTTAATAGTTAATTATTTTATCACTCCCCCTCATACTTAGTCTGATCTTTTTGCCTAATTAAGTATGGAAATATGTAATTGGAGATGCAAATAGGAGCTTAGAAAGATTTGAACTCAGGACTTCTTGCTCTAATTCCATGTGAGATTTTGTAAGATTACTATCAACTATTTTAAAAGCTTATGTTATTAAATGAAGGCAAGGTTTAATATTTAATTATTATATCGTTGATGACATCATTTTCATTCTTCTCAAGTTAACCGAGTTTGCCGGTCAAGATGTGATCATGATAACTTCCTCCAATAGGGAAACATGTTGGAATGTGTTACTTGCTAGCTATAGAATTAGCTGTCATAGCTATTAATTAGTGTTAGTTGTCATCCTACTATCAACTATCTGTTAGCTATCAACTACCTATTAAATAAGTTTGATCTCTAACTAGGTTCCTGATGTATATAAGTAGAGACTTATTGTAACAACTAATACATAGGTCAGAATTTTTTCCTTTAGCATGGTATCAGAGCCCGAAGGTCCTTTATCTATTTACCTCGGGTGATTTTTTTTTGGTCTTTCCCTTTGATCGTTCGATCACTATGTCAAAAGAATCATCAACTGCCCAATCTAACCACCCGTCACTTCTCACAAAGTCCACCGAATCTCATCCTATTCAAATCACTTCTATAAAGCTGAATGGAGATAACTTTCTTTGGTGGTCTCAATCCGTTCGAATGTATATACAAGGCAGAGGAAAGATTGGCTATCTGACTAGAGATATTGCAGAAGCAGCGACAAATGACCCCACTTGGGCTGTCTGGGATGTAGAGAATTTGACGATTATGACGTGGCTGACCAACTCCTTGGAAGAAGACATTGGTGCAAACTATCTAGGTTATCATACTGCCAAGGAACTCTGGGATGCTGTGTGTGAGATGTATTCAAATTTGGGTAATTAATCTCAAATCTACGAGTTAACCTTGAAACTGGGGAAGATATGATAACGAGACAAAACTGTCACGAAATACTTTCACTCTTTGAAACGTTTGTGGCAAGAGTTGGATTTATTCAATGACCATGAGTGGAGGTGTATTAAAGATGGTAATCTGTACAAGAAAATTGTAGAAGCAGAACGTATCTACGCTCTCCTCACAGGGCTTCGAGATGGGTTTGATGGGGTACGCAGTAGAATACTTGAGAAGTAGCCTCTTCCACCTATTGGAGAGGTCTTCTCAGAGGTTCGGAGAGAAGAAAGAAGATAGGGAATAATGCTGGGCAAGGCAACTACTGTAAGAAAGGATGGATCATTAGAAGGTTCAGCATTGGCTACCTCTGAAGACAAGAAGAGCCGTGTTCCTGCAATAATAGTCTCCGAGGCGAATGTAAGCGCAATCCTTGCTAACTTGCGAAGATCAGATGGGAGACCCCCTATTTGGTGTGATGTCTGCAACAAATCCCGTCATACACAAGAGACATGTTGGAGGATTCATGGCCGACCAACTTCGTTCAACCGTGATAATTACCCATCTCAGCATGTGTCTCCTATAGCTAATGAGGCCACCGCATTCCCTTTCAGCAAAGAGCAACTAGACCATCTTCTGCAACTACTTCAGGCTAGATCCGTATCGGGTAATCCAACTGCTTCGATTGCCCACCAAGGTAGAAATCTAAAAACTCTGTCTTGTTGTTCGCAACCTATACCTTGGATCATTGATTCAGGGGCATCTGACCATATGACTATTATTCCATATTTGTTCACATCCTATGTTCCTTGTCCTGGCAACCAAAAAATTCGGATTGCCAATGGGATTTTTTCGTCTATTGCAGGCAAAGGATCAATTCTACATTATGATTCTATTACACTTCATAATGTAATGCATGTTCCTAAGTTAGTTTGTAACCTATTGTTTGTTAGTAAACTTTCTAAAGAGTCTAACTATTGTGTTGTCTTTCTTGCTTCCCTTTATGATTTCAAGGATTAGATCTCGGGGAAGACAATTGGCAGTGATAGGATGAGGGATGGCCTCCACTATTTTGAAGAGTTTGTCTTTGATAAAAAAGCTCAGGCATATAGAACCTTCAGTTCTTTCTCTATTCAAGAAAAAATTATGGTTTGGCACCATAGATTAGGCCATCCTAGCTTTGGATAGTTGAAACATTTGTTTCATCATTTGTTCAAAGGTGCGGATGTTTCTTTACTACACTGTGACAATTGTCTTTTTTATAAAAGTCATCGTACTCATTATAGTCCAAAACAGTATCGTGCATCATCACCATTTTATTTATTCCATAGTGATGTTTGGGGTCCTTCACCCGTGCCAACAAAAACCGAGAAACGATGGTTTGTCATCTTTATAAATGATCATACCCATTTATGTTGGACATACTTGATGAGTGCCAAGTCTGAAGTCGAGTCTTTGTTCAAAAAATTTTATCAAATGGTTGTGACCCAGTTCCACACTACTATTAATATCCTTTGTACCGATAATGGTATTGAATATTATAACCAGTATTTGGGGAGTTTTTTTAGAGAAAAAGGCATCCTTCACCGGTCAACTTGCCGAATTACACCCTAAGAGAATGGCATTACTGAACGCAAAAATTGCCATCTCCTTTAAGTATCCCGTGCCCTCAGTTTTTCAATGCATGTACCTAAATACTTATTGGGGGGGGGGGGGGAAGTTGTGTTAACAGCATCTTATCTAATTAATAGGCTGCCTACTCGGGTATTAAACTACACTATTTCCTTAGATTGTTTCAAACAAGTGTACCTCCACAGCCCGTATTTTTTTTATGCTCCTCTAAGGGTGTTTGGTTGCACTACATTTGTGCACCTTCCAAGTTAGTGTCGATCCAAATTAGATCCTTGGACTAAAAAGTGTGTGTTTATAGGGTATGCACCTAACCAAAGAAGTTACAAGTGTTACAATCCATATACTAGCAAAACTCATATCACTATGGATGTCACCTTCATAGAGTCACAACCGTTGTTTTCCAACAAATCTCTTAAGGGGAAGAATGTCGAAGTTAGTGAAGAGATTTTGTGGCACTCTCTTGTCCTTCCCACTCCTTTGTTAGAGTCTTGGGAAACACCTTTGCCAAATCTTGATGTGTTAAAGATAGGGGGAGAAAAAGTTCAAGATCACAATGTGATCAACAAGCCAAAGCTTCAGATTTATACTAGAAAAAAAACCTTCAAAAGGTTGCAGATCAGAACATTATCTTGGAACCTCATCTATCTACTACCTCGGGTGACGATTCCTTGCCTTCATCATCAGGTAATCCTAGTAGTACTTTTTTTTCCTTCATTCCAATCTCAAATTCTGATACTAAAACTTCAAATCTTGATATGCCTATAGCTCTTAGAAAAAGGGTTAGATCATGTACTCAGCATCGTATATCAAAACATGTATAATACCAAAAGTTGTCTTATCATCATAGAGCATTTGTGTCAAACATGTCTCACATATCTACTCTTAAAAATATCTAGGAAGCTTTGAAGGATCCAAAGTGGAAGATGGCAGTTGAGGATGAAATGCAAGCACTTATGAAGAATGGCTCCTAGGAATTGGTTGATGCACCAGAAGGAAAAAAGATTGTTGGCTATATTTTACTGTAAAATGTAAACCTAATGGGAGTGTTGAGTGGTATAAAGCAAGGCTAGTGGCAAAGGGGGGGTTCACTCAGAATTATGGAATTGACTACAGGAGACTTTTGCCCCAGTTGCCAAGATAAATTTTGTTCAGATTTACTATTTATGGCTGCTTTTTTTATTGGCTCTTACACCAGATAGACGTGAAGAATGCATTCTTGAATGGTGACTTGGAGGAGGAAGTGTTTATAAGTTTGCCACCAGGTTTCACAGAAAATGAAGGCAAAGTTTGCAGATTGAAAAAGTCATTGTACGAACTTCAACAATCTCCAAGAGCATGGTTTGAACGGTTCGAGAAGGTGATTAAACGGTTCAGCTATCACCAAAGTCAAGGGGATCACACTCTATTTGATAAACACTCGAAGGAAGGTAAGCGTACCATTCTAATTACCTATGCCAACGATATAATACTAATTGGTGATGACAAAGTTGAGTTGGAAAGCTTGCGAGAGAAGATGGTTGAGAAGTTTGAGGTTAAGGATTTGGGTGTCTTGAAATATTTCTTGGGAAAAAATTTTGCGAGATCCATGAAGGGCATATTTGTAAACCAACACAAATGTGTACTTGATCTGCTCAGAGAGACAAGTTTATTAGGATGTAAAGCATTGGAGACACCCATGGAACCAAATCTAAAACTTGAACTAGCCAAGGCTGAAGAAGTGATAGACCGAGAAAGGTATCAAAGGCTTGTTGGTCGACTTATTTACTTATCTCACACTCAACTTAACATAGCGTTTGCTATAAGTATGGTGAGCCAGTTCATGCACTCACCAGGGCCAAGGCATTTGTAAGGACCTCGGCCCCACCACGCTTCCGCTGCGTACAAATGGTATCAGAGTCGACTCCCGACCGCATGTAGGGCTACAGTGAGGACGCTGTACTCGAAGGAGGAGAGAATGTAACGACTCGGTCCGACGAGGGCGGGGAGTGGTTGCCAGGGTCCAAGGGCCTGGACAAGGAGCGGCTCCTAGCAGGCTTCTAGGATGGCAGGGGGGCATGTCTCTGTCCCACATCGCTTAGGGGGGGAGTCATGGGGTTACTTATAAGGCTTGGCCCCTAACCCTTGTGTAACGCGTTTTAAAACCGTGAATACTTAGTGTCCAAAGCGGACAATATTACACAAGGAGTGGCGCAGCAGAAGCGTGGTGGGGCCGAGGTCCTTACAGCATTTTGAAGCAATATATGGAATTCTACGCTACTTGAAGGGAAGTCCTGGTAAGGGTATAATGTTTGAGAAACATGGACATCTTGAAATTGAGGTGTTCACCACTGCAGATTGGACCAAAAGCATTATGGATAGGAGATCTACTTCAGGCTACTGCACATTTGTTGGTGGAAATTTAGTCACTTGGAAGAGTAAAAAGCAGAGTGTGGTGGCAAGGAGCAGTGCCGAAGTTGAGTTTCTGTTAGTAGCATATGGTGTCTGCGAAGTTATGTGGATTAAAGGTATCTTGGATGAACTACGGATCTTGAGTTCCATACCAATGAAAGTGTATTGAGATAATAAGGCAACAATCACAATTGCTCATAATCCCGTGTTACATGAATGGACAAAGCATGTGGAAGTTGATAAACACTTCATCAAAGAAAAACTTGATACCGGGCTGAATTGTATGTCGTATATTTTAAGTGATGAATAGGCTGCTGACATTGTGACTAAGAGACTACATAAAAGGCAATTTGACCGTCTAGTGAGCAAGCCATCTACAGAAGATATTTTCAAGCCAGCTTGAGGGGGAGTGTTGGAATGTGTTATTTGCTAGCTGTAGAGTTAGCTATCATAGCTATTAGTTAGTGTTAGTTGTCATCCTACAATCAACTATCTGTTAGCTACCAACTACCTATTAAATAGGTTTTATCTCTAACTAGGTTCCTGATATATATAAACAAAGACTTATTTTAACAACTAAAACGTAGGTCTGTATTTTTTCCTTCAGCAAAACGTTTTCTAGGACTCACTTAGCACCACATCTATAAGCCAAGCATCATTTTTTTTATTTAATAATAGTTTGTAATCACAAGAAATCAATTTCAAGAGCAAAGACCCAATCACACAACACAATTGCTCCTATATAGACACTTTTTGTACAAATTTGTGTGGTAGTGAAAATCCATCTAGTTTAGCATGAGGAATTCACACTTTGCATTGGCTAGTCATTCGTTGCTGCGGTTTTCGGCCTTCATTGTTGTCTATTATTCTCCAAAAAAAAATTTCCTCTTTACATAGCCTTCAAAGCTGCATTATTGCTCTTGTTTTCTTCCTATCCTTCACTCTCCAAAATGACCACATCCGAAACTGTTGAAAGTATTTCGTTGATAGGGGTATATTTGTTTATTTCCGTTATTATTTATGTATGGGGCAATAAGGGCGATATTATAATTTTGGCTTTTTGGCTTTATTATAAATAGATAGCTTGGGGACTACTGACCTAACCAAGCATTCAGTCTTTCAACATGGTATTAGAGCCAAGGTTGAACCGAAACACTCCCCCTAATCTCTTTTTTGTGTAGTCCTCTCTCTTTTCTCATCTTCCCTTTCTCCTACCGCAGTTCCTTCTATCCTTCTCCTTTGCTCTCTTTCACAGTGTAGGGTAGCACTAATGAGGTGATTTTTTGAATCTAGTGTCTACACTAAATCTCACCTCCATGAGATAACCTAAAGATTCGTTGCAGTCTGTGATAGGTAGTTCAATCTTTTCTACAATTTTTTGGATCTTCTTGTTTGAGATTATTTTTGCCTTGCCGCCAACCAACAATTATCTTGTGTGTGAAGACCAAAGTACTATAGTTCGTGGACCACCATATTTTTTTTTATTTAGATTTCTTGGGAAAAATCAAAATTATCGATTTATTTTGGGTTTCCAAAACCTAAAAAAATCGACTTTTTGCCTTCCCTTGATTTGATTTGGTTGATTTTTGGAGGACAACTTCAACTTACTACAAGAGGACTTCGATCCAATTTTTGGCCTCTTTTGGCTAGTTTCCGTAGTTCGATTACTCCTTTCACACTTTTTCGGGGCGAAATTTGAGACATTATTTCTGACAGTTCAGTTAAGAACCCTTCACCTATAGGAGATGGCCGTTCAGATTATATTACGTTTGCTACGATCTCTGTGATGCTTGACGGCACAAATTATTTGATATGGTCTCGATTTGCATTCTTGACCATTGTAGGCCGTGGACTAACGGGTCATATTAATGGCACTCGATGAAGCCGAATACACAAGGTAATGCTCAGGACAAGTGGATCTCTAACGACTCTTTGGCAATGTCTTTTCTGCTTAATTTGATGCAGCCACATATTGCAAAAGGATATTTGCTTCTTGATACGGTGGCACAGATTTGGTCGGTTGCAAGGGCTACTTATGGTCAACTTGGGAATGATGCACAAGTGTATGAACTTCGAAAAAGGGTTCATGACACCACCCAAAAGGAGATGACTATATCTCAATATTATGCTAAGCTTTGGAGCTTGTGGCAAGAGCTAGATCATTATGTCGATTATCAGCCAGCCAATGCTACGGACATTGCTGCATATAGGAGCCATGTGGACAAGATCAAAGTTTATGATTTCTTGGTAGGTTTGAATGTAGAATATCATCAAATACGTGTTCAAGTCCTTAGTCGATCTCTATTTCCTACTATGGAGCAGTCCTATGCACTGGTTCAATCTAAAGAAAGCCATGGAATAGCAATGCTCCATCCATCTATTGTAGATCGATCTACTCTACAAACTAACATTGGCACTATTGTCAAATCTGATTCATCCACTCAATCTGGTGATACCTTTAAAGAGGTTGCGAAGTGTAAGCATTGTCATAGGTCGTATCATACTAAGGCTACATGCTGAAAGTTACATGGAAAACCTGCAAATTTTGAAGCAAAAAGGGCACAGAGAAAGGCAAAAAACAAGGCAAATCATACAGAAATTATTCCTGCTGCACCTACTGCTAATATCAATTTATCCCATGAAGAACTTCAGGCATTTCGACGTTTGTTGAAAACTTCTGCTACTAGCTCCTCCACGATTGCCAATTCGCCTTTTCCTTTTGCTTTAAACCTAGCCACTTCAGGTATCTTTTTTGGGGGATTTAATACATCAGTTGTTTCCAGCCCATGGATCATTGATGCAGGTGCTACAGATCACATGACAGGTTTTTCTAGTCTCTTCCATAAATACACCCCCACTTCTGGCAACGACAAAGTTCGCGTAGTTGATGGAACCCTCTCTTCCATTGCTGGAAAAGGGTTTATCAATTGTTCTTCCACTCTTCCCTTGTCTTCTGCTTTACATGTCTCACCATTCTCTACTAATCTCCGTTCTATTAGTAGTTTAACTCGAGACTTAAATTGCAAAGTAACATTTTTTTCCTTCTTATTGTGTTCTCCAGGATCAGGTTATGGAGAAGGAGATTGGATATGGTAAATTGGATGGTGGTCTTTATCTGCTCAAGGGTAGTGGGGTTTCTACTTTGACTTTGTCTTCTATGCCTCATCAAGTTAATTTGACATTGACAAATCTTCACCAATGGCACTGCAAATTAGGTCATTCTCCTTTAGGAACTTTAGAAAAAGTTTTTCCTAGACTCGTTTAAGCTTGTAATAAAGATGAGTTTTTTTTGTGAAGCCTGTATTTTGGCTAAACAAACTCGTTCGACAAATCTATCTTCAAATAATAAAAGTTGTTTCCCTTTTCATGTGATTCATACTAATGTGTGGGGTCCTTCCCGTCATACTCCTATTTCCGGTCATCAATGCTTTGTCACTTTTATTGATTGTCATTCTCGTACAACTTTGGTTTATTTGTTGAAACATAAGAGTGATGTTTTTCACTGTTTTCAAATCTTTCACAAAATGGTTCAAACTCAGTTCAACACTACTTTGAAAATTCTTTGCAGTGACATTGGCACTGAGTACAATGAGGGTCAATTTTAACGGTATCTCTCTGATCATGGCATTATTCATCAAATCAGTCGTGTTGATACCCCGGCACAAAATGGTGTTGTCGAAAGAAAGAACCAACATTTGTTAGAGGTTGCTAGGTCTCTTATGTTTGCCGGTCATGTCCTAGCCCAGTACTGGAGTGATGCTATTTTAACCGCTGCTTATTTAATCAATCGGATGCCGACTAAAATTCTTGATTCCCGTGCACCTATTGATGTTTTACAAGGATTGTCGACTTTTATTCTTGACCCTAAAATTTTTGGTTGTGTTGTTATGCTCGTAACACCACTTCTAAGAGTAAGTTTGAACCCCGTGGTCTCCACTGCAGTTTTCTTGGATATTCAGCTACTCAAAAAGGGCATAAATGTTATCATCCTCCTTCTAGGCGCACCATTGTATCTATAGATGTGATTTTTCACAAGTCTAATTCCTATTATTATAAAGTAAAGGGGTGTAAATAAGTCATCTCGAATCAATGGATTTATTGTAAAATCCCTTTATGATATAATGCATTTTTATTACAATTTTTTTGGCTGATAAAAGAATTAAATGGTATAATTCTTTTGTTTTGTTGGTAGATTGGAGGATTAGAAACATGATTATTGCTTCCCAATTGGCTGTTTTTGCATTAATTGCTACTTCATGCCATATCCTTAATAGCAGGTTGGTTACACCTACAATCGAAATGGAAACCAAGCGTTTTGTGGTTCAAAAATACCAAATCTCATCTCAAATAGCTTATAACTGTGGTTCGCAGCATATTGTTGCTGCTCAGAATTTCCATAAACCAATATGAACGGTAGGGGGAAACATAAAACGGTCTAATATCGGTCATTATTGAGCATCTTCTGGCCAGAATAGGTAAAGCATATGATTCAGTGACTCATCCAAGAAAAAATGGGTCAAATGCTTCTGACATGTAATCCTTTGCTCATGCTCTCTGCAAGTACTAAATATTCTACTGTGCACTCACGGAAAAGAGCACAAGTGCACATGTCTAGCAATTAATTTTCAGAGTTAATCTTGTCTGTGTGCAAGAAACAATTAGTTCCTAGAGTGACAAATGACACTACTTGCACGGGGACAATTGATTGATACAAGCGCCTTGAAAGAAGCCTTGGAAGAAGGTCTAAGATATCATTACTATCTCCGCAGGTCTAAGATACCAAAAATCTTCATCCCTTGGAAGAAGCCTTTTGCGACCACTACTGCTACAGGAAGATAAGAAGGGATGTAGTCCGTCAGGAAGTAGTTTCTCATATTCACTCCGTTCACAGTAATTTATTACTGCTGACATTATGACTTTCCAATTCAGTGATGAGATTGGAAATGACTGCAGTTTGATATCCGAAAGATCGACATAAGTAATCAAGCAAATCCTGAGCCTTGCAGAACTCCCTCGCTGACAAATTCTGCGTCAATTTTATTGAATAGGATTTTGCACGAGCCATGAAATTTGGGAAGAAAGGCTATGGGAAGTTGAGTATTTTTAGTCATTTACTCATTGGGATCGGATTTGAGTAGGCTCATCAATGGGGTGAGATGAGTTCAAGGCGCTTGTATCATTGTCCCCATGCAAGTAGTGTCATTTGTAACTCTAGGAACTAATTGTTACAGCATCAAATTGTTTCTTGCACATAGACAAGATTAAATCTGAAAATGATTTGCTAGACATGTGAATTTGTGTGCTTTTCTGTGAGTGCACAGCACATTATTTGGTCCTTGCAGTGAGTATGAGCAGAGGATTACATTTCAGAAGCATTTGGCCTATTTTTTACTTAGCTGGACGAGTAATTGAATCGTAAGCTTTACCTATTCTCGCCAGAAGATGCTATTGAGGAAGAAATAACCAAGCAGTGTGGGAGTCTTCCTAGAGGAGAATTTGCTTCGAAAGCTCTGAGCCACAGCTTGATTGTGTTTGCTCATGATATGGTTGAGGTTACGCGACTAACCTCTCACTGTTCAGAATGTCTTATGTTTATCTTTTCACAGTAGAATTTGAGACCTGCACTTTGGGATTCTCTGATGTCCATGCTCTAAGTGAGATCTTTCCCGAATATGAGAATAGTCTATTTGTAGCCCCCAATACCGGAGGAAATAAAGTATGAACATTTGGGTGCTTCATAACACTGTATGCAACATACACATCCGGTGTGATGGTTAGACCTATTTAAAGTTCTTTAAGTCCAAAACTGATAGTTTTTGGCTTATCTTAAGGATTTTTCACTTCCTTTCTGCAAAAAATTCTCATAAGTCACTATGCAACTTCATTCCCTATGCGAGTTTAGTTGGAGTTATATCTGTTTTCTTGTTCAATCTCAAATGTGCATATCTTCTATTTTCATGTTTTTATATATGCACCAATTCATGCATTAACTTGCAATTGATATTAAAAGAACTACTTATATCTGCAGGCAGTTTCCTTCTCAAATTTGTATGCCCCTGAGCATCTGATCATCAATGTAAAAGATGCTGTGAAGTGGGAGAGCTTTATTGAGAATGCAGGTATAACTTGTGGATAGCATCATCACTGTGTTTGTACCTTTTTTTTTCACCGTCTATCATTCCCTTAATATCATGTCTTGTAATGTGTTGCTCCTAATTATGTTTTATGAATCGCCGGTATAAAGTCATCTTTCCATGATAAAACTAAATTATACTTCCAATATAGCTTTGAGCTTGCCCAACTTTGGCTGGAACCCCAATAAAGTCTTTCGACTTTTTAAAGTCCATGGGTTGGTTGCACTTCAAGATCTACTTTTTTCCTTCCAAGTTGGATTTAATACAAATTTACTATATTGAAGTTCAGTCTCACCTCATTTGAGTCCCTTTAGCCTTTCTGCTATGATGAATTTCTGAAATCCATAGTAAGCTTATTTAGATTTCTGTGAAGTAGATATGTTAATGGCAAGTTCCTAATAATCAATTTACTCAGTTTGCGCTTATTCATGAATATAACTCCTAGGTTCAAGAATTCCTATATATCTTTGCCGACACATTTTCATACATAATATCATGAAAAATGTATCCAAATTTTTTACTGCTAGTTGGTCTTGAAAATAGGTATGAAAGATATCTAAAAATATATCCAATTTTGTTTGTTGATCTGTCAAGGTATGGAACCAATTTTGACCAAGCGGCTAGGGAGAGTAAGAGTAAACGGCAAAAGGACACTATAAGTGTCATAACTTGTGTACGGAGATCACTTTGGTGCCATAACTTTTTTTCAGATCACTTTGGTGCCAAGTCGGAGGAAAAACGATCACTTAAGTGTCATAAGTTTTTTTTGGATCACTTCAGTGCTAAAATTTTTGAAAAACGATCACTTAAGTGCTAAAATTTTTTAAAAACGATCATTTAAGTGCTAAAATTTTTGAAAAACGATCACTTAAGTGCCAATCTCTGGCGAGCCACGTCAGCTTCAAAAATTAATAAAAAAAAATGCCACGTCGGATTTCCGGCGAAAAATTGTGTACGGCACTAGAGTTGGCACTTAAGTGATCGTTTTTAAAAAATTTTAGCACTAAAGTGATCCAAAAAAAAGTTATGGCACCAAAGTGTCCTCCGTACACAACTTATGACACTTGTAGTGTCCTTTTGCCAAGAGTAAACTGATCAAGAGAGTAGTCAGCAGTATGGATGGAGCCCAATAACTTCAGTATGCAGCTTTCGCTAGAAAAGAAAATATATGAAACATAGTGCCATGACTGCTGAGATAGTTATAAGATTAAATAATTTATTTTCTGGAGAAAAGTTGTTCTTTATTTTTGTTTTGCAATCTCTTATTGACTGGCCATCCCATGTTTACCACTTACAATCAGACCCTGAAGAATTGTTGAGGTATTTGGAAAGAGGGGTCAGGGGCTCAAATCTTCATTACCATAATTTTGCAGAGCAGATTTTGGTGAATTTTAGTCTTAAAAATTCCTCTCTTGTGCTAGTGCTATAGATAGATGATATTTGTGGTTGAGAATGAGTGCTAAATCAACAGCATCATATTTCACTGATGGCATGTGCTAGCTCTTTTGTGATGAACGGCTCTATCCTAAGGAATAAAGGAAGAAAGAAGGAAAATATTAAAAGCTTATCTTTCCTTTATCATGCAGGCTCTGTATTTTTAGGCCCGTGGACGCCAGAGAGTGTTGGAGACTATGCCAGCGGGACAAATCATGTCCTCCCGACTTCCGGTTATGCACGAATGTATGGCGGAGTGTCTCTCGACTCCTTTCAGAAGTACATGACAGTTCAGTCTCTGACAGAGGAAGGGTTGAGAAACCTAGGCCCATATGTGGCCGTTATGGCCGAAGTGGAGGGATTGGAAGCCCACAGGAGAGCTGTTACCCTTAGGCTTGAGGACATTGAAGCAAAGCAAGCTTCAAATGTCCAGTGAGTCCGTTGTCCTTCTCTCATCTCTCTTTGAATGATGCTCTAGATGGAAACTATTGTTTTCTAGGCATCCAAGCAATGGAGTCGAGTCTTTTGTACCCAAGTTATGTGTTAACGGTTTTTCATCTTCTTTTTTAGGGTTCTGATTGTACAAAGGAGGCAAAAATTTCTGTTATGACTAGATGGTAACATTCGATATCCAATTTAATTGGAGTAGCTGTGGGTGCTTACTGTCAGTCTTGATGCTCTGTTATCCAAACTCAAGCATGGAGAGATGTACCCACAATTGGTATGTCTTTTTATGAAACAAGTACTTTACAGTCTGAGTTTATGGCTATTGATGCAGTAGTTTTCTGGGAGTTCGTTGTTGGATGTTATCGATTTACCTCTTGGTATTATTCAGTACGAAGCTCGTACATCTAATTTCTTGTAGGTTTTGAGGCACTGGAAAGAAAACATCAGGTTAGCATTTGGGATGTCTTTTATTTGTCAAGTCGTGGGATAAACCCGAGTATGCAGAGCTTCTATTCAATAATTTCATGTCTCTGATCGAAATTGCATAGTTCAGCTTAAAACTGGATGTGTATTCATGCTATCTATGCGTCCTTTCTTAAGTGTTCTACTCATGTGGGAAGATTCTGCATGCAAAAGATGTGCTTATGGAGGGTCCTCCGCTGATTATATTTTGCTAGATGAGTACACAACACATGCATAATTGAGATCTACCAAAACCACCTTGTCTTTCAGTTTACCCCTTGGCTAAATCTGGGGTAGGCCATCCATGCTGTGGCAGCAATCATAGTGATCGCTTGAATATATTCTTTTGATGCATGGTTTATTACTTAGTATCTACATCATGTCTTCATTGGATATTTTCAGTGCTTATGGATGTTCTCGTGCTGAATAAGTATTGCTCCTTCAGGACATAACATTATCGTAAGCTACAATTACATGCCACTGTTTCTCCAATAGTTTTCACTCTCTGCTATGACAGAATTGTATCCAAATTGTGGCAGATATTGGCGAAGGTGGATAAAAAGCTTTCTCTTTATGCATTTACCTCTTTTTCATGGCATAATGGTGTTAGATAAGATTAAGGTCGTGTTTTTTCATCGATGTATTTCTACTCAGGTGTTGCCTAATTTATGGGATTCACATTTTTTGCAGATGATCCAGATTTGACCTTTGTGTAAATACCACATTCACAACATTCAAGAGCTTATCTTTTTGTTGATAGTAATGCGTGGCCACTTCGTTAGTGAGGTATAAGCTTCGACATGGTTTTGCAGGCTTGACGGGTTTACAGATTTTGAGGGAGTGTCCGTTTCTATCCGAACTCCAGCCCTTTGTTGCAGATTTTGTCACACTCATGGAATCCTTCCAGCACTAGCCTCAGCAGTGACTATAACAAAATCTGTTCCTAAAACAGCAGTTATTGATTTACCTTGTCTTTCCATCAAACCAGCAATTGTCTTTTAACGGTCCTATTTAGTTCTGGCAAATACTCCATTTGCATCCACAATGTCTTGTTCATATGAAATGTGGTTTTATTGAGAAGATCACATACTCCACCATTTTTAGTAAGGAATGGCTTTTGTCACTGTTCCGTGCTGTAACTCTTTGGGTCATTGGACGAATGAAATGTAAACTGGGTTATCTTGGACAATTTTAATGAAGCATTGTTGACCGGAGTTATGGAATTCCGGGACATTGGCCAGGTGCTCAGTGAGCCATATTTGGGAAGCATTTGAGAGGAAATAATTCCCTCGCCATCCTAAATTTAATGCTTCCTGGTTATGGAAGGGAATCGAAGCAACAAAGTCTATCTACCAAATGCTGTGTGTTATCGAGTTCGTAACGGGGCTGAAGTCGATGCTTGGCGTGATCCATGGAATTCCTTTGAATCAGAATTTCAAACCCCGACTGCTACCAGAAGTTGATACTTTTCGGCTAATTGTCAGCAGCGAGAAGCCTAACGGTTCTGTTCCTCGTTTCATAGTTCATGGAACTGTCATGTATCTATCACTTTTCTCACTTGAAACAGTAAAATACCTGCAAATTCATGTGCTATGATGGCGATGGCTTGCGGATCTGTGACAACAGAATCGTTGTCCATCACCTGAAGATGCGAAGGATCACTTGCGATGGAAAATTCGGCCTTTGTTAGCATATTTGAATGCACGTCTAGTATTGTTTGCTCCCTCACTTTTCTTAGCTTTGAAGACCATGAGAATGACACATGCCCTTTCCAAGCTTCTTCTCGTTTATTGTCTTCATGCTTGGTTGGCAATCGGAAATTCTATAACCATTGTCAGAATAAGTCTGAAGTGATTGTTTCCATATTTGGAGGGTATGCTGGCAATTAAGAGCCAGAGTAATATGACAAGTGAATTTCTTTTTAAACAATTTTTTCAGGTTTATTTGCATACGGCTCCTTTGTGCCACATTGGTGGTCTCTCATCAGTTATGGCAATGTTAACTGCCGGAGTTTGCCATGTCTTAATAGCCAAGTTCAAAGCTAAATCAGCCATTGAGCTTATGGAGAAACACGATGTCACCGCTTTGACCACTGTTCCAGCAATGGTTGCTGATCTAATATATTTCTTAGGTTATTTACAAAGAATGATCTTTAATGAGCAATTTAAATACCAACTATCATGTGTAGAGAGCATCGCCCGCTTACATGGCCTACGTTGAAAATTATGCTCTTCTAGTGGTACTTTGGCTTCCTAGTTTTCTTAGGGAGAAAGGACCATGGAAAGGAAAAGACTGCGTGAAAAAGATGATAAATGGCGGAGGAAGTCTGTCGATTGATCTCATCAAAGAAGCTGGCAACTTCTTTCCAAGAGCTAATATATTATCTCGGCCTATGGTGTGCATCCTCTATAAGCATATATGCAGTTAATTTCACTACTTCAATGCTAATTAGAGCAGTACTTGCTAGCAATGTGTCTTGAACTACTCTGCACATTAAGCTATTTCTTCTTCTTCCTTTTTTTTTTCCAATATGCAGGGATGACAGAGACTTGTTCTTCACTAACGTTCATGATTCTCGATGAACCACATTTCCGTTTTTCCTACCATCCCCTTCATTATCATGTCAGAACAAATCTCAATTCAGTTCAAAGACCAAGAAGCATTTGTGTCAGCAAACCGGCACCACATGTTGAATTGAGGACAAACAGTGATGATTCTATTGGCATTGGGAAAGTTCTAACCAGGTTGATGATTGTATACTGGGATCAATTTCCTGCATCAGACTCTAGCAGTCATTCATGGTTTGACATGGGTGATGGCGGTTTCATTGATGAGCATGGTCAGGTGTGGCTCACTGGTCGAGAGAGCAGTCGGATCAAGACAGGGAGAAAATGTTTACCCTGAAGAGGTAATGGACTGTATCATGTTTGAATTGGCTTAGCAATGAAATTATTTTTCTCTCTGAGCAGGCATAGATTTGTTGATAAGTTCAAATGTGATACATACTTTTCTCTCTTCGATGAACATGTTTTATTTTCTCAAAATCAGGATTAGCTAAAATAAAAAGATGTACCCTCAGCTCATTTTCCTGGGACATGTTCTTGTTTCATAGCATAGGTGGTGACAATACTTTAACAACATCCAGGAGTTGCTGGAATCATTTTCGTGGGAATCCCTGAATCTCGCCTGGCTGAGATGGTTGTTGGGTGTACCCTCAGCTTTGGTCTGAAAGAAAGAACTTGAACTGAAGCAGATTCGCAATTTTCTGGGCCCTAGATCGCGCATCAAGTTAGGGCACCTCAGATAGTAAGTCATTTTTTGTACTGTTCTGTTTCTTGTTCTCGCCCTTTTCTTCTTTTTTCTTGCATCGTTATTTCAAATTCTCCATTTAATTTCAATTTCTGAAGGGTACTATGATCTTGCTTGCTCTGTTTTTTTCTGATGGGTTTTCTGACCAGTTACCGACACCAACCGCTGGATGTAAGTAAATTTCCAACAAGACCCATCTCGTGTTGTTCTGATGACGCTAATTTACGTGCAGATGTTGCTGTGGAAGCCTATGAGTACGTTGATGATATATGCGCCTTCTACAAATCGGAAGAGGAAGAGGTGAACTATCTACAGGCTGATTATGTTCCAATTCGATGAGTTTACGCTGAAATTGTGCCGAGTCACTGAATTGGGTATTTTACTCCGTGCAGAAATCTATGTGCATAAAACCCAATGTCATCGCTGGACTGAAGCACGGCATCGACAAGAAGTTGAGAGCATGTATTGTCGAGTGGTTGATTGAGGTACTAAGGAGTTCCTTTTTTATTTCTTGGGTTGTACTTTTGATTCACATTACTATACAGTATTGTTCAAACAAAGACTAGAATAATGTGTTGAGTTCAAGAGGATTTTCATGACATTTCTGCTATGAATTGTTGCAAGATTTGCAATGAAATTGCAGTCACAGAACTGTTAATGTTTGCACTACGATAATGAATGAAATTTTAGAATCTTCTATCCGATGTAATTTGACCTATTTCCCTCCAAATCGGGAATCTATTTCACAGCTATGAAAAACTGGTAATTTTCCTGATTTTCTCACTTAATAACTAGGCACACAAGCTGTTCAAGTTCCCAACCGAGGCTCTATATCTTGCCATCAATCTTTTCGACCGATTTGTGGCCATTTGTCCGGTGGAAAAGAAGAAAGTGAGTTTGGTTGGAATAACCGCCCTGCAGTTGGCTGCTAAGGCTGCGCATGACAACTTGCCAAATAGTGTTTGATTATGTTCTTTTGTTCCCAGAATTAGTTTAGGAACAGAAATGCGTTTGTTTAATTTTTTTATTCTGGGTACAATTTTGTCAAAAATTGTTCCCAGAATTAGTTTTGGAGCAGAATCAAGAATAAAAAAAAAGTAGCTTCTTGATTCTAGGAACAATTTTGAGAATTAATTTTTTTTCTTCCTTTTCTTGATTTTTAATGTAGCTTCTAATGTCTGGCCCGAGGACCGCCCTCACCGAATCTGATGAGAATAAAATATTTTAATAAAAAATATTTTACCGGCCATGGCTGGCGACTAGGCCATGGCCAAAAAAAATAAAAAATATATTTTTAATAAAAATATTATTAATAAAAAAATATTTTACCTGCCATGGCCGGTGACCAGGCCATGGCAAAAAAATAAAAAATATATATCCGCCATGGCCAGCGACCAGGCCATGGCAAAAAAAAATAAATATATATATTTTTAATAAAAATATTATTAATAAAAAAATATTTTACCAGCCATGGCCGGCAACCAGGCCTTGGCCCAAAAAAATAAAAATGTATATTTTTAATAAAAATATTATTAATAAAAAAAATATTTTACCGGCCATGGCCAAAAAAAATTTACTTTTAATAAAAATATTATTAATAAAAAAAATATTTTACCGGTCATGGCCGGCGAGCAGGCCATGGCCAAGAAGGAGGAAAAGAAAAAAAAAGAAAAAAAAGAAAGAAATAGTAAAATATTTAAAAATATTATTAATAAAAAGAAATTTTGTGGCGTTACCAAACACATTTCTGTTCTTTTTCTATTCCAGGGATGGAATTTTGGGCCGTTAACAAATGCCTTAAAATGTTCAGAATCAATTCCGGGTACAGAATAAAAAAGAATCATTTCTGAGCAGAATCTGTTCTCGGGCACAGAATCATTGTCATGCGCAACCTATGTATGCTGGAATAAGAGAATCGATCCCTTGTGTCTATTTGTTTTCCCACCTGGCGCTTACTTCGTGCCCTCTGAAGAAGATTTCGTGCACTGCCGAGCAGATTCTAGAAATGGTTGGCGAAATACCCATTTCTTATTTTGTTTTTGTTTCTCCATTAGCTTTTCTTTTTTACATAATTCTCTTTGTCCTTTGGCATTATGCAGGAGTATTTGATCTTGAACAGCTTAGAGTATGGATTGTCAATCCCGACTCCGTCCACATTTATGTGGAAGTTCCTTAAGGAAACTCAATCGTACTTGTTTCTATTAATGTTATTTGATGTTGTTATGAATCGATCTTATGACAATAGTATAGAAAATGATTTCGGTTTCTGTTTGTACCTCCAACCAGATCAAACACTTGTCCTTCTTCTTCATCGATCTCTGCCTAGTTCAATGTGGAACGCTCCCATTTCGACCTTCTGTATTGGCTGCCGCTGCAATTTACATGGCCCATGCCACTGTTGAAGGGTGTAAGCCATACAGCAAAATCTATGAGCAGTTGACCGGTTGTAGTGCCCAAACAATCTTGTAATTAGGGAGGGACTTCAATTATTGTTTATTACATCATTAATCTTTTCGTTTATATCGACATAGGAATCTGGTGGATTATTTCCTTTTGGCTACTTTTCCTTTGTGTAGGAAATGCTCGAGACTGATGGTGACTTCCCATCAAAAAGCGAGGAGTGTCAGGAGTGTGTATAAGAAGTACAACACGAGGGGATACCAAGTGGCTAGCTAGAGCTGAACCGACTCGGTTTCTCTTGACCGAATTTAGCAGGGCCAGGGTCTTCATCTTTAAGCTTATTTTGTTTCTCCTTACAGACCGGTAACAACATTTGGTTTTAGAGTCTTTGTACTCATTGATGATTCGAGTGTATCGTTCAAAGCTCTTGAATTGAAAGTTGCTTATTCTCGGCTGTGAAAATCTATACTTTGCTAGCGTTGTTTTCATGCAAACAAGTTTTTAATTTTGTTTAATTTGGTCTACATGGTTTGGTTTAATTCATTTACATCTACTGACGGTAATGAACACCTTTAGCAATCACAGCCACAACACCTCTGCAATAGCTTATAACTGTGGTTCGCAGCATATTGTTTTTTTTTTTTATGACCGAGGTGTCCGCGCGACCGGCGAGCTTGCGCTCAAACCAGTGGTGAAGCCCGACTAGTCCTCAAGGGGTAAGCGCAGCATCCCACCGCCACGACCCTTCACTTAAATCACTAGCACCCACGAGTTTTGAACTCAAGACCTCTCATGAAAGGAACTGAACGCAAATCATCGCGGCCACCGATGGGTGGGTAGATCGCAGCATATTGTTTTTTTTTTTTTTTATAACCCGGGAACCTCCCTTTCGCCCGATAGGCTATTTGGTACTAAACCCGGGGGAAGGCTAGCCCAGCAACCCACCGCCAGGACCCCCACTTCAATCGCTGACGACGCAGAGTTTCGAATCGCTCACCTCCTGCGATGGCGGGAGGGCCCAAACCAACTGCGCCACCTACGGGTGGGTGATCACAGCATATTGTTGCTGCTCAGAATTTCCATAAACCAATATAAACGGTAGGGGGAAACGTAGAAAGGTCTAATCTCGGTCATTGAGCATCTTCTGGCGAGAATAGGTAAAGCTTACGATTCAATTACTCATCCAGCTAAGGAAAAAATAGGCCAAATGCTTCTGAAATGTAATCCTCTGCTTATACTCACTGCAAGGACTTAATAATGTGTTGTGCACTCACAGAAAAGAGCACAAATTCACATGTCTGTGTGCAAGAAACAATTTGATGCTATAAACAATTAGTTTCTAGAGTTACAAATGACACTACTTGCACGGGGACAATGATACAAGCGCCTTGAACTCATCTCACCCCATTGATGAGCCTACTCAAATCCGATCCCAATGAGTAAATGACTAAAAATACTCAACTTCCCATAGCCTTTCTTCCCAAATTTCATGGCTCGTGCAAAATCCTATTCAATAAAATTGACGCAGAATTTGTCAGCGAGGGAGTTCTGCAAGGCTCGGGATTTGCTTGATTACTTATGTCGATCTTTCGGATATCAAACTGCAGTCATTTCCAATCTCATCACTGAATTGGAAAGTCATAATGTCAGCAGTAATAAATTACTGTGAACGGAGCGAATATGAGAAACTACTTCCTGGCGGACTACATCCCTTCTTATCTTCCTGTAGCAGGAGGGGTCGCAAAAGGCTTCTTCCAAGGGATGAAGATTTCTGGTATCTTAGACCTGCGAAGATAGTAATGATATTTGGTTGAGATGAACAATAGTGATAGATTAAAACATCCAATCAACATATGCAAAGAAGTTCACGTGGCTGTGTGCCAGAATTTATGTGTTTCAGAGAGAGTTTTTAGCATCACAGTAGCTGGACGTTGGAAAGAGGAATACCCTGTCAGGTTCCTTTCTCTGCAGTATAGTCAAAGAACTTCATCCGACAACAAACGTTCTTCTTTTCTAGTTCCGAGTTCACGGCTTTTATCAGACCAAAGCTGAGTGTACACCCAACAGCCATATCAGGCAGGTGAGCTTTCATGAATTCCCAGGACAACGATTCCAGTGACTCCTGGATATTGAAAAATTATTGCTGCCACCTATGTTAGGAAACAAGAACATGTCCCAAGAAAATGAGCTGAGGGTACATCTTTTTTTTTTTTGGTAAGGGCTGAGGGTACATCTTTTTATATTAGCTAATCATGATTTTGAGAAAATGAAACATGTTCATCGAAGAGAGAAAAATATGTATCACATTTGAACCTATCAACAAATCTATGCCTGCTCAAAGAGAAAAATGATTTCATTGCTAAGCCAATTCAGACATGATATAGTCCATTACCTCTTCAGGGTAAACATTTTCTCCCCCAGTCTTGATCCGACCGCTCTCTCGACCAGTGAGCCACGCCCGACCATGCTCATCAATGAAACCGGCAATCTGGCATCACCCATGTCATACCATGAATGACTGCTAGAGTCTGATGCCAGAAATTGATCCCAGTATACAATCATCAATTCCTGTAGTAGTGGTCGCGAAAGGCTTCTTCCAAGAAATGAAGATTTTTGGTATCTTAAACCTTCGAAGATAGTACTGATATTTGGTTGAGACAAGCCATAATGATAGATTAAAACATCAAACAACAATCAACATATGCAAAGAAGTTCACGTGGCTGTGTGCCCGAAGTTGTGTATATCAGAGAGAGTTTTTAGCATCACAGTAGCTGGAGATTGGAAAGAGCAATACCCTGTCAAGTTCCTTTCTCTGCAGTATAGTCGAAGAATTTCCTCCAACAACAAACGTTCTTTTCCAGCTCCAAGTTCACGGCTTTTATCAGACCAAAGCTGAGGGTACACCAACAACCATCTCAGTCAGGTGAGCTTCAGGGATACCCACAACAACGATTCCAGCGCCTCCTGGATGTTGTAAAAGTATTGCTGCCACCTATGTTAGGAAACAAGAACATTTCTCAAGAAAATGAGCTGAGGGTACATCTTTTTAGATTAGCTAACCATGATTTTGAGAAAATGAAACAATGTTCATCAAAGACAGGAAAATATGTACCACATTCGAACCTATCCACAAATCTATGCTTGCTCAAAGAGAAAAATGATTACATTGCTAAGCCAATTCAGACATGATACAGTCCATTACCTCTTCAGGGTAAACATTTTCTCCCCCAGTCTTGATCCGACCGCTCTCTCGACCAGTGAGCCACACCCGACCATGCTCATCGATGAAACCAATATCACCTGTTAAACCATGAACGACTGCTAAAATCTAATGCCGGAACTTGATCCCAGAATCCAATCATCAAAAGTGGACCTCTGGTTAGAATTTTTCCAATGCTAATAATCATCACTATCTATCCTCAATTCAGCATGTGGTACCGGTTTACCGACACAAATGCCTCTTGGTCTTTGAACTGGATTGAGATTTGTTCTGACATGAAAATGAAGGGGCTGGCAGGAAAAAGGGAAATGTGGGTCATAGAGGGTCATGAACGTTAGCAATGAAGACCCAACTTGAAGATCCTTCCTCATTAGCCTGACCAGAAGAGGACGCAGTGTAAACTCATTGGGCCTTAACAACGTCAAGAGAGAGAGAGAGAGGGTTTTAGGGTTTTGGAGATTCGACTGATTACATGAAAGAGCGAGGCGAGTATAGACTGGAGATTTTCCAGGAGAGGGATGGTGAATGAGAGGGGAAGGAACCACTGCCTTCACCAGATTCCTCGCCTCCAACATTCTCTCTCTCCCATAATCACCCCCCATCGTCGAACTCGCATATCCACCCTCCTCTTCTTTACGCCCAATGCCCAGAATCGCACCACCCTCCTCGGCAACCTCGTTGGCTTCCTCCTCATGAAGATCCGACTATAGCCCCCCGCAAACCTCAGTCAGCTTCTTGCTGTTTCTTCCCTCAAAAATCGTGGCCTGTCAGGTGGCAAAAAGTCTAGTAATTTCTTGAGTGACTTGCACCCCCGCCTATCAAAGCGCTCCAGGAATTTACTAGGGCAGCGAATTTCAACTAAGCTTTTGCAATTCCTAACAATCAACTGCTTCAGATGCTCCGACTTTGAAAGGTCCAGTACTTGAATGTGCTTGCACCCAGAGATATTCAATACTTCCAGGGATCCCAATTTTTCAACGCCTCGTATCGCATGGAGTTTATCTGCCCTTTCATCAGAGTCGTCGAGGTTGGACGACCCCAGCATTCTGGATAGGTTCAACCTTCTTAGGGATTTTAAAGCTTCCAATCCATCCAATTCCTTCAGCCCATCGCAATACGTGAGCCCTAATACCGACGAAAATTCCAAATCGGAAAGATTTGGCAACCTTTCCAATTTGGGGCATCGCCAAACGTGTAGCAGCCGTATGCGGGAGGGAAGCTGTGGGATGCTCTGAAGAGACATGCAAGAATGAAAGGAGAGCTCCTCGAGATGTTTTAATATCATTTCCTTTTTGACATCTCTCTTCCCCTTGCAAAACTCGCCCTTAAATTCTTCAATTTAATATCTCTCTTCTCTCATGAAATAGTATCTCAGGTTGATATAGAGGAAACACACTTTCTTTGATTGATTGTTGAAGTATAACCTCAATAGAATTAACTGACAAAGAACGAAGTGACTCTTATGTCTAATTAGATGTAACTTAGTAATTTATGTGTGGGAGTAAGTTGAGTTAGGTGAAAAACAAGAGAAAAATAAAAGTGTTCAAAGACATCCTTAAAAATAATGGGTGCATATGGAGTATAAAAAAGGGGCATTTTCAAAATTAGTCCCCCCAACCTTTTTGAAAGCTTTTATGTTTGGATACCCCTTTATCAGGCTTTATGTTTAAAAACTCTCAACTTTAAATCATATCGACCAAAAAAAAATGATCCCCATACTCTTCATGAAAGTTCAATTTGGTCGCTGAACTTTAATTTTGTTTAATTTGGCTATTTATTCTTTGAATTGGATCAATTGAATTCTACTAATCAACTTGGTCATGTTGGCATTTGACGTGATGATCCATCTCCATCTTGAGACCCACGATTGCTAGCCTCATTGGGCTGTCAGGAGCCACATCTGCAAAATCTAGAAAGAAAAAAGAAGAAGATAGAAACCAAAGGGGGAGAGAAGTGGGCGATGGTTCTCGATTCCTAATTTTAGAGATATATAGATAATTTAAGAGTAAGTTGATCTTAAAATTTATTGCACTATGTATGTGAAGAAGTGAGTTAATTGTTTTTCATCAAAATAAAGTAACGAAGTTCGAGAGAAGAAAATGAAATCTTGATGGATTTGGTTATCCAAAAGTCTATGGCATGTGATATAGTTAAATTAGGTAAAATACTTTCAAGTCAATGATGTCTAGGGTCGATGCTCATGGATTGGTGAGGATGGGACGGTAGACAGAGATGTCAAGGTTCGATCCTGACAAGAAAGGAAGAAGAGGAGGATTACCGGCTTTAAATTTTTGCGCTTCCAAAAATTTTATGATAATCATTCCAATTGTTGTAAAACACGAAATATTATTAAAATTTTGGAGTGAAATTCATATAATAGTTAAAACAGGCCCGAGCGATGTGCCACGAGATAAATCAATCTATTTTTTGCACGGGTGGTATGCCAAAGGGGAAAATACTCTTTACCAAAAAAAAAAAAAGGGGGAAAATACTCGAGGGAAGAAATAGATAATATCACGATAATAACTAGAAATGTTTTGATTGTTGTTGAAATGATTTGCTAAATCTAGATATTATTTTATTGAGATTACTCATTCATTTGCTTCAAAGTTTGCGGAAATAAATATTGGTAATTTAATGAAACCCTTACGACGGTGTTAATAATTTAATAAATATTGGCAATTTAACATAGGATGAGAAGTGTGGCATTACTCTCAGTACATTAACAAACAATGGAAAGAGGAGATAAAAAAATTTATTCTAAGTTTCTCCATGAATTTGATTTGCTCATAACAAATCTCGAAACACTTCGACTCCATTTCTTTCTCCACAAAATTTTTATTTTAATTATGCATGAATGAATGAAAGAAACACATAAAAAGAAAACATCATGTGCTTTAGGAAACCAACCTTACTAGGACTTGGAAAAAGGCAATCCTCCGTTTGCATAAGTACATATTCATATCATCTCAAGGATGCAGAGTGTTCAACTCACGTATGATGACATGCTATGTACTTCAAAGGCATTCTAGTCTATTTTCATTCCCATCAGGATCACAAACCAGATGTTGTTGAACCATTGCATTCACTTGGTCGACTAATTTCCCTGAGATTCTTTGAAATAAGACAGAAAACACAACCCCATGCCAAACTGAAATTACTAATGTGAAGTAGGTACTCTCTATTGAATATGATACTTTACCAGCTATATTTATATTTACTAGGAAACAAGGATGATCTCCAGAATTTGATCCCTGTCGGGCTACTGTCATGCAAATATTCTTCATACTTTTACATAAGGCATATGTGTTCTCCATCATTCTGGTATTCTCTGTGTAAATGATAATAAAAGAACATGACTAGTATCTTCCAAGTCAATTTGCACTCCTAATATTGCCAATGAGCTATTCCTATGTCAAGATTACAGTTGTAGTTGGAAGTCCTCGCTTCTGATGCAGTACCAATTAAGCTCTCCACAAAAGTAAAAATCATATGCACAGCTCCTCCCACTTCATTTCAGTGCCATAAACAGCTGAGGGACAACCGAGCTCTGAAGATTTTTTGTTCTTGCCATCAGCCAAGCCAAAAATGGTACCACAACTACCCATTGCAGAAGTGAATTTCCAATTCTGTTCAGTGGCAGCTGTAACAAAACATTCTAATTTGAGCTGTAGGTCGAGAAAAGATGGCATTAAGAGATTTAGAACAGCTCTCAAATATTGTAGGACTAAAGCAAATCACCTTTCTAGCCACCCATTGATTAGTTGTCATGTTTATCCAAAAAAACATGAAAGCAATACGATTGATTTAAGGACTTCCTCCATACTCTGGTTTGGATCTCACACTGTTATCCACAATACAGTGAAAATCCTGTCTTTTTTAAACCTCTGGGCTGTAGATATTGTCATCACTAAACAATGACCGAACTGAAGTAAGATATTGCGAATGATGTAAGGGTAAGAATTTGCAAGATGATTAATAAAGAGATGAAGTCATACCAGGAAAGAGTGGCTACAAGATTTTGTACGGGGTTTCCACTGTTGATGATAATACTTTCAGCCTGATCAAGGCCATATATCTGCCTTCAGAGAGAGCAATCTTCACATTGGCATTTAAGGCGACGAGCAAAGTTTGATACAGATCCAGGGAGATTCATCATCTTGACATTAATGCCCAAGCTTTGAGAAAATGCAGAACACGTTTATGGTACCTTCACTGCCTACTTCCATGACCAAATAACGAATTAATAAAATGCAATCAAGATCACATATGAATGAGCAGTTTCCAAAATCCATCGGATAGTGAATTTCTCTACTTCATAGAAGTTGGAGAGAAGTATTACTTTATTTACACGCGCAAATTGATACCATGTCGAGAATGAAGAATCTCGTACTATGATGGACAGCTCCCGTTCATAAAGCACAACGCAATGCAATCGGTTTAAAGAATGTCCCTGTCGCATCCATGTCCCAGATATTTGGTTGGGATATCCCACAATTGCCAAAATTACAGTGAAGCTCCTGGTCATTTAAAGCATGAGCGGCATGAGAAATTGTCATCACCAAATCAAAAACCAACAGAAGGATGCAAATTCCATGCGTAAAGACACTAACTGATGGTACTAACATGTGAAATGGATATAGGGATGACGAAAAATAAGAAAGAGCACAACATGATTCCTACCAGATTTCCCACCGCAGAGGATGTTACTTTTGACAGGATCAAGGCCATGAATCCATCATCAGATTGAGCAATCTATGTATTAGCATCTCAATTGACAAACAAAGTTGCATATAGATCCATGGAAATTCTTCATCTCAACATCGGTGTGTCCTGGATTTGAGAAAAGTAAAAATGTTATGATGGTGCCTCTAGTGGCTTATTAATCCATGACAGAATCAGTGGACATAAGCTACTAAAAATGCAATCAAAACCACATAGACATGAGTAGTTGCCATGATCAATCAATTATTAGAAGTGTTATTCCACATTGGTTAAATAAAGGTTTCAACAGTGGTCATATACATTGAGTCTACCTCTGACTAATACTTTAAGCTTTTGGGTGGAACTTTTGCTAGCAAGTAATGAAGTTCTTTTTTATTTTGCATGAATGAATGAAAAGAAACACATAATAAACATCCTCTGTTCTAGGAAACAAACCTTAATAGAACTTGGAAAAAGGTAATACTCTCTGTTTGCATAAGAACATATTCATGTCATGTCAAGGATGAAGAGTCTTTCTTCGTGACTGATGACATATAATCACATGAAATATACTTCAAAGGCATTCTTATCTATTTTCATTCCCACCAGGATCACAAGCCAGATGATGCCGAAGCATTGCATTCACTTAGTCAACCAATTTCCCTGAGATTACTTGAAATAAGGCAGAAAGCAATAAGACATCAACACAACCCCATGCCAACCCGAAATTACTAATGTGAAGTAGGTACTCTTAACCAAATATGATACTTGACCAGCTATATTTACAATTACTAGGAAACACAGATGATCTCCAGAACCCAATCTATATCGTGCTGCTATAATGCATATATTCCTTATAATTCTACATGGGGCATATGTGTTCTTCATCATTCTGGTATTCTCTTTGAGTGAATGATAATGAAAGAACATGATTTCTCTCATTAGGATTCAGAGACACACATCAAACTGTTGTCAAAACGATAATAAAAGAACATGACTAGTATCTTCCAAGTCAATTTGCACTCCTAGTATTGCCAATATGCAGTTCCTATGTCAAGATTACAATTATAGTTGGAAGTCCTCACTTCTGATGCAGTACCAATTAAGCTCTCCACAGAATTAAAAATCATATGCACAACTCCTCCCACTTCATTTTAGAGCCATAAACAGCTGGGTAGTACCCAAGCTCTGAAGATTTTTTGTCCCCGCCATTAGCCTAGCCAAAAATGGTGCACATTTCTGGCTAAAACCACAGTTATTGCAGGAGTGGCTTTCCAACTCCATTCAGTGGCAACTGTAACAAAACATTCTAATTCGAGCTGTAGTTCAAGAAAAGATGGCATTAAGAGATCTAGATCAGCTCTCAAACATTAAAGGACTTAAGCAAATCACCTTTCTAGCCACCCATTGATTACTTGTCATGTTTATCCCAAAAAAATGAAAGCAATACAGTTGATTGAAGGACTTCCTCCATACTTCTGGTTTGGATCTCACACTAATATCCACAATACAGTGGAAATACTCTGTTCTTCTAAAGCCTCTGGGGCGTAGGCATCGTCATCACCAAATAATGACCGAACTGAAGCAATAAATTGCGAATGATGTTAAGGTACGAATTTGCAAGATGATTAATAAAGGCATGAAGTAAAACAAGGAAAGAGTGGCGACATGATTTGTACCGGGTTTCCACCATTGATGATAATACTTTCAGCTTGATCAAGGCCATATATCTGCCTTCGGAGAGAGCATCCTTCACATTGGCATATTAACCGATGAAATAGTTCAATACAGATCCATGGATAAAACAAATGTCGCTTATTTTATGGTGGCAACGTCTAAAGCCTCCGAACTAAACTCCACAGATTGATCTTCTTCTTTACCATTCCACAATCAAGCTTCCCAAAAAGCACAGATGGAGTTTTTGCAGGCGAATCAGGGAGAGACTCCACCGCGGAACAATGCAGCACCAGCAATCGAGGGCATGGCTCAATCGTGGACCAACCTTCTTGCCCAACATGAGAAAAGAAAAACATTGAAAAGCTAAGGAGCAGACAATAAGTTGCCCAAAGCAGTCTCCACCCCTGCACCAAACATAATTCATCCCCGCTGGAGACGCAAACCTCAAATTCATAGTTGAACCGGCTAACGACCAGATATTTCTCAAGCACGACTCAACATCATTCTTCAACACCTTTTTGTGAACTGAAATCTTCAGATAACTTAAAAGAAAAGCCACTTACTGTCAGATTCAGTCAGCATTGTACTCTGAATTTCGCATCGGTGCGGACAACAGTCGACTAGCATAGAGTTTGTATCCTTCAAAAAGCAAGATAATCACATTGTAGAGGATCCATACAGAGGATGACAAAATGAAAACCAACCATGGAAATAGAAACAAATTTAAAGGTGTTTCTTTTTCAACATTAGAAATCAAAAGGTACTTCCTGACCTTGTCAGCAAGATAAGAATTATTTTGCTATAATTGGCCATAAAATGCATAGTTTTATGCTTTCTGAAGTTTTGAAGCACTGAGTATTGAACAAAAGACACATTGCAAATGCTAAAAACAATAGTATAGATGAAAGTTAAAAGCAAAAGTTCTTCCAAACACACCACGATGTCAGAGCCCGATAACTCCTGGTGAAAGAAGAAACCAATGGACTTCTATTATCGCAGCTCAAGCTTTTGCATTTTCCCATAGTCAGAAGGAGATAACGAGCAATTCCATTCAACTAGAAAGCTAGCAAAGGAAAAGTAAGGAAAAAATGAACAAGCCATATCACCATCACAACAATTCGGACACTAGAATCCTTTTTCCGTGTGAAATTAGTAGCCTTCAACACCATTTCACTATGTTAACTGGGATGAGTGAGGACATCCTGGGAGAATCTTATGAGAAGGAATTTCCACATACTCATGGAGAAAATGATGCTTTGGATCATAGGTTCAAACAAATGGTTCACAGGAGATTGTTCATCTTTCCACTTCTCATCACCCCTCACGGTGCTTCAAGATCCGAGAACTGGAAAGAAATGGCTATGAAAGTAGAACCTCATCAATCAAGGTAATCTTCCCGTTCAACCTGAAGTTAGTTCACATTAGTTCCGACAACTCTGCCTACAGTCAATTTCCACGGTACCTAGACATGGTGATAAAATCAACCTAAACCTGTAATAGGCTCATAAGTCCTGATAATCCTGCTATACATGCTCTACGACTGCCCAGATAACATGAGGAAAATTCATCACCATTGACACGAAACCTAATCAAAAGCTGCTATAGTTATCTCATTACACCATAGCAAACTGGTAGAAGAGAACAACCGAGCACATCTCTGCACCTAACAGGAATCACAAGCTGATAAATATAACAGGACAACTAAACATGCTTCGCTGAACATGCAGAAAAGCTCGAATTAGTTTCATTTCATTTCCTCCGTGTGCAGACATCGAACATCCGAAATCAGACCAACAATAGCGGCTCAAAACCTCGAATCACCAGAATGCGCATGCACCAATCACGCCAAGAATCAACCAATGAATAAACCGATCAATCAGCGACAAGAATGGATTAATGTTAAAAGGGGTCCAATCACCCGGACTCTGAAGATATGGCAACCGGAAGCAATGAAGACCCAACATGAAGATCCTTCCTCATTAGCCCGACCAGAAAAGGACGCAGTGTAAACTCATCAGGCCTTAACCAACGTCTAGAGAGAGAGAGAGAGAGAGAGAGAGAGAGAGAGAGAGAGTTTTAGGGTTTTGGAGATTCAAGTGATTACATGAAGAGCGAGGCATGAAGATCCGACTATAGCCCCCCGCAAACCTCAGTCAGACTCTTCCCACAAAAAATCTGGCTCGTCACGTGGCAAAAAGTCCGGTAATTTCTCGAGTGACTCGCACCCATCCCTATCAAAGCGCTCCAGGAATTTGCTAGGGCAGCGAATTTCAACTAAGCTCTCGCAATAACTAACAATCAACTCCTTCAGATGCACCGACTTTGAAAGGTCCAGTACTTGAATGTGCCTGCGCCCAGAGATATACAATACTTCCAGGGATCCTAATTTTTCAACGCCTCGTATCGCATGGAGTTTATCTGCCCTTTCATCAGAAGGCGATTTGGCTAGGTTCAACCATCTTAGGGATTTTAAAGCTTCCAGTCCATCCAATTCCTTCAGCCCATCGCAATCTATGAGCTCTAATAGCGACAAAAATTCCAAATCGGAAAGATTTGACAACCTTTCCAATTTGGGGCATCCCCAAACGCTAAGCGCCCGTATGCAGGAGGGAAGCTCTGGGATGCTCTGAAGAGACTCGCAACAACAAAGGGTGAGCTTCTCGAGATGCTTCAGGTGAGAGAGCGATGGCAGCTCATTGCTCCGACAGGTGAGCCACAGGGATGATAAGCTAACAGGAGGTCTTGGGAGTGACTGAAGCTCTCTACAGAAGAGTAAATCGAGGCGTTCGAGAGAAGAAAGCTGATCTAAGTTTTCCGGCAAGCCAGAAATTTTTGTAAAACCTAAGAGAAGGGTCTTTAGAGAAGACAATCCACCTTTATCAACATGAATTTCTCCTTCCAGTTCAGAGCATTCCATGGCATCGAACTCTTGGAGGCTTTGCAATTTTCCAATAGAGCTCGGTAACCTTTTTATCTTGCTACCAGAAATCCTCAAAAGTTTCAATTTATTCAATTCCCCAATGGATTCGGGTAACTTCTCAAGACTCCCACAGCAACTCAAGTTCAAGGAAACGAGGCGCTTGACATCTCCAATGGAAGGGTCGATTTCTTTCAAATGGTCACAATCTTCCAAGTTTAGCATCTCTAAATTTTCAAATGCAGAAAGATTAGGGGTGCTTCGTAAATAGCTGCACCCTGAAAGATTGAGAACTTTCAACCTCTCCATCTACAAGAAAGAAACATGTTCCAAGATTAGCAGTTAGAAAATAAAATGATTTACCATCAAATGTAACAAAAAGAGAGCCTTTTTCATCTTCACCTTCATTGAACTCCATCCTCTCCAATTTTCACTAATATTATCGGATGATAAATCAAGCGTGACCAATTTTTCCAAATGAACGTTGGTCGCCTCGAAAGAGCCGGGACATCTCTCCCACTTTAGCCATCTTAATTCAGAAAGTGATCCTTCGAAATTTCCAGCAAAACCCACGGCCCTCAAATGAAGGAACTTTAGGTTAGGCATTCTTTTGAAGCTCTCTCGCTCCATGAACTCTCTGGAGCCCCTTTCGTCTAGACGTAGTGCCTCAATTTTTTCATTTTCCTCCTACAAAAATTAAAATAAAATTGAGGACTGTAAATTCCATCTAACCTCCTTTTGTTAGTATACTCTGCATGCTATTGTGGCCCGATGCATTTTGTCTACACTTGTAGGAAAAAAGAAATACACGCGATCTTCTATAATTACGTGATTATGTAATATGTCAATTTTCACTCGTATGCCCCAAATTTTGATGTTTTATGTGAAATTCCTATATGAAATTAGCCAAGTTTTCTTATAAATTTTGAACTTAAATTATGTTACATTCAAAGTATTGACGAATGACTAAATATGGTGTCCTTATGACATATGTGAAGTGTTACACATTTGAAAAACAGAAAGTACCTAGTCAGACTTATGCACTCATAAAGCATGACAACTCATTCCCTTCCCATTCATAAAATATTTTGTGGTTTTGGCGTATGCCGGGATGGAAACACGAATTTGGTCTTTTGAACTTGAGTTTTCGTTTTTGGATAATCAAGCTCAAAGCTCAACAGCTAATCTTAAGACGAGAGAGAAATTGTCCAATCAAATCCTAAACTTATCAATTTTGCGATTTAGTCTTAAGACCTTTACGTGAAATTTCAATTTAGTCATTCATGTTAATTTTTACTGAAAATCATTGACGTGACAGTGTGCCATGTAGGACGGTTGCAAATGATTGGATCGTTTGTGATTTCCGGCGAAAATTAACCGAAAAGATTACATTAGAATTTTGCTCAAAAGTTTAGGCCTAAATTAGCAAAATTGATAAATTTATGATTGAATGGACTCCACACAATAGATTTAAGACTGATTAGGTAATTTCCTCCTAAGATGAGCATGCCACTCAATTAATCATCATTGAATGTGCCCCAATTAGTCATAACATTCGGCCTGATCCTAAGAATTTGTTCGTGCATTTTTGCAATTACCCATTCATATAAACATATATGAATTAGTAAATAAAGGTTAGCGATTATTATTGTTTTCCTCTTTTTGCATTCTCTCATTTATTTTTATCTCCTCCAATTATCTTATATGATAAGTTAACTATCTGTTTTTTCTCCGCTAATATCTAACAATAGATTTTTGTCTCTTCTCTTGGTTTGTGCGCGCGTAAAGGCACAATTATACTTACTAGGAAGGCTCGTTCATTAAAGAATAGAAGAGAATACAATTTCTTTCCCTTTCACTATTCCGTCGCGTACTTCCTACAATCATTTACTTTCTTAATTTCGATCTTTGCTTTTTCAGTTTTTGGTTGAAATTAATACGAATACCTAGAAAATCATATGTCAATTGTTATTTAGTTTAATTTGTCCTAATTTACTGTTATGTAATTTTGCACAATGTTGAATTATGTGCTCAAAATACCTATGATTAGAACTATGCATAGCACCAGTATGAAAACTAGGACATATTATGAACATTGAGTAGAATAGCCTATCGAAATCATTTGAGTTGTCATCTTTCATATGAACATGATTGATCCATGATGCGCGTGCAAAGCTCATAAATAAAACTTAAAAAATGCTAATTATGCCACTTCCTTTATGATTAATGTATCTTGAACAATCTTCCAACGTTGTTTTTCATGTAATTTGATAATTTGAATATAAGTTGGTATAGGCGACAATAAAAGAAAAGCCAAAGTCTTTATAGAAAATTTGAATTTTTTTTTTAATTTACCAGTCTTTAAGTGAAAGAAAAATAAGAGTTTTCTATTTATTGTTGACTAAGAGGCATTCAAATTATGGTGTGTTGTTTGAAGTTATCAACTGACCCAACCATGTTAATAACATAATTATGCATTTCTAGATTACTCAAAAAATTGATACATTTAAAGGCACTTCTTCAATTATGTTAATAACATGCACTGAGTTATACAATTTAAACTAAATCTTCAATTTTCTTTGTATTAAGTACATGTACTTCCGCATTCACATTATCATATTGGTTTTACATCGTGAACATGCATAATAAATCCTAGAAAACAAATTGTCAAAATTCTTCATACATATGAAACCACTGCATAACATCTTATTACTTGAAATTGAACAAAATCTGAAGTTGATAGCCAATAGTTGAGGTGCAAAGGATTTAACTGAAACCTTTCTTTTTGTTGCTAAAAAGCAGAACCTATACACGAGCAAATTACACACATTCATGGTAGGAAATTGAAGATGGAATAATGTATTCGATTCTTGGAGAAGGAGACTATCACATATATCATACAAAAGTAAAATTTCGGGAGTGAAAAAGGTGGATAATACGTGATCCATGTATTTATCCTCACGCCAACGTACTTCAAAAATATATTGCTGATATATTTTGGGAAGATAGACTGAAAGACAACAAAGCAATGATCAACAGTGAAGTTTTTGTTGTTTGGTTGAATAATATAAATCAATCGGCATAAAGTTATAATGACTCACAGATTTTCGAGTGTGATGAACCGGATTTATAAGTGGCATAAAGTAAATTTTCAAACCCGTGTGATGCTCGGTTTTCAACCAGTAATATAGTAAGAAGCGGTAACAAATCTGCTAAAAAATGATGTTAAAACGAGAAAAGAGCAAAACCCTCTTTTGAGCCTCATAATCACGAGTGCAAACTTTTCATGGACTAAAGGCCAAAATTGGATGTAGCCTTTACCAAGAAAATGCTAACAACATGTTGAGAATGGTCAAAGACATAGAGAAAAAGAACGATAACAATATTATTGATTTGAGGGACTACTATTAGAGGACATGAGAGAGGCCAAAAGGAGACATAATTGTTACCTTGCGTCGTAGAATTCTCATGGTTTCATCGTCCCATAGTCTGCTCCATTGCCAAGGCTCCACATTTTTTGGACGGGCGATAGCTCTGCCTAGATCTCTTAATTGATCGTGCATTCTCAATCGATTTTCGTCATCAATTTTTATTAACGAACGGTTAATTAGTACTTGCAATCCGGTTATTGGGAAATATTTGAGATCCTCCCACATGTAAGTAGCAATTCTTTTGTCAATTCCAATGAAAAAACATGCAATATCTAGAAACATCTGTTGCTCCTCATAGTTTAATGTATCGTAACTTATCCTCAACCTTTCTTGTACGGTCTCATCAGGTGTGTTCCTCAATTTCGCCAATATGCCTTTCCACACTAGTGGATCTTTTTCTCCGTTGAGAAGTGAACCTATGACCATGAGAGCTAAGGGAAGCCCTCCTGTGGTGGCAACAATATTACTAGACAGAGCCACGAGATTTGTGGGAGGTTGTTCCCCTTCAAATGCATATCTACTAAACAGAAGCAAAGATTCTGTGTTGTTCATTTCTTTGAGTTTATACAATTTATATCCAGGCTTCAAGAAGGTATTATCTCGACATGTAATAATAATCCTACTTCCCGACTTGAAATTACAACCCCCAATCAAATTATTGAGGTCGTCTCGATGACCCACATCGTCAAGAAGAATAAGTACCTTCTTATTTTCACAACTTAATCGAATCATTTCAATCCCCGTATCAGAATCACGCACTTCACGGGTAGGGCTTTTTGTTATATCTGAGATTAGTAAAGATTGGACACGCTTGATACCCTCGCAATTAATTGTTTCTCTAATATCCTTGAGAAAGCTGCGGCACTCAAATTTGTCAAAAAGTTTTTTATAGATGCTAGCAGCCAAAGTTGTCTTACCGATGCCGCCCATCCCCCAAATCCCAATAATTTGAGTGTCCAGGCAAGCAAAATCCACCAATTCCATAACCTCAGCCACACGATCCTCAATTGCAACCAACTTCCCGGGAAGATGTGGTTGAAAATCATGTTGCAGCTTGCGCATTATTATTTCAACGAGTTCATTTACTAATTCCCCTTCATGCCTGTCAAACAACACAAAACATGACAACTTATTAATGGCTCCACAAAATAAGGCTTAAGGATGATAGATAGAAATATTCTTCCAACAAGGAAGTACCCATCAGCAAATTTCTCTGATTCGAATACTCTAGATTCAGCTGCTTTTCTGAGCGCTTCCCTCCCTTGTTGCTTGATCGCTTCGTCAGACCAACGCTTACGGGATTCGAAGGCCTTTTTAACGCTCCCTTGCAGGTATTTCACATCCTTGGGTTCCACCTTGTAAAGAACGGGCAAGACTATTTGTCCTCTACTTTCCTTGCACTCCATAATATGAACGAGCTCGCGGAGGCACCATTCGCTGGCAGCATAATTTTCCGAGATGATTGGGATTGAAACCTTAGAGCGCTCGATTGCACTGATAAGATTTGCAGCAACGTCCTCGCCGAAGGGGAGGTTCTCATCATCTCTGAACACGAAGTCTGGATGGAACTTCAGGCCCACATCTTTGAGTCTATGGTAGAGGTGATCGACGAAGCCTTTGCGAGTATCGGGGCCTCTAAAGCTCAGGAATACGTGGTAATTGTTTCCAATCACAGAGGTGGACGAACTGCAAGCTTCAGTGAATTTTGCTCGCTTGGGTTGTCGTTCTTCCATCGCAGTGCTCTCTCTCACAGAGATCTCTGGCGCCGAGGACGGCGCCCTCCACGCCGTCATCTCCTTCGCCTCCCGCTTCTCCGGCGCCGAGGACGACGCCCTGCACGCCCTCATCTCCTTTGCCTCGCGCTTCGCCGGTGACGGAGGAGAAGGAAGAGGTGGGAGGAGCTACGGGTCGTGTGGAGGAGAAGCGGCAGAGAGAAGGAGGCGAAGGGATAGAGAAGATGTTATTAGGGTTGAAAGTGGGCTGGGCTTTCAACGGGCTGTTTTTTTTTTTTATCTTGTACTTTCCTCTCTTTTTTTCAAATTTGATTATTTACTTTTAATTTTTTAACTAACATATTTATTTATACATAATTATTTTTTGAAAATTTATGTGCATAATTTTTTAGGATAAATTCATTCTAAGCTTTTTATTATTATTTATTTACTTATTTAAATCAAATTTAGAAATGATAATTTATCATATATATAAATATATATTTAATTTACAACGTGTCGAAATTCTCTATTTTTTAAGAGATGACGTGTCACGTGTCAGTGCAACTTGGGGGAGAAGACGAAGAAGCCTCAACGAAATTTGTGATTTCGGGGGAGGGGATGGGTAGGGTTTCGTCCGATTTTTGATTTGGGGGGTGAAACGACTGCGTTAGATGACAAGGTTAAGGCTCATATTTGTAATCTTTCGTGGGAAAAAAACGAAAATGGTCAAGAGAAAAATATATATGGCCTAGGGAACTTTACTCTGTCACATGGCATAATAAAATAATGAAATATGTCATGGATAATTTATCAAAATAATTTGATTTTATTACTATTATTTATTTGTAGATTTGAATCGAATCAATTTGATTGAAATAATTGTAAAAATGATAATTTATCATGTATATATAAAAGGGTTAATACCACGAAAAACCTCAAATTGATACACTTGTGACAGATTTACCCCAAACTATTTTTTTAACCATAAAAAACCCCAAACTGGTACATCTGAGACAATTTTACCCCAAATTACTTTTTTAACCACCAAAAACCCCAAACTGGTACATCTGTGACAATTTTACCTCGAACTAATCTTTTAATATTATTTTTTATTTTTTCGATTTTTTTTTAGTTTTTCTTATCTTATCTTTTTTCCTTTCCTTTTCTTTTTTTTTTCCTTCATCTTTAACCTCAAACAAAAAAAAATTCAGGAAGTGTGAATTTGGTAAGGCATATTAAATTAAAATTAAATTCGTAAGTTTGTATCTATAATTTCTTTCTTTATAATTTCTTACTATATCAATTAGAAATAGTACAAAAAATTCTTCTTGCGTTTTATTTATTATATATTTCAAGTGATTATATTGATTTATGAATCGCCATACACATATAATATCTCTCATCTTATATATAAAATATACTAATTTTGTAAATTAATCTGTAAAATTAAATTGGCAAGCAAGACGTATAGAAATTGTTAATTAGTTGTACTCCAAGCTTAGGTAACAAGCCTGCGTCGGACCCCATCAATTTGCCTATCCACTTGCACCCAAAAATAAGAAAGACACGACAATAATATAATGTCTTTTTCGCGAGACATTTAAATGTAGAAAAAAGTGGTTGGCATGAAAATTTATCATATAAAAGATGTCTTTCATTTAGTGTTTATGTTTTTTTTTTGTCAAAATGTAGCATTTATGTTACGTGTCACGTTATTGTGGTATCAATTACAATATAACAATCCATTGTTGGTCCAATGAAGATGAAGGGAAAAAAAAAAGAAAAGAAAAGAAAAGAAAAACTAAAAAAATTCAAAAAAAAAAAATATTAAAAAAATAGTTCGGGGTAAAATTGTCACAGATGTACCAGTTTGGGGTTTTTGGTGGTCAAAAAAATAGTTCGGGGTAAAATTGTCACAGATGTACTAGTTTGGGGTTTTTTATGGTCAAAAAAATAGTTTGGGGTAAATCTGTTACAAGTGTACCAGTTCAGGGTTTTTCGTGGTATTAACCCTATATAAAAATATACATTTAATATATAACGTGTCCCAATGTGTCTGAATTCTCTACTTTTTGAGAAATGACGTGTCGGCGTGTTGTGTCGCGTGTTGCGTGTTGGTGCTACTTAGGGCATGATTGCTCCTCGACTATTTGAGTATTTTTTTAATCTCTCGAAGTTCGTTGGTCGTTTCATGTATTTCACTTGTTCACGCTCGGAATCTGGAGATGCCTTCAAATTGACTTAAAACAAACTAATCACGCGTTGCCTTCTTGTGGTCCAAACTCCTCCTCATCCTCGACGTTGGCTTCTCGGCAATATCCGATCCGATGGATGATCATTCCATTCACTGCTCCAAGCGCGCCTTTCCTTTCCACTTCTTGGAGTCTTCCTCTACGCGTACTCAATTGTGGCCTTTTAGGCATTATCTGGTGGCGGTTCCATCTCAACACTGAATGGAATCAAGACGAGCTGATTTTCTTACTATTTATATCAGTAGTTCAGTTTGCCCGTGCTATGCATGAGTGGATCGGGTTTATTTTATTGTCATTTTTCACTGCAACGTTAGTACCATGTCAAAAAGCAAGGAAAAAAAACAAAATAAAAGAACATAATGGCTACGTTGTCACTACAATCATCTTACCATTACAGTGATCTACAGACCCGTGCTATGCACGGAAAAGTCTTGTGAATTAGATTATAGGAAATAATCATTCGAGAAGTATGTTTATCATCGTGAAAATAAAGAGCTTTTTGTAATATTGGAAGTGAAACATCTATAAGTTGTCAAAAAGAAAAAGTGAAGTATCTAAAAGCGAACATTAATAAAAAAATTTTTTTATTAATTTTACTAGTGACTCACTATTTCCACCGATAAATTTTTATTTTGAATGATAAGCTTTTACATAAATAGATAACTTACATTGTGCTGGCTATTGTCGCGACCCTAAAAAAATTTGTTGTTCTTTAAGGCTAATGGATTATTAAGACTAATCTTAACTCGGGCCCTCCCAAGCCCTACCAATTCGCAACTTAGGGTTTAAGTCTTTAACGTACAAATATTTTCATGCTTGGAGTCGCCACTAATCATTTTACGGTAGGCTGATTAGAAACCTAAATAAAACATAGGGAGATATGTTTTATTTCTACGAACCAGAGATTCTAAGCCCGGGGACTTGATTACGCTAGATCTAGTCTAACGCCCTTTCGGTACCTTTTCATTTCAAAAATATTTTGGCAGGCAGTTTGGATCCATTTTAACTTAGCCACTAACATGTGAGGTGTTCATGCGAGTGCGCAAACCACCAATTTAACACCCATAAATCAAAGCATTAAATAAATTGCAAGTTGGGAGGAATTACTTACCTCGAATCCACGCAAGCATCTACATTGTTAGCTAGAGAATCACATCGACAACCCTAATATGATTTCTAGTTAACAAGCAATTCATTCAATTTCTTTTTTTTTGGATTTTCACTTTATTTAAATGAGATCTAGACTATATGCAATGACGTGCAATTAATGACATGCGAATTAATGCAACCTAGCATGCGAACTATATGTCATGCGACAACGTGTCTTAATTCTAATGACGAATGAATGAATTATTTTTGGTATTTTTCGATGAAATTCGGAATTCTAAAAAATGCCTAAAATAACATGCAACTTATGACTTTCTATTTTTGGTATTTTCTGTTTAAAATTCGAAATTTAAAAATACCTAAGTTAACATGCATTTTATGATGATTTAAACTATTCTAGTATGATTTCTTTTTGGGATTTTGTTTAAAAAATTCGGAATTATAAAATTGCAGAAATTAAAATGCAATCTATCTTAATCTATCCTAAAACAATTTATTTTTTTGGGGTTTTCTTGGAAAATTCGAAATTAGAAAATAACGTGAATAATCCGTTAGGATTAAAACAATATCTAATTTAAATTAGGAAACATGCCACGTTAAGTCCTAATTTAAATTAAATACTTATCTCATCCTTCGGGATATATTCAAAAACCCTAGACATGCAAAACTCTAATTTAAATGATATTTTTTGGAAAATTTTCTGTTTTATTTTAAAAAAAGAAAAAAACAATTAAACAAGCAAAGATAGCAATCGATTCAACTCAACCACGCGATCCGCCACGTTCGCTTCAAACTCGGATTAGGCACAGGAATCAAATTATCGGTCATATCTAAAGGGTTATAGATATTAACGGATAATTGATCATTCAAATTAGGGAAGCAAATTAAAATCATTATCGTATTCAAATAGTTATGAATAGGATAATGATTTTCCGTATCGCCGCGTATCGGACTTTAGGGTTAAAGTCGGATAGTCGTCCCGATACGTTGCTAAATTAGGAAAGTTTCCTAATTTGAATATTTCGAAATATTGCGGATATCTAGCACATTATCCTAAGATATCTAGTATTCATCAAATATCCAAGGAATATTCTAAACATGCAAATCAAATATTCACTAAATATCCACAAGATATTCATGCAATATTTCAAACGATTCAAAATAGGAAATTGAATATTCAGAAAATATACCGGATAATATCAAATTACCTGATTTAGATAACTTCCAATTTTGAATGTCTCAGGATCGGGATTGCGACGGAATCGAGCTAACCGACGACGGCGACGATAGCTCACGGCACCGGCGGGGCACGGCACCGAGACGGCAACGCCGACGGGGCTCACGGCAAGGCTGCACGGCGGGCTGTGGGCGCCTCCGGACAGCGACGGTGTGGCTGCTTCGGGGTAGACTTCTCGGTGGACTTCTCGGTGGACTTGGATGCTTCGCCGGTAGGAGTGCTCGATGAAGAAGGTTCTGCATGGGCTGTGGAGGACGTGGCTGGGGAAGACTGTGGACCGACTGCTTCACGCCTTTAAGCAGCGAAAACAGCAGCTTCGACGTCAATGTTTACTGGGAGTCTTCGGTGGATGCTTTGTCAACAATGGGACTTGGACTTTTGTGTGGGCGTTGGTAATTGTAGAAATAATGTAAGGCCACGGCAACAAAGTCCACTTGTGTAACTTTGACTTTTCTTTATCTTTTTTCCTCTTCTTCACGTTCTCCTCTTCTCCCCTGTAGGTGCGTCTTGCATGGGAAAACGTCAACAGAAGGAAGAACGTAGCATGGGTCAACAAATCAGCAACGAATTCTGCTCGCACGTTCCCTTTCCTTTGCGTCTTCAGCGTGAGGGATCGTCGATCGTGCAAGAGGGAATTTGGGCGTGAAGCAGCAGCATCTGAGTCCGCTCGGCAGTGGGGACGTGCGTCGCGGCGGTGATGGCGTCGTGCTCGGAGGGCGGTTCCGTCGGCCAGCGGCGGCGCGGCGGTGGTGCGGTGCGGTGGTCTCCTTCTCTCTCTCTCTCTCACTCTCTCACTTGTGTCTCTAAAAAAAAACTGATCTCAAAATTCTGAGAGACCCCCCCAAAATTCTGACCTAATACATGCTTATATAGACTAATCTAGGTCAAATTAAACGGGCTCTAATCCTAAGTGGGCTTAGGCTTGGGCTTAATTTTAATTAACATTAAAATGGGTTGATTTAACGTGGGCTGAATTAATTAAATTCAACAAACTAAATCAAGCCCAAATTAAAAACACTCGAGCCCGTTCGTCTTGAAATTTCGGGCCCTTGCATTCCCGAGCGTCCCGTTTTTTGTTCAATGAATTTTAAGCTCGCTCGCCATCGCCGGTCCGATGCAATAATGCCATTAAATCTAAATGAACCTAAACTATATGTTATGCAAAATTAAATATTTTTGTTTAGGGGTTAAAAATTTAATCCCTATTTTTCTATGCAAATTACACTAAATGTCGTGCCAAAATTTAGGTGTCAACAGCTATCGTACAATTGGATCTCGTTTGGTAAATCATTGATTTCCACTAGAAACTTGCTATCTCTACCATTAGGTTTTTGTTCGAGTGGCAAATTTCTAAAGATGTTGGTAACTTACTATTGTGTTTGTTTGTTGGCCTTGTTTGTAAATTACTCCCAGCATACCTAACCAATTACGTTGTTTTACCATATAACAAGACTGAGTTGTGTTTTTTGCCCAACTTGCCAGTAGAAATAGATAAATTACTTAATTTCTCACTTTCAACAATATGCTAAATTTTCTCATATTTCAAATTCTCAATGAATTCAGGTGTGTCCTAGATACTTGTAAATAACAAGTTTAATTCAATCAATCATTCGAACTTCCCAATTGACTCGGGGATATGATGGAGATGACAATCACCAGTATATTACGGAAAAGCATTCGTCAATTATATTCTCATCTGTCCTGATCACTCTTTCTTTTTGAGTCTCCAAGGCCGGACCTCTTTTTTTAGAGTTAATGTGAAAACGTGCTGGTTGCCGGTCCAAAAGAAAATGGGAACAGCTTTAGAGCATCGACACAATCAGTACGTCTTAGAAACGTCCGCGTGAAGTATTTGTCCTATAATTGAACCGTGCAGCGGGGGCCATCATTGGATCTAGAAATCAACGTCCATAGGCTACTATGTAGCAAATAGTAAGTCTCCCCGTAGGGAACTCTTTGGGGGACATACTATAAGTCCTTTCACAAGAAAATGAAGGATGAGGAGCTCTCGACTTGTACGTGAGAAGCTCGCGTTCCTAAAGTTCAGGATTTTGTCTTTCATAATTTGTGGGCTTCAATCTTTGTGGGTTAACGTGTGAATGCTCCTACCATATTCAGTAGACAGTTCGATTCATTTTTATTCTTTTTCGTCATCCTATAAATGGCCTTGGCGATCACTCCCCATTTTCGTCGAACTGGATCATTACATTATTAAAAGACAAATTCTTAATATAGTGAGCATCGATTGTTAATTGATGAAAGATATTTTATTATATTTGTGTCACATTCATATTGAATCACAAATTTATCTTAGTACCTTGTTGGCTTTTTTAGCATTGTAGAAATCATATTTACAAAATGAATAGTACATCTCCCTTCGGATGCTCTCTTTTCCATTTTTCCCCTTTTCTCCTTCCTTTTTCTTTAATTTAGTTTCATTATTTTTCGTTTTCTGTCCTACCGGAAAGAACCTCCTCCTCCTTTCGTGCATGGCCGCGCGGGGGGAGGGGGGGGGGGGGGAAAGGTGGGGTGTGATGAGGGTGAAGAATATAAGATGAGGTGTGAATGGGAAGGACGTGTTTAACTTTGAGTCTAGTGGGGAGTCGATGGCCACACGTTACATTTTACAAGTCAAAAGTGGTGTCACGTCTCAATTAGATTTGAATGAAGAAAAATCAAAACTACTTCATACACGGTTACCAAGCAATGCATCGCGACATGTAATTACACCTTACACTGCATCGGTTGGATGGGCTTTTTCTATCATTGTATTTCGCAAATTGAAAATCGGTCTTTCTATCTCATGAATTGGGGACCTTTGTCACTTTCCTCATCCGTCTGTACCACTCTTCTTTCCGAGTCTGCAAAGCCATGAGCCTCTTTTTTTGGCCGTGTCAATGCGAAACACGTTGATTGCCTCTAGCTATTCAAAAGATAAAAGGGAAAAGAGGCTTAAAGCGCCCATATCAGTCAGTACGTTCCCTCAGTCAGTCATTCTCTTTATTCGCTCTTATTCAAGTTCTGTGTAGCACGCGCAAAAATTAACTAGAGATACCGTAATTCTTGTCTTCGACGAAAACAATTAAGAGAAATCAATGTCTACTTGTCGAGGCTAAAATGTGTAGGAAATAGCAGGAGTAATAGGAGGGAACCATTTGAGAAATGTACAATAGATAGATATTTCGCAAGAACATGAAAGATGAGGAGCTATTGAAATCATATGATAAGCTATGGTTCTTTCAAAGTATGTCGCGAATTGCTCATTATAGTTTTTTTGTGTTACCATCACCATGCTCTTGTGCCCAATTACAACCTCCATACGATTTTCCAAAGAAACCATAAAGAACCTCTTTTTTTATTATTAAAAATTCAAAGACTTGGCATAATTTTTGCAATGCTCAGAGCTCAGAGTTGGATATTTACATTGGTCGCCTGATTCAGAATAGTAGCAAACCATTGTAGTAGAGGGCATGAAATGACGTTTTCTTTGGCCAAAATAGAGATCAGAAAATCTTATGTACAGAACTTTATCTCTTGACAGTATCTTTTGGTAGCTTTACTATTACTTGTGTCTGTGCCTGATTTGCTCTTTCGTTTCGAACATCCAGTTTCCTTCGGACCCAATGATTCTCCTTTCCATGCTTTCTTCACTTTGAGCCTAATTAGCTATTTATTCTATCCTGCGAATTCACTATTAGAATTGATAAAGATAATTGGAGAAGTTCATCATCGGTAAAGTTTTGATTTTTCTCTGCCGACTACTTTTCGTGTCATATAAAGAATTGTTATGATTGGGCATTCAAAATTTAACTATGTGATCCTTTGATAACACCAATCAATTTTCGTGTCATATAAAGAATTGTTATGATTGGGCATTCAAAATTTAACTATGTGATCCTTTGATAACACCAATCATTCTTGATGACCTTGGCTTTCCAACATGTTTAATCAACATAATACTTGACTTGGAGGAATCGTCTCTCTCTTGAACTCTTTTCCTCGAATAAATTTTGGGATCCTGAGCATAATATTTTGATAGATAGTGAGTATTTTTTAGTTGATTCCAAAAGTATTAATACTCCGATTCTGTGCTATGTCAGAAATTTCACATATCTTGCTATTTGGTTGTGCTACAATGATAGAAATAATTGAACGTCATCCCTAGATTTGTACGCAATCACTTGGATAGATGGGTAGTTTTTCTTTAATGGGTAGTTGAGCTCTTTCTTTTTCACCGATTTTGAAGATGGACGCATTGATGGTTGCAATTACAAAGCTTCATTTTCTATGAGTTTTGAGTCATTTCTGGAAAATCCCAGTTCCTCCAACAGCAGAGTTCAGATCCTGAAGAGGTTAGCTTGATGTGGCGAACTATGCTAATCTCTGCCTCCCGTGCAACTCTTTGCTATTTATTCCTTTGTGAAACCCAAGCAGTATCTTTAATTATAATAGTTACCAACGACAGCATTGTTTCTTACACAAAAGATAAGTTTCGCATTGCAAAGGGCGTAGCAGAAAATGCGAATCCCAATTCTGCTCACGCATGCAGTGATGCTTGCTCTTCTCTAGAAAGAACTCAAATTTTTTCTTCTTTTTGTGTATAATGTGATGAAGGATTGTCCATTAATGTGGGGCTTCTTTTGTGGTTGATCAACTACTACTGAACATGAGAAAAATTATTATCGAAAATGACATGGTGCCTGCATCGCTGAGATATGGCAAGTAGTGTGGGCTTCTGTACAACAAATAGATGTTCAAGATCGAGACCCTGCGATGGCCTCGACAATTGCTGCATGAAGCGCAACGCCCGCGTTCAAGTTTTCAGCCCAAAATGAAAACTACAAACCAAAGAAAAGAACTAGAAAAACCAAATTGAAGTTCTAAGGGGCCTTATATTCACCGTTCCATAAGCTACCCCAAACCCAGCTTCTAATACAACGCGATCTCCCTTCGATAGCAGCACGCCCTACTGCTACAAGGCATGCAATCAATGACCATCATATCAGCTGAAAGCAACAACCCTGGTTAGTCCTCGCCCAAATTTCAAACACAAAATCACCCCCAACCCCATCAGCCTCCCTGAGAACTGCATTGTCTTTGGACAGCATTTTGCCATACGGTATATTGGGATACAACCCCGAGAATGAATTTACAGGAATAGTTGCTTCTGCCGTACTTTTCTCACAGGGAGAAATCTCTCTACCTCTCGTCGTACTTTTCTCACAGGGAGAACGCTGTCTGCCTCTCGTGCATCTTCCATGGAAGAATTAGACACCTCAGATTCTCGAGTTACTATCCTCTCCAGAAAATTGGGCAATTTATGGTCAGAAAAAGACCTGGCAGAGATAGATGGTTTGGTCCCAACTGAAAGAATTTAAGAATGTTGTTTAACAATGTTTGGGCAATTGTTCTACAACCCCAATATCAATCTCCAAGCCTTCCAAAATACTATGAAGAGGGCATGGAGAGTGGATTCAGTTACCTTTGATTGGGTACACTCGAGAACTTTAGCCTTTACCTTTAAGTCTGAAAATGAAATGAACAGAATTCTTGAGACAAGGCCTTGGTCTTTCTCTAGCAATCCTTTGGTGCTTAAACAATGGACATCGACTACTTCACAGTACAGTTATGATTACACACATTACGAGTTTTGGGTTCAAGTGCACGGATTACCTATGGATTGGGTATCGGAGGAAATCATAAGGCAAACAGCAGCAGCAGTGGGCTTGGTAACTGAAGTGAAAATTGATACAAAGGCATTTAGCTCCTATACGGGTGGAAATGCTAGAGTAAGAATTGATTTATCATCCCCCTTGAAACCCGGGACATTTGCCAGTCAAGGAGGAAAGAAACCATGGGTCGACTTTAAATATGAGAGATCACCGCACTTTTGTTATGCATGTGGTCGCATAGGCCACTATGCCAAGTTCTTTCAGGAAGAATAATAAGGCGAGAACTGGTTAGAAACTGATGATCCTAGTTGTGTTGGAAGAAGAGCCCTCTTTGGAAGCTGTTCTATGCAAAACCAGAGGATATAATCATAGATGATGAGATTATTCCAGAGACTCCTACCCCCACCCTGCAAATGGTGTCCTATGAGCCTACAGGAAAGAATCCCTTGGTTCCTAGTAGTGGGAACAATCTGGGAAAGTCAGCATAGATTTTTGCCAGGGAGATAGAAGCAATTGGAAAAGGTGGCATTAGTCCATACAAAAACAAAGAAAAGAGCTTGATGCTGATAACAGCTCCAAACCACTCTACAATGCTGTAAGGCAGCTAAAAAGGCCCCCAAAAGAAATGTAGCAAGGGGAAGAAAACAGGTGGAAAAAAAACACAATGAAGGTAGAGTCCTTACGCTTCTCAAAAGCTGAACTCTCTTGCCTTAGATGAGACCAAACTTTTGGAGACTCCAATTCAGGTTTTGGAGGATCCTAAGATACATGTTTTGGCAGCTATCACTAATAAGCCACCGAGGTTCCCATGAAATTTTATGCTGGAAATGTCAAGGGTTGGGCACACCCAAGACAAATCTTGGCATTGAGGCTCTAGAAAGGCCCGGCATTATTTTTCTCATGGAAACAAAGAATCAAGAACCTGTGGTATGAGCTTGAAACAAATCCAATTCCAGAACCGTGCAGTGGTGAATACAAATGGAATTGCAGGGGGATCAGCAATTTTACGGAATGACAGGGTACCGCTAACAATGGAATCAGTCACAAATGAAATGTTTGACCTAATTTGTACAGATAGTGGAAAACAGATGAGAATTACCTTTGTACACATTCCAATAATCAGCCTCCGAAACCACAGCTTCCTTCCATTTGGTTGGGGGTGGGGGGACTGAACTTCAATGAAATTTTGCTTCACTGGGAAAAAGTAGGCAAGCATATGGTGGAGCACCATAGGTTAGTGGCTTTTTGAGATATTAGACATTATAAATGCATGCTCTCTAATGGATCTTGAATGTAAAGGACGTGCATTTACACTGACAAATAATAGGAATGGGGATGGCTATGTGAAAGAAAGACTAGATAGAGCTCAATGCAATGTAGAATGAAGAGTGACATCCCATAAGTGGAAGCATATGCATTACCTGCTATAGGCTCCAAGCATAGCTCTATTTTGCTAACTCTCAGAGCTGAACCTGCAAAAAGAAAGAGAGAAATTAAGTTTGAAGCATACTAGCTTGAAGATAATGAAAGTGGTTGGCTAGTAAGTTCAGTGTGGAATACTCCAGGCATGGAAATGAACGCTTTCTGAACAAACTACAAAAAGTAATAGAAGCCCTAAAGAAGTGGAGCAAGCGGAACTTCTCTAATGCTAATAGTCAAATCAACTGCTTGAATAGGGAGCTTTAGGAATCAACAAATGAGCAGAGCTTGCATCATTACAGGGACAAAATGCAGCAACTGAAAATGCAAATTGAAGATCTGTGGAAACAAGGAGAAATTTACTGGGGTATGCGCTCTAGAATATACTGGCTGAATAGGGGTGATAGAAATACTGAGGAAGCGCAATGGAATGAGCACATGCTGTTCTCTCTTTTTTATGAGCATATAGTAAATGATATTCTAGCTATCCCACTCTTAACAACACCGACGGAAGACAAGAGAGTCTGGACACGCAACCAAGCAGGAGGCTACGCTGTTTAAAGTGGCTACAACCAACTCCAGAACATTGAGACTAAGCATGAAGCAAATCAAGCCTCATCGCCCTACCAAACTCCAAAAGCCCTCTGGACTAAGGCATGGAATCTACAGACTCAACCCAAAGTAAGGATGTTTACGTGAAGTGTGTGCCAAAATGCCCTACCCACAAGAGAAAACCTATTCAGAAGGAAGATTGTACCTGAGTCGACATACCCTCTTTGCGAAAAGGAACCTGAAACTGTCAAACATCTGTTCCTTCTTTGTCAAAGGACGAAAAAGATAAGGTTGGCCTCTGAGAACGGCATTCGGATTTCCAATCATGATGTTACTTGAATTGAAGGTTGGCCATTGAAGATTGGTAATCACCTCAAAGCCCCCGTTTTCGAACTGATCACGGTCACTTTTTGGCACTTTTGGACATAAAGATATTCCTCTATTTTCAAGCATCACTTACCAGATCCTGCAATAACAATGGTGTCTAGCATGGCTATGCATATGAATCTCTTGAAATGGAATGGCCGAGAATCAGAGAATATAAACAACCCAGGACACTTACCCATATGATGGAAACCACTGAGTCCTCAAGCTAAACATTGACAGAACTTTCCATGAAGGATCTTCCGAAGGTTTCATGGCATGCGTCTGCCGTGATTTTGAAAGGAAACTAATTGATAGGTTTGCGATAAACTAATTGATGCCCCTTTTTCAAGTAATTGGGCCCATACTCTGCGAATGAAAAGCTTGCTTACTAGGGGTGTGCAACGGGAACCACCCGGACCGGGACCAAACCGGACCGGACCGGACCGGTCGGTTCTGGGCGGGCCTAGGGGGTGTTGGTCCGGTCCCCGGTTCCCATTTTTGGAACCGGTGGACGGTCGGTCCGGTTCCTGGTTCCATGGTGAGAACCGGACCGATCGGATCGATAAGACCGGACCAATCATTTATGCATATTTTTTAAAAATTAGCTAGTTATGTTTTTATCTTTTCAAGGAATTTATTTGTTATTACTGACTTGCCAATTTTGTGAGCCATCAAGCTGCTGCGAATGGGTTGACTTTTTTATTTTTTGCCTCTCTAATAACATGTGTTTAAATTAGGGGATGTATATTTTTGAAAGCCCACATGGGACATATATTTTTTTTTACAAGTATTTGATTCATTTGAACCGGACCGGACCGGACCGGATCGGTCGGTCCTGTCCGGTCCCTGGTTCCAAGACTAGTCGGTCCGGTCCACGGTCCCAAAAATTGGGAACCGGTCCTCTCGGTCCGGTTCCCGGTTCTTGGATGGGACCGAACCGGACCGGGAACCGATTACCCCCATTGCTTACGACCGAAAAAATTTGTTAACACTAACTATAGAAAATGTATAGTTGATAAAAATAAATTTCATAATGAAAGAAGTTACGAGCTTACTAATTTATTGACATATTTGTAAATTTATTAGAGTGCTACACTTGTAAAATTTGAGAAAAAGTTGTTTGCTAACTTACTCATCGGAAACGTTGGTAAAATCATTTTAAGGTTTGTAAAATTTGATGAGGCACTGCGACCCATCTTAACACCTCCAATGATCCAGAGCATGACTACCCCTGAAGCATTGTGTCAACTTTCACGAACTATTCAAAGACAAAAGTACGATGAATATGAAATGCTGATGAATTTGGCAATACATCTCAACAATGAATAGCGTGACCTGCTTTATTACCTTTGATGGGAATCATGAATCGTTCCGACTTTGTGGCCAAAGTGATCGACTCATCAAAGCATTCTTTTTCATGAACCAATTTTTCTATGTTGTAAGAGTGCCATGAACATATAAAATTCCGATAAGTCGCATCCCTGAACGTCTTAATTCCTGGAGCTCTGTGATCTCTACAAGTTCATGGGAAATTGACCCCCCATCATTCCATTCAATCTTCGAAATTCGACCGATGTGGAGGCCTTGCAGTTGAATCCCTCATTTTACGATCTATCCACAAATTTGACTTTCTCTAGGCCCCGAACATCACGAAGCTTCCAACACTTTCCAATGCACAAACATTCCAGCTTATTGAAGCACGAGAGGTCTGGTAATGTTTCAATGGATTTGCTCCCCTCGATATCCAATCTTTCCAAGTTTTTCAACCTCTCAAGGCCTTTAATTTCGATTAAATTGTGGCGATTGCTAGCCATCAATAGCTTCAGACGCGTTAACTGCGAAGGGTCCGGTCTTATGAGGGACTGGGAGCTATAGATTGTCAGCTCTTCCAAGTTGTTCAATCTGTCAAGGCCTTGAAATAGATCATCATTCACTATAGGACCATCTAACTGTAGATGTTCGAACAACTCCCTGCATGTGGATAAGTCTATCCCCACCATTCCCAAGCATCTCAAAGACTCCAGATGTTCAAGGCCGTCTAGGTTGGACAACTTGTTGCATCCAATTACATATAGCTCTTTTAAGGATTTTAATCCTTCTAGACCCTTGATTTCTGTCAGCTCCTGGCACGCTTCGATACCTAATATTGACAAGAGTTGCAAACTCGACAAACTTGGCAACTCTTTCAACTTATAACACCCGGAGACATAGAGCTTCAATATTCCTGAGGAAGCTCTGGCATAGATTCCAGCAATTTGCAATCATGAAAACTCAGCTGTTTTAGATGGATTAGATGAGAAAGTTGAGGCAACGTGCGAAGATGACAGGTGATTACTAGATCTGTTAAACTGGTAGGAAGCTTTGGTAGCGACTAAATCATGCTGCAGTCCTTTAAATCAAGTTCTTCGAGACAAGAAAGTTTCGCAATTGCATCAGGGAATCCAGAAATGCACATTTAACTTAATTGAAGGATCTTCAATGAAGACAACCCATCTATAGGAACTTCCCCTCCCAGACACCGGCAGAATGAGGCAATTAATACTTCAAGTTTGCCCAACTTGCTAATAGTCCTGGGTAAACTACTCAATTTCTTACAGTAAGCAATATTCAAAATGTGCAAGTTTTTCAAATCCCCACTGGATTTAGGTAATTCTGAAATTTCTGCACGTGACGAGATCAGTTCAGTCAATGATTCATCACAACTTACTTTGCTGGCCGGTGCTAGCGACCTTTGAGCCCGCACCATAAGCGAAACTTTGCTTGCACTGCTTACAGCAAGACCTTCTACATCCAGGACTCACAATTTTTATTGTGAAGTGTTCTCAGATGATGGACTTCTTTTTTCTCCACTTGTTGGGCTGTGTTTCAGGAGATTTCACATCGTTGTTTTCTTCTGGGGTTGCCATCTTCTATCTAAAAACAAATTCCTGCCCAATAAAGTCAGAGATAAAACAACAAAAGAAAAAAGAGAGGTATGAAAGAGAAGGAGATTTAGAATATTTTGACAGCATGAGGCAAGATATATTAGAAAAATCACTGATGAATGGACTTGAACCAAATATTAAAGTAAGATGGACAGAAGACCTGTACAAGGATTAAAAATATTTTAAAATAATTGAACAAAGGTGGCCAATCACAGGGAATTGATAAATTAGCTTTCGATATGATGATGAGAGTTTAGAGATGTTTAGCTAGCAACAAAACATCATTTTCCTCTTTGTATTGCAATATGTAGGTCAGGCATCTAGACTCTGGTGAATGTTCGTGCATAAAGTCCACACCAAAAGCACTCCAAAAACCAGAAGGCAGACTGCACAGGTACCTGCATTTTATACTCAGGAAACACAATCTAGTAGTAGTTTCAACATTCGATACCTCATCTCACAGATCCAACATGAGTTATCTTGGTTGGTGGTTGGGGATCTATGTGTCAAGAAAGAACCAACTTGCATTGGCCTGTCCTAGTTATAGAATTCTAACTCTCGATCTAGCTGAAAAGTGCAAACAACAGCAGGCTAATGAATCTTTTTCACAAGCTAATTTAAATTCTCAAAGTCAACTTACACGCAATCATCAAGTGCAACCAAAGAACTTACATCTGAATGAAAAGTAAGGGAACTACACAAATCACCTTAGTCTCCTAGATATATCAAACACGAAAAAGCATCCAAGCATGGAGAAAAGTATTGAACAAAGGGAAAACTCCAAGCATATCCCAATTACAGAGAACTAACCGAGACAAAAAGTGAAAATACCGCGATTGCTAATGCCCTTTTTTCGGTCGTTGGAATTGAAGTAAAAGCTCTAAGGCATCCACTGGTATCAGACTTGCACTTTTCAGTCAATTAAAAAATTTCAGAACGTACCACACAAAATTCATTAAAAGGTCTACCAGCGTATACTACGAATTGAGCGAGAGGTGGTTGTTCTTTAGAAATCCTCGATAACTCATGGAACAAGCAGAGACACGTGTTGTGATTCCTCTCCGCCAATAAGTGCATGCCCAAAAAAACCAAAGCATTAAGAGAGTAAAATCTAGCTGATCAATGGAGTACCAACCAATTCCCAATGCCCATTTCGAAAGACTCGAACTTTTTGTAAGAATACGGTGCAAAGCTACCAATCCTCCATCGAACAAGTCACACAGCGTCTCCACCTTCGAATTGGCCATGGTTGGGTTGGTGGTCGGAGCTTTCTTCCCGGTTGCAGAGCCGCCGTCCAGTCGCGTGCCGCCAGCGCCACCGGACCTCGGCCCAATCTTTATTGTATATAGCACGATATAATATATCTTGTTTACTGTTCACTCGGCCAAAATGCTCTCTCCTGAGCTCCTCGCTGGTACTGTTCACCCGGCGGATTTCTGTTGATTCCGGCGGCCATTTGGGCTGATTTTTGGAGGCTAGGCCCCTTGAACGCTCCTCTGTCACCCCTCCAAAGGACTCCTCTCCTCGTTCAGCACAGAGGCGAAGCTTTCAGATCTGAACATTGCTCATTTCGGTCTCACTCGCCGAGCTATTTTCGGTCTCCCTTGCCTGAGATTCTTGACTGAACTGAGGCTCCGGCTCTGGTTTATTTCCCTGAAGATAGTTACCCCTGTTAGGTACTCTCTCTTCGACTCCCTCCTCCTGGTTTGGGTCTGGTGGGTTGCTTGGTGCTTAGAGCAAATTGGGGGAACACCGAGCGCGTTCATTTCTGGTCTGGTGCTTACCTTGTTCTGGATCGCTACTGCTGGTGACTGACTGGTTGTTGATTGGTTGAGCTCCTGGTTTTAGTCCTCTCTATTGTTGTCTTCCTGCTGGTTGGAATTGGTCTCGGGGGCTAATGCGTGGTACTGGTGGGTTGACTGGAAGGTGTTTGTGGATTTGTCTATATGGAGGAGATTGCTAGAAACCCATTACTTGGCTTTGAGCCGACTGGGAAGACTACCCAGCACTCGTCCAAGGCTATCCCTGCTTCTGGAACTGTTGTTGTTGAACCGTTAAGGCATTCGGCACTGGCTGATACCCCTGCCGTCCCTTCTGGAACTGCTGTAGTTGAACCGTTAAGGCATTCAACACTGGCTGATACCCCTGCTGTCCCTAATCGTAGTTGGAGTAGGGGTAGGTCGAATATTAGAAGCCGTTCTCTCAGGCGAGGCCAGATGGTAGCATCCTCAAGTCGTCAACCAAGTTCTAAGGGGGCTGCAAATGCGACTAGGCAGATTGATAGCCATCCTCAAGGCCAACCAACTTCGGCCCCCAAACCCAGAACCTGGGCAAATGTTGCCAGGGTCTTAACTAAAGGTTACAGCCTATCTTATGTCCCCCCGAGTGAGGAAAATGGTGAATTGATTATAGACATTACACCAGGGATTATGGCTGATGAGAATCCCCTATGGATGGAATGTGTTGTTGGACACTACATAGGAAAGAAAGTCCCATTTAAGCTGACCGAAGAGGCTATTATGAAAGCATGGGGTGATAAAGTGGCTGATATTAAACTCCATGAGAATGGATTCTATTTCTTTAGAGTCCCAGATTCTGAATACCGCAGGAAGATCATTGATTCTGGTACGATCTCTATATTTAGCTGCACTATGTTGTTACAACAATGGCATTCAAAACTCAAACTCAGAAGAGGTGCTCTTGACACCATCCCGGTTTGGGTTAGATTGAGAGACATTCCCTTTTCCTTATGGTCTCCCGCTGGCATTGGGCGAATAGCCAGCGCTTTAGGGAAACCTTTGTACGTTGATGTACATACAGAACAGATGTCGAGGATTTCTTATGCTCGAGTTTGTGTGGAAATAAAGGCTACGGAACCTAGAGCTGAACAAGTGAAGGTTCGATGGGATAATGAAGTGAATGCAATCCATGTGGAATATGAATGGAAACCGTTGGCTTGTCCTTCTTGTGGTCTTTTCGGACATAAAGAAGGTTCTAAAGGATTCAATTGTGCACCTGTCCATCCCAACAACAGAGATACATCCCCTGTAAATGAAAACACAGCAGCTCAATCTGCACCTATCCAAAGAGATAAAGGGTGGACTCAAGTGCCACCTAGGAAAGGCAAAGCCCCCGCGGGAAAGCCTCAACCAGCGCCAACTTCAGCACCCTCACAGTTACATCCAGGCTCGACTTCTGGTTCGAATCTGAACACAGCAGAGCTCCCGCCGGTTGACTTGCATCCATTATTGCAACCCGAGACAGAAGATACTGATCTGAGACCTATCTTGGACACCGAGACAGACCTAAATCCTCCCTCAGCTCCAAGTCCTATAGGGCCTACTGATCATATGACCGAGGCACATTCTCTTCCTTCGCAGGCTTCCACTGAAGGATCCTCTGAGTCCCAGGCAATTCTGGACAAATCTAGTGACTCGGAAGGAATATTAGAAAGGGGAACGGCTCATGCCTCACCCCCCAACACAAGATCTCATGCTTCTTTGTCTGGTGCTTCGGATGAAATGCATAGACCCTCTTCCGGATCTGCCCATATCTCAATGCACCCTGGAATAGTTCTTAGCCCGTCTTCCTCTAAAAAAAGATCAAAGAGGAGGAAGCCGAGAAAATCTCAGCGGTAGCTTTTTGAATCTATATGTTTTTTGGTGTACAGAATATTAGGGGCCTAGTAGCACCCCTGAGGCAAGCCGAAATCCGTACCTTTATAAATAAGAACCACCTTCGCTGTGTTGGGATCATTGAAACTAAAGTTAAAGCTCCTTCTTTTGCTGCGATTTCAAGAGACTTATATGCTACTTGGCGGTGGATCTCTAACTACCATTACTCCCCTCTTGGAAGGATTTGGTTCGGATGGGACCCAAATGAAATGGATATTAGTCTCATCTTTTCCTCTTGCCAAATAATCCATCTTCAGCTCAGGCTTCTGAACTTGCAGGAATCTTGCCTGTTCACAATTGTCTACAGTGAACATACCTTTGTCAAACGAAGACAATTATGGGCTGACCTCCATCGACTCTCTAATGGTGACTTACCATGGATTGTTGCTGGGGATTTTAATGCAATCAGAGACCCAGAAGATAGGGTGGGCAGCTCAACCCCGTGGATCCCAGCTTTTGATGAATGTCGAGAAGGCCTCAACCATGCGGCCTTGGAGGACCTTCGGTACATAGGTTGTCGATACATTTGGACGTATTCTTCAGGCGTTAATCGGAAAATGCGTAAGATTGACCGGGTGCTTATTAATGACTGTTGGCTTCATCAATTCTCTTTCTCTGAAGCCAATTTCCTTCCGCCTGGAATATCTGACCACTCCCCCATGGTGATTAGAATTGTACCACCAATTCCTTCCAATAAACCTTTCAAGTTTTTCAACTTATGGACTACACATCCAACCTTCTTGGAGTTAGTTACTCAAGCTTGGGATACTCACATTGTTGGCACACCTATGTTTATAGTCTGCTGCAAACTCAAGGTTCTCAAACCAAAGTTGAAACTTTTGAATAGGTCTTCCTACTCAGACATTTCCACCAGAACAGATCAGGCTAGACTGAATCTCTCTGCAGTTCAGACAGCTTTGGAGTCAAATCTATTTGATCAAAGCCTAATTGCAAGCGAAGTAAGTTTACTGCTAACATTCTCTGACTTGAGATCTCAAGAAGAATCTTTTTTCAGGCAGAAATCAAGAATTCGTTGGCTCAAGGAGGGAGATATGAACACTAAATATTTCCATCACTACGTCAACAAAAGGAGACTTCATAATAGAATCCTAACTGTTTCAACAGAGGATGGTGTGCTATTTACCGATCCTCAGGGAAGTCAGGAACCATATCGTAGGTCACTTTCAGAATCTACTAAATGGCGGTACAGCACCGGTCCAACCTTCAGCCACGGAGCTGGAGGTTCTTCTTGAGCAAGTCTTAGATGAAAACCAGAGAACTTCTTTAGTACAGCCGATCACTGAGGAGGAAATTCAATCTACCCTCTTCTCATTACCTAAGGACAAAGCTCCTGGCCCTGATAGTTACAATGTTGAGTTCTTCAAACACATATGGGGGATCATTGGACCAACTATTCTGATGGCGGTAAAGGATTTTTTCGAGACTGGTCGCATTCTTAAGGAGATCAACAACACCATCTTAATGTTGGTGCTGAAATCCCCCAACGCATTGGCCATGAGTGACTTTCGACCAATTGCATGCTGTAATACTTTATACAAATGCATCTCAAAAATCCTCGCTAGGCGCATTGCGACGGTTATACCGACGCTGATTGGACCCTCCCAAACAGCTTTTGTTTCAGGTCGCAGAATTAGTGACAACATTATGGTTGCCCAAGAGCTTTTTGCGGATTTTCACTATGAAGCATACCTACCTAAATGTGCCATTAAGGTGGATTTCCATAAAGCCTTTGACACGATTGATTGGAACTTTATTGAAAAGGTACTTACAGCCTTCAAATTTCCAGCTTCTTTCGTTAAGCTGGTTATGGTATGTATCTCAACTGTCAAATTCTCGGTCTCGATTAATGGAGAACTTCATGGCTATTTTGTTAGCAGTCGGGGGATACGACAGGGTGATCCCCTATCTCCGTACCTATTCATTCTTGCTATGGAAATCTTCTCAGCTATTCTCAAGACCAAAACAGACAAACCGGACTTCCAGTGGTTTTGACGATGCAAGAGACCTCGCATATCCCATTTGTTCTTCGCAGACGATGTCCCTCTATTTTCACAAGGACACATGAGATCGATTGAGTTTATAAAGGAATCTCTTGATTTGTTTTCAAACTGGTCGGGCCTAAGACCAAATCCTAACAAGAGCAATATTTATCTCTCGGGAGGTGACCTTGAGCTCCAAAACAGTCTCCGGCAATGTCTTGGATTCCAACAAGGGTTTTTACCCTTCCGATACTTGGGAGTGCCCATTATCTCTTCTAGGCTACGTAAAGAGGATTGCAAGCTTTTGATTGATTCCATTACGGCGCGTGCTCGTTCCTGGATCCAAAGATTTCTATCTTTCGCTGGTCGTGTACAGCTTATCAAATCAGTCTTGCATTCCATCCAAGTGTACTGGGCCACAATATTCTCCCTTCCCAAATCAGTCTTGAATAGTATTGATGCTATCCTTCGACAATTTCTTTGGAAAGGCCCTGGCTTAGGAACGGGTGGTGCTAGGGTTGCTTGGAATGCCGTTTGTCTCCCAAAAGAAGAAGGCGGTCTCGGGATAAGAAGACTTACTGAATACAATCGAGCCATGACTCTTAAACACATATGGATCCTTTTCACTGATAAGGAATCTATGTGGTGCAAATGGATACATTCTAACTTCTTAAAGAAGACAAACTTTTGGGTTGTATCCAAACCCACCTTTTGTTCATGGACTTGGAAGAAGATCCTTGATTTGCAAGTCCAAGCTCGGACTCTTTTCCGGTGGAAGATTGGCAATGGCCGGACGATATCCTTTTGGTTTGATTGGTGGCACACTAATGGGCCCCTTTATCTCCTTTTCAACAATATAGATATCTACCAGTCTAGGATCCCGCGGGATACATCGGTCAGGGATTTCTTCCACTCCATATGGCAACCATCAACCACTTTACACACTATTATGGATGGGTTGGAAGCTCTTCCAAACTTTGAAGATGACATTCCGGACTGCTTGATCTGGTGTCCTAACCAGGCTGAATCTTTCTCGGTGGCCCGTGCCTGGAACCACATAAGGAAGAAAGGCCACGCAGCCCCTTGGCACTCCTTTGTATGGGATTCTCATTTGGCCCCCCGACACTCTTTTCTATTATGGATTGTGTCATTAAATCGGCTACCTTCCCAGATTTTACTTCTCCATAACCGTCGGATCGAATCAGGATTATGTGCTTTCTGTCGCATGACCCCGAACTCCATCAATCATCTTTTCTTCGAATGCTCCGCTACTAGCAGACTCGCCTCCTTCTGGGCAACTAAATGTAATATTCCATGGCGCAATCGTCCGTGGCCAGAGCTTATTTCGTGGGCCAACAAAGTATGTGGTGGGCCTTCCTTTGTACACCGAATTGCTAGGTTCTCCTTCGGGGCACTTTGCCATATTATATGGATTGAACGGAACAACTCTCTCTTTCGGAACAAGAGTATCTTTATTCCGGGAATACGCAAGCACATCTTCAAATTGGTGAAGGATAAAGCTCTATCCTTTGGAAGAATTGCTGACACACCTATAAATAGGAGACTGCAAAGGAACTGGGAACTCTCACCTTCCATTTTTTCTTAATTTGGTTGTTTAGTTCTCAGTCTTGTATAGGGCCTTGCAGTTTGTAGGCTTTTTGTTTGCCTTGGTTAGTTCTCAGGCTTCTTGTATAGTCCCTGCTAGACCACTCTTCACTCTATATGGACAGGTTATGTCCCAATAGGGTCTGGTTTTGGTTTGAGCTTAGTTTGTATTTGGTGTTTGGAAAGTTATATATACTCTTATCTTTACCAAAAAAATATATATCTTGTTATTTCAAACGTCCATAACGAACATCCATAGAACAATTCCACCTTGCACATCATAAAACTTCTGATTTTTGAATGAAGATTACTTAAAATCAGAAGACGGTTTGTCTGGACAAGATGAATTTGATTAATATTCTGCCCTTGGTCAAATTTGACACGTAAATCTGATCAGTGAATCCAAAATGGCCGGGGAATCTTCTAAAGCAAATATAGCAGTGGATCATAACGTGCTAGTGAATTACCACGAAAAGAATGGTTAAGGGACTGAGATAACTGGAGTTAAAGGATTTCTTGATGAGTGCATATGGCTTATTCGGAGCAATTGATCCTCCAATTGGGCATCCTCATGGATAAATATGAGATGGAAAGTATTTGCACAAGCAAATCAACATAACCAAATAGATTTCAAGGGAGGAAACCAATCATTCTTCAAAAGCAGTATTTCGAGAAGATTGAAACTCAGATTTGCTTGTGATAGATGTGGACAGCTTATCTAGGATTAACAAGCTTTATTTGGTGGCTCATGACATCTGACGTGCCTAGAATGCATTCTAATCACTGTTAACATTGTCAAGAGAATGATTTCTCTGAAGTATCATGTCATACTCCTCGATCAGCTTCCCCGTTCCTTGAATCACATAATAGAAGGAAAACAATATTCTGCTGTCATGGAAAATGATGAAATTCAACCTAATTATTTTATGCAAAGGGAAAGTAGACAAAAAAAGAAAATTTTTATAGCCAGTTCCCTATTTCATCAATAAATGTAAAAAAATTGGATATCAAGCATTTTTCGGCCCTAAATGAAAAGCACAAATAAAGAAAAGAACTAGCATACCCGAATTGCAATTGGTTCACGAAATGGTTTTTAGCTTTCATTTTTAATGTAAAGGAAAAATAAAAGATTCTTCATTTCTCCTTGTTTTTTTTCTCTTGAAATTATGTTTGGTTGGTCAAAATAAGAACTTCGGATAGGAATGAAAATTTAAACTTGTTTGTTGTGTCTTTGCAATCCATCATTTTGTACTTTCTTTGAACTAATAATCCATCTTTTCATTTGGTGATTACAAAGTAGCATAGCGGGCTATCAAGAAAAATGGTCTGATCAAGCAGGAAATGCTGATGAAATTGGCAATACATCTCTGCCATGAATAATGTGGCCTGCTTTATTTACATTTGAAATGAAACCGTTAAAAGAAGCGATCCATTTTCAAGAAGCCTCTAAACCTCTCCTCTCTATCCATGCAACAAAAATCTCGGATATAGTCAAAGAGCCTATAAATCACTTGAGTATACATAGCCTTATGTCTTTGACCTCATTTACAAGCTAACTCTAGAACTTGATGAGTAGGCAAAATTCCAGCCAATGGCCTTATGGTGGAGTCTGTGGATAGACATGCTTGACTTTTATTGGGTACAGTAGCTTAAAGAGCGATGCGGTTCGAGGCAGCCAGTCTCTTAACTCTCTACTTTTCCGGGGCGGATGCAGTTATTGATAAGCAGGAAATGCTAGCACAAGACTATGGAATCCCTAGGGTACCCTTTGAGGTAGAGTGATTTTTCCATTGGCTCGCCTTCAAACTTCTGAGCATCAATCACGAGACCCTGCTGATTTCGCAATTTCAAAATCATGTCAAACATCGTCACCGGTAGGCAAACCTACATGATGATTATTGAAACTCCTCATTTTAACCTGGGACACATTTGTTTCTTCATTAGATACCCGAGAGACAATCCAACCACTGTCCTCTCCGACGCCATCTTTCTTAGGGACAAAAATACACCCGCTGCAAAAGCTGTCCTTTTCGAAATTATGGTACTCGACCTTCATCAACTTCTCGTGATATTTTCCTCTCGAATTCAAGGCCGCTGTAAGGCACACTTCGACATGTACAATGGATTATCAGAATGACTCGAAACACTTTCACTAATACCTTAGAGTCAGATAGCCCAGGACAAGGTTCGGAGATATAGGCTGCGTTTGGGATTGGCTTTAGGAAGCCACTTTGGGCACCTAAAGCCCTTTAGGCTAAAATTTGGTGTTTGGCAAATTTTTTTTGAAACCCCATTGAACCAAAGTTGGCCTTGTGAAGGCTGAAAGCCCAAGGTAGGTCCTAGGCTACCTTGGGCTTTCAGCTTTCTCGGTAAGCAATAGTACCTGGGTAAGTAAAAAAAATTTCTTTCAAAACTACCCTCATCTATTTTTTGATTTTTTCAATTTTGCTCTCGTCTGGCACTGTTCATCTTCACAAGGAGCCAAATCGGAGGCCGGCGACCGCCACCTGAGAGATCCGGCCACTGTCGCCTTGGGGTCGGCCGACCTTCGGCAATTGCCGCCTGGGAGTCGCCCCCGACCTCAGGCGGCACCTAGGTCGTGTGACTGAGCTGGGTCGTGCTACCTAGGCGCCACCTGAGGTCGGTCGACCTCAAACGGCGGTCGCCGGAGGTCGGCCGACCCCCAGGAAGCCTTGGCCGGACCCGCACGACCCAGGCGACGCCTAGGTCACGCGACCTCAGGCCGCCTCACCTGAGGTCGCGCAACCCAGGCAAACGCTTGCCTGGGTCGCGCGACCTCATGCGAGGCAGCCTAAGGGTCGTGCGACCCTTAAGCGGCGGTGCAGCCTCGCCCAAGGTCGCCCTGGCGGTGTCGCCTCCCCTGAGGCCGGGTGACCTCAGGTGAGGCTGGCTGGAAGCCAGATCTGGCCGCCGGAGGTTGGCCGGCGGCCGTTTTGGCCCGCCGGCAGTGGTTGTGCTTTTTACTGAATTTTTTTTTATAAATAATTAGCAAAAGTTCTATACAAAATTAATTTTTACCAAACGGTAATTAGACCAAAGTTACTTTCAAACATGATTTTAAAATACATGTTACCAAGCACTACTTGCATTTCGAAAACCCTTTTAGCTTAAAGTCCTTTGCATTTTTCCAAAAACTTTCCTCCAAAGTGTTCCCAAACGCAGCCACAATCCATGACAACCATTCAACTCCAAAGAAGCCCGATTGCACCAACCGATTCGTTTTGCTAACTATGTGGCTCCCTCTACTCCATAGCTCTTGTTCATCCGATTCTTGATTGGAACATGCTTAATTTGGCGATGTTCATCCTGCTCCTGCTCTCCTTCGCAAATTTCAGCACCTGATTTTGCTCCACTTCCTCCGTTGAAAAACCCAACAACTTCAGGGTTTGAAGGAGCAAACAAATTTAGCCCCAAGTCGCTAATTGGTGGGCAAATAACATGCACAGACGACGTTGTTCAGCAACAATATTACCAACTTAATTTTATCAGTGAGTCATGTCAGAAGGTTTATATTAAAATAATGTCACATCAAATTTTCTGGCTGCACAAATCGTCAATGACACTGAAGTGATGAATTCTTCACGTGACACTCAAGTGGTCAAGAAGATAATTACATCATTGAAGTGAGCGCCGTCTGACCAAACAAAAAAAAGAAGTGAGCGCCGTAAAAAGTTAAGACAATCGCGACATTTTTTTCAAAATTCACAATCGAGGCATCAAGCATCTCCAGCTTCTTCAAAGAACTTTTTTTATTTTATCCCATAACCAATCGTCCGACGATTTAAAGGTGAGGCGACACATCCCGTAATTTCGCAGGCTAGATTGTCTTTTTTTTTTTTTTTGGTTGAAGGCTAGATTGTCTTTTGCATGCTCCGTTTTTTTCCTGGAAATTTCCTCACTATTGTTTTTCTTTTTTTTTTATTTGTGATGGACTTTCATGGTTTTCTCTGACATTGACAAGGGGATGTGCAAGTCCTCCTTAGTACGTTCTGAGTTGCTAGATATATGCATTATGCCTATTGGCGACAAAGTCATCTTACCTACCTACCTAATTTTCGTTTGGCCTTATCGACATTTTCGTGAAAAATTCATCTGCTTGAGTTTTAAAAATAAAAGAAAAAACTATAAACAGAAAAAGGAAATAAATAAGGGAAGATGCATATACAAAAATTTCATGGATTGATGATTTTCAGTGGACCAAGCTACAAAAGAAGATATCACAAACAAAATTGAACTTGCTGTACAGGAATAATAGTGTGCCGGCCGAAAGGGAAAAAGAAACAAAGAGGCTATTGGCTAGGGTGATGCTGATGACGCCCATGACTATGACACCTGTAGATCGACGACAGGCTATATGTTAAGCCTTGGTTCAGAAGCCATCTGTTGGTGCGGCTGAAGACAGCCAACTGCATCGTTGTCGATGACAGAAGCCAAGCATCGAGCCGCATCCGTGGCAACTAAAAAAAACACATGGTGAGCACAATTGCTAAAGGGTATGCACCAAAAAATAATGGGATCCAAGTTCATGGATTTTCAAAAATAGTTGGGCAAATGAATTTTCCCGGTTGGTTTAGACAGAGACAAAATTAGGTGGCTTTTCACGCACTATATTCTAAATTAACGCAACTTGAAATTTTAACTTTGTTTCTTATTATCGTACTTTAGTCACAGTGATGTAGACCCATTGCAAAGTTGGCAAGAAAAGGACTTGCCCAGCGACATCAAATTGACTTTAATCAATTTTTATCCAGCTGAAGTTACGTTAAATCGACGTCCATTAATATTTTATCCAGCTAAAGTTACAAGTTTCATTTACTTGACATCCATCGATTTTTTTTATTCCAAAGAGACGGTACGAAAGTTACATATAACCGATGAAGTCTTTGTTTAACGTGCTATCGTCGGGTGGCCATCAAATAATTACCAAAAGAAAGAACCGTAGCTTCCTTGGGATGCTGAATCTTCTTTATTTGTATTTTATCGACTGATTCAACCCATCACCTTTGTATCTCTGAAACCCGGGTTAGCACTCAACACTACGAGATCATTTCCTTTTTGACATCTCTCTTCCCCTTGCAAAACTCGCCCTTAAATTCTTCAATTTAATATCTCTCCTCTCGCGAAATAGTATCTCAAGTTGATATAGAGGAAACACACTTTCTTTGATTGATTGTTGAAGTATAACCTCAATATAATTAACTGACAAAGAACGAAGTGACTCTTATGTCTAGTTAGATGTAACTTAGTAATTTATGTGTGGGAGTAAGTTGAGTTAGGTGAAAAACAAGAGAAAAATAGAAGTGTTCAAAGACATTCTTAAAAATAATGGGTGCATATGGTGTATAAAAAAGGGGCATTTTCAAAATTAGTCCCCCAACCTTTTTGAAAGCTTTTGTGTTTGGATACCCCTTCATCAGGCTTTATGTTTAAAAACTCTCAACTTTCAATCATATCGACCAAAAAAAAAATGATCCTCATACTCTTGATGAAAGTTCAACTTGATTGCTGAACTTTAATTTTGTTTAATTTGACTATTTATTCTTTGAATCGGATCAATTGAATGCCCCTAATCAACTTGGTCATGTTGGCATTTGACGTGATGATCCATCTCCATCTTGAGACCCACGATTGCTAGCCTAATTGGGCTGTCAGGAGCCACATCTACAAAATCTAGAAAGAAAAAAGAAGAAGATAGAAACCAAAGGGGGAGAGAAGTGGGCGATGGTGCTCGATTCCTAATTTTAGAGCAATATAGATAATTTAAGAGTAAGTTGATCTTAAAATTTATTGCACTATGTATGTGAAGAAGTGAGTTAATTGTTTTTCATCAAAATAAAGTAATGAAGTTCGAAAGAAGAAAAAGAAATCTTGATGGATTTGGTTATCCAAAAGTTTATGGCATGTGATATAGTTAAATTAGGTAAAATACTTTCAAGTCAATGATGTGTAGGGTCGATGCTCATGGATTGGTGGGGATGGGACGGTAGACAGAGATGTCAAGGTTCGATCCTGACAAGAAAGTAAGAAGAGGAGGATTACCAGCTTTAAATTTTTGCGCTTCCAAAAATGTTATGATAATCATTCCGATTGTTGTAAAACACGAAATATTATTAAAATTTTGGAGTGAAATTCATATAATAGTTAAAACAGGCCCGAGCGATGTGCCACGAGATAAATCAATCTATTTTTTGCATGGGTGATATGCCAAAGGGGAAAATACTCGAGGGAAGAAATAGATAATATCACAATAATAACTAGAAATTGTTTGATTGTCGTTGAAATGATTTGCTAAATCTAGAAATTATTTTATTGAGATTACTTATTCATTTACTTCAAAGTTTGCGGAAATAAATATTGGTAATTTAATGGAACGCTTACGACGGTGTTAATAATTTAATAAATATTGGTAATTTAACACATGATGATAAGTGTGGCATTACCCTCAGCACATTAACAAACGATGGAACGAGGAGATAAAAAAAATTATTCTTAGTTTCTCCATGAATTTGATTTGGTCATAACAAATGGAACAAATCACAAAACACTTCGACTCCATTTGTTTCTCCACAAAATTGTTATTTTAATTATGCATGAATGAATGAAAGAAACACATAAAAAGAAAACATCATGTGCTGACAGAAGAAAACTGCCCATGCTTTGAAGGAGAAGTCACGCCCATCTTCGGAAGCCAAAACACACGAGAATAACAAAATAGTCGCGGAGGCGGAGGGTGGACGTAACCGGAGATTCAGACTGAATGGGCCGGCCCATGATTACATGGAGAGGCCGGGCCTGCACCAATATTTTCTCGCGAGGCACCTACCAATTTTTGTGGGCAGGCATCATGCACATGGAGAGAAGAATGGACGTGGGAGCCGTGCGCATGGGCCCTTCAAATTTCGTCTTTCTTTGTCTCTTGGATAAGCGTAACTATGCGCTGCGGATCTGTCCCACTCGCCCCATTTAATAGGCCAAATTTTGGTGTTCTTGTACCATGGATTTAATCGTGCGACACACGATGGGTCGATATTCAAATCAACTGTAGACATAAACATAGCAACGTTCCTATTGCCAATTATGGGGACCAATTCTTCTTCGAGGCCTTTCATTTCGAGTAGATTGTGGCATTTTTCGACTCTTAAAAACTTCGGATGTGTTAATTGCGAGAGGTCCAGTCTTATAAGGGACTAGCACCTATCGAAAAGCAGCTCTTTCAAGTTTTTTTATCTGTCAAGGCCTTGCACTTGGAGTAGATCATCAATCGCTAGTGAAGCATTTGACTCAAAAATCGTGCAATTCCAAACTTCTCAAAGGCCGTAGGTGTTCAAGCCCATCGAGGTTGGACAACTTCTTGCATGCAAATACATGAAGTTTTGCTAAGGATTTTAGTCCTTTTTCAGACCCTTGATTTCTATCAGCTCATTGCACCCTTTGATACGTAATTTTGACAAGAATTCCAAACTCGACAAACTTCGCAACTCTTTCAACTTATAACACCGGGAGACACACAAGCTTCAATATTCGTGAGGGAAGCTCTGGCATGGATTCCAGCAATTCGCAATGTTGAAATATGAGTTCTTTTAGACGAATAAGGTGAGAAAGTTGCGGTAACATGCGATTCTGACAAGTGACTCTTAGAATTTTTAAACAGGCGAGAAGCTCTGGAAACGATTGAAAATCACTAGTTGACTAGTTAAATCAAGATGTTGCAAAGAAGATAGCTTACTAATGCTTTGTGGCGCAAAGCTTATGCACGTTATCGTGACACATCCATAATGCCATGTACGTAGTAAATTTAGTCAACCATTCCAACTAGCCAACTGAACCGGAAGTATGATAGAGACGACAATCACCGTCGTATTACTAACAAGCATTAATTCTTCAATTATTTTTCTCATCAGTCCCGTCCCAACCCAGCTACTCTTTCTTTCCGAGTCTCCAAGGCCATCATGAGCCTCTGCTTTTTTGGTGTCGGTCAATGTGAAACACACTAAGTTTGCCACCGGCTGTTCGCGCGGCCTTCATTCCTCGGATTCAAGTCTTTCGAAAACACTAAGTTTGCATGGAAATATCTACCGGAAATCTTGTCTTCCAAGGAAACATTTGATGGAAATCCACGGCGACTTACCTAAGGGAACTATTTGCGAGACTTGCCATAAATGGTTTCCCGAGAAATGAAAGATGAGGAGCTCCTGAAAGTCACACGTGAAAGCTCAGGTTCCTAAAAGTTAAGGATTGGGTCTTTCGAAATTTATGGGCTTCTGGCTTTGTGGTCAAACGTGTGAATGTTTGTTCGGTGAATTCCGGTTACGCATTTCTCATGATAAGGACATCACAAAAATCATAATTTTCGTTCGATACTCACTTAAGTGCCACAATATTTTTTTATCGCTTGATTGCCATAATTTATGTACAACGCTCATTTGAATGTTAGAATTTTTTTTATTATAACTTTTCAATTGATCAGTTGAATATCATAATTTTTTTAAAAAATTAACCACGAGTACTATCTCATAAAGCATTTTCAACATTTGGGTGAACGTCATGAAAAAAATTGGCAGTTAAGTAATCAATTGAAAGTGATGGCACTCAAGAGCAATCAAGTGGTCAAAAAAAATTTTTATAGCACTCAAGTGAGTACCGCACGAAAGTTATGGCGCTTGATGTAATCTTATCCCTGTGTTTCCCTTGTAAGGCTACAAGTGGAGCAATAATGGTTTCCAATTGAGCAGGAAGACGATGCCTAAAAATAACAAGGGCATTGGAAAGCCTCATAATAGAAGTAGAGAGAGTCTCAATGATAGAGAGAAAAAGTGAGAGCTGGCTCGTCTGTCGAGTGCGTGTTCGTGTGAGCTTCAATCGCTTCATTATTTGATTTTCGAAGTGCGCTCTTTTTGTAGTTCTTGATAAAATTGTATCCGTGTTTGTTTGAACAAAAGAACGCCCAAACGCTAGATCACCTTTCATTTTTTTTTTCTTCTCCAATGACTTCTCCTTTTTTTTTGCAATTTTCCACTTCAAGATGCAAATCGATCGGTGGGGAAAATATAGGCATATTTATAAATAAAACGAGTGGATTTAAATGTGGAAGAGCCTCGACCGGTGACGTGGGCATCCTTGCGAACCAAACCATGGGTAACTGGATTTAGCTGTGGCTGGGGCCCACCGCTTCATGTGGAGTGAAAAACTTTTTGTTGGCCAATAACATTCGAAGTTGATGCTTGTCGTTACTCGATACGCATAGTTTCGTGGGGTCTTTTACTCGATCTAATTAATGGAATGAAAATTGTGAAAAAATCACAAATTTATTATATTTTTATCAATTCAATTTTAAACATTTTGATTTTTCAATTAAATTATAAACCTTTTTACGTTTTGTTAATTGAACACATTTGATCAATTTTAGTTGAAAATCACCGCAACACCAGCTATGAGTGAGGGCCAATGACCCTCTTGCTCGGTGGCCAACTAGGGTCATCGGCCCTCGCTTGTGCTCGCTGGATTTGATAGAGAAAAAGGAAAAAAAAATAGAATAAAAAAGAAAAGAAAAGAATAAAAATTATACAAAAATTCAATTATTTTAAAATATTATAAAATAAATTATTCATGTTTGCATCGGTTGTGCCACAGCCGGCGTTCACGTCAATGATTTCCGATTAAAATTAATCGGATGAACTCAATTGGCAAAACGTGTAAATATTTACGACTCATTTAACAAAATCTTAAGGATTATGATTGAATTGACAAAAGTGTAATAAGTTTAGGATTTTTTAAACAATTTTTCCTAATACAATTCCACAGTCTCAAGCTACTTGAACTATCGAGAACAATCATTACCGAGTTGCAACCTTCATGAATTGCGTCAATTCAAATAGCTGCTTCAACAAATTGAAAAACTACCACTAAGAAATGCATCGACAGCCCCTGCAAATCGATGCTACATCAAGAGATCAACTTGTCATCCCCTGAAACGATTAGTACTAAATCATGCCAAAATGTGAACTCTCAAAAAGCAATTACGACGTCCAGCTCCGCCTACTTTCCCGTGCCAAAACAAATAGTCCATTTACACAGGCACTTCACTCCTAATCTCACAACATAACCACTTCCACATATGGTTCTATTTGGGTTTCATGTTCCAGATCAAAATGGCATCGTTTCTTTATCATATATAGCACGATATAATATATCTTGTTATTTCGAACGTCCATAACGAACATCAATAGAACAAATCCACCTTGCACATCATAAAAATTCTGATTTTTGAATGAAGATTACTTAAAATCAGAATACGATTTTTCTGGACAGAATGAATTTGATTAATATTCTGCCCTTGGTCAAATTTGACATGCAAATCTGATCAGTGAATCCAAAATGGCTAGGGAATCTTCTAAAGCAAATATAGCAGGATCATAACGTGCTAGTGAATTACCACGAAAAGAATGGTTAAGGGACTGAGATAACTGGAGTTAAAGGATTTCTTGATGAGTGCATATGGCTTATTTGGAGCAATTGATCCTCCAATGGGCATCCTCATGGATAAATATGAGTTGGAAAGTATCTGCACAAGCGAATCAACATAACCAAATAGATTTCAAGGGAGAAAACCAATCATTCTTCAAACGCAGTATTTCGAGAAGATTGAAACTCAGATTTGCTTGGGATAGACGTGGATAGCTTATCCATAATGAACAAGCTTTATTTGGTGGCTCATGACATCTGACGTGCCTAGAATGCATTCTAATCACTGTTAACGTTGTCAAGAGAATGATTTCTCTGAAGTATCATGTCATACTCCTCGATCAACTTCCCCGTTCCTTGAATCACATAATAGACGGAAAACAATATTCTGTTGTCGTGGAAAATGATTAAATTCAACCTAATTATTGTATGTAAAGGGAAAGTAGACAAAAAAGAAAATTTTTATAGCCAGTTCCCTATTTCATCAATAAATGTAAAAAAAATTGGATATCAAGCATTTTTTGGCCCTAAATGAAAAACACAAATAAAGAAAAGAACTAGCATACCCGAATTGCAATTGGTTCACGAAATGGTTTTTAGCTTTCATTTTTAATGTAAAGGAAAAATAAAAGATTCTTCATTTCTCCTTTTTTTTTGGTTCTCTTGAAATTATGTTTGGTTGGTAAAAATAAGAACTTCGGATAGGAATGAAAATTTAAACTTGTTTGTTGTGTCTTTGCAATCCATCATTTTGTACTTTCTTTGAACTAATAATCCATCTTTTCATTTGGTGATTGCAAAGTAGCATAGCGGGCTATCAAGAAAAATGGTCTGACCAAGCAGGAAATGCTGATGAAATTGGCAATACATCTCTCCATGAATAATGTGGCCTGCGTTATTTACATTTGAAATGAAACCGTTAAAAGAAGCGATCCATTTTCAAGAAGCCTCTAAACCTCTCCTCTCTATACATGCAACAAAAATCTCGGATATAGTCAAAGAGCCTATAAATTACTTGAGTATACATAGCCTTACGTCTTTGACCTCATTTACAAGCTAACTCTAGAACTTGATGAGTAGGCAAAATTCCAGCCAATGGCCTTATGGTGGAGTCTGTGGATAGACATGCTTGACTTTTATTGGGTACAGTAGCTTAAAGAGTGATGCGGTTCGAGGCAGCCAGTCTCTTAACTCTCTACTTTTCTGGGGCGGATGCAGTTATTGATAAGCAGGAAATGCTAGCACAAGACTATGGAATCCCTAGGGTACCCTTTGAGGTAGAGTGATTTTTCCATTGGCTCGCCTTCAAACTTCTGAGCATCAATCACGAGACCCTGCTGATTTCGCAATTTCAAAATCATGTCAAACATCGTCACCGGTAGGCAAACCTACATGATGATTATTGAAACTCCTCATTTTAACCTGGGACACATTTGTTTCTTCATTAGATACCCGAGAGACAATCCAACCACTGTCCTCTCCGACGCCATCTTTCTTAGGGACAAGAATACACCCGCTGCAAAAGCTGTCCTTTTCGAAATTATGGTACTCGACCTTCATCAACTTCTCGTGATATTTTCCTCTCGAATTCAAGGCCGCTGTAAGGCACACTTCGACATGTACAATGGATTATCAGAATGACTCGAAACACTTTCACTAATACCTTAGAGTCAGATAGCCCAGGACAAGGTTCGGAGATATAGGCTGCGTTTGGGATTGGCTTTAGGAAGCCACTTTGGGCACCTAAAGCCCTTTAGGCTAAAATTTGGTGTTTGGCAAATTTTTTTTGAAACCCCATTGAACCAAAGTTGGCCTTGTGAAGGCTGAAAGCTCAAGGCAGGTCCTAGGCTACCTTGGGCTTTCAGCTTTCTCGGTAAGCAATAGTACCTGGGTAAGTAAAAAAAATTTATTTCAAAACTACCCTCATCTATTTTTTGATATTTTCAATTTTGCTCTCGTCTGGCACTGTTCATCTTCACAAGGAGCCAAATCGGAGGCCGGCGACCGCCACCTGAGGGATCCGGCCACTGTCGCCTTGGGGTCGGCCGACCTTCGGCAACTGCCGCCTAGGAGTCGCCCCCAACCTCAGGCGACACCTAGGTCGTGTGACTGAGCTTGGTCGTGCTACCTAGGCGCCACCTGAGGTCGGTCGACCTCAGACGGCGGTCGCCGGAGGTCGGCCGAGCCCCAGGAAGCCTTGGCCGGACCCGCACGACCCAGGCGACGCCTAGGTCATGCGACCTCAGGCCGCCTCACCTGAGGTCGCGCAACCCAGGCAAACGCTTGCCTGGGTCGCGCGACCTCATGCGAGGCAGCCTAAGGGTCGTGCGACCCTTAAGCGGCGGTGCAGCCTAGCCCAAGGTCGCCCTGGCGGTGTCGCCTCCCCTGAGGCCGGGTGACCTCAGGTGAGGCTGGCTGGAAGCCAGATCTGGCCGCCGGAGGTTGGCCGGCGGCCGTTTTGGCCCGCCGGCAGTGGTTGTGCTTTTTAATGAATTTTTTTTTATAAATAATTAGCAAAAGTTCTATACAAAATTAATTTTTACCAAACGGTAATTAGACCAAAGTTACTTTCAAACATGATTTTAAAATACATGTTACCAAGCACTACTTGCATTTCGAAAACCCTTTTAGCTTAAAGTCCTTTGCATTTTTCCAAAAACTTTCCTCCAAAGTGTTCCCAAACGCAGCCACAGTCCATGACAACCATTCAACTCCAAAGAAGCCCGATTGCACCAACCGATTGGTTTTGCTAACTATGTGGCTCCCTCTACTCCATAGCTCTTGTTCATCCGATTCTTGATTGGAACATGCTTAATTTGGCGATGTTCATCCTGCTCCTGCTCTCCTTCGCAAATTTCAGCACCTGATTTTGCTTCACTTCCTCCATTGAAAAACCCATCAACTTCAGGGCTTGAAGGAGAAAACAAATTTAGCCCCAAGTCGCTAATTGGCGGGCAAATAACACGCACAGACGACGTTGCTCAGCAGCAATATTACCAACTTAATTTTATCAGTGAGTCATGTCAGAAGGTTTTTATTAAAATAATGTCACATCAAATTTTTTGGCTGCACAAATCGTCAATGACACTGAAGTGATGAATTCTTCACGTGACACTCAAGTGGTCAAGAAGATAATTAAGTCATTGAAGTGAACACCGTCTGACCAAACAAAAAAACGAAGTGAGCACCGTAAAAAGTTAAGCCAATCACGACATTTTTTTCAATATTCACAATCGAGGCGTCAAGCATCGCCAGCTTCTTCAAAGAACTTTTTTTCTTTCATCCCATAACCAATCGTCTGATTTAAAGGTGAGGCGGCACATGCCGTAATTTCGCAGGCTAGATTGTCTTTTTTTTTTTTGGTCGATGGCTAGATTGTCTTTTGCATGTTCCGTTTTTTTTCCTGGAAATTTCCTCACTAGTGTTTTTTTTTCTTTTTTTATTTGTGATGGACTTTCATGGTTTTCTCTGACATTGACAAGGGAATGTGCAAGTCCTCCTTAGTACGTTCCGAGTTGCTAGATATATGCATTATGCCTATTGGCGACAAACTCATCTTACCTACCTAATTTTCGTTTGGCCTTATCGACATTTTCGTGAAAAATTCATCCGCTTGAGTTTTAAAAATAAAAGAAAAAAACTATAAACAGAAAAAGGAAATAAATAAGGGAAGATGCATATACAAAAATTTCATGGATTGATGATTTTCAGTGGACCAAGCTACAAAAGAAGCTATCACAAACAAAATTGAACTTGCTGTATAGGAATAATAGCGTGTGGGCCGAAAGGGAAAAAGGGACAAAGAGGCAATTGGCTAGGGTGATGCCGATGACGCCCATGACTATGACACCTGTAGATCGACGACAAGCTATACGTTAAGCCTTGGTTTAGAAGCCATTTGTTGGTGCGGCTGAAGATAGCCAACTGCGTCGTTGTCAATGACAGAAGCCAAGCATTGAGCCGCATCCGTGGCAGCTAAAAAAACACATGGTTAGCGCAATTGCTAAAGGGTATGCACTAGAAAATATGGGGATCCAAGTTCATGGATTTTCAAAAATAGTTGGGCAAATGAATTTTCCTAGTTGGTTTAGACAGAGACAAAATTAGATGGCTTTTCACGCACTATATTCTAAATTAACGCAACTTGAAATTTTAAATTTGTTTCTTATTATCGTACTTTAGTCACAGTGATGTAGACCCATTGCAGAGTTGGCAAGAAAAGGACTTGCCCAACGACATCAAATTGACTTTAATCAATTTTTATCCAGCTGAAGTTACATTAAATCATCGTCCATTAATATTTTATCCAGCTAAAGTTACAAGTTTCATTTAATAGACGTCTATCGATTTTTTTATCCTAAAGAGACGGTACGAAAGTTACATATGACCGATTGAAGTCTTTGTTTAACGTGCTATCGTCTGGTGGCCATTAAATAATTACCAAAAGAAAGAACTGTAGCTTCCTTGGGATGATAAATCTTCTTTATTTGTATTTTGATCGACTAATTCGACCCATCACCTTTGTATCTCTAAAACCCAGGTTAGCACTCAGAACTACAAGATCATTTCCTTTTTGACATCTCTCTTCCCCTTGCAAAACTCGCCCTTAAATTCTTCAATTTAATATCTCTCCTCTCACGAAATAGTATCTCAGGTTGATAGAGAGGAAACACACTTTCTTTGATTGATTGTTGAAGTATAACCTCAATATAAGTAACTGACAAAGAACGAAGTGACTCTTATGTCTAATTAGATGTAACTTAGTAATTTATGCGTGGGACTAAGTTGAGTTAGGTGAAAAACAAGAGAAAAATAGAAGTGTTCAAAGACATTCTTAAAAATAATGGGTGCATATGGAGTATAAAAAAGGGGCATTTTCAAAATTAGTCCCCCCAACCTTTTTGAAAGCTTTTATGTTTGGATACCCCTTCATCAGGCTTCATGTTTAAAAACTCTCAACTTTAAATCATATCGACCAAAAAAATAATGATCCCCATACTCTTGATGAAAGTTCAACTTGGTCGCTGAACTTTAATTTTGTTTAATTTGGCTATTTATTCTTTGAATCTGATCAATTGAATACCCCTCATCAACTTGGTCATGTTGGCATTTGACGTGATGATCCATCTCCATCTTGAGACCCACGATTGCTAGCCTAATTGGGCTGTCAGGAGCCACATCTACAAAATCTAGACAGAAAAAAGAAGATAGAAACCAAAGGGGGAGAGAATTGGGGGAGGGGGAGAGAAGTGGGCGATGGGAGATGGGCGATGGTGCTCGATTCCTAATTTTAGAGCAATATAGATAATTTAAGAGTAAGTTGATCTTAAAATTTATTGCACTACGTATGTGAAGAGGTGAGTTAATTGTTTTTCATCAAAATAAAGTAATGAAGTTCGAGAGAAGAAAATGAAATTGTTGACACCTAAATTTTACCGATATTCATTTAGTATAATTTGCATTAGAAAATTAGGGATTAATTGTTAACCCCTAAACAAAAATAATTTAATTTTGCATAACATATAGTTTAGGTTCATTTTATTTTAATCGCATTTTTTGCATAGAAATGGCAATGGCGAATGTGCTTAATTTTCATCGAATCAAGCTCGGTTCACTCGGGAATGCTAGGGCCGAGAATTTCACGTCATATGGGCTTGGTTGTTTTAATTTGGGCTTAGCCCAAGTTAATTCAGGCCATTTAAGTTTAATTAAGACCTAAGCCCAAGCCTAAGCCCATTAAGTTAACTAAGCCCATCTAATTTGACCTAGATTAGACTATATAAACATATCATTAGGTCAAATTAGAAGGGGGACAATTTAGAAATCAGAGGAGAAATTTTTGAGTGAAAGCGTGAGAGAAAGAGGCACGCTGTCCGCGCCGTCACACACCGGCGTCCTCGCCACCACATACCGTGGCCCTCAGCTACAACAGCCGCGGCCTTGCCGGCGTCTCCGTCGTTGCATCACCTCCCGCCGCCGGGACAGCCTCCACACTCTCCGAATACTACAGCCGCTGCTGATCCTTGGTGATCCCTCCATCACGAGACGCCAAAAGGGAGACGTTTTGTGAAGACTCGTCAAAGGACGTTGAGCCCCGAACGACGATCATCAGCGACTGCTTCTGTATGCCCAGTCAACGGAGAAGCGGTCTCTGCTGTCGCTGCTTCTACACACCCGCTGCTGTTGCTGTTTCTTCATGCACATTCCACGTCCCTCCTCGCTGACGCCTCTACAGCACCGAAGAGAACATCCCCATGCGGCAGGCCTTGAAGCAATAGATCAGTCCACGTCTTCAGCAATAGGTCCACGTCTTCAGCAGCAGTAGAGGAGCTTGGATCAACGCCCCACAGTCTTCCTTGGCTTGACATTCAGTTGACTCACCCGTAAACATTGACGATGAAGCTACTGTTTTCGCTGTGTTGAAGCCCATTGCTCTTCAGCCGCGTCCTCTTCTTCATCCTCTTCCCATACGAACAGCGATTGGCAGCGGTTTTGCTCTTCCCCAGTGAAGAATTGAGAGTTCCATTCGGTCAACCGGCAAGTCTTACAGCAAAGCCACAGCAACATGGGATTTGCAAAGCTGATCAGAGATCAACGAGCATCGCCGTGACGCCATCGTCGACGAACCAGCTGACGCCGACCTTGCCTTACGTCGCCGGAGCAGCCCCACCGAGCACGCTAGCCCCGCCGGCGTTAACGTCACACTGACCGCTCGTCATAATCCCGATCCCCGTTGCAAGCCGATCCCGAGCCAGTCCGAATTTGGAGATTAATTCGAATTAGGTGAGTGAATATTATCCGGTAAATTCTTAGAATATTTCAGTTTCCTAATTTGGGTATTTGAATATTTTGTGAATATTGCGTGAATATCATGTTGGAACATTGGATATCTTTAGGATAATGTTTGATGTCCGCAATATTTGAATATTCAAATTAGGAAAATTTCCTAATTTAGCAACGTATCTGGACGACTATCCGACTTTAACCCTAAAGTCCGATACGCGGCGATACGGAAAATCATTATCCTATTCATAACTATTTGCATACGATAATGATTTTAATTTGCTTTCCAAATTTGAATGATCAAATATCTGTTAATATCTATAACCCCATAGATATGACCGATAATTTGATTTTTGTGCCTAATCCGAGTTTGAAGCGAATCTGGCGGATTGCGTGGTTGATGTGAATCGGTTTCTATCCTTGTTTGATTTGATTATCTTTCCTTTTCAAATAAAACAGAAAATTCAAAAAATATTAGTTAGGATTTAAATTAGAATTTTACATGTTTAGGTTTTGAATATATCCCGAAGGATAAGATAAATATTTAATTTAAATTAGGATTTAACGTGGCATGTTTCCTAATTTAAATTAGGTATTATTTCAAATTCTAATGGATTATTCACGTTATTTATTATCCCGAATTTTAATCAAAAATCCCAAAAAGAAGTCATTCTAGGGTAGATTAAGTCATCATAGATTGCATGTTATTTTAGGTATTTTTATTATTCCGAATTTAAGCAGAAAATACCAAAAATAGAAGTCGTTAGCTTGCATGTTAATTTAGGCATTTTCATTAATTCCGAATTTCATTTAATTCCGAATTTTAATAGAAAATACAAAAAATATATCATTGCACGTCATTAGAATTAAGTCACGTCGTCGCACGACATGTAGTATGCATGCTAGGTTGCATTATTTCGCATGTCATGTTTGCATGTCATTGCATATAGACTAGGTTTCATTTAAATAAAGCGAAAATCCAAAAAAAGGGAATTGAGTGATTGTTTGTTAACTAGAAATCATATTAGGGTGTTTGATGTGATTTTCTAGCTAACAACGCAGATGCTTGCGGGATTCAAGGTAAGTAATTCTTCCCAACTTGCAATTTATTTAACGCTTTGATTTCTGGGTGTTAAATTGGTGGTTTGCGCACCCACATGAACACCTCACATGTTAGTAAATGAGCTAAAATGGATCCAAACTGCCTGCCAAAACATTTTTGAAAAGAAAAGGTACCGAAAGGGCGTTAGACTAGATCTAGCGTAATCAAGTCCCCGGGCTTAGAATCTCTGGTTCGTAGAAATAAAACATATCTCCTTATGTTTTATTTAGGTTTCTAATCAGCCTACCGTAAAATGATTAGTGGCGACTCCAAGCATGAAAACATTTGCATGTTAAGAACTTAAACCCTAAGTTGCGATTTGGTAGGACTTGGGACGGTCCGAATTAAGTTCAATCTTAATAATCCATTAGCCCGGAAAAATCGACAAGAAGATTTTTTTAGGGTCGCGACAGCTTGGCGACTCCACTAGGGACTTGAGTTAAAACTCTTAGTGGACTTAGGCCAATTTTTCATTTCAAAAAAATTTTTTGTTTGGCAGCGAGGATCCCAGGTACGTCCCTAACATTTTAAGGTGTTAAATATTCTTGCAGTATGGGAGGTATAAGGGGAGGCGTGATTGTTAACCCTTGTTTCGCAGGGAGGTGGTTGAATGTATGGTTTAATTTATGCACGAAGCGCTGTTTGATATAACATGTTGTGCATGCCTTACATTTACACTACACCGCACACACTACCCGCTGCCGGACCTGGGCGACATAGGTTTAGGATAGTACTGAGACAGTGGATACCCCGACCAAAACCATGTGGTACGGGTCGCCCTCCTCGGTCTCGAAATTTCTTTCAAGGTGTCATTGAGTACCCACCACGGTTGTATCCCACTCAACCCGGGTCGGCTCTTTGACTAAGCCGGAGTCAGGGGAATTCTAGCCTAACCACCACCATGACTGGTTTAGCTCGGTAATCCTCGCGTCTCCATTTTGCAAGCTAGAGTCTAGGTAGAAATCGAGCCTCACATTTCATGCGCATGTCTATGTGATTGCCATTACTCTACCCGGTAAAGTAAGTTTTCTGCAACTCTATCTCGCAGTTTACTTATGTGTCGTGCTTTTCTTTTGTCGGTCCATGACATTAGGTCGGTCGTGAGTCTCGGTCTATACACTATGGGAGGTACAGACATCCGGATTCTTGATGCTCCTAAGGACGAGCTCCGTGCCTGGTGGAATCTACTCAGTCCGACCAACCGCAAGCTAGTTGAGGGCCACATCGGAAGACTGCTCCCCCTGCTGGAGGTCAAAGTCCGTTCAGGCCTCGTCCGAGCGTTAGTCCACTTCTGGTGTCCCGAGACAGCTACCTTTATACTCGGTAAACATGAGCTTACCCCGACTTTGGAAGAATATAGTGTGCTCATTGGAAAATCTTTGGAGTCACAGTTAGTTTCCCCACCTTTGGGAGTCGATTCCATTCTTATGTTGGATGAATTTTTGAATGTCGAAAAACATGACTTAGAAAAAGTTTTGAAAGCAAACCGCGGGTCATGTCCTTTTTCATTCCTGAGTCAATGTTTTGAAAAAGCCACACATTTTCAAAAAGGCAGAATCTTTTTACTAGCGTTCTTCGGGTTCGTAATTTTTCCTCATTGCAAAAACGCATGCAACCCGTCAATTGCATGGTTGGTTCAACAAGTTTGTCTTCAAAGGAATTTTGTCAACACTATTTTGGCTGAAACTTTCATTTCTCTCATAAAATTCAAGCAAAATGTTGACAAAATATTTCATGCACCCGTTGAACTATTGCAAATCTGGTTTCTGTCTCACATTAAAGGGTGTGGCGATTTGCTCAAAATTTCCGAACTCAGTGATTCTAGTCATCCCATTTTAAGTTACAAAGAAAAACAAGAAAACGCACCGGATTACCATTATTCCGAGTGGATCATTTTTATGAAAAACACTAGACCCCAAGGTTTCCATTGGCATGCTAGTTGGTTCAATGTCGAGGAAGCTCGGCTTACGTGTAATGGTGTTGGACCGGTGCCACTCTTGGGCTTCACCGGCGCTATCGAGTACTATCCCGCCAGAGTCTCCCGACAGTACCAGATTCTTCAGGGGCTCCCTCCGGCGTTGCAACCCGAGCTCCTCCGCGCCGATTTCTCCGATCAGAGTGAAGATCACGAAGGGACCATAGCTCAGCTCCAGAAAATGTGGAAGAAGTGTCGTGTTCTAAAGATAGCCCGACCCGAAGGAGAACTAAAGGGAGAGCAGAAATCTTACTTCGCGACGACCAAGTACATCAGGCGACACAAGATCCCGCAGGAGCTACTCCCGAAGATACCCAAGGTGCCTCTCAAGTCTGCCAACCGCTCAGAGAACAACCGCCTCAAAAGGAAGGTCGAAGAAGCTGAAGAGAAGGCAGCCAAGATAGCTCGGGCTTATGAGCAGCTGAAGAAGGATGTCGCTTCCCATATGTCTATAGATCAAGCTAATTAAAAGCTTGAAGTTGTTTTTTCATTTCAGTTTTGTTTAGGAGTTGAGTCATTTGTTTTTACATTCAGTTTAAAGTATTTTTGATTCATTAGTCGATGTAAAATAAATTTCTCCTCATTTCAATAAAGAAGTCTTTTCAATTCAAAGCGGTTAGATCGATGTCATGGATCGGCGCGTGTTTTTGCTTGACACTTACGTATGCCCTTCTTCGGTGGATTAGGTAACTACGGACCGTTCACGTTCCCCTATTCGCACACGGTCAAGAGCTAGAATGGCCGATCAAACTGAGTTGCAGGAGCGCGTTGACGGTATGCAAGACCAGATCAAACAACTGACCGTCGCAATGCAGCAAATGACCGCTGAGATCAAGGCTCTTCGGTCGATCCCTGTTCTAGCACCCCCCGAAGTATCGCTCCCGAAGCATACAAGTGCAAAGATTGTTGACGTCGAGGAAGACGATGACATGCCAGAGTTAGAAGATGATCCCATCCAGGTTGTCGTCAACAAACCCAAGCCGGATGAACGAGTCAATAAGCTGGAGGAGAGAGTTAAACAGCTGGAGGGTTCCCAGGATTCGCCCTCGATCGATCTGTCCATGTATTCACAGATCAAGATCCCGAAGAAGTTCAAGATGCCGAACTTCGACAAATACAACGGCACTACGTGCCCGAAGGCCCACCTGCAGTTGTACCACGTGCAAATGACCTCGTATGTTGACAACGAGCTCCTGATGATTCATGCATTCCAAGCGAGCTTGACCGGCCCTGCCCTGCACTGGTACCTCATGAAAAAGATCAATAGCCTCAAAACCTGGAAGGAGGCTAGTGATGCTTTCTTGAAGCAATACAGGTTTATAACCGACATCATGCCTACCCGTGATGACCTTGAGCGTGCCCAGATGAAAAAGACAGAGTCCTTCAAGGATTATGCCATCAGATGGAGGAATATAGCCGCTCAGGTTGCCCCGGAGCCTATTGACAGTGAGCTGAAGAGAATGTTCGTCAAGACCCTCCCGTTCGAATACCGTAATCGGATGGTGGCCATTCCAGCCGATAATTTCAACCAACTTATCCCTATAGGCGAACAGATCGAGATAGGGTTGAAGGACGGATGGTTTGTGGAGCCGTCTTCGTCGAGCAAGAGGTTCAGTGCAAAGAAGGAGAAGGAACCGGCAGCTGAGGTGAACATGACATATAACCAGTCAAGCCGGCGGAACACTAATCCCGCCCCGGCAATTCAGGTGGCTGAAGCCCAACAGCAAAACACGAGCCGTCAACCTTTCCAGAGGTGGAACAACAGGAGACAATTCACCCCCCTCCCCGGTTCATTGTCACAAGTATTGGCGGTGCTCCGGAAGAAAGGCTTACTTACTACCGAGCCAAAGCGGCCCAATCCTGAGAAGTTCTATAGATTCGACCCATCGAAGAAATGCGACTATCACACTGGCGAGGTCGGGCACTCAACCGATGATTGTTCTGTCCTTAAGCACCGAATCCAGAACTTCCTCGATACGAAGGCGTTCTCATTTCAACCCGCTAAGCCAAATGTTCAAAGTAACCCACTCTCTGATCACGCGGGTGATGTGAATGCCATATTCAGTTTTAATGCTGGTCGAATCAAGAACGTCAAAGTATGCACCACCGAGGTCTATGCTGAACTGGTGAAGGCTGGTTGTTACCCGAGTAATGAGGCTATTTCCCTTGCTATCATGAAGGAAAGAATCTCGAAGATGGTTGAAGCTGGGATGATCGTTTATGCCGACCACTCGGGCATCGTTTCTACTATCTCCGAGGTCGTCATTAACTGGGACGAGGAGTTTGCTACGTTAAGCACCGAGAACGACAAGCTCAATCCTTTGCCTAAAGACATGCCTCCGCTCGAAGACGCGTCCGATGATGAGGAGATCGTGGAAAGCACGCTTAAAGCTGATGAAGAGAAAGAAGTGATCGACACTTTGGGGCAATCAAGCGGCAAGTTCGATTATTACGTGAAGTACTCGGCGCCCCCGAGCTTCTATGTTGATCCTCGTGACATTGTCCCTGACGGATGGGGAGGTATGGATGATCTAACACCTTCACTGACGGAAGATTCTGATGATGCAATCGAAGGAATCACTGCCCTATTCGATGATGTCTTCATTGGAGCTATCGAAGAAAGACCGTTAGAGGGAATGGGCACTGGCCCACGAGAGTAACACCTTTACTTTTTCGCACACTTCCCTGCGTGGGAACTTTTATTGCTTTTTAGGATTTGCCCCGTTTCGGGTGCTGCTTTCTGTTTCCGTTTATAAGTTTTGATTGTTACAATTTCCATTCAATAAATGTAATTCATTTTGAAGAGATCAATGAAATTACAAGTTATTTTCAGTTTTTGAGGGCATGTTGAGGTATATCAAACCAGCCCGGTGATGATATCCAACCGATAAAAGAAAATGTGATCCAAGGAGAATTCTGAGGCCTGGGCTTCTTCATGCTTCCTCGTGCTAAAACCTTTTCGAAATGAATTTCAGAAAAACAAAAAAAATCAATTACAAAAACAATGTTAGCCCTGTTTGTCCTTCTGAATCCATTGCTTTATGTTTCAGGGGCAATCTTATGACAAATGAGGGTATGGGAACGGTCCAATCCGATGAATTATGCGCCGCCGAACCTGATCCTAATGATGCTGGCGAGCTTGATGATCTCTCTGATATTCAGCGCGATCTAGAGCTGTATGAAAAGCCCAAAGTCCTGACGGTAGATCAAACTATCACCGTCGATCTGAGTGATTCTGGAGAACCTAAGGTGATCAAAATAGGGGCAACCCTTCCCGAAGGTGCTGCCAATCTTCCCTGTTCCCGGAGGTAAGTTTGCTCCAAACTACATCGGTCCATATGTAGTTAAGAAAGTGCTTCCAGGAGGTGCCCTGATTCTTGCAGAGATGGATGGTCGTGAGTTTTCCAATCTTGTTAACTCTGATGCTGTAAAGATGTATTATCCTTGATAAAACCCGTCATTTTGCAGCGAAAGTTTTTCAATGAATTGCAAGCATTTCAATAATGAATAAACCATTTCGATCAATTTTGAGATGAAATGTTTGCATGGGCTTTAATTTCTGCATGATCATTTTGTCGATTTGCATTATTGATTTCAAAGGGGAAGTCTATTTAGACAATTTGATAATTCGTGCATGTGAAATGACTTGAGTATGTCGAATGAGGTACATCGGGATGATGAAAGGCAAGCCTTATCCCACACACTGTCCCATGCATTAATCCCCAGTGAGTTGAGTAAGAAAAAGTGAAACAAATCCCCAGGGAGTTTAGTGGAAAAATTCCATGTCTGCAAGGTAAAGAGTTCTCTCGCAAGAGGTACGGCGATCGAAATGACATGAGGCATTTCATTTCTTTATCCCCAAACAGTACAAGTTATCCCTTGTTTCGCCTCTTTGAGCCTAAACAGTTGAAGGAAAATTCATTCAAATTACCGCTGTCAAGAACTACCCTACATCGGGGCAAATTGGAGGTAAATCAGTATCATATGGTGAAAAATGTGTAGAAATTTTCTTGCTCTCACTTGCATCAATCTTCAAGTGTTGCTTTTTCAGATGAATTCATACGAAGTTCAAGTGCCTTAGGATGACGAAAAGCATTTCTTTCTCTATCCTACACACACTTTATCCATTGCTTAGCCCAATTGAGCCTGCAAATTCGTTTCATATAAACCCAGTTGGTGATCATCCCCCACACTGGGGCAAGGCAAAAGTCATCATTGTCAAGCAGCATATCAGAAGCGTCAATGGAAGACAGAAGGCTTTTGAGTTCAAATAGTGAGTCAATCAGTCAGATGTAGCTGATTAGTGTTACATTGTAAGAATCATATGTCGAAAAAAAAAAAGGGCAAGAAAAAGCAGTGTGCCTGGTAAAAGCAAGGCCAATGCCCAATAAGAATGTCGGGATATGACATGTCAAAATCCCCAGTCGAGTAGTGTTGACACCTAAATTTTACCAAACATCTAGTCGTAATTTGCATAGAAAAATTAGGGATTAAATTTTTAACCCCTAAACAAAAATATTTAAATTGCATAACATGTAATTTAGGTTCATTTTAATTTCATTGCATTTTTGCATCGGACCGGCGATGGCGAGCGAGCTTAAAATTCATCGAACAAAAAACGGGACGCTCGGGAATGCAAGGGCGCGGAATTTCAAGACGAACGGGCTCGAGTGTTTTTAATTTGGGCTTGATTTAGTTTGTTGAATTTAATTAATTCAGCCCACGTTAAATCAGCCCATTTTAATGTTAATTAGAGCCTAAGCCCACATCTAAGCCCATTAGGACTCTAGAGCCCATCTAGTTGACCTATGATTAGTCTATATAAACACATATTAGGTCAGAAATTAGGGGGGGACGTCACAATTCCATATCAGATTTTTAGTGAGAGTGAGAGCAAGAGAGAGAAGTGGGTGTCGTCACCCTTGCCGCGTCGCATCGCCGTCCTCGCCGCGCGACGGAGCCGTACTCCGAGCACGACGCCATCACCGCCGCGACGCGCGTCCCCACTGCCGAACCTACTCGGCTGCTGTTGCTTCACGTCCTTACATCTTCACCGAAGCCGACGCAGCCTTGAAGCTGTTCACTTACGGTGAAATCCCCTCTCGGGTGAAGACACGTCCTTTTGGCTGGCCCATGCACATTCTTTCTCTTCACCGACGCCCAGCAGATCTCCATGCAGCAAAGTCAATATTCTAGAAGAAGTCCACGTTCCCCTTTGGCTGGACGTTCCAGTTGACTCACCCCCGAACAAGGACCTGCGCTGTTGCTGCTTGCTTCTTCGGTTTCTGTTTCCTCTGATTTCTGCTGCTCTTCGTCCACTTCCTCCTAGAATCGCTCACTCCACAGAGCTTATTTGTGGAAACTCAAAAACGAAAGTTGTAGATCTACGAGTCCTTGATCTGTGGCTTTTGGAATCGGGTCAATCCGACGTGTATTGAGGAAGTTACGCCCATTTTTCCGGAATCGCGCGGTCCTGAAATTTTCTGCCCGCGGCGTCTCAACCTCCCTCGCCGTGCCGAGCATCTAGCCTCGGCGAAACAGCCACGCCATCGTCACCGGAGCAAGCCACCGAGTACTCGCCCCCACCGCGGCTGTCCGGACAGCCGTGCCGGAGCCTCGCCAAGCGTCGGAGCCCCGCTCGTCATCGTCGCCACGTTCTCGAAGACGCCGCGTCAATATCGCACGTGAGTGCCGTCCCGACGTCGCCAGTGTTGCCGCCGGTGTCTCCGTGCCTCGCCGTCGCCGTCGTCGTCGTCTCGGTTGTTCGATCCCGATACGCATCCGCGAGCCCAATCTCGAGTCGATTCAAATTTGGAAATCATCCAAATTAGGTAAGTGGATATATGCTGAATTTTCCCTTCAAATATTTAATTTCCTGTTTTGAATTGTTTAGAATATTGCATGAATATCACGTCGATGATTTGATATGTTTAGATAACATTCTAGATATCTGCAATATTTTCAGATATTCAAATTAGGAAAATTTCCTAATTTAGCAACGTATTTGGACGTCTATCCAACTTTAACCCTAAAGTTCGATACGCGGCGGTACGGAAAATCGTTATTCTTTTCATAACCACTTGAATACGATAATGATTTTGATTAGCTTTCCAAATTTGAACTATCAATTATCCGTCAATATCTATAACCCTTTAGATATGACCGATAATTTGATTTTTGTGTCTAATCCGAGTTTGAAACGAATTTGGCGGATTGCGTGGTGGATTTGAATTGGTTGTTATCTTTGTTTAAATCGTTTTCCTTTTCAAATAAAAAGAAAACCCAAAAGAAATTCTGTTTTTGTTATTCAAATTAGAATTTTGCATGTTTAGGATTTTTGAATATATCCCGAAGGATAAGATAAATATTTAATTTAAATTAGGACTTAACGTGGCATGTTTCCTAATTTAAATTAGGTATTATTTCAAATCCTAACGGATTATTCACATTATTTATTATTCTGAATTTTAATCAAAAATCCCAAAAATAAGTCATTCTAGGGTAGATTAAGTCATCATAGATTGCATGTTAATTTAGGTATTTTTGAATTTCGAATTTTAATAGAAAATACCAAAAATAGAAGTCGTTAGCTTGCATGTTAATTTAGGCCTTTTCATTAATTCCGAATTTCATTAAATTCCGAATTTTAATAAAAAATACCAAAAAAATACATCATTCGCACGTCATCAGAATTAAGTCACGTCGTCGCATGACATATAGTTTGCATGTTAGGTTGCATCATTTCGCACGTCATATTTGCACGTCATTGCATATAGACTAGGTTTCATTTAAATAAGCGAAAATCCAAAAAAAGAAAAACTGAGTGATTGATTGTTAACTAGAAATCATATTAGGGTGTTCGATGTGATTTTCTAGCTAACAATGCAGATGCTTGCGGGATTCGAGGTAAGTAATTCTTCCGAACTTGCAATTTATTTAATGCTTTGATTTCCGAGTGTTAATTTGGTGGTTTGCGCACTCGCATGAACACCTCACATGTTAGTGACATAAGTTAAAATGGATCCAAACTGCCTGACAAAACATTTTTGAAAAGAAAAGGTACCGAAAGGGCGTTAGACTAGATCTAGCGTAATCAAGTCCCCGGGCTTAGAATCTCTGGTTCGTAGGAATAGAACATATCTCCCTATATTTTATTTAGGTTTCTAATCAGCCTACCGTAAATTGATTAGTGGCGACTCCAAGCATGAAAACATTTGCATGTTAAGAACTTAAACCCTAAGTTGCGATTTGGTAGGACTTGGGAGGGTCCGAATTAAGTTCAGACTTAATAATCCATTAGCCCGAGAAATCGACATTAGATTTTTTAGGGTCGCGACAAGTAGTCTCAAAAGAATCAAGAGATGAGTTTTTGAAGCCAATGGAACATCTACCGAAGAGATAATCTTTGGTGAAGAAGAAGACCGGTGACAATGCCAAGATGATCACCAACCTATTCACCCCAATCATACACATTTTGAGCCAAATGATCCATTCATTTCTCAACCTATAAACCGAGCCTACGTTACGTCCCTTGCAAAGTCTCTTCAGATTAGGGCACTTGAACTAACGTAGTGTTTCAAATGTTTATAAGCTTAGCTCGAAGAAGTGCGAGCAAGTCCATTTCTATCTCATTTTGCAGGGTTCTTGACTTGTAAACCCAGAGACAATGGCAGAGTATTTTCTTTCAATAGCCTCGACTCGAAGAGTCCCCTTTGATAAGCCGTTGACCAAGCCCATGTTACAGTCCTGGTAAAGACCTCTTGGATTGGTAAGGTCGTACCGCTTGCGAGAATACTCGGACCCTTGTTGACATGATGAAGGTGAAAATGAGTGATTCGCATAAATCAGCCTTTTTTTGATAAGAATAAGAGAAAATCCCTTTCAGACCGGAAGTTCCTCATTCGACATTTTCAAGATATCCGCTTGTGAGTTCGGATTGTCTTATCATGATTTTTCCCCAACGAAGTTTGTAATGCCGATTTGATAAAACTATCGTGCATGAAAAACCAGTTGAAATCATAAGACATGAATACATGTGTTCTGAACTATTCATGAATGCACGTCATATGTTGCTTAAAGTCGTGCTTAACAGAAGACGCACTCTCGAGCAATCGGCAGGTCCCCCATTTGATCATTTTGTTGCGATCTCTAAATGCCTTTGATGATGTTTAGGTGTTTATTGATCAAGCATTTTCAGGTACCTCTGATGATATCCAGGTATTCTGTCAAGGAACTCTCGGACATTCGGGCTAGTCCCGCTGTTCACCAAAATCATTGTTTTCGTACAATCTCGAGAAGATTCCCCCACTACTCACCTATGAGTCAAGGATATAGGTGAAGTGGCCAAATCTTTACAGGTATCTATGGAGATGTATAGGTATCTTGTAAAGGTCGGAATTTTTCTAATCTGAGGTATTCCCCCACTACTCACCTATGAGTCAAGGATATAGGTGAAGCGGCCAAATCTTTGCATATGAGCAGGTATATGTAAAGGTCGGAATGCTTCTTTAATCTCGAGATATTCCCCCGCGACGTGTCTATGAGTCAAGGATATAGGCACAGCGGCCAAATCTTTGCATATGAACAGGTATATGTAAAGGTCGGAATATTCTCCCCATCCCGGATGTTCCCCCGCTACTCACCTATGAGTCAAGGATATAGGTGAAGCGGCCAAATCTTTATGAATACCTATGGCGATGTATAGGTACTTCATAAAGGTCGGAATATTCTCTCAACCCCCAGGTGTTCCCCCGTTACTCACCTATGAGTCAAGGATATAGGTGAAGCGGCCAAATCTTTGCATATGAGCAGATATATGTAAAGGTCGGAATAACCTCCCCAGTTCCCCCGTGACGCACCTATGGCGATGTATAGGCGCAGCGGCCAAATCTTTACAAATACCTATGGAGATGTATAGGTAATTTGTAAAGGTCGGAACGTTTTTACACTTTTTTTATCTCAACGAATCCAGGTGATGATTGGATACGTTGAGCTTTCTTCGTGTTCGTGTGTTTTGACTTAACTGCAGATCACCGACATTCATCAACAGTTTATCTGGCAATACCTATGGGACTGAGCCCAGACACTTGCCAAACAACATTCCAGTCAGAGTTGTGCCTCGAATTACATTATCTCGCACCAGTCAGGTAAGTAATTCCAGGTGTGTTTTCTTTTGATGTCAGCATGCATCATTTCTTATCGCATTCAAAACGGGACTCATAATCCCAATAAAAATAACATTCATTGCATTTCCATGGTTGAAATTTAGGTATCGTTTAATCTTTGAATGCAACCTCTGCGAGCTCACCTTCAAAGAGGGGCAGCTGTTGACACCTAAATTTTACCGATATTCATTTAGTATAATTTGCATTAGAAAATTAGGGATTAATTGTTAACCCCTAAACAAAAATAATTTAATTTTGCATAACATATAGTTTAGGTTCATTTTATTTTAATCGCATTTTTTGCATAGAATTGGCAATGGCGAATGTGCTTAATTTTCATCGAATCAAGCTCGGTTCACTCGGGAATGCTAGGGCCGAGAATTTCACGTCATATGGGCTTGGTTGTTTTAATTTGGGCTTAGCCCAAGTTAATTCAGGCCATTTAAGTTTAATTAAGACCTAAGCCCAAGCCTAAGCCCATTAGGTTAACTAAGCCCATCTAATTTGACCTAGATTAGACTATATAAACATATCATTAGGTCAAATTAGAAGGGGGACAATTTAGAAATCAGAGGAGAAATTTTTGAGTGAGAGCGTGAGAGAAAGAGGCACGCTGTCCGCGCCGTCACACACCGGCGTCCTCGCCACCACATACCGTGGCCCTCAGCTACAACAGCCGCGGCCTTGCCGGCGTCTCCGTCGTTGCATCACCTCCCGCCGCCGGGACAGCCTCCACACTCTCCGAATACTACAGCCGCTGCTGATCCTTGGTGATCCCTCCATCACGAGACGCCAAAAGGGAGACGTTTTGTGAAGACTCGTCAAAGGACGTTGAGCCCCGAACGACGATCATCAGCGACTGCTTCTGCATGCCCAGTCAACGGAGAAGCGGTCTCTGCTGTCGCTGCTTCTACACACCCGCTGCCGTTGCTGTTTCTTCATGCACATTCCACGTCCCTCCTCGCTGACGCCTCTACAGCACCGAAGAGAACATCCCCATGCGGCAGGCCTTGAAGCAACAGATCAGTCCACGTCTTCAGCAATAGGTCCACGTCTTCAGCAGCAGTAGAGGAGCTTGGATCAACGCCCCACAGTCTTCCTTGGCTTGACATTCAGTTGACTCACCCGTAAACATTGACGATGAAGCTACTGTTTTCGCTGTGTTGAAGCCCATTGCTCTTCAGCCGCGTCCTCTTCTTCATCCTCTTCCCATACGAACAACGATTGGCAGCGGTTTTGCTCTTCCCCAGTGAAGAATTGAGAGTTCCATTCGGTCAACCGGCAAGTCTTACAGCAAAGCCACAGCAACATGGGATTTGCAAAGCTGATCAGAGATCAACGAGCATCGCCGTGACGCCATCGTCGACGAACCAGCTGACGCCGACCTTGCCTTACATCGCCGGAGCAGCCCCACCGAGCACGCTAGCCCCGCCGGCATTAACGTCACACTGACCGCTCGTCGTAATCCCGATCCCCGTCGCAAGCCGATCCCGAGCCAGTCCGAATTTGGAGATTAATTCGAATTAGGTGAGTGAATATTATCCGGTAAATTCTTAGAATATTTCAGTTTCCTAATTTGGGTATTTGAATATTTTGTGAATATTGCGTGAATATCATGTTGGAACATTGGATATCTTTAGGATAATGTTTGATGTCCGCAATATTTGAATATTCAAATTAGGAAAATTTCCTAATTTAGCAACGTATCTGGACGACTATCCGACTTTAACCCTAAAGTCTGATACGCGGCGATACGGAAAATCATTATCCTATTCATAATTATTTGAATACGATAATGATTTTAATTTGCTTTCCAAATTTGAATGATCAAATATCCGTTAATATCTATAACCCCATAGATATGACCGATAATTTGATTTTTGTGCCTAATCCGAGTTTGAAGCGAATCTGGCGGATTGCGTGGTTGATGTGAATCGGTTTCTATCCTTGTTTGATTTGATTATCTTTCCTTTTCAAATAAAACAGAAAATTCAAAAAATATTAGTTAGAATTTAAATTAGAATTTTGCATGTTTAGGTTTTGAATATATCCCGAAGGATAAGATAAATATTTAATTTAAATTAGGATTTAACGTGGCATGTTTCCTAATTTAAATTAGGTATTATTTCAAATTCTAATGGATTATTCACGTTATTTATTATCCCGAATTTTAATCAAAAATCCCAAAAAGAAGTCATTCTAGGGTAGATTAAGTCATCATAGATTGCATGTTATTTTAGGTATTTTTATTATTCCGAATTTAAGCAGAAAATACCAAAAATAGAAGTCGTTAGCTTGCATGTTAATTTAGGCATTTTCATTAATTCCGAATTTTAATAGAAAATACAAAAAATATATCATTGCACGTCATTAGAATTAAGTCACGTCGTCGCACGACATGTAGTATGCATGCTAGGTTGCATTATTTCGCATGTCATGTTTGCACGTCATTGCATATAGACTAGGTTTCATTTAAATAAAGCGAAAATCCAAAAAAAGGGAATTGAGTGATTGTTTGTTAACTAGAAATCATATTAGGGTGTTTGATGTGATTTTCTAGCTAACAACGCAGATGCTTGCGGGATTCAAGGTAAGTAATTCTTCCCAACTTGCAATTTATTTAACGCTTTGATTTCTGGGTGTTAAATTGGTGGTTTGCGCACCCGCATGAACACCTCACATGTTAGTAAATGAGCTAAAATGGATCCAAATTGCCTGCCAAAACATTTTTGAAAAGAAAAGGTACCGAAAGGGCGTTAAACTAGATCTAGCGTAATCAAGTACCCGGGCTTAGAATCTCTGGTTCGTAGAAATAAAACATATCTCCCTATGTTTTATTTAGGTTTCTAATCAGCCTACCGTAAAATGATTAGTGGCGACTCCAAGCATGAAAACATTTGCATGTTAAGAACTTAAACCCTAAGTTGCGATTTGGTAGGACTTGGGACGGTCCGAATTAAGTTCAATCTTAATAATCCATTAGCCCGGAAAAATCGACAAGAAGATTTTTTTAGGGTCGCGACAGAAATCTTGACAGATTTGGTTATCCAAAAGTTTGTGGCATGTGATATAGTTAAATTAGGTAAAATACTTTCAAGTCAATGATGTCTAGGGTCGATGCTCATGGATTGGTGGGGATGGGACGGTAGACAGAGATGTCAAGGTTCGATCCTGACAAGAAACGAAGAAGAGGAGGATTACCAGCTTCAAATTTTTGCGCTTCCGAAAATTTTATGATAATCATTCCGATTGTTGTAAAACACGAAATATTATTAAAATTTTGGAGTGAAATTCATATAATAATTAAAAAATGCCGAGCGATGTGCCACGAGATAAATGAATCTATTTTTTGCATGGGTGGTATGCCAAAGGGGAAAATACTCGAGGGAAGAAATAGATAATATCACGATAATAACTAGAAATTGTTTGATTGTCGTTGAAATGATTTGCTAAATCTAGAAATTATTTTATTGAGATTACTTATTCATTTACTTCAAAGTTTGCGGAAATAAATATTGGAAATTTAATGGAATGCTTACGATGGTGTTAATAATTTAATAAATATTGGTAATTTAACACAGGATGATAAGTGTGGCATTACTCAGAGCACATGAACAAACGATGGAACAAGGAGATAAAAAAAAATTATTCTTAGTTTCTCCATGAATTTGATTTGCTCATAACAAATGGAACAAATCTCGAAACACTTTGACTCCATTTGTTTCTCCACAAAATTGTTATTTTAATTATGCACGAATGAATGAAAGAAACACATAAAAAGAAAACATCATGTGCTTTAGGAAACCAACCTTAATAGGACTTGGAAAAAGGTAATACTCTATTTACGTAAGAACATATTCATATCATCTCAAGGATGCAGAGTTTTCAACTCGCGTATGACAACATGCTATGTACTTCGAAGGCATTCTAGTCTACTTTCATTTCCACCAGGATCACAAACCAGATGATGCTGAACCATTGCATTCACTTAGTCGACTAATTTCCCTTAGATTCCTTGAAATAAGACAGAAAACACAAAACCCCATGCCAAACTGAAATTACTAATGTGAAGTAGGTACTCTCTATTGAATATGATACTTCACCTGCTATATTTATATTTACTAGGAAACAAGGATGATCTCCAGAATTTGATCCCTGTCGGGCTGCTGTCATGCAAATATTCTTCATACTTCTACATAAGGCATATGTGTTCTCCATCATTCTGGTATTCTCTTTGTGTAAATGATAATAAAAGAACATGACTAGTATCTTCCAAGTCAAGTTGTACTCCTAATATTGCCAATGAGCTATTCCTATGTCAAGATTACAGTTGTAGTTGGAAGTCCTCGCTTCTGATGCAGTACCAATTAAGCTCTCCACAAAAGTAAAAATCATATGGACAGCTTCTCCCACTTCATTTCAGTGCCATAAACAGCTGAGGGATACACGAGCTCTAAAGATTTTTTGTTCTTGCCATCAACCAAGCCAAAAATGGTAGCACAACTGCTTATTGCAGAAGTGAATTTCCAATTCCGTTCAGTGGCAGCTGTAACGAAACATTCTAATTTGAGCTGTAGTTCAAGAAAAGATGGCATTAAGAGATTTAGAACAGCTCTCAAATATTGTAGGACTAAAGCAAATCACCTTTCTAGCCACCCATTGATTACTTGTCATGTTTATCCAAAAAAACATGAAAGCAATACGGTTGATTTAAGGACTTCCTCCATATTCTGGTTTGGATCTCACACTGTTATCCACAATACAATGAAAATCCTGTCTTTTTTAAACCTCTGGGGCGTAGATATTGTCATCACTAAACAATGACCGAACTGAAGTAAGATATTGCGAATGATGTAAGGGTAAGAATTTGCAAGATGATTAATAAAGAGATGAAGTAATACCAGGAAAGAGTGGCTACACGATTTTGTACCGGGTTTGCACTGTTGATGATAATACTTTCAGCCTGATCAAGGCTATATATCTGCCTTCAGAGAGAGCAATCTTCACATTGGCATTTAAGGCGACGAGCAAAGTTTGATACAGATCCAGGGAGATTCATCATCTTGACATTAATGCCCCAGCTTTGAGAAAATGCAAAACACGTTTATGGTACCTTCATTGCCTACTTCCATGACCAAATAACGAATTAATAAAATGCAATCAAGATCACATATGCATGAGCAGTTTCCAAAATCCATCGGATAGTGAATTTCTCTACTTCATAGAAGTTGGAGAGAAGTATTACTTTATTTACACAAGCGCAAATTGATACCATGTCGAGAATGAAGAATCTCGTACTATGATGGACAGCTCCCGTTCATAAAGCACAACGCAATGCAATCGGTTTAAAGAATGTCCCTGTCGCATCCATGTCCCAGATATTTGGTTGGGATATCCCACAATTGCCAAAATTACAATGAAGCTCCTGGTCATTTAAAACATGAGGGGCATGAGAAATTGTCATCACTAAATCAAAAACCAACAGAAGGATGCAAATTCGATACGTAAAGACACTAACTGATGGTACGAACATGTGAAATGGATATAGGCATGACGAAAAACAAGAAAGAGCACAACATGATTCCTACTAGATTTCCCACTGTAGAGGATGTTACTTTTGACAGGATCAAGGCCATGAATTCATCATCAGATTGAGCAATCTATGTATTAGCATCTCAATTGACAAAAAAAGTTGCATATAGATCCATGGAAATTCATCATCTCAACATCGGTGTGTCCTGGATTTGAGAAAAGTACAAATGTTATGATGGTGCCTCCAGTGGCCTATTAATCCATGACAGAATCAGTGGACATAAGCTACTAAAAATGCAATCAAAACCACATAGACATGAGTAGTTGCCATGATCAATCAATTATTAGAAGTGTTATTCCACATTGGTTAAATAAAGGTTTCAACAGGGGTCATATACATTGAGTTTACCTCTGACTAATACTTTAAGCCTTTCGGTGGAACTTTTGCTAACAAGTAATGAAGTTCTTTTTTATTATACATGAATGAATGAAAAGAAACACATAATAAACATCCTCTGTTCTAGGAAACAAACCTTAATAGAACTTGGAAAAAGGTAATACTCTCTGTTTGCATAAGAACATATTCATGTCATGTCAAGGATGAAGAGTTTTTCTTCGTGACTGATGACATAAAATGACATGCAATGTATTTCGAAGGCATTCTTATCTATTTTCATTCCCACTAGGATCACAAGCCAGATGATGCCGAAGCATTGCATTCACTTAGTCGACCAATTTCCCTGAGATTACTTGAAATAAGGCAGAAAGCAATACGACATCAACACAACCCCAGAACCCAATCTCTATCGTGCTGCTATCATGCATATATTCCTCATAATTCTACATGGGGCATATGTGTTCTCCATCATTCTGGTATTCTCTTTGAGTGAATGATAATGAAAGAACATGATTTCTCTCATTAGGATTTAGAGACACACATCAAACTGTTGTGAAAACGATAATAAAAGAACATGACTAGTATCTCCCAAGTCAATTGCAGTTCCTATGTCAAGATTACAATTATAGTTGGAAGTCCTAGCTTCTGATGCAGTACCAATTAAGCTTTCCATAGAATTAAAAATCATATGCACAACTCCTCCCACTTCATTTTAGAGCCATAAACAGCTGGGTAGTACCCGAGCTCTGAAGATTTTTTGTCCCCGCCATTAGCCTAGCCAAAAATGGTGCACATTTCCAATTCAATTCAGTGGCAACTGTAACAAAACATTCTGATTCGAGCTGTAGTTCAAGAAAAGATGGCATTAAGAGATCTAGATCAGCTCTCAAACATTAAAGGACTTAAGCAAATCACCTTTCTAGCCACCCATTGATTACTTGTCATGTTTATCCCAAAAAAATGAAAGCAATACAGTTGATTGAAGGACTTCCTCCATACTTCTGGTTTGGATCTCACACTGTTATCCACAATACAGTGGAAATCCTCTGTTCTTCTAAAGCCTCTGGGGCGTAGGCATCGTCATCACCAAACAATGACCGAACTGAAGTAATAAATTGCGAATGATGTTAAGGTACGAATTTGCAAGATGATTAATAAAGGCATGAAGTAAAACAAGGAAAGAGTGGCGACATGATTTGTACCGGGTTTCCACCGTTGATGATAATACTTTCAGCCTGATCAAGGCCATATATCTGCCTTCGGAGAGAGCATCCTTCACATTGGCATATTAAGCGATGAACAAAGTTCGATACAGATCCATGGATAAAACAAATGTCGCTTATTTTATGGTGGCAACGTCTAAAGCCTCCAAACTAAACTCCAAAGATTGATCTTCTTCTTTACCATTCCACAATCAAGCTTCCCAAACAGCACAGATGGAGTTTTTGCAGGCGAGTCAGGGAGAGACTCCACTGCGGAACAATGTAGCACCAGCGATCAAGGGCATGGCTCAATCGTGGACCAACCTTCTTGCCCAACATGAGAAAAGAAAAACATTGAAAAGCTAAGGAACAGACAATAAGTTGGCCAAAGCAGTCTCCACCCCTGCATCAAACATAATTCATCCCCGCTGGAGACGCAAACCTCAAATTCATAGTAGAACCGGCCAACGACCAGATATTTCTCAAGCACAACTAAACGTCATTCTTCAACACCTTTTTGTGAACTGAAATCTTCAGGTAACTTAAAAGAAAAGCCACTTACTGTCAGATTCAATCAACTTTGTACTCTGAATTTCGCATCGGTGCGGGCAACAGTCGACTAGCATAGAGATTGTAACCTTCAAAAAGTAAGATAATCACATTGTAGAGGATCCATAAAGAGGATGACAGAATGAAAACCAACCATGGAAATAGAAACAAATTTAATGGTGTTTCTGTTTCAACATTAGAAATCAAAAGGTACTTCCTGACCTTGTCAGCAAGACAAGAATTATTTTGCTATAATTGGCCATAAAATGCATAGTTTTATGCTTTCTGAAGGTTTGAAGCACTGAGTATTGAACAAAAGACACATTGCAAATGCTAAAAACAATAGTATAGATGAAAGTTCAAAGCAAAAGTTCTTCCAAACACACCCCAATGTCAGAGCCCGATAACTCCTGGTGAAAGAAGAAACCAACGGACTTCTATTATCGCAGCTCAAGCCTTTGCATTTTCCCATAGTCAGAAGGAGATAAGGAGCAATTCCATTCAACTAGAAAGCTAGCAAAGGAAAAGTAAGGAAAAAATGAACAAGCCATATCACCATCACAACAATTCGGACACTAGCATCCTTTTCCGTGTGAAATTAGTAGCCTTCAACACCATTTCACTATGTTATTAGCTAACTGAGATGAGTGAGGACATCCTTGGAGAATCTTATGAGAAGGAATTTCCACATACTCATGGAGAAAATGCTACTTTGGATCATAGGTACAAACAAATGGTTCACAGGAGATTGTTCATCTTTCCACTTCTCATCACCCCTCACGGTGCTTCAAGATCCGAGAACTGGAAAGAAATGGCTATGAAAGTAGAACCTCATCAATCAAGGCAATCTTCCCGTTCAACCTGAAGTTAGTTCACATTAGTTCCGACAACTCTGCCTACAGTCAATTTCCACGGTACCTAGACATGGTGATAAAATCAACCTAAACCTGTAATAGGCTCATAAGTCCTAATAATCCTGCTATACATGCTCTACGATTGCTCAGATAACATGAGGAAAATTAATCACCATTGACACGAAACCTAATCAAAAGCTGCTATAGTTATCTCATTACACCATAGCAAACTGGTAGAAGAGAATAACCGAGCACATCTCTGCACCTAACAGGAATCACAAGCTGATAAATATAACAGGACAACTAAACCTGCTTCGCTGAACATGCAGAAAAGCTCGAATTAGTTTCATTTCATTTCCTCCGTGTGCAGACATCGAACATCCGAAATCAGACCAACAATAGCAGCTCAAAACCTCAAATCACCAGAATGCGCATGCACCAATCACGCCAAGAATCAACCAATGAATAAACCGATCAATCAGCGACAAGAATGGATTAATGTTAAAAGGGGTCCAATCACCCGGACTCTGAAGATATGGCAACAGGAAGCAATGAAGACCCAACATGAAGATCCTTCCTCATTAGCCTGACCAGAACAGGACGCAGTGTAAACTCATCAGGCCTTAACCAACGTCTACAGAGAGAGAGAGAGAGAGAGAGAGAGAGAGAGAGAGAGTTTTAGGGTTTTGGAGATTCAAGCGATTACATGAAGAGCGAGGCATGAAGATCCGACTATAGTCCCCCGCAAACCTCAGTCAGCTTCTTGCTGTTTCTTCCCTCAAAAATCATGGCCTGTTATGTGGCAAAAAGTCCGGAATTTTCTTGAGTGACTTGCACCCTTCCCTACCAAAGTGCTTCAGGAATTTACTAGGGCAGCGAATTTCAACTAAGCTTTTGCAATTCGTAACATTCAACTGCTTCAGATGCTCCGACTTTGAAAGGTCCAGTACTTGAATGTGCTTGCGCCCAGAGATATCCAACACTTCCAGGGATCCCAATTTTTCAACGCCACGTATCGCATGGAGTTTATCTGCCCTTTCATCAGAGTCGTCGAGGTTGGACAACCCTAGGAATCTAAATAGGATCAACCTTCTTAGGGATTTTAAAGCTTCCAGTCCATCCAATTCCTTCAGCCCATTGCAATGCACGAGCAATAAATCCAACAAAAATTCCAAATCGGAAAGCTTTGGCAACATTTCCAATTTGGGGCATCCCCAAACGAAAAGATTCCGAATGCAGGAGGGAAGCTCTGGGATGCTCTGAAGAGACTCGCAAGATTCAAGGGTGAGCGTCCTTGAGATGCTTCAGGTGAGAGAGCGATGGCAGCTCATTGCTCCGACAGGTGAGCCGCAGGGATGATAAGCTAACAGGAGGTCTTGGGAGTGACTGAAGCTCTCCACAGCCGAGTAAATCGAGGCGTTTGAGAGAAGAAAGCTGATCTAAGTTTTCCGGCAAGCCAGAAATTTTTGTTTCACGTAAACAAAGGGTCTTTAGAGAAGACAATCCACCTTTATCAAAAAGAATTTCTCCTTCCAGTTCATAGCATCCCGAGGCATCGAACTCTTGGAGGCTTTGCAATTTTCCAATAGAGCTCGGTAACCTTTTTATGTTGCTACCAGAAATCCTCAAAATTTTCAATTTATTCAATTCCCCAGTGGATTCAGGTAATTCCTTAATCCTTGTCCATGACATGTCCAGCTCAACCAACTCTCCCAACTCCCCAATTGAAGAAGGGATTTGTTGCAACGCCCCGCAGTACGCTAATGACAAACTTTCCAAACAGAGACGGATTATTGAGCTGGGAACTTCAGTCAATAGAAGACAACTCTTGGCACTAAGCCTCTTCAACTTCTTCAGAGATCCTATACATGGAGGGATTTCTTTTATCCAGGTCTCGTTTACGACGAGTTCCTCCAAATTTTCTAGTTCGCCCAATTGTTCAGGTAACTTCTCGACTCAAGTTTAAGGAAACGAGGCGCTTGACATCTCTAATGGAAGGGTCGATTTCTTTCAAATCGGCACACTGTTCCAAGATTAGCATCTCTAAATTTTTAAATGCAGAAAGATTAGGGGTGCTTCGTAAATAGAAGCACCTCGAAAGATCGAGAACTTTCAACCTGTCCATCTACAAGAAAGAAACATATTCCAAGATTAGCAGTTAGAAAATAAAATGATTTACCATCAAATGTAACAAAAAGAGAAAGCCTTTTTCATCTTCACCTTCATTAAACTCCATCCTCTCCAATTTTCACTAATATTATTGGATGATAAATCAAGCGCGACCAATTTTTCCAAATGAACGTTGGTCGCCTCGAAAGAGTGGGGACACCTCTCCCACTTTAGCCATCTTAATTCAGAAAGTGATCCTTTGAAATCTCCAGCAAAACCCACGGCACTCAAATGAAGGAACTTCAGGTGAGGCATTCTTTTGAAGCTCTCTCGCTCCATGAACTCTCTGGAGCCCGTTTCGTCTAGACGTAGTGCCTCAATTTTTTCATTTTCCTCCTACAAAAATTAAAATAAAATTGAGGACTGTAAATACCATCTAGCCTCCTTTTGGTAGTATACTCTGTATGCTATTGTGGCCCGATGCATTTTGTCTAAACTTATAGGGAAAAAGAAATATACGTGATCCTTTATAATTACTTGATCATGTAATACATCAATTTTCACTCGTATGCCCCAAGTTTTGATGTTTTATGTGAAATTCCTGTATGAAATTAGTCAAGTTTTCTTATAAATTTTGAAATTAAATTTTGTAACATACATAATATTAACGATTGACTAAATATGGTGTCCCTTTGACGTATGTGAGAACTGTTACACGTTTCAAAAACAAAAGTACCTAATCATACTCATGTATTCATAAAGCATGACAACTCATACCCCTCCCGTTCATAAAATATTTTTAGCTTTAGCGTATGGCTGGATGGAAACAAGAATTTGGTTTGTTGAACTTGAGTTTTCATTTTTGGATATTCAAGCTCAAAGATCAACAACTAATCCTTAGATGAGTGAGAAATTATCCAATCAATCCTAAACTTATCAATATTGCAATTTAGTCTTAAGACCTTTGTGTGAAATTTCAACCTAGTCATTCTAGTTAATTTTACAGGAAATTGCTAACGTGACAGTGTGCCATGTAGGATGGTCGCAAATGATTGGATTATGGCGAAAATTGATCGGAAGGACTACATTGGAATTTTGTGCAAAGATTAAAGACTAAATTGGCAAAATTGATAAGTTTATGACTGAATGAACATTCACACAATAGATTCAGGACAAATTGGGTCATTTTCTCCTAAGACGAGCGTGCTACTCAATTAGTCATCATTGAATTTGCCCCAATCAGTCATAAAATTCGACCTGATCTTAAGAATTTGTTAGTGCCTTTTTTACCATTCACCCATTCATATAAAAATATATGAATTAGTAAATAAAGGATAGTGTTTATTATCGCTTTCCTGTTTTTACATTCTGACATTGATTTTTTGCTCTCCAGTTATCTTATTTGATAAGTTAAATGTTTGTTTTTTCTTGGCTAATGTCTAACAATAGATTTTTGTCTCCTCTTTGTCAGTGTGTGTGCATAGAGGCTCAATTAATCCGTACCAAGAAAGGCTCGCTCGTTTCATAATAGAGGTGGATATTGTATCACACCAACGGTAGATAAAACAAGGAGAACACAATTTCTTTCACCTTTCACTATTCCGTCACTTACTTCCTACAATCATTTAATTTCTTAATTTCGATCTTTGCTTTTCAGTTTTTTCATCGAAAATTACTTTATATGAATATGTACAAAGTGATATGCTGGTTGTTAGTTTCTTCTGTCGTAATTTACTATTGTTTGACTTTACACAACATTTGTTAATGTTGAATTATGTGCTCAAAATACCTATGACTAGATCCGTGCATAGCACGAGTATGTACACATGTATATATTATGAACGCTGGATAGAATAGTCTTGTGCCGTTGCTGGAAAATGATGCGAAAACGACAAAAGAGCAAAATAGATAAAATTAATAGTACAAAAATTCAATAACCCTTTTCCGAGCCTCATAATCACCGTTGCAAAACTTTTCATGAACTAGAGGCTAGAATTGTTACCAAGAAAATGCTAATAGAATGCTGAGAATGGTCAAAGATATAGAGAAAAAGAACAGTAACAATAGTAATTTGAGGGACTACGATTAGATAACATGTGAGAGGCCAAAAGTAGACATAATTGTTACCTTGCGTCCTAGAACTTTCATGGCTTCCTCATCCCATAGTCTGCTCCAATCCCAAGGCTCCTTATGTGCTGAACGGGCTTTTTCTCTGCCTAGATCTCTTAATTGATCATGCATTCTCAACTCATTGTTATCACCATATTTTATTAAAGAAAGTTCAATCATTCTTGCCAATCCAGAAGCGGGGTACAAATCGAGATCCTTCCACAGGTAGGTGGCAATTCTTTTGTTGATTCCAATGAAAAAGCAGGCTATGTCTAGAAACATTCGTTTTTCTTGATCTCCTAATGAATCATAACTTATCTTCAACTTTTTTTGTACATCCATATGAGGCACCTTCGTTAATTTCCTCAGCGTCTCTGTCCATATGTCTTTATCTTTTCCTTTGAGATATGAACCTATAATCTCGAGGGCTAGAGGAAGCCCTCCCGTGGTGGCAACAATATTCCTAGAAAGATTTATGAGTTTTGTTGGAGGTTGTTTTGCTCCAAATGCATACAAGCTAAACAGAAGAAGAGAGTCTTTGTGATTCATTTCTTCGAGTTCATAACATTTATATTCAGACTTCAAGATAGCCTTATCTCGACATGTAATAATGATTCTACTTCCTGATTTGAAATTACAACCTCCAATCAATTTATCAAGGTGGTCTCGATGACCCACATCGTCAAGAAGAATAAGTACCTGCTTGTTTTCACAACTTAATTGGATCTTTCCAATCCCTGTCACAGAATCACGCACTCTACTTTTATGATTTTTTGTTATATCTGAGATCAGTAGAGATTGGATATGCTCCATACCCTTGTGATTAATTGTTTCTCTAATATCCCTAAGAAAGCTGCGGCACTCAAATTTCTCAAAAAGCTTATTATAGATGTTTGTGGCCAAAGTTGTCTTACCAATGCCGCCAATCCCGCAAATCCCAATAATTCGAGTTTCGGAATGATCAGTATCCACCAATTTCATTACCTCAGCCACACGATCATCAATTCCAACGAAGTTCCTAGGAAGAGGTGGTAGGACATCATGTTGCTGCTCGGCCATTATTACTCGTACGAGTTCTGTTATTAATTTCGCTTCATGCCTGTCAAACAACACAACACATGAGAGCTTATTAATGGCTCCACAAAATAAGGATTATGGATGATAAATAGAAAAATTCTTCTTCCGGCGAGGATCTATTAAAACAAGGTGAACAACGTACCCACTAGCAAATTCCTCTGATTCGTATACTCTAAGAGCAAGTGCTTTTTTGAGTGCTTTCGGCCCTTGTTGCTTGACATCCTTCTTGAAACGATGCCTACGGGATTTGAAGGCCTTTCCAAATTTCCCCAGCATGTGTTTCACATCCTTGGGCTTCACCTTGTAAAGCACAGGCAAGACTATTTGTCCTCTACTTTCCTTGCACTTCATGATATGAATGAGTTCGCGGAGGCACCATTCGCTAGCAGCATAATTTTCCGAGATGACTAGGATTGAAACCTTAGAGTGCTCGATTGCATTGAGAAGATTTTCAGCAATTGGCTGACCAAAGCGGAGGTTCTTGTCATCTCTGAACACGAAGTTTGGATGGAACGGCAGGCCCTCGCCTTGGAGTCTTTCGGAGAGGTGATCGACAAAGCCCTTGCGAGTATCAAGACCTCTAAAGCTCAGGAATACGTAATAGTTGTTTCCAATCGTAGAGGTGGACGAAGCAGATGGCTCAGAATCACTTTGTTCTGCCGAGGTCGAGGATCTAGAGGCTCCAATATCCTCGGGTTGTCCGCTACGGATGGTCCTCCTCTTCTTTTTACCAGTGAAATAATGCCAGGAAAGTCTCATTTTGCTCTTTCAAGGTGAGCGAAAGTACTGTAGTTTCCTTGGCACCAGAAAGATTACTCGACTACTTCAGATAGGTTGGAGCCAGGAAATGGTTACCGGGACTATCCTTGCGACACATTTATAGCGTCGCTGGTAAAGAAGAAGAAGGGAAAGCAGGAGGCATGACATGATTGCTCCTCGACTATTTAAATATATTTTTAATCTCTCGAAGTACGTTGGTCGTTTCATGTATTTCGTGTGTTCACACTTGGAATCTGGAGATGCCTTCAAATTGACTCGAAACAAACTACTCACGCGTTGCCTTCTTGTGGTCCAAACTCCTCCTCATCCTCGACGTTGGCTTCTTGGCAATATCCGATCTGATGGATGATCATTCCATTCACTGCTCCAAGCGCGCCTTTCCTTTCCACTTCTTGGAGTCTTCCTCTTCCGCGTGCTTAGTCATGACCTTTTAGGCATCATCAGGTGGCGGTTCTATCTCAATTGTGAATGGAATCAAGACGAGCTGATTTTCGTACCATTTATATCAGCAGTTCAGTTTGCCCATGCCTATGCATGGGTGCATTAGCGCATCAGGTTTATTTTGTTGTCATTTTCCACGACAATGTTAGTACCGTGCCGAAAAGCAAGGAAAAAAAAGGAATAAAAGAACTTAATGGTTACATTGTCACTACGATCATCTTACCATTATTATGGCCTATAGACCCGTGCTATGCACGGAAAAGTCTTGTAAAATAGATTATAGGAAATAATCATTCGAGAAGTATGTTGATCATCATGAAAAGAAGAGGTTTTCATAATATTGGAAGTGAAACATTTATAAGTTTGCAAGAAGAAAAAGTGAAATATCTAAAAGCGAACATTAATAAAAAAATTTATTAATTTTACTTATGACTCACTATTTCCACTGATAAATTTTTATTTTGAATTATGAGCTTTTACATAAATAGATAACTTATATTGTACTTAAAATTAAAATATGCCTTACTCCAATGATTGTATCTCGTTTGGTAAATCACTGATTTCACTAGAAACTTACTATCTCTACCATTAGATCTTTGTTCGAGTGGCAAATTTCTAAAGATGTTGATAACTTACTATTGCGTTTGTAAATTACTGTCGGTATACCTAGCCAATTACATTGTTTTACCATATAACAAGACTAAGTTGTGTTTTTTGCTCAACTTGCCAGTAGTAATAGATAAATTACTTAATTTCTCACTTTCAACGATACATTAAGTTTTCCCATATATCAAATCCTTAATGAATTCAGGTATTTGCTAGATACCTTGTAAATAACAAGTTTAATTCAGTTGATCATTCGAACTTCCCAATTGAATCGGGGATATGATGGGAGATGACAATCACCAGCACATTACCGAAAAGCCTTCGTCAATTATTTTCTCATCCGTCCCGGTCGCTCTTTCTTTTCCGAGTCTCCAAGGGCATCATGACCCTCTCCTTTTTTTTTTATTTTTTTGGTCGAAATGGCCCTCTCCTTTTTAGAGTCCATGTGAAACGCGCTAATTGCACCGACACAGTTAGTACGTTGCAGAGACGTTTGCGTGAAGTATTTGTCCTCTAATTGAATCGTGCAGCAGGGGAATCATTGGACCTGGAAATCAAAGTCCATAGGCTGCCATGGAGCAAATAGTAAGTCTCCCGGTAGGGAAGTATTTGGGGGACATATAATAAATGCTTTCACAAGAAAATGACAGATAGGGAGTTCTTGACGTGTACGTGAAGCTAAGGTTCATAAAGTTTGGGATTTTGTCTTTTAAAATTTGTGGGCTTCACGTCTGAATGTTTTGTTCAAGAATTTTGTAACATATTTCAGAAAGGGAATATATTGTAAAAAATCTCAAATTTTATTTAATGTGATAAATTTATTTTAAGTTTTTTTATGATGTAAAAAACTTTAAATTTATATACGTGTAATATATTTTTCCTAAATTTTTTTCTATAACACCTAAAATTTCAAACTTTACTAACTGGGACACATTTATTCTTCACTCTTTGGTCGAAAGGCATTTTCGTCTTTTAAATTTTAAATTTTTTTATTCTTTTTCTTTCCTTTTTCTATTTTTTTTCCTTTTTTTCTCCTTCTCCCTTCTCTCAGCCAGCCGCTAGCATCGGCCCTTGCCTGAGTCCGGCGATGTTGATTGCGAGCTGAAAAGGCTTTGTTGCTAGTGGCGATTGGCAACGGGTGATTGCGAGCTGGAGCGACAGAAAGCCAGAGGCGACTGGGTCATCATGGGTCCCTTGTGGGGTGTCGAAAGATTGGTCGTTTGGCTCGTGGAGGGGCTATTGTTACATACGCCTTCATTGTCAAGGTAGGTTTCAGATGCGAGTGGGATCTGAATGGAGAGATGATGATGGTGATTCAGTTCGCGAGGTGGGTTCTTTTCGAGGTTGGCGGTTCCTTGCTGGGGACTCGAGTTCTTCTAGTGGGTGCTGGAATTGAAAGAGAGGCCGGTGCTTTCTTTCCTGATCAGAAGCTCGGATTTCTTCTGATGCATGAATCAACCGAAGGTGGTTAGCGCGCGTGTTGAGAATTTCTTCTGACCCATGTGAGACCCTCATCCGACAGCATTCATAACTCGAAAGTTTCTTTGACCCTTTGCTAATCAGGTCTGACCACCATCTCTTATTAATTTTGTATCTTTTCCATCCTATTCTATATTCAATTCAAATGAATTGAATATTTTTTCGTTGCATAAGAATCCATTCAATTCCACTTGATTTTTTTTAATTGTATTTAATATTGTATTCAATCGACAGGAAAAAAGAGGAGGGTTTCGTTAAAATATGTCAGATTCCGCCAAGTATACAAATGGATTCCAACAACAACAAAAGCTAAAAAAAAGACTTTAGCAATACTACTAGAAAGGACGGCTTCAATATTGCCCATACGCGAGGGCCACCCTCACCAAACTCAGGCAAGGGCTGACGCCGGCGGCTTCCCTCTACCATGGCCGGCAGAGGGAAGGGAGAAGAAGAAAAACAGGAAAAAAAAAGAAAAAAATTTAAAAAATAAAAGATGAAAATGTCCTTCAATCAAAGAGTTTTTGGTAAATGTGTCACAGTTGGTAAAGTTTGAGGTTTTTATGTCACAAAAAAAAATTTGGAGTAAATGCGTCACACAGTTATAAATTTGAGGTTTTTTGTGTCAAAAAAAATTTGAGGTAAATTTGTTACGTTGAATAAAGTTTAGGATTTTTGGTGACATTTTCCCTTTGTTCCCAAAGGCTAAGGCTCCTAAAGCAGTAGATTGGTGCATATAAATAGGGCATTAGAAAGCTTCAGCGTGCGAAGATTCGCCAATAGAAAGAGAGAGAGCTGGCTTGTCCGTTCGTGAGGGAATGAAATATTCTTACTTCTTTGCTTTAACTTTTGGCATGACTGTTTCAAGTAATATTGGTTTTTACAATTTTTTACAATAAACAATTTAATTTTGGGACCTCACGTTCCACTTGTTTATAATTTTTCTTGTGCCAATTTGCAATTTTTGAAAGGAAGCAAGTCACACAAAATATCACATGATCTTAAATCGAAGAAAAAAATAGAAAACAAAAAGCAAAGTGAGTTGGGTGGCCACATGTCTATACCTTAGAGGCTCCCTCTCCATGCTCCTACTATATGCAATCTTTCTTATTGAGGAGTTACAAATATAGACATCATCCATATTTAATTTTAGTTGAGTTTGCGTATTGGTATTTATATAAGTTGAACACCAATAAAAAATATAGTTGGAGGTAATTTTTTCCAACTTAACGAAGGAAAAAGTGACATTGCTTACGATGAAGAAAATCACCTCAAGCTCCATGCATTTGTAAGAAGAATGTGAGATCTAATTCTAACATTTGAGGGAAAGTTTCATTTTACCCTTCATAAATTCGAAGTTGGCGCATGTCACATCTTAAAAAAAGTTACAACTCCTGTCCGCCTAACCTGAACTTGTATCTTGTTACGCTCATTAACACCGCTAACCTTTTTCCATTAACAAGTATGGTGCACGTCTTTATGGGATAAATAAGTTGCATATCCTATATAATCTAAAATCCTTTGCTAAATGATTCTTAATATGGTGAGTGTCAATTGTCTAATTGGCGACAGATTACTCATATGATGAGATGTTATTTGTTGCATTTGTGCTGCCATAAAAGTATTCAACTTTGTTAATAGAAATTGGGCTCCGGAGGATCAGCGAAATTTGCTATGAAATTGACATTATTGGTAAGTCTTAAGATGGGCATTAGAGGTGGCAGAGCAATTTCTAAGCTCCAAAAGTTCAGAATTGGTAAGTCCAGAGTGGTTGTGCTACTAATTCGATACCCTCCATGTAGCCTTACATAGTATCTTTTACATGATATCTTTTAGAGGGGTAGTAGATTCAAAATATATTAATTAAATAATCATTAGCTACTTAATTGTTCATGAAATTATCTTTTACGTCTAGAGTTTCATGTTTAAATTCATAATAACCATTACTACTAAGCAATCTCTAGCTCCGCTTTAACCTTGTCCTCTCTCTCCCTCCCTCCAACAAAGCTCTACCTTTCTCATATTAATATATATGTACTTTTTTTTTGTCGGTCTTACTCTACTCCTACCCTACCTGTCAGCTCACTTGAGAAGGGGGAGGTGGGGAATTCGATTCCCACATTCTCAAGGGGGGCTATGGGTGGGGACGTGTAGTTTCAAGTATGAGTTGCGACTCCCATGTTCTGAAGAGATAGTGCACAAATTCGTATATATACTTTTAGAAGGCGACATATTTATTTCTTCACGTTTTAATTTCGCAATTATAAATACGTTTATCTTTTTTATGTTATGAAAACTAACATTTAAAGTTAAGATTAAATGGGCAAAGGGTCAGAATCAAAAGTCAAAATCACATGGAACACTCATTCCATGCCCCTTGGCCTTTTAATCTTTGTAAGGAGCAAAAACATGCATCACATCTCGCATCACCTCTACAATGAATTACAAATTTATCTTCATGCTAAGTTAAAGGGGTACCTTGTTGGCTTTTTTTAGCATTATAGAAATCATATTTACAGAATTATGTACATGTCCATTCGGATGCTCTCTTTTCCGTCTCCTCTCGGTCCCCCCCCCCCCCAATCCTCTTTTCTCCATCCTTTCCTACCGAAAGAACCTACTGCTCCTTTCGTGCGTGGCCACAGAAAGAGAGAGAGGGAGAAGGTTGTGTTTGGGTGTGAAACAACGGCTAAAAGAAAATTGAAAAATAAGAGAGGAAAATAGAAAACAAAAAGGGGAGGATATAAGATGAGGTGTGAATGGGAAGGATGCGTTCAAGTCGGGAAGGAGATGTATGGTGGGCCACACATTACACCTTACAAGTCAAAAGTGGTGTCGTGTCTCAATTAGATTTGAATGAAAAATGACCAAAACCACTTAATTCACAGTTACCAAGAAATGCATTGCAACTTGTAATTACACCCTACATGCATCAGTTGGGCGGCTTTTTCAATAATTGTATATCGCAAATGAAAAAATCAATCTTTCTATCTCATGAATCGAGAACACAGATCTATCTCTCTCTTCCTTCCCTCTTTTGCTTTTCGGCTTATTATTCAATGGAGAAACAAACGCAGAGAAACACGCCTCTACTGTGCTCACTGAACCCGCAACCCCTCTATCTCATTGTGAATTCCCTCAGGGACCTATGTTACTTTCCTCATCCGTCCGTACCGCTCTTCTTTCCGAGTCTGCAAAGCCACCAAACTTTTTTTTCTGGTGTCAATGTGAAAGACGCTGGTTGCCTCCAGCTGTTCGAAAGAAAAAAAAGGAAAAGAGTCCCACGTCAATCAGTACATTCACCGAATCGTTAACCTGAAGTTTCGTTTGAGTTGCCTTTATTTACACTTATTCAACAAGTTCAATGCATCACACGCATCATTGGATTGAGAAATTGACAAGATACTTCGTAATTCTTTGTCTTCGACAAAAACAATTAAAGAGAAATCAATGTCTACTTGTCGAGGCTACTATGTAGAAAATAGCAAGGGTAATAATAGGGAGCTATTTGAGAGATGTACGATAGATGCTTTCGCAAGAAAATATAGATGAGGTTCCGTGAAAGCTCAAGTTCTTTCAAAGTTTGCTGGCTCCGAATTGAGGAGAAAAAGAAAGAGTTGGCTCATCCGTGCGGGAAAGAAATTCAAGAGTTTGTTCCAAGTGTTTTTGCTTGTCATGTGAGAAAAACAATCGTAATAGTAAGTGTAAACTTTCACTAATCATAAATTATGTGTGTGATAGTTGCGTGATACACATTTTTTTGGGTGTGCCATATTCATACTTAATTTTCAGCTAAGTATATCCCAACCCGAGTTGCTCATTACAATTTTCTTGTGTTGCCACTAATGCTTCCGTGCCCAACAACAATGACTGAAGGCACAACAATGACTGATGAATCATATCTAGTTTCAGAACAAATTTCGCTGCAATGTTACCGCCACATGATTTTTCAACCAAACCATTAATGACCTCTTTTTTTTAACTAAAACTTTGAAGACATGGCATAATTTTTGCAATACTCATGGCTCAAAGATAGGCAAGTGGACCACCGCCCGCAGCGGCTGCGTTGGCTTGCGCTCTGGTCCCCCCACGAAGGGACCAGAGTTCAAACCCCAGCCTAGTCGTTAGGGAGTCTTAAGTGTGGCGCCGTGGTGGTGGGTCCTGCGCTAGCGTCACCCCGGGTTTAGTACCGAATAGCCTGTCGAGCGAAAGGGAGGTTCCCGGGTCATCAAAAAAAAAAAAAAAAAAAGATAGGCAAGTGGGAACAAGACACGTATGGGTAGGCAGGATCAAATGCATCATACCAAATGCCATGGACGTCATACTCGTGAATGTTTATCGTATTCTAAGCCAATTATCCTATTGAGAAAATTATCCAATTAGTCATAAATTTATTATATAAATGTCAATTTAATCATAAATTTCAGGATTTTATCGATTTAGTTCTAAATCTTTATGCGATATTTAAATGTAATCATTGTGATCAATTTTTGATAGAAACCACTAGCGTAACGATGTGCCATGTAGGACGATCCAAAATAATGAAATCGCCACATCAGCGATTCTTAATGGAAATTGGTCGCAAAGACTATAATAATGTTTCGCGCAAAAATTTAGAATTAAATTGATAAAATCATTATATTTTACCGAAAATGTTTTCGGAAGTGATGCGTGATGCAATAATAGCTATAGGGCATTAATGCTGAAATTATTGAAGCCTTCGTGAGATTTACTCTCTAGGGACTGGGGTCATTGTGAAAATGCGGGATGCATTCACACGGTAGAGCCGACACGCACTGTCCATGGAAAGCTCGGTTTGTGGCTGGCATGCATGGAATACAAGCACGAGTTGGAAAAAGCAATGAAAGGGGTGAATTATTGGGGAGACTGACAAGGGGGGGATCCACTTTGCTTTGTCTTCATCATGGCTTGACCATCATACGCGTTTTGTGGACCATCTCTTGAGATCTTTCCCCCGATTGGGGTCAGGGCACGTCAACCTTCAAGAAACCTATCTACACGGTGATTGTTTGTGGGGCTTCTGTGGTCCAGTGCTTCGACTTGAACTTCACATACATTTTGGGCCTCAACTGTTATATTCTGACGCTTGAATGAACATAAAATAAAATCAAAACATGACTTTTCTAGATAGAATGAATTTGATCGATATTCCACGCTTGGTCAAGTTTGACACGTAAATCTGATCAAGGAATCCAAAATGGCTGGGGAATCTTGTGAATAAAATATAGCAATTGATCAAAAAACATGCTAATGATTTACCGTGAAAAGAATTGTCAAGGGATTGAGATAGCTGAACTTAAGGGATTTCCTAAAGAGAACATATGGGTTAGTTGAAGCAATTGTTCTTCTAGTTGAGCATCCTCATGGATAATATGAAATGGAAAGAATTTGCGTATGGGAATAAAGACAGGAAAAAGAGAAGAAATTAAGTAAGTAGCCCAATCCGCTTCTAACAAGAGACAAGCCCAAAAATCAGCACTCCAATCATAACTAGAAACAAGCCCAATCCGTTTTTTTTTTTTTAAATTTACCTAAACAGACTGAGCCCAGAATTATTAAACCCTGCTTAAGCCCACCTAACCATTTTCTATCTTTCCCCTTCACCCCTCACAGATCCGACTCACTGAAGCTCCAGGTCCCTCTCGCACTGCCACACTAGTGGGAGAGCAACGCTTTGACTGATGCACTAAATTTCTAGAGACTCGGCTAAATCAGCCAAGAATCACCAATTAAGAATTTTAAAACACAAAATAACCTATACCATTTATTTCAGCAGTTCAGTCTGCCCGTGCTACGCATGGGTGCATCAGGTTTATTTTGTTGTCATTTTTCACGGCAACGTTAGTACCGTGTCAAAAAGCAAGGAAAAAAAGGAATAAACGAACTTAATGGCCACATTGTCACTACGATCATCTTACAATTACTATGGCCTATAAATGACTGAAAATACTCAACTTCTCATAGCCTTTATTCCCAAATTTCATGGCTCGTGCAAAATCCTACTCAATAAAATTGACGCAGAATTTGTCAGCGAGGGAGTTCTGCAAGGCTCGGGATTTGCTTGATTACTTATGTCGATCTTTCGGATATCAAACTGCAGTCATTTCCAATCTCATCACTGAATTGGAAAGTCATAATGTCAGTAGTAATAAATTGCTGTGAATGGAGTGAACATGAGAAACTACTACCTGACGGACTACATCCCTTCTTATCTTCCTGTAGCAGTAGTGGTCGCGAAAGGCTTTTTCCAAGGAATGAAGATTTTTGATATCTTAGACCTGCGAAGATAGTAATGATATTTGGTTGAGATGAATAATAGTGATAGATTAAAACATCAAACAATCCAAAGAAGTTCACGTGGCTGTGTGCCTGAATTTGTGTGTTTCAGAGAGAGTTTTTAGCATCACAGTAGGTGGAGATTGGAAAGAGGAATACCCTGTCAAGTTCCTTTCTCTGCAGTATGGTTGAAGAACTTCATCCGACAACAAACGTTCTTCTTTTCTAGTTCCGAGTTCACGGCTTTTATCAGACCAAAGCTGAGGGTACACCCAACAGCCATCTCAATCAGGTGAGCTTTCATGAATTCCCAGGACAACGATTCCAGTGACTCCTGGATATTGAAAAAGTATTGCCGCCACCTATGTTAGGAAACAAGCACATGTCCCAAGAAAATGAGCTGAGGGTACATCTTTTTATATTAGCTAATCATGATTTTGAGAAAATGAAACATGTTCATCGAAGAGAGAAAAAAATGTATCACATTTGAACCTATCAACAAATCTATGCCTGCTCAAAGAGAAAAATGATTTCATTGCTAAGCCAATTCAGACATGATACATTCCATTACCTCTTCAGGGTAAACATTTTCTCCCTCAGTCTTGATCCAACCACTCTCTCGACCAGTGAGCCACGCTCGACCATGCTCATCAATGAAACCGGCAATCTGGCATCACCCATGTCATACCATGAATGACTGCTAGAGTCTGTTGCCAGAAATTGATCCCAGTATACAATCATCAATTCCTGTAGCAGTGGTCGCGAAAGGCTTCTTCCAAGAAATGAAGATTTTTGGTATCTTAAACCTGCAAAGATAGTAATGATATTTGGTTGAGACGAGCCATAATGATAGATTAAAACATCAAACAACAATCAACATATGCAAAGAAGTTCACGTGGCTGTGTGCCTGAAGCTGTGTATATCAGAGAGAGTTTTTAGTATCACAATAGCTGGAGATTGCAAAGAGCAATACCCTGTCAAGTTCCTTTCTCTGCAGTATAGTTGAAGAATTTCATCCGACAACAAACGTTCTTTTCCAGCTCCAAGTTCACGGCTTTTATCAGACCAAAGTTGAGGGTACACCAACAACCATCTCAGTCAGGTGAGCTTCAGGGATACCCACAACAACGATTCCAGCGACTCCTGGATGTTGTAAAAGTATTGCTGCCACCTATGTTAGGAAACAAGAACATTTCTCAAGAAAATGAACTGAGGGTACATCTTTTTAGATTAGCTAACCATGATTTTGAGAAAATGAAACATGTTCATCAAAGATAGGAAAATATGTACCACATTCGAACCTATCCACAAATCTATGCTTGCTCAAAGAGAAAAATGATTTCATTGCTAAGCCAATTCAGACATGATACAGTCCATTACCTCTTCAGGGTAAACATTTTCTCCCCTGGTCTTGATCCGACCGCTCTCTCGACCAGTGAGCCACACCCGACCATGCTCATCGATGAAACCAATATCACCTGTGTTAAACCATGAATGACTGCTAAAATCTAATGCTGGAACTTGATCCCAGAATCCAATCATCAAATGTGGACCTCTGGTTAGAATTTTTCCAATGCTAATAGAATCATCACTATCTATCCTCAATTCAGTATGTGGTACCGGTTTGCCGACACAAATGCCTCTTGGTCTTTGAACTGGATTGAGATTTGTTCTGACATGAAAATGAAGGAGCTGGCAGGAAAAAGGGAAATGTGGGTCATAGAGGATCATGAACGTTAGCAATGAAGACCCAACATGAAGATACTTCCTCATTAGCCTGACCAGAAAAAGACGCAGTGTAAACTCATTAGGCCTTAACAACGTCGAGATTGAGAGAGAGAGAGAGAGAGAGAGAGAGAGAGAGAGAGAGAGAGAGAGAGAGAGAGAGAGGGTTTTAGGGTTTTGGAGATTCAACCGATTACATGAAAGAGCGAGGCGAGTATAGACTGGAGATTTTCCAGGAGAGGGATGGTGAATGAGAGGGGAAGGAACCACTGCCTTCACCAGATTCCTCGCCTCCAACATTCTCTCTCTCCCATAATCACCCCCCATCGTCGAACTCGCATATCCACCCTCCTCCTCTTCTTTACCCCCAATGCCCAGAATCGCACCACCCTCCTCGGCAACCTAGTTGGCTTCCTCCTCATGAAAATCCGACTATAGCCCTCCGCAAACCTCAGTCAGCTTCTTGCTGTTTCTTCCCTCAAAAATCGTAACCTTCAAAAAGCAAGATAATCACATTGTAGAGGATCCATACAGAGGATGCCAGAATGAAAACCAACCATGGAAATAGAAACAAATTTAATTGTGTTTCTATTTCAACATTAGAAATCAAAAGGTACTTCCTGACCTTGTCAGCAAGATAAGAATTATTTTGCTATAATTGGCCATAAAATGCATAGTTTTATGCTTTCTGAAGGTTTGAAGCACTGAGTATTGAACAAAAGACACATTGCACATGCTAAAAACAAAAGTATTATCGCAGAAGTTCTTCCAAACACACCACAATGTCAGAGCCCGATAACTACTGGTGAAAGAAGAAACCAATGGACTTCTATTATCGCAGCTCAAGCTTTTGCATTTTCCCATAGTCAGAAGGAGATAAGGAGCAATTCCATTCAACTAGAAAGCTAGCAAAGGAAAAGTAAGGAAAAAATGAACAAGCCATATCACCATCACAACAATTCGGACACTAGCATCCTTTTCCGTGTGAAACTAGTAGCCTTCAACACCATTTCACTATGTTATTAGCTAACTGGGATGAGTGAGGACATCCTTGGAGAATTTTATGAGAAGGAATTTCCACATACTCATGGAGAAAATGCTACTTTGGATCATAGGTACAAACAAATGGTTCACAGGAGATTGTTCATCTTTCCACTTCTCATCACCCCTCACGGTGCTTCAAGATCCGAGAACTGGAAAGAAATGGCTATGAAAGTAGAACCTCATCAATCAAGGCAATCTTCCTGTTCAACCTGAAGTCAGTTCACATTAGTTCTGACAACTCTGCCTACAGTCAATTTCCACGGTACCTAGACATGGTGATAAAATCAACCTAAACCTGTAATAGGCTCAGAAGTCCTGATAATCCTGCTATACATGCTCTACGACTGCTCAGATAACATGAGGAAAATTCATCACCATTGACACGAAACCTAATCAAAAGCTGCTATAGTTATCTCATTACACCATAGCAAACTGGTAGAAGAGAACAACCGAGCACATCTCTGCACCTAACAGGAATCACAAGCTGATAAATACAACAGGACAACGAAACATGCTTCGCTGAACATGCAGAAAAGCTCGAATTAGTTTCATTTCATTTCCTCCGTGTGCAGACATCGAACATCCGAAATCAGACCAACAATAGCGGCTCAAAACCTCGAATCACCAGAATGCGCATGCACCAATCACGCCAAGAATCAACCAATGAATAAACCGATCAATCAGCGACAAGAATGGATTAATGTTAAAAGGGGTCCAATCACCCGGACTCTGAAGATATGGCAACCGGAAGCAATGAAGACCCAACATGAAGATCCTTCCTCATTAGCCCGACCAGAAAAGGACGCAGTGTAAACTCATCAGGCCTTAACCAACGTCTAGAGAGAGAGAGAGAGAGAGAGAGAGAGAGAGAGAGTTTTAGGGTTTTGGAGATTCAAGCGATTACATGAAGAGCAAGGCACGAAGATCCGACTATAGCCCCCGCAAACCTCAGTCGCCTTCTTGCTGTTTCTTCCCTAAAAAATCATGGCCTGTCATGTGACGCATGGCTCTTTTAGCCACAAAAAAAAAGGTGACACGTGACTCTTAAGACTAAAAAACAACGGCATCCACAGTTTGAACCGGTAATTCGATTTGTTACCGAATCCTTTTGGATGTTTATAATTAAATAGTGAACATGCCAAAATAATGCCCAGAAGGCACCGATTAAGTGTACTTAATTTTTCGACCAAAAAAAAAGTGTACTTAATTTGGAATGATTTCATATTATTGATAGTGTACGACACATGAATTAGTTGATGGGAAAATGTAAATTTCCCTCGATTTGATTCTTTAATCGGTACTTTCTCTTAGATGAAGATGTAGTTTAATATTTAAATATTTGATCATTCCCCTTTCACGCTTAGTCTTATCTTTTTGCATAGTAGTAAGCATGGAGATATTTAATTTGGAAAGCAAATTGAAAGCCTAAAAAGATTCGAACTCGAGATCTTTTACCATGATTGAAAGTCTAACCCAAAAGTTTAAGGTTTTAGAACAGCCATAGTAGTCCCACAAAATCTCATATACCATGAAAGATTTTATGAGACCATTGTCAACTGTTCTAAAAGTTTAAACGTTTAAATTGAGCTTTTTGACGTGATATCAAAGCTAGTTTTATTCCTTTCGCAAATGTGCATCCACCCTCCATTAGTCAAATTCCACGTGTCATGGTCAAAGAACCACGTGCCGCTCATAATCAGGCTTACACATGAGTGGAGTGATAAAGTATTGTTCTACATTGCTTGACAACGGGTCTTAATGCTTTTTATATTCATATGGTCTCATTTCACCTAACAATTTAAGTTTTTGAGTTGGACTTTCTAACTAATGTGGTCACCGACCAAATCCTGATGCAATTACCCTGAATCGATATAATTGATGTCATTAGATAAATAAAGTGGTTAATTGACTTGGACTTAGCAAAGTGCGAAGTCGTTGGCTTCTTGGTATTTATCCGCTGATTGATCATTCCATTCACTGGCTCCAAGCCGGCCATCCCTTTTCGCTTCTAGCTGTCTTCCTCTACACGTGCTTAGTCGTTGCCTTCTAGGTATCATCCGGTGAATGGAGTGCAAAGATACGAGCTGATTTTGTTCTTGTATATACACCGGCACTTTAGTTAGCCCGTGCTACAGATGGGAGGATCGTTTATCGTTTAAATTGTACTGGTCTCTTTTGGCCGCAACATTTATATTATATCCAGAAGCAAGGGGAAAACAAGAAAGAAAAGGACATAGTAGCTATATTGCCGCTTCAATTACATTACCATTGTACTGGCCTATAGACTCGTGATTTGCATAGGAAAAATACTTGTGAATCACGAGAGTAAGAGATTTTCGTAATATTAGAAGTAATTACATGCCCCTTGTACTAAAAGGAAAAGAAATTTTTTCAAAAGAGAGTTAAAGACAAATATCACTCAAGGAAAATTCTCCCGGAGGGCCGCAGACATAGTCCATGACAACCATTCAACTCCAAAGAAGCCCGATTGCACCAACCGATTCATTTTGCTAACCATGTGGCTCTCTCTACTCCATAGCTCTTGTTCATCCGATTCTTGATTGGAACATACTTAATTTGGCGATGTTCATCCTGCTCCTGCTCTCCTTCGCAAATTTCAGCACCTGATTTTGCTCCACTTCCTCCGTTGAAAAACCCAACAACTTCAGGGTTTGAAGGAGAAAACAAATTTAGCCCCAAGTCGCTAATTGGCGGGCAAATAACACACACAAACGACGTTGTTCAGCAGCAATATTACCGACTTAATTTTATCAGTGAGTCATGTTAGAAGGTTTATATTAAAATAATGTCACATCAAATTTTCTGGCTGCACAAATCGCCAATGACACTAAAGTGATGAATTCTTCACGTGACACTCAAGTGGTCAAGAAGATAATTACGTCATTAAAGTGAGCGCCGTCTGACCAAACAAAAAAAAGAAGTGAGCGCCGTAAAAAGTTAAGACAATCATAACATTTTTTTCAAGATTCACAATTGAGGCGTCAAGCATCTCCAGCTTCTTCAAAGAACTTTTTTTTTTATCCCATAACCAATCGTTCGATTTAAAGGTGAGGCGACACATCCCGTAATTTCGCAGGCTAGATTGTCTTTTTTTTTTTTTTTTGGTCGAAGGCTAGATTGTCTTTTGCATGCTCCGTTTTTTTCCTGGAAATTTCCTCGCTAGTGTTTTTTTTGTCTTTTTTTATTTCTGATGGACTTTCATGGTTTTCTCTGACATTCACAAGGGAATGTCCAAGTCCTCCTTAGTACGTTCCGAGTTGCTAGATATATGCATTATGCCTATTGGTGACAAAGTCATCTTACCTGCCTAATTTTCGTTTGGCCTTATCGACATTTTCGTCAAAAATTCATCTACTTGAGTTTTAAAAATAAAAGAAAAAACTATAAACAGAAAAAAGGAAATAAATAAGGGAAGATGCATATACAAAAATTTCATGGATTGATGATTTTCAGTGGACCAAGCTACAAAAGAAGATATCACAAACAAAATTGAACTTGCTGTACAGGAATAATAGCGTGCCGGTCGAAAGGGAAAAAGGGACAAAGAGGCAATTGGCTAGGGTGATGCCGATGACGTCCATGACTATGACACGTGTAGATCGACGACAGGATATACGTTAAGCCTTGGTTCAGAAGCCATCTGTTGGTGCGGCTGAAGACAGCCAACTGCATCGTTGTCGATGACAGAAGCCAAGCATCGAGCCGCATCCGTGGCAGCTAAAAAAAACACATGGTTAGTGCAATTGCTAAAGGGTATGCACCAGAAAATATGGGGATCCAAGTTCATGGATTTTCGAAAATAGTTGGGCAAATGAATTTTCCTAGTTGGTTTAGACAGAGACAAAATTAGGTGGCTTTTCACGAAGTATATTCTAAATTAACGCAACTTGAAATTTTAAATTTGTTTCTTATTATCGTACTTTAGTCACAGTGATGTAGACCCATTGCAGAGTTGGCAAGAAAAGAACATGCCCAACGACATCAAATTGACTTTAATCAATTTTTATCCAGCTAAAGTTACAAGTTTCATTTAATTGACATCTATCGATTTTTTTATCCCAAAGAGACGGTACGAAAGTTACATATGACCGATTGAAGTCTTTGTTTAACGTGCTATCGTCTGGTGGCCATTAAATAATTACCAAAAGAAAGAACCGTAGCTTTCTTGGGATGCTGAATCTTCTTTATTTGTACTTTTATCTATTTATTCAACCCATCACCTTTGTATCTCTGAAACCCGGGTTAGCACTCAACACTACAAGATCATTTCCTTTTTGACATCTCTCTTCCCCTTGCAAAACTCGCCCTTAAATTCTTCAATTTAATATCTCTCATCTCTCGCGAAATAGTATCTCAGGTTGACATAGAGGAAACACACTTTCTTTGATTGATTGTTGAAGTATAACCTCAATATAATTAATTGACAAAGAACGAAGTGACTCTTATGTCTAATTAGATGTAACTTAGTAATTTATGTGTGGGAGTAAGTTGAGTTAGGTGAAAAACAAGAGAAAAATAGAAGTGTTCAAAGACATTCTTAAAAATAATGGGTGCATGTGGAGTATAAAAAAGGGGCATTTTCAAAATTAGTCCCCCCAACCTTTTTGAAAGCTTTCATGTTTGGATACTCCTTCATCAGGCTTTATATTTAAAAACTCTCAACTTTAAATCATATCGACCAAAAAAACAATGATCCTCATACTCTTGATGAAAGTTCAACTTGATCGCTGAACTTTAATTTTGTTTAATTTGACTATTTATTCTTTGAATCGGATCAATTGAATTCCCCTCATCAACTTGGTCATGTTGGCATTTGACGTGATGATCTATCTCCATCTTGAGACCCACGATTGCTAGCCTAATTGGGCTGTTAGGAGCCACATCTGCAAAATCTAGAAAGAAAAAAGAAGATAGAAACCAAAGGGGGAGAGAATTGGGGGAGGGGGAGAGAAGTGGGCGATGGGCGAGGTGCTCGATTCCTAATTTTAGAGCAATATAGATAATTTAAGAGTAAGTTGATCTTAAAATTTATTGCCCTATGTATGTGAAGAAGTGAGTTAATTGTTTTTCATCAAAATAAAGTAATGAAGTTCGAGAGAAGAAAATGAAATTTTGATGGATTTGGTTATCCAAAAGTTTATGGCATGTGATATAGTTAAATTAGGTAAAATACTTTCAAGTCAATGATGTCTAGGGTCGATGCTCATGGATTGGTGGGGATGGGACGGTAGACAAAGATGTTAAGGTTCGATCCTGACAAGAAAGGAAGAAGAGGAGGATTACCAGCTTTAAATTTTGCGCTTCCAAAACTTTTATGATGATCATTCCGATTGTTGTAAAACACGAAATATTATTAAAATTTTGGAGTGAAATTCATATAATAGTTAAAACAGGCCCGAGCGATGTGCCTCGAGATAAATCAATCTATTTTTTGCATGGGTGGTATGCCAAAGGGGAAAATACTCGAGGGAAGAAATAGATAATATCACAATAATAACTAGAAATTGTTTGATTGTCGTTGAAATGATTTGCTAAATCTAGAAATTATTTTATTGAGATTACTTATTCATTTACTTCAAAGTTTGCGAAAATAAATATTGGTAATTTAATGGAACGCTTACGACAGTGTTAATAATTTAATAAATGTTGGTAATTTAACACAGGATGATAAGTGTGGCATTACTCTCAGCACATTAACAAACGATGGAACGAGGAGATAAAAAAAATTATTCTTAGTTTCTCCATGAATTTGATTTGCTCATAACAAATCTCGAAACGCTTCGACTCCATTTGTTTCTCCACAAAATTGTTATTTTAATTATGCACGAATGAATGAAAGAAACACATAAAAAGAAAACATCATGTGCTTTAGGAAACCAACCTTAATAGGACTTGGAAAAAGGTAATCCTCTATTTGCAGAAGAACATTTTCATATCATCTCAAGGATGCAGAGTTTTCAACTCACGTCTGACGACATGCTATGTACTTCGAAGGCATTCTAGTCTATTTTCATTCCCATCAGGATCACAAACCAGATGATGCTGAACCATTGCATTCACTTAGTCGACTAATTTCCCTGAGATTCCTTGAAATAAGACAGAAAACACAACCCCATGCCAAACTGAAATTACTAATGTGAAGTGGGTACTCTCTATTGAATATGATACTTTACCTGCTATATTTATATTTACTAGGAAACAAGGATGATCTCCAGAATCTGATCTCTGTCGGGCTGCTGTCATGCAAATATTCTTCATACTTCTACATAAGGCATATGTGTTCTCCATCATTCTGGTATTCTCTTTGTGTAAATGATAATAAAAGAACATGACTAGTATCTTCCAAGTCAATTTGCACTCCTAATATTGCCAATGAGCTATTCCTATGTCAAGATTACAGTTGTAGTTGGAAGTCCTCGCTTCTGATGCAGTACCAATTAAGCTCTCCACAAAAGTAAAAATCATATGGACAACTCCTCCCACTTCATTTCAGTGCCATAAATAGCTGAGGGATACCCGAGCTCTGAAGATTTTTTGTTCTTGCCATCAGCCAAGCCAAAAATGGTACCACAACTGCTTATTGCAGAAGTGAATTTCCAATTTCGTTCAGTGGCAGCTGTAACAAAACATTCTAATTTGAGCTGTAGTTCGAGAAAAGATGGCATTAAGAGATTTAGAACAACTCTCAAATATTGTAGGACTAAAGCAAATCACCTTTCTAGCCACCCATTGATTACTTGTCATGTTTATCCAAAAAAACATGAAAGCAATACGGTTGATTTAAGGACTTCCTCCATACTCTGGTTTGGATCTCACACTGTTATCCACAACACAGTGAAAATCTTGTCTTTTTTAAACCTCTGGGGCGTAGATATTGTCATCACTAAACAATGACCGAATTGAAGTAAGATATTGCGAATGATGTAAGGGTAAGAATTTGCAAGATGATTAATAAAGAGATGAAGTAACACCAGGAAAGAGTGGCTACATGATTTTGTACTGGGTTTCCACTGTTGATGATAATACTTTCAACCTGATCAAGGCCATATATCTGCCTTCAGAGAGAGCAATCTTCACATTGGCACTAAAGGCGACGAGCAAAGTTTGATACAGATCCAGGGAGATTCATCGTCTTGACATTAATGCCCGAGCTTTGAGAAAATGCAGAACACGCTTATGGTACCTTCACTGCCTACTTCCATGACCAAATAACGAATTAATAAAATGCAATCAAGATCACATATGCATGAGCAGCTTCCAAAATCCATCGGATAGTGAATTTCTCTACTTCATAGAAGTTGGAGAGAAGTATTACTTTATTTACACAAGCGCAAATTGATACCATGTCGAGAATGAAGAATCTCGTACTATGATGGATAGCTCCCATTCATAAAGCACAACGCAATGCAATCGGTTTAAAGAATGTCCCTGTCGCATCCATGTCCCAGATATTTGGTTGGGATATCCCACAATTGCCAAAATTACAGTGAAGCTCCTGGTCATTTAAAGCATGAGGGGCATGAGAAATTGTCATCACTAAATCAAAAACCAACAGAAGGATGCAAATTCGATACGTAAAGACACTAACTGATGGTACGAACATGTGAAATGGATATAGGCATGACGAAAAACAAGAAAGAGCACAACATGATTCCTACCAGATTTCCCACCGCAGAGGATGTTACTTTTGACAGGATCAAGGCCATGAATCCATCATCAGATTGAGCAATCTATGTATTAGCATCTCAATTGACAAACAAAGTTGCATATAGATCCATGGAAATTCTTCATCTCAACATCGGTGTGTCCTGGATTTGAGAAAAGTAAAAATGTTATGATGGTGCCTCCAGTGGCTTATTAATCCATGACAGAATCAGTGGACATAAGCTACTAAAAATGCAATCAAAACCACATAGACATGAGTAGTTGCCATGATCAATCAATTATTAGAAGTGTTATTCCACATTGGTTAAATAAAGGTTTCAACAGGGGTCATATACATTGAGTCTACCTCTGACTAATACTTTAAGCTGTTGGGTGGAACTTTTGCTAACAAGTAATGAAGTTCTTTTTTATTGTGCATGAATGAATGAAGAGAAACTCATAATAAACATCCTCTGTTCTAGGAAACAAACCTTAATAGAACTTGGAAAAAGGTAATACTCTCTGTTTGCATAAGAACATATTCATGTCATGTCAAGGATGAAGAGTCTTTCTTCGTGACTGATGACATATAATGACATGCAGTGTACTTCGAAGGCATTCTTATCTATTTTCATTCCCACCAGGATAACAAGCCAGATGATGCCAAAGCATCGCATTCACTTAGTCGACCAATTTCCCTGAGATTACTTGAACTAAGGCAGAAAGCAATAAGACGTCAACACAACCCCATGCTAAACCGAAATTACTAATGTGAAGTAGGTACTCTTAACCGAATATGATACTTTACAATTACTAGGAAACACGGACGATCTCCAGAACCCAATCTCTATCGTGCTGCTATCATGCATATATTCCTCATAATTCTACATGGGGCATATGTGTTCTCCATCATTCTGGTATTATCTTTGAGTGAATGATAATGAAAGAACATGATTTCTCTCATTAGGATTCAGAGACACACATCAAACTGTTGCGAAAACGATAATAAAAGAACATGACTAGTATCTTCCAAGTCAATTTGCACTCCTAATATTGCCAATATGCAGTTCCTATGTCAAGATTACAATTATAGTTGGAAGTCCTCGCTTCTGATGCAATACCAATTAAGCTTTCCACAGAATTAAAAATCATATGCACAACTCCTCCCACTTCATTTTAGAGCCATAAACAGCTGGGTAGTACCCGAGCTCTGAAGATTTTTTGTCCCCGCCATTAGCCTAGCCAAAAATGGTGCACATTTTTGGCTGAAACCACAGTTATTGCAGGAGTGGCTTTCCAATTCCATTCAGTGGCTAACCTTAACAAAACATTCTGATTTGAGCTGTAGTTCAAGAAAAGATGGCATTAAGAGATCTAGATCAGCTCTCAAACATTAAAGGACTTAAGCAAATCACCTTTCTAGCCACCCATTGATTACTCGTCATGTTTATCCCAAAAAAATGAAAGCAATACAATTGATTAAAGGACTTCCTCCATACTTATGGTTTGGATCTCACACTGTTATCCACAACACAGTGGAAATCCTCTGTTCTTCTAAAGCCTCTGGGGCATGGGCATCGTCATCACCAAATAATGACCGAACTGAAGTAATAAATTGCGAATGATGTTAAGGTACGAATTTGCAAGATGATTAATAAAGGCATGAAGTAAAACAAGGAAAGAGTGGCAACATGATTTGTACCGGGTTTCCACCGTTGATGATAATACTTTCAGCCTGATCAAGGCCATATATCTGCCTTCGGAGAGAGCATCCTTCACATTGGCATATTAAGCGATGAACAAAGTTCGATATAGATCCATGGATAAAACAAATGTCGCTTATTTTATGGTGGCAACGTCTAAAGCCTCCAAACTAAACTCCAAAGATTGATCTTCTTCCTTACCATTCCACAATCAAGCTTCCCAAACAGCACAGATAGAGTTTTTGCAGGCGAATCAGGGAGAGACTCCACCGCGGAACAATGCAGCACCAGCGATCGAGGGCATGGCTCAATTGTGGACCAACCTTCTTGCCCAACATGAGAAAAGAAAAACATTGAAAAGCTAAGGAACAGACAATAAGTTGGCCAAAGCAGTCTCCACCCCTGCATCAAACATAATTCATCCCCGCTGGAGACGCAAACCTCAAATTCATAGTTGAACCAGCCAACGACCAGATATTTCTCAAGCACGACTCAACGTCATTCTTCAACCCCTTTTTGTTTACTGAAATCTTCAGGCAACTTAAAAGAAAAGCCACTTACTGTCAGATTCAGTCAGCGTTGTACTCTGAATTTCGCATCGGTGCTGGCAACAGTCGACTAGCATAGAGTTTGTAACCTTCAAAAAGCAAGATAATCACATTGTAGAGGATCCATACAGACGATGACAGAATGAAAACCAACCATGGAAATAGAAACAAATTTAATGGTGTTTCTGTTTCAACATTAGAAATCAAAAGGTACTTCCTGACCTTGTCAGCAAGACAAGAATTATTTTGCTATAATTGGCCATAAGATGCATAGTTTTATGCTTTTTGAAGGTTTGAAGCACTGAGTATTGAACAAAAGACACATTGCAAATGCTAAAAACAATAGCATAGATGAAAGTTAAAAGCAAAAGTTCTTCCAAACACACCACAATGTCAGAGCCCGATAACTCCTGGTGAAAGAAGAAACCAACGGACTTCTATTACCGCAGCTCAAGCTTTTGCATTTTCCCATAGTCAGAAGGAGATAAGGAGCAATTCCATTCAACTAGAAAGCCAGCAAAGGAAAAGTAAGGAAAAAAATGAACAAGCCATATCACCATCACAACAATTCGGACACTAGCATCCTTTTCCGTGTGAAATTAGTAGCCTTCAACACCATTTCACTATGTGATTATCTAACTGGGATGAGTGAGGACATCCTTGGAGAATCTTATCAGAAGGAATTTCCACATACTCATGGAGAATATGCTACTTTGGATCATAGGTACAAACAAATGGTTCACAGGAGATTGATCATCTTTCCACTTCTCATCACCCCTCGCGGTGCTGCAAGATCCGAAAACTGGAAAGAAATTGCTATGAAAGTAGAACCTCATCAATCAAGGCAATCTTCCTGTTCAACCTGAAGTAAGTTCACTTTAGTTCCGATAACTCTGCCTACAGTCAATTTCCACAGTACCTAGACATGGTGATAAAATCAACCTAAACCTGTAATAGGCTCATAAGTCCTGATAATCCTGCTATACATGCTCTACGACTGCTCAAATAACATGAGGAAAATTCATCACCATTGACACAAAACCTAATCAAAAGCTGCTATAGTTATCTCATTACACCATAGCAAACTGGTAGAAGAGAATAACCGAGCACATCTCCGCACCTAACAGGAATCACAAGCTGATAAATACAACAGGACAACTAAACATGCTTCGCTGAACATGCAGAAAAGCTCGAATTTCATTTCCTCCGTGTGCGGACATCGAACATCCGAAATCAGACCAACAATAGCAGCTCAAAACCTCGAATCACCAGAATGCGCATGCACCAATCACGCCAAGAATCAACCAGTGAATAAACCGATCAATCAGCGACAAGAATGGATTAATGTTAAAAGGGGTCCAATCACCCGAACTCTGAAGATATGGCAACCGGAAGCAATGAAGACCCAACATGAAGATCCTTCCTCATTAGCCCGACCAGAAAAGGACGCAGTGTAAACAAATCAGGCCTTAACCAACGTCTAGAGAGAGAGAGAGAGAGAGAGAGAGAGTTTTAGGGTTTTGGAGATTCAAGCGATTACATGAAGAGCGAGGCATGAAGATCCGACTATAGCCCTCGCAAACCTCAGTTAGCTTCTTGCTGTTTCTTCCCTAAAAAATCTTGGCCCGTCATGTGGCCAAAAGTCCGGTAATTTCTTGAGTGACTCGCACCCCCGCCTATCAAAGTGCTCCAGGAATTTGCTAGGGCAGCGAATTTCAACTAAGCTTTCGCAACCACTAACAATCAACTTCTTCAGATGCTCCAACTTTGAAAGGTCCAGTACTTGAATGTGCTTGCGCCCAGAGATATCCAATACTTCCAGGGATCCCAATTTTTCAACACCTCGTATCGCATGGAGTTTATCTGCCTTTCCAACAAGAAAGTCAGAGTCGTCAGAGTCGTCCAACCATGGCCGTATGGATAGGTTCAACCTTCTTAGGGATTTTAAAGTTTCCAGTCCGTCCAATTCCTTCAGCCCATCGCAATCCACGATCAATAATTCCGACAAAAATTCCAAATCGGAAAGCTTTGGCAACCTTTCCAATTTGGGGCATCCCCGAACGTGAAGCGTCCGTATGCAGGAGGGAAGCTCTGGGATGCTCTGAAGAGACTCGCAAGAATCAAGTGTGAGCTCCTTAAGATGCTTCAAGTGAGAGAGCGATGGCAGCTCATTGCTCCGACAGGTGAGCCACAGGGTTGATAAGCTAACAGGAGGTCTTGGGAGTGACTGAAGCTCTCTACAGTCGTGTAAATCGAGGCGTTCGAGAGAAGAAAGCTGATCTAAGTTTTCCGGCAAGCCAGAAATTTTTGTTAGACGTAAACAAAGGGTCATTAGAGAAGACAATCCACCTTTATCAACATGAATTTCTCCTTCCAGTTCAGAGCATCCGAAGGCATCGAACTCTTGGAGGCTTTGCAATTTTCCAATAGAGCCCGGTAACCTTTTTATCTTGCTACCAGAAATCCTCAAAATTTTCAATTTATTCAATTCCCCAATGGATTCGGGTAATTCATTAATCCTTGTCCATGACAAGTCCAGCTCAACCAACTCTCCTAACTTCCCAATTGAAGAAGGGATTTGTTGCAACGAGTGGCAGTTCGCTAACAATAAATTTTCCAAACAAAGATGGATTATTGAGCTGGGAACTTCAGTCAATTGCCGACACCACGTGGCACTAAGCCTCTTCAGCTTCTTCAGAGATACTATATATGGAGGGATTTCTTCTATCCGAGTCCCGTTTACGACAAGTTCCTCCAAATTTTCTAGTTCGCCCAGTTCTTCGGGTAACTTCTCGAGACTCTCACAATAACTCAAGTTCAGGGAAACGAGGCGCTTGACATATCCAATGGAAGGGTCGATTTCTTTTAAATGGGCACATTTTTCCAGAATTAGCATCTCTAAATTTTCAAACGCAAAAAGATTAGGGGTGCTTCGTAAATTGAAGCACCTCGAAAGATCGAGAACTTTCAACCTCTCCATCTACAAGAAAGAAACATGTTCCAAGATTAGTAGTTAGAAAATAAAATGATTTACCATCAAATGTAACAAAAAGAGAAAGCCTTTTTCATCTTCACCTTCATTGAACTCCATCCTCTCCAATTTTCACTAATATTATTGGATGATAAATCAAGCGTGACCAATTTTTCCAAATGAACGTTAGTTGCCTTGAAAGAGTCAGGACACATCTCCCACTTTAGCCATCTTAATTCAGAAAGTGATCCTTCGAAATCTCCAGCAAAATCCACGGCACTCAAATGAAGGAACTTCAGGTTAGGCATTCTTTTGAAGCTCTCTTGTTCCGTGAACTCTCTGGAGCCCCTTTTGTCCAGACGTAGTGCCTCAATTTTTTCATTTTCCTCCTACAAAAAATAAAATAAAATTGAGGGTCGTAAATTCCATTTAACTTCCTTTTGTCAATATACCCTGCATGTTACTATGGCCTATGCATTTTGTCTACAATTATAGGGAAAAAGAAATATATGTGATTTTTTATAATTACGTGATGAGGTAATATGTCAATTTTCATTCGTACGCCCCAAGTTTTGATGTTTTATGTGAAATTCCTATATGAAAATTAGTCAAGTTTTCTTATAAATTTTGAAATTAAATTTTGTAACATAAGTAGTATTGACGATTGACTAAATATGGTGTCCCTTTGACATATGTGAGAACGGTTACACGTTTCAAAAACAAAAAGTACCTAATCAGACTTATGCACTCATAAAGCATGACAACTCATACCCTTCCCGTTCATAAAATATTTTTGGTTTTAGCGTATGGCTAGATGGAAACAAGAATTTGGTATGTTGAACTTGAGTTTTCATTTTTGGATATTCAAGCTCAAAGCTCAACAACTAATGCTTAGATGAGTGAGAAATTGTCCAACCAATCCTAAACTTATCAATATTGCAATTTAGTCTTAAGACCTTTGCGTGAAATTTCAATCTAGTCATTCTAGTTAATTTTTACAGGAAATCGCTGACGTGACAGTGTGCTATGTAGGATGGTAGCAAACGATTGGATCTTGGCAAAAATTGATCGGAAGGACTACATTGGAATTTTGTTCATAGATTAAAGACTAAATTGGAAAATTTGATAAGTTTATGACTGAATGAACATTCTCACAATAGATTTAGGACCAATTGGGTAATTTTCTTCTAAGATGAGCGCGCTACTCAATTAGTCATCATTGAATTTGCCCCAATCAGTCATAAAATTCGACATGATCTTAAGAATTTGTTAGTGCCTTTTTTACCATTCACCCATTCATATAAAAATACATGAATTAGTAAATAAAGGATAGTGATTATTATCGCTTTCCTTTTTTTACATTCTAACATTGATTTTTTGCTCTCCAGTTATATTATTTGATAATTTAAATATTTGTTTTTTCTTGGCTAATGTCTAGCAATAGATTTTTGTCTCCTCTTTGTCGGTGTGTGTGCATAAAGGTTCAATTAATCCGTACCAAGAAAGGCTCGCTCGTTACATAATAGAGGTGGATATTGTATCACACGAAAGGCAGATAAAACAAGGAGAACACAATTTCTTTCACCTTTCACTATTCTGTCACTTACTTCCTACAATCGTTTAATTTCTTAATTTTGATCTTTGCTTTTCAGTTTTTTTTATCGAAAATTACTTTATGTGAATATTTACAAAATCATATGCTAGTTTTTTTTTTGGTAAAGTATCATATGCTAGTTGTTAGTTTCTTTCTTCTGTCGTAATTTGCTATTGTTTGATTTTGCACAACATTTGTTAATGTTGATTTACGTGCTCAAAATACCTATGACTAGATCCGTGCATAGCACCTGTATGAACACATGTATATATTATGAACGCTGGATAGAATAGTCTTGTGCCGTTGCTAGAAAATGATGTGAAAACGACAAAAGAGCAAAATAGATCAAATTAATACTACACAAATTTAATAACCCTTTTGCGAGCCTCATAATCGCCAGTGCATAACTTTTCATGAACTAGAGGCTAGAATTGTTACCAAGAAAATGCTAATAGCATGCTGAGAATGGTCAAAGATGTACAGAAAACGAACAGTAACAATAGTAATTTGAGGGACTATGATTAGATAACATGTGAGAGGTCAAAAGTAGACATAATAGTTACCTTGCGTCCTAGAACTTTCATGGCTTCCTCATCCCATAGTCTACTCCAATCCCAAGGCTCCTTATTTGCTGAACGGGCTATATCTCTGCCTAGATCTCTTAATTGATCATGCATTCTCAACTCATTGTTATTACCATATTTTATTAAAGAAAGTTCAATCATTCTTGCCAATCCAGAAGCAGGGTACAAATCGAGATCCTTCCATAGGTAGGTGGCAATTTTTTTGTTGATTCCAATGAAAAAGCTGGCTATGTCTAGAAACATTCGTTTTTCTTGATCTATTAATGAATCGTAACTTATCTTCAACTTTTTTTGTACATCCATATGAGGCACCTTCCTTAATTTCTGCAACGTCTCTGTCCATATGACTTCATCTTTTCCTTTGAGATATGAACCTATAATCTCGAGAGCTAGTGGAAGCCCTCCTGTGGTGGCAATAATATCCCTAGAAAGATTCGTGAGTTTTGTTGGAGGTTGTTTCGCTCCAAATGCATACAAGCTAAACAGAAGCAGAGAGTCCTTGTCATTCATTTCTTCGAGTTCATAACATTTACATTCAGACTTCAAGAGGGCCTTATCTCGACATGTAATAACGATTCTACTTCCTGATTTGAAATTGCAACCTCCAATCAATTTATCGAGGTGGTCTCGATGACCCACATCGTCAAGAAGAATAAGTACCTTCTTTTTTTCACAACTTGATTGGATCTTTCCAATCGCTGTCACAGAATCACGCACTCTATTTTCATGATTTTTTGTTATATCTGAGATTAGTAGAGATTGGATATGCTCCATACCCTTGTGATTAATTGTTTCTCTAATATCCCTAAGAAAGCTGCGGCACTCAAATTTCTCAGAAAGCTTATTATAGATGTCCGTGGCCAAAGTTGTCTTACCAATGCCGCCAATCCCACAAATCCCAATAATTCGAGTTTCGGAAGTATCGGTATCCACCAATTTCATTACCTCAGCCACACGATCATCAATTCCAACCAAGTTCCCTGGAAGAGGTGGTAGGACATCATGTTGCTGCTCGGCCATTATTACTCGTACGAGTTCTGTTATTAATTCCGCTTCATGCCTGTCAAACAACACAACACATGAGAGCTTATTAATGGCTCCACAAAATAAGGATTATGGATGATAAATAGAAAAATTCTTCTTCCGGCAAGGATCTATTAAAACAAGGTGAACAACGTACCCACTAGAAAATTTCTCTGATTCGTATACTCTAAGAGCAAGTGCTTTTTTGAGTGCTTCCGGACCTTGTTGCTTGACATCCTCCTTGAAACGACGCCTACGGGATTTGAAGGCGTCTCCAAATTTCCCCAGCTTGTGTTTCACATCCTTGGGCTTCACCTTGTAAAGCACAGGCAAGACTATTTGTCCTCTACTTTCCTTGCACTTCATGATATGAATGAGTTCGCGGAGGCACCATTCGCTAGCAGCATAATTTTCCGAGATGACTAGGATTGAAACCTTAGAGTGCTCGATTGCACTGAGAAGATTTTCAGCAATTGGCTCGCCAAAGCGAAGGTTCTCGTCATCTCTGAACACAAAGTTTGGATGGAACGGCAGGCCCTCAGCTCGAAGTCTATGGGAGAGGTGATCGACAAAGCCATTGCGAGTATCAGGACCTCTAAAACTCAGGAATACGTAGTAATTGTTTCCAATCACAGAGGTGGACGAACTCGAAGCTTCAGTGAATTTTGGTGGCTTGGGTTGTCGCTCTTCCATTGCAGTGCACTCTCTCTCTCTCTCTCTCTCTCTCTCACTCTCAGAGGCTCGACAGTTTTGGATAGTTTTGAGCAGCAAAATGATTACTGGACTATCTCTGCACCACTTTTATAGCGCGGCGGGTAAAGAGGAATAAGGGAAAGCAGAAGGCAAGGCATGATTACTCCTCAACTATTTAAGTATATTTTTAATCTCTCGAAGTACGTTGATGGCCTTCTTGGAGTCTTCCTCTTACGCGTGCTTAGTCATGGCCTTTTAGGCATTATCAGGTGGCGGTTCTATCTCAACGCTGAATGGAATCAAGACGCACTGATTTTCTTACCATTTATATCAGCAGTTCAGTTTGCCCGTGCTACGTATGGGTGCATCAGGTTTATTTTGTTGTCATTTTTCACGGCAACGTTAGTACCATGTCGAAAAGTAACGAAAAAAAAAGGAATAAAAGAACTTAATGGCTACATTGTTACTACAATCATCTTACCATTACTATGGCCTATAGACCCTTGCTATGCACCGAAAAGTATTGTGAAATAGATTATAGGAAATAATCATTCGAAAAGTACGTGAATCATCATGAAAATATGAGTTTTTCGTAATATTGAAAGTGAAACATCTATAAGTTGGCAAAAAGAAAAAGTGAAATATCTAAAAACGAACAATAATAAAAAAATTTATTAATTTTACTTGTGACTCACTATTTTCACTGATAAATTTTATTTTGAATTATGAGCTTTTACATAAATAAATAACTTATATTGTACTTAAAATTAAAACATGCCTTACTCCGTTGGTTATTGTGCAATTGGCTCTGGTAAATCACTAATTTCACTAGAAACTTGCTATCTCTATCATTAGGTCTTTATTCGAGCGGCAAATTTCTAAAGATGTTGATAACTTACTATTGTGTTTGTAAATTATGGTCATCATACCTAACCAATTACATTATTTTACCATATAAAAAGATTGAGTTGTGTTTTTTGCCCCACTTGCTAGTAGTAATAGATAAATTACTTAATTTCTCACTTTCAACAATATGCTAAGTTTTCTCATATTTCAAACCTCAATGAATTCAAGTGTTTCCTACATATTTGTAAATAACAAGTTTAATTCAGTCAATCATTCAAACTTGCCAATTGAATCGGGGATATGATGAAGATGACAATCACCAGCACATTATCAAAAAGCATTCATCAATTATTTGCTCATCCATCCCTGTCACTCTTTCTTTCCAAGTCTCCCAGGTCATCATGACCCTCCCCTTTTTAAAGTCAATGTGAAATGCCCGGATTGCCAGTCTTAAAAAAAAATGGGAAGAGCTTTAGAGCACCGACACAACCAGTACGTTCAAGGAACGTTTGCGTGAAGTATTTGTCCTCCTTGTTTTTTTTTGGTCGACATATTTGTCCTCTAATTGAACCGTGCAGCGGAGGCATCATTGCACCTGGAAATCAACGTCTGTGTAGCAAATAGTAAGTCTCCCAGCAGGGAACTATTTGGGGGACATACAATAAGTGCTCTCACAAAAAAAATAACAGATAAGAGCTCTTGACGTGTATGCCAAGTTAAGGTTCATAAAGTCTGGAATTTTGTTTTTCAAAATTTGTGGGCTTCAATTTTTGTGCCTGAATGTGTGAATCTTTTGTTCAAGAATTTTGCTATGCATTTCAAAAAGGAAAAATACCGTAAAAAATCTTAAATTTTCTTACACGTGACGAATTTATCTTAAATTTTTTTATTACACAAAAAAATTTAAATTAATATTCACGTGACACACTAATCTTAAATTTTTTTCTGTAATACCAAAAATTTCAAACTTTGCCATTCGTGACACATTTATCCTAAATTTTTTGGTTGAAGGGTAATTTCGTCTTTTAATTTAATTTTTTTTCTTGCTCTTTCCATTTTATGTTTTTTCCTTTTTCTTTTTTTTCCTTTTTTTTCTTCTTTCTCCCTTCTCCCCACCAAGAAGTTGTCAGCGTTGGCCCTTGCCTGAGTCAGCAAGGGTCGCCCTCGCCAACGTCGGGGGAGGGCCACCCTCGCCAAAGCAAGAAAGCCTAGTTGTACCGGAATCCAAACTAAAAAGGCTCTGCTGCTAGTGGCAATTGGCGACAGGTGATTGCGAGCTGGAGCGATAGAAAGCTAGAGGCAACTAGGTCATCATGGGTCCCTTGTGGGGTGTCGAAAGATTGGTCTTTTGGCTCGTGGATGGCTGTTATTACATACGCCTTCATCGTCAAGGTGGGTTTCGGATGTGAGTGGGATTTGAATGGAGAGATGATGATGGTGATTCAGTTTGCGAGGTGGGTGTGGTGCAAGGTTGGCAATTCCTTGCTGGGGACTCGAGTTCTTTTGGTGGGTGCTGGAATCGGAAGAGAGGATGACGCTTTCTTTCCCGATCAAAAGCTCGCATTTCTTCTAATGCATGAATCGACCGAAGGTGATCAGCACGCTTGTTGAGAATTTCTTCCGACCCAGGCAAGACCCTCACCCAACGCTATTCGTAAGAAAGTTTCTCTTGCCCTTTGCTAAACGGGTCTGACCACCTTTTCTTATTGATTTTGTATTTGTTCCATCCTATTCTATATTCAATTCATTTTTGAATTGAATATTTTTTCATTGCATAAGAATCCATTCAATTCCACTTGATTTTTGTGAATTGTATTGAATATTGTATTCAATCAACAGGAAAAAAAAGGGGGGTTTTGGTTAAGATATGCTAGATTTCGCCAAGTATATAAATGGACTCCAGCAACAACAAAAGCTCCAAAAAAGACTGCAGCAACACTACTGGAAAGGATAGTTTCAATATTGCCCATACGTGAGGGCCGCCCTCGCCAGACTCGGGTGAGGGCCGACGGCTTCCCTCCGTCATGGCTGGCGGAGGGAAGGGAAAAGAAGAAAAAAAGGAAAAAAAAGAAAAAGAAAAAAGTTAAAAAATAAAAGACGAAAATGTCTTTCGACCAAAGAGTTTGGGATAAATGTATCACAATTAATAAAGTTTGGGGTTTTTAGTGTCACAGAAAAAAAATTTAAGATAAATGTGTCATACAGATATAAATTTGAGGTTTTCTGAGTCACAAAAAAAGTTTAAGGTAAATTTGTTATATTGAACAAAGTTTAGAATTTTTGGTGACATTTTCCCTTTCTTCCCAAAAGCTAAGGTTCCTAAAGCAGTAGATTGGTGCGTATAAATAGGGAAAGCTTCAGCATGCCAAGTTTTTTTTTTTTTTGGTAAGAATCAGCATGCCAAGTTTTGCCAATAGAAAGAGAGAAAGAGAGAGAGTTGGCTCCTCCATCCGTGAGGGAACGAAATATTCTTACTTCTTTGTCTTAACTTTTGGCCCGACTATTTCAAGTAATATTAGTTTTTGCAATTTTTTTTATGATAAATAGTTTAATTTTGGGACCTCAGGTTCCACTTGTTTATAATTTTTCTTGTGCCAAATTGCAATTTTTGAAAGGAAGCAAGCCACAGAAAACATAATGTGATCTTAAATCGAAGAAGAAAAAGAGAACAAAAAGCAAAGTGAGTTGGGTGTTCACATGTCTACACCTTAGAGGCTCCCTCTCCATGCTCCAACTATATGCAATTTTTCTTATTGATGAGTTACAAATATAGACTTCATCCATATTTAATTTTAGTTAAGTTTGCGTATTAGTATTTCTATAAGTTGAACACCAATAAAAATAAAGTTGGAGGTAATTTTTTCCAACTCAACAGAGGAAAAAGTGACATCGCTTACAATGAAGAAAATCACCTCAAGCTCCCTGCATACGTAAGAAGAATGTGAGATCTCATTCTAACATTTTAGGGAAAGTTTCATTTTACCCTTCATAAATTTGAAGTCGGTGCATGTTACATCTTAAAAAAAGTTGCAACTCGTGTCTGCCTAACCCGAACTTGTATCTTGTTACGCTCATTAACACCGATAACCTTATTCCATTAACAAGCATGGCGCACGACTTTATGGAATAAATAAGTTACATATCCTATATAATCTAAAATCCTTTGCTAAATGATTCTTAATATGGTGAGTGTCCATTGTCTAATTGGGGACGGATTACTTGTATGATGAGATGTTATTTGTTGCATTTGTGCTGCCGTAAAAGTATTCAACTTTGTGAATAGAAATTGGACTGCGGAGGATTAGCAAAATTTGCTATGAAATTGACATTATCGGTAAGTTTGAAGATGGGCATTAGAGGTGGCAGAGCAATTTCTAGGCTCCAAAAGTTCAGAATTGATAAGTTCAGAGTGGTTGGGCTACTAATTCGATACCCACTATGTAGCCTTACATAGTATCTTTTACATGATATCTTTTAGAGAGGTAGTAGATTCAAAATATATTAATTAAATAATCATTAACTACTTAATTGTTCATGAAATTATCTTTTACGTCTAGAGTTTCATGTTTAAATTTGTAATAACCATTACTACTCAGCAATCTCTAGCTCTGCTTCAACCCTATCCTCTCTCTCCCTCCCTCCAACAAAACTCTACCTTTCTCATATTAATATATATATATATATGTGCTTTTAGAGGTGACAGTTATTTCTTCATGTTTTAATTTCGTAATTATAAATACGTTGATCATTTTTATGTTTAAAAAACTAACATTTAAAGTTGAGATTAAACGGGCAAAGGGCAAGAATCAAAAGTCAAAGTCACACCGAACACTCATTCTATGGCGACTGGCCTTTTAAACTTTATAAGGAGCAAAAACATGCATCATATCTCGCATCAAAGTTACACCAAACACTTATTCTATGGTCACTGGCCTTTTAATTTTTGTAAGGAGCAAAAACATGCATCACATCTCACATCATCTCGATAGTGAATTATAAATTTATCTTCATGCTAAATTAAAGGAGCACCTTGTTGGCTTTTTTTTAGCATTGTAGAAATCATATTTACAAAATGACGTACATCTCCATTCGGATGCTCTCTTTTCCACAACTCCACCCCACCCCCCCTTTCTCCATCCTTCCCTACTGATAGAACCTACTGCTCCTTTCGTGCGTGGCCGCAGAAAGAGAGAGAGAGGGAGGGGGATGTGTGGTGAGCTGTACATTACACCTTACAAGTCAAAAGTGGTGTTCTCAATTATATTTGAATGAAAAATGACCAAAACCATTTAATTCACAGTTACCAAGAAATGCATTGCAACTTGTAATTACACCCTACGCTGCATCGGTTGGGTGGTTTTTTCAATCATTGTATATCAAAAATGAAAAAATCGGTCTTTCTATCTCATGAATTGGGGACGCAAATCTATCTCTCTTCCTTCCCTCTTTTGCTTTTCGGCTTATTATTCAATGGAGAAACAGATGCAGAGAAACACGCCTCTACTGTGCTCACTGAACCCGCAACCCCTCTATCTCATTGTGAATTCCCTCAGGGACCTATGTTACTTTCCTCATCCGTCCGTACCACTCTTCTTTCCGAGTCTGCAAAGCCACCAAACTTTTTTTTCGGGCGTCAATGTGAAACACGCCGGTTACCTCCAGCTATTCGAAAGAAAAAAAAAGGAAAAGAGTCCCACATCAATCAGTACATTCACTGAATCGTCAACCTGAAGTTTCGTTTGAGTTGCCTTTATTCACACTTATTCAACAAGTTCTATGCAGCACATGCATCATCGGATTGGGAAATTGACAAGATATTTCGTAATTCTTGTCTTCGACAAAAACAATTAAGGAGAAATCAATGTCTACTTGTCGAGGCTACTGTGTAGGAAATAGTAAGGGTAATAATAGGGAGCTATTTGGGAGATGTACGATAGATGCTTTCGCAAGAAAATGAAGATGAGGTGCTCTTAAATTCATTCGTGAAAGCTCAAGTTCTTTCAAAGTTTGCGGGCTTCGAACTGAGGAGAACAAGAAAGAGCCAGCTCATCCGTGCGGGAAAGAAATTAAAGAGTTTGTTTTAAGGGCGCGAATAATAACAATTCTGTTTCAGAAATCAATTTCTGACTAGAAATTGATTTTTCTATTTCTGCTTCAAGGACGAGTTTTTGAAAAAAAAAATCAGTTTGGTAACGAGAAAAAATTTCTATTTCTGAAATAGAAACCTGTTTAATAACAATACAAATTTCTATTTTCCGGAACATAAATCTATTCTTTTAGAAATGGAATAAAAAATTAGAAAATATGGAAAATTCCTAAAAATCTAAAAAAATTCAGAAAATCCATAAAAATTGAAAATTCCAGAAAAATTCAGAAAAATTTCCAGAAAATAAAAAAAATCAGATTTCGGGAAAATAGGAAATTTGTTGAATTTTTTCCAAAAAAAATCAAAAATTTTATAACTTCATAGAATGGCTTAGAATACCTATAGTCACCCACTTTAAGTGAAATTTAAATGTTTTGAGGTGCCCAAAAAAAATCAAAACATCAAAAAATTTAAATTTTCACTCAAAGTGAGTGGCCATATGTATTCTAAGCCATTTTATGAAGTTTTGAAAAAATTGATTTTTTTCGAAAAAATTCAACAAATTTCCTATTTTCCCGAAATCTGACTTTTTTTATTTTCTAGAAACTTTTATAAATTTTTCTAAAATCAATGTTTATAGATTTTTTGAAATTTTTTTTGGGCTGTGACCAGCCGCTGGCGGCAGGTTGCAGGCGGCCGACGATGGCGGGAGGCGACTGATGGCAATAGCTAGCGGCAGCGGGGGTGGCCAGTTAGTAGAGAGGGCGAGCGATGAGAAAAATTTTTATTTCTCATTTCTATTTCAAATATAGAAAAGTAGATTTTTTTTATTTTTGATTTCTGTTCCAAACCTATTTCTGAAATAGAAATTTATTCCAAAAATAGAAAAATGAAATTGCGTTATCAAACGGATTTCTATTCCAAACCCGAGTTGCTCATTACGATTTTCTTGTGTCGCCACTACTACTTCCATGCCCAACAACAACGACTGATGAATCATATCTGGTTTCAGAACAAATGTCACTCCAATGTTACCCCCACATGATTTTTCAACCAAACCATTAATGACCTCTTTTTTTTTAACTAAAACTTTGAAGACATGGCATAATTTTTGCAATGCTCATGGCTCAAAGATAGGCAAGTGGGAACAAGACACGTATGGGTAGGCAGGATCGCATGCATCATACCAAATGCCATGGACGTCATACTCGTGAATGTTTTTCTTATTTTAAACCACTTATCCTATTGGGAGAATTATCTAATTAGTCATAAATTTATTATATAAATGTCAATTTAATTCTAAATTTTACAACTTTATCGATTTAGTTCTAAATCTTTATACGATATTTCAATGTAATCATTGTGACCAAATTTTGATAGAAACCACTAGCGTAACGATATGCCATGTAGGACGATCCAAAATAATGAGATCGTCACATCAGCGATTCTCAATGGAAATTGGCAGCAAAGACTATAATAATATTTCACTCAAAAATTTAGAATTATATTGATAAAATCATCATATTCTACCGAAAATGTTTTCGGAAGTGACACGTGATGCAATAATAGCTACAGGGCACTAATGCTGAAATTATTGAAGCCTTCGTGATATTTGCTCTCTGGAGTCATTGTGAAAATGTGGGATGCATTCGCACGGTAGAGTCGACACTCACTGTCCGTGGAAAGCTCGGTTTTGTGGCTGGCATGCATGGAGTACAAACACGAGTTGGAAAATGCAATGTAAGGGGCGAATTATTGGGGAGAGTGACAAGGGGGGGATCCACTTTGCTTTGTCTTCATCATGGCTTGACCATCATATGCGTTTTGTGGACCATCTCTTGAGATCTTTCCCCCGATTGGGGTCAGGGCACGTGAACCTTCAAGAAACCTATCTACACGGTCATTGTTTGGGGGGGCTTGTGTGGTCCTGTGCCTTGACTTGAACTTCACATACATTCAGAACATGACTTTTCCAGACAGAATGAATTTGATCGATATCCCACGGTTGGTCAAGTTTGACACGTAAATCTGATCAAGGAATCTTGTGAATAAAAAATAGCAATTGATCAAAAACATGCTGATGATTTACCATGAAAAGAATTGTTAAGGGACTGAGATAGCTGAACTTAAGGGATTCCTAAAGAGAACATATGGGTTAGTTGAAGCAATTGTTCTTCTAGTTGAGCATCCTCATGGATAATATGGAATGGAAAGAATTTGCGAAACGGAATAAAAACAGGAAAAAGAGAAGAAATTAAGTAATTAGCCCAATCCGCTTCTAACAAGAGACAAGCCCAAAATTCAGCACTCCAATCATAACTAGAAGCTGACCAAAAAAAATCATAACTAGAAACAAGCCCAATCCGTTTATTTTTTTTTTTCAAATTTACCTAACCAGACTGAGCCCAGAATTATTAAACCCTGCTTAAGCCCACCTAACCATTTTCTATCTTTCCCCTTCACCCCTCACGGATCCGACTCACTGAAGCTCCAGGTTCCTCTCGCACCGCCACACTAGTGGGAGAGCAACACTCTGACCGATGCACTAAATTTCTAGAGACTCGGCTAAATCAGCCAAAAATCACCGATTAAGAATTTTAAAACACAAAATAACCTATACCATTTATTTCAGCAGTTCAGTTTGCCCGTGTGCTGCGCATGGGTGCATTGGGTTTATTTTGTTGTCATTTTTCACAGCAACGTTAGTACTGTGTCGAAAAGCAAGGAAAAAAAATGAATAAATGAACTTAATGGCTACGTTGTCACTACGATCATCTTACCATTACAGTGACTATGCATGGAAAAGTTTTGTGAGTTAGATTATAGGAAATAATCATTCGAGAAGTATGTTGATTATCATGAAAATAAGAGCTTTTCGTAATATTGGAAGTGAAACATCTATAAGTTGGCAAAAAGAAAAAGCAAAATATCTAAAAGCGAACATTCATCAAAAATTTATTAATTTTACTCGGGACTCACTGTTTCCACTGATAAATTTTTATTTTGAATGATAATCTTTTACATAAATAGATAACTTACATTGTACTTAAGATTAAAACATGTCTTACTCCGCTGATCGGCAACGATCGACAGAAGAAAAAGGATTATTGTGCTTATGGATGAGGAGGTGCTAATGATAGGCATCGTTGGGTACATATGGCTGATTGAGGAGGATTAGGATCTTATGGGAAAACTATTGACCAGTAGGTATTGTTAGTCTTAGTTACACAAGAGATTAATTGCAATCTTTAGATGCATGTTTATAAATATTATAAAGTAAAATTTAAGAGCCAAAATCATGATATTTATGAAAAATTTATAAGTAACATAATTAAAGTTTTGAGGAAAATTACTATCCTGAAAAAAAAAAGAAAGAAAAAGATAACTTACCGAGTATCATTACACCCGAAATAGTAGATATGTCATGCCCCGAACCCCCATGGAGCTCGCGACATCCCGCTCTGGTCGAATTATTGTGACGTCTCAGGAGCGTCGCCGACCCAATCCAAACATCAGAGCCACATGGGGAAGCGATTATAAAAATCCCGGACAAAAAGATGACGACAACGGGGTAGAACAACAGAACAGACAAACAACAATAACAGCATTTCATACAATATTACTGCACCAATATACAAACATCATATTATAGACATAATTAGCAAACTAGCATCCGAAAACGCCGTCATAACAAAATATCAGAGGTTTGGTTATCTTAACTTCACTATCGGATAACCCAAGTTAAACAACCCCTAAAATAGCCTAGGGAATGCCTACTGGTCGCCTTCTTTTCTGCTCATGATTCTTCGGGCTTGAGCTTCCGGAAACTCACTTTCAGCTCCACTAGGCACCAAAAACAGCTTCCCGGACTTTCAAAAAGAGGATGCAGACTTCTCAGGTTTACGGTTGGGGTCTAAAATTGTGGATTATACAATTATGAGACGAATCTCAATAAGTGTACAACCCTAAACCCCATGTAGGCACTCACGTACCGTCAGACGAAAACACACGTAACACATGACAATCAACCGAACTAGCAACCACAGACGACCCTACCTGAAATCCATCATGCACGTCCCTGCATGTTAGACAACAACACGGCCAATATATCACAGCAATACATCACAACTGCGTGCGTGCCTCGATTATAGAGAAAAACTCACTTGGGCACGTCCCATAGCATGCCTAGCAGTTTTTACCCCATAATTGAGCATCACACCACGCGATACAAACACGCTCGCATACTGTCTAACACCAAGCATCATTTTCACAACCCTCACACGTCCAGCCAAATCCCGCTCATTCTCAGCTTTTCCACTACTACCGCGCCTGCGTAAAACGCATTAGGCCAACGGTCTTCTGACCACGTCAGGCATCGACATCCCGTCAGGCCGGATATCGTCACCTCGTCAAGGACGGCATCGTCCCGCGTAAACGTACACACCTCAGGATGGAATCCTACACACACTTTCCTTCTACCGCGCCCGCATAAAACGCATCAGGCCAACGGTTTTCTGACCACGTTAGGCATCGTCACCCCGTTGGGCTAGGCATCGTCACCTCGTCAGGGACGACATCGTCCCGTGTAAATGAACACGCCTTAGGACGGACCTTTTCCAACCAATCCTACATTCTCGTACTTTCATTCCACACATTCCACAAGTACCACACGGCTACATATACATACGGCCATACATAATCCCATGCCATACATGCCTTACGCCAACACACATTACCATCACACAATCATGCCACACGGCCACTCATACTTGGCACGCGGTCACACACAATTTCTCACTCATAAAAATGAACATCCATAGAATCAGGGTAAATCTGGGTAGTCTACACAGTGACCGAAATCCCATCAAAATAAATAGTAATCGAACTCCAAAAATTGTAAATTTTGGATATATCACAAAACACATCCCAATAAACATTTCTTATGAAGAACACGAAATCCGGTTCAATTTACAACCATGCCTTTTTGTCCCTCAAAATCAGACCAAAATCAGTTCGCTCTAACTGACTATTTTGTCCTCAAAATACATTGATTTCAACACCCAAATCACCTTGAAAAGCTTTGAAATTTTTATATGTCATAGTAACAAATGTCCCCAACATGTTTTGTGAAGGAAGTATTTTGAAAATGGGTCTGGAAAAATTTATAAAAATTCGAACAGACCCGGAGGTCGGGATGAACAGTGTTCCGGGTAGTTTCCATACGGTCTGAAAATGGGTTTTCGTACGACCCAAATGGTCTCCAAAAATTCCAAATTTAATATATGTTATACTTCAAGATATTGGGAACAACTTTCATGAAGAAAACTTCTTCAAATTCGGCCCACAAAAATTCTCTACAAAAACAGCAAACCGGATGGGTATAGTAGTCACAAATCCGAAAATCACACCAAATCTCACGAATTCAAACTGTAATCGTTCCATATCAAACCACAATCGATTCACCATATCACAGCCATATCCAAGCCTTCTAAACCTCACCTAATCAGTCCTGAATCAGTCCACAACAACCCGAATATCCAGCCTCATTATACACTCCAAAACAATCACAATAATCACCTAAACCGAGCCCTAAACTAGTCTAACAATACCCGAGGTCCTAGGTGTCGATTGGGGAAGTCACTTACCCTACAAAGGCGGGACAAACTAGCTGGATGGGTGGCTGGAATGGGCGGAATAGCAGCGGCGGCGGCGGCGGCGGCGGCGAACGACAGCCGGCGATGCTCCTCCGACGGTGATGATCATGGCAAGGAAACAAGAGAGAGAGAGAATTTCGGGAGAGAGAGGGAGAAAACGGGAGAAGAGGGGCTAATCATGGGGGAGAGGGGATGGCCGGAGGTGAGGTGAGAGAGAGAGTGAGGAGAGAGAAAGGCAAGATTTGACTAAATGGTCAAATTTTCCTTTAATGACCAAATTGCCCTTCTCTTCAATGGCTTGGATTAAATCTAGATAAATAATTGAGGGGCAATTTTATCCAACTTAATCTGAATTATTGGGCTGATGGTTATCCATAAAATATCCCCAAAATTTCGAAACTGAAAATGGCCCGGGGGCAAAACGGTCATTTTTCCGGTCCTGGGTCGAAATTCCATTTTTCCCCCGTACGGACCCCAAATGTGTGTGGCCAACATAATATGGCATCGGATTCTCAAAAATAGTCTCTTAAGCCCTCGAAAATCAACTTCAAAGTCCGGAGGGCAAAATAGTAAATTTTCACTTCCGGGTCGAAATTCATTTTTTTGCAGAAATGGGTGGCCCCAAGGTTGGCCACACCAAAAGCGTCATCGGCAGTCCAAAATTGTCACTTTCAAAATTCTCGATTCACGGGCCCGAATTCCAAGAATGACTAAAATCGAGCAATTGCGACTTTAACATATCTCTGGCTAACGGGTGGCTCATTGGGATTACACGCTCTCGACCCGTGATCGACACTAAGTCAAATCACGTTTGAGTTTACTTTACCCAGGACGACCTCATTGTCATATAATTACGAGGATCTGTCGCTAGTTCCCTTCGGACAAGATCAATCAATTAAATCGGTCTCTGTTGGCTCAAAACATTCCCTCGTCAATCCTTATGGTTGAAGGTCAAACCCAGGTCGAGTTTTTTGATCGTGCGAACTCAATCCCATAATAGCCCTACCCCTATGGTTAGCGTCCCGAGAATGCACGGGTCCCTGGTGAGATCTCGCTATATTGCATTGATCAATATTCATTTCCTAAATTTCGGGAAAAGGATCGAAAATTCAGTTTGTTACAAGATATATCTAGCTGGGCCCAAAGTTGATCATTTCCGAGGTCCTCTTGTATTTAGTAGGTCGAACTTCCAATTCTGTTCTGCTACGGTGGCATTTGTAACAAAGTATTCCAATTTGATTGAGTAATAGTTCAAGAAAAGATGGGCATTCATGGATCCAGATCAACTCTCAAACGTCCCAGGAATGAAGTAAAGCACCTGTTTTCATTACTACGATGGACAGCTCCCATTCATAAAGCACGACACAATGCAATTGGCTTAAAGAATGTTTGTGTTGCATCCATATCCCAGATATTTGGTTCAGATCTCGCACCATTGCTGAAATTATAGTGAAGCTCCTGGTCCTTTAAAGCATCAAGGGGATGAGAAATTATCATCACCAAGTGAAGAACAAATAGAGTGATGCAAAATCGATCCGTAAAGACAATGACTGATGGTACAAATATGTGAGATGGATATAGACATGATGAAAAACAAGAAAGAGTACAACATGATTCCTACCATGATTTTCCACCGTACAGGATGTTACTTTTGACAAGATCAAGGCCATAAATCCACCATCAGATTGAGAAACCTATTACCATCTCAATTGACAAACAAAGCAGAACATAGATCCATGGAAATTCATCATCTCAACATCGGTGTTTTGGATATGAGAAAAGTAGATATCTTACGACGGTGTCTCCAATGGCTTATTAATCCATGACAGAATAAGTGGACATAAGCTACTAAAAATGCAATCGAAACCACATAGACATGAGTAGTTGCCATGATCAATCAATCGTTAGAAGTGTTATTCCACATTGCTTGTATAAAGGGTATCAAAAGGGCTGTAGACATGCAGTCTACCTGTAACAATGAATGAAGTTCTGATTTATTATGCATGAATGAATGAAAGAACCACATAATAAACATCCTGTGCTCTAGGAAACCAACCTTAATAGAACTTGGAAAAGGCTAATACTCTGTTTGCATAAGAACATATTATTATCATGTCAAGGATGAAGAGTTTTTCTTTGTGACTGATGACGTATAATGATATGCAATGTGCTTGCAATGTGCTTTGAAGGCGTTCTTATCTATTTTCATTCCCACCAGGATCACGAGCTAGTTGATGCTGAAGCATCACGTTCATGTGGTCATCCAATTTCCCCAAGATTCATTGAAATAGGACATTTATATTAGCTAATCCTGATTTTGAGAAAATGAAACATGTTCATCGAAGAGAGAAAAATATGTATCGCATTTGAACTTATCAACAAATCTATGCCTGCGTAGAGAGAAATATGGTTTCATTGCTAAGCCAATTCAAACTTGATACAGTCAATTACCTCTTCAGGGTAAACATTTTCTCCTCTACTCTTGATCCGACCACTCTCTCGATCAGTGAGCCACACCCGACCATGTTCATCAATGAAACCGCCATCACCCATGTCAAACCATGAATGACTACTAGAGTCTGATGCAGGAAATTGATCCCAGTATACAATCATCAAGTTCGGTCCCCTGGTTAGAACTTTCCCAATGCCAATAGAATCATCACTCTGTCCTCAATTCAACATGTGGTGCTGGTTTGCCGACACAAATGCTTCTTGGTCTTTGAATTGAATTGAGATTTGTTCTGACATGATAATGAAGGGGTTGGTAGGAAAAACGGAAATGTGATTCATCGAGAATCATGAACGTTAGCGAAGAACAAGTCTCCGTCATCCCTACATATTGGAAAAAAAAAGGGAAGAAGGAGAAATAGTTTAATGAGCAGAGTAGTTCAAGGCACATTGCGAGCAAGTACTCCTCTAATTACCATTGAAGTAGTGAAATTAACTGCATATATGCTTATAGAGTTTGCACACCATAGGCTGAGATAATATATTAGCTCTTGGAAAGAAGTTTCCAGCTTCTTTGATGAGATCGATCGACAGACTTCCTCCGCCATTTAACATCTTTTTCACGCAGTCTTTTCCTTTCCACGGCCCTTTCTCCCTAAGGAAACTTGGAAGCAAAAGTACCACTCAAAGAGCATAATTTTCAATGTAGGCCATGTAAGCGGGCGATGCTCTCTACACATGATAGTTGGTATTTAAATTTCTCATTAAAGATCATTCTTTGTAAATAACTTGAGAAATATATTAGACCGACAACCATTGCTGGAAAAGTGATCAAAGCGGTGACATCGCATTTCTCCATAAGCTCAATGGCTGATTTAGCTTTGAACTTGGGTATTAAGACATGGCAATCTCCAGCAGTTAACATTGCCATAACTGATGAGATGTCACGCCCCGTACCCCACGAAGCGCAAACATCCCTTTCTGGTCAATTACTGTGCAACGCTCCCAGGATGCGTCGCCGACCCAATACCCAATCAGAGAGCAAAGCACAAGCGGAAGCAATTAAATAACAAACCCTGACAGTAATATAAATATGAGACAAAGGATAGCACAACATCAAAACCTAGCATGATTAAAAACATATACATTTCTTGTCTACCCTGGATACATTTATAATAGTCAAAACGGGTCAACAACCATCCATCAAAAGAGGGTACGAGGCACGGTGGTCAAACACCATCTCTAGCCGGGGCTTCTCCCAAAATGAATCGGCACACCTGCCATCCTCAAAGCTAGGAATATGAAAATGTGGGTTATTACAACCGTGAGACGAATCTCAGCGAGTACAACTCCTAAACCTAGGCTAGGCTAACATGCATTCTCCTGACCAGAAGCGAATATTTAAAAAAAATCACAACACAACCATAATCATACAATTCTCTGACCCTGCAGGTTAGACATCTCAATATATAAAAATCATGGCACATACGTGGCACACATAGTCACACGTACGCCAAACACATGCTCCTTCACCGAGTCTTATACACTCACATGCTAATCAGTGCGTGTTTATGTATGCAGATGTCATCGACATGTCATGCACATTTCTTCGGCCCACTGGCCCACACTAGCACACTTGCCCAATTTATTATTATTATTACAACTCGAGTCATCAATTTTTCACGGTCCGGTGCGTCTAGCCTGCTTCAAAGTGCATGAGGTGTAGCAACCGATTTGGCCCAGTGTCTTTAGCTTGCTTCAAAGTGCATGAGGGGCAACACTGTTCTCCTTGCGAACCAGAGCCTGCTTCAAAGTACATGAGGATGGTCGCCTTCCGAACGTACCAGGCATCGTCCTGCTTCAAAGTGCATGAGGACGGTATCGACCCGAAGGTCCTTAGGTGATCACACAACTCATTATTATCTGAACCCAACATATAACGCTTCAGGGTATTTTAGGTGATCACATGCTCATGGCAAACACGCATTCTCGCACAATTTCATCACATGCCTCACTCTTGGCATACGTAACGCGTGTCCATGTTATGCAATGCAATGCACCATGAGCACCAAGGAAATTCATACACTCAATAACCCAACACGTGCTCAATTGGCCCAATTAGTACCGTGTGGCCCAACGTACGATTCACAATTCAATAATTAATTGCAAGCCAGACAGTGGCCAATCGCACTCCACAAAAATCAGCCACACCACATGCGACATGGCAGTACACAATCAATCACAATTAAGCACGAATTACACACAATCAGTCAACCCGGACATATCCGGTAATTTCACCAATGGGCACCTAAATTGGCCAATCAATCCAATTACTCTCCCCAATAAATTCTCATTGGCCCACTACATTTTTCCCAATAATAATTTCTATAATTCAGTACACTAATTTTCCTCTGCCAGTACTAGCATTCCTAATCCAGTCCCGAAAAACGCACTATCAGTCCTAATTCGGGTTTAGAAATTTTATTCACTTAATCCAACGTCACGACGACGGGGAATGGCGGCCGATCACTGGTGAACAGTGAAACCGGCGGCAGAATTCTCGGCGACGGCGTACGGACCGTACGGTCACTGTACGAACCGTACGGACACCGTACGGACGGCGGTGGATGGCGACGTACGGTGAGGCTGGACGGCTGGGTGGCGACGGAACGACGATCCGAGCTCCAGCGAAGCTCCGATGCGGCGGTGGTGAGAAAACGGGAGAGAAAGAGAGGGAAAAAGAGAGAGAAAGGGATGGGACAGAGGCTAGGCTGAGGCTGGGGACCAAGGGGGTCGACGGGGAGGCACGGCGGCCGGCGGCGGCGCTCCGGTGGCCGGCGAGGAGCTCCGGCAAGGCAAACCGAGAGAGAGAAAAAGAGAGGAAAAGGGCTTTTGAGGGCAGATCTGCAGAGGGGGAGCCAAAAATGAGGGAGGAGGAGAGAGAAAGAGACCTGATCTGGTCAAATAATGCAGCTTAGGGGCGCCACGTGTTGCCGATCCGGGCTAAAAGACTAAAATACCCCTAATCTAACGGCCTTAATTCATTCTTATCCAAAAATCAAGGGCAAAAATGTCAAAAGGGCCAATAATTGAGCTGATAAGTGCTCTGAAATATCCCAATTAATTTTCAAAAAATTCGGACAAAAAACGGCCTAGGGGCAAAACGGTCATTTTTTTCGGTCCCGGAGTGAAATTCCAATTTTCGCACATACGCGTTCCATATGTGTGTGGCCAACATAATATGGTGTCGGAATCGTGAAAATAGCTTCTTAAGCCCTCGAAAACTGACCGCAAAGTTCCGGGAATAAAATATTATTATTTTTCACTTCCGAGCCAAAATTTCAATTTTCGTCCGAAACCACTCTAAAGAAGAATTCCGACCTTTACTAGACATCTATACATCGCCATAGACACTAGTAAAGATTTGGCCGCTTCACCTATACATCGCCATAGGTGTGTCACGGGGGAATCTTCTGGAGATTGCAACAATCTGATTTTGGTGAACAGTGAGACTAGCCCAAATGTTCGAGGGTTCCTTGACAGAGTACCTGGATATCATCAGAGGTACCTGAAAAGGCTTGATCAATAGACACCTGAACCTCATCAAAGGTATCTAGAGATCGCAACAAACTTATTCAATTTTGGGGGACCTGCCGATTGCTCGAACAGGTTAGGGATAGAGATATACTTACCTGGGGATATCTCCGACTCTGAGGATGTGTCTCCTGGTGACACAACTTTAAGCAACATGTAATATGCATTCATGGACAAACAAGAACAAACATACTCATGCACTATAATTCCAACTGATTTTCATGCACGATGGTTTTGTCAAATCGGCATTACAAACTTCGTTGGGGAAAAATCATGACAAGACAATCCAAACTCACAAGCGGATATCTTGAAAATGTCGAATGAGGGACTTTCGGTCCAAAAGGGCTTTCACTCATTCTCATTGAAAAAGGCTGATTTATGAGAATCTCTCTATCTCACCATCATCATGTCAACAAGGGTTCGATTATTCTCGCAAGTGGTACGACCTTACCAATCCAAGAGGTCTTAGCCAGGACTGTAACATGGGTTTGGTCAATGGCTTCGCAAAGGGGACTCTTCGAGTCGAAGCTATTGAAAGAAAATGCTCTGCAATTGTCTCCGGGTTTACAAGTCAAGAACCTTGCAAAATGAGATAGAAATGAACTTGCTCGCACTTCTTCGAGCTAAGCTTATAAACATCTGAAACTCTACGTTAGTTCAAGTGCCCTAATCTGAAGAGACTTTGCAAGGGACGTAACGTAGGCTAGGCTCATGGGTTGAGAAATGAATGAATCATTTAGGCTCAAAATGTGTATGATTGGGGTGAATAAGTTGGTGATCATCTTGGCATTGTCACCGGTCTTCTTCTTCACCAAAGATTTTCTTCTCGGTAAATTCCATTGGCTTCGATAGTTTATCCTTTGATTCCTTTGGGACTACTTGACTGGGGATTTTGACATATCATATCCCGACATTCTTATTGGGCATTGGCCTTGCTTTTACCAGGCACACTGCTTTTTCTTGCCATTTTTCTCTTTTTTCTTCCTTTTTTTTTTTTGGCGTACATTGCTTACAATGTGAACACTGACCAGCTAATCTGACTGAATGTCTCGCTGTTTGTACTCAAAAGTCTTCTCATCTTCAATTGACACTTCTATACATTGCTTGAACAATGATGACCTTTTGCCTTGCCCCAGTGTGGGGGATGATCACCAACTGGGTTTGTATGAAACGAATTTGCAGGCTCAATTGGGCTTAGCAAAGGGTAAAATGTGTATAGGATAGAGAAGGAAATGCTCTTCGTCATCCTAAGGTACTTGAACTTTCGCATGAATTCATTTGCAAAAGCAACACTCGAAGATTGATGCAAGTGAGAGCCAGACAATTTCTACACATTTTTCACCATATAGTGCTGATTTACCTCGAGTTTGCCCCGATGTGGGGTGGTTCTTGACAGGGGTAATTTGAATGAATTTCCCTAAACATTTAGGCTCAAAGAGGCGAAACAATGGATAACCTGCACTGTTTGGGATAAAGAAATAAAATGCCTCATGTCATTTCGATCGCCGTACCTTTTGCGAGAGAACTCTTTACCTTGCAGACATGGAATTTTTCCACTCAACTCCCTGGGGATTTTTTTCACTTTTTCTTACTCAACTCACTGGGGATTTCTACATGGGACAGTGTGTAGGATAGGGCTTGCCTTTCATCGTCCCGATGTACCTCATTCGACACACTCAATTTATTTCACAAGCATGAATTATCAAATTGTCTAAACAGACTTCCCCTTCGAAATCAACAATGCAAATCGACAAAATGATCGTGCAGAAATTAAAGCCCATACAAACATTCTAACTTGAAATTGATTGAAATGATTTATTCATCGTTGAAATGTTTGTAATTCAGGACATAAAACCGAACCCTGGAAAATTTTTGCTGTGAAATGCCAGGTTTATCAGGGATAATACATCTTTACAGCATCAGAATTAACAAGATTGGAAAACTCACGATCATTCATCTCTGCGAGAATCAGAGCACCTCCGGGAAGCACCTTCTTAACCACATGTGGACAGATGTAGTTTGGGGAAAATTTACCTTTAGGAACAGGGAAGATTGGTAGCACCTTCGGGAAGGATTGCCCCTATTTTGATCACCTTAGGTTCTCCGGAGTCACTCAGGTTGACGGTGATAGTTTGATCTACCGTTAGGACTTTAGGTTTTTCATGATGCTCTAGGTCGCGGTGAAGGTCCGAGGAATCGTCGAGTTCGTTGGTATCATCGAGATCAGGCTCGGCGGCGCATAATTCATCGGATTGGACCGTTCCCGTACCCTCACGTGTCACAAGATTGCTCCTGAAACATAAAGCAATAGATTCAGAAGGACAAACAGGGGTAAACATTGCATTCTTTTTTTTTGTAAATTTTTTTTGTAATTTTTTTTCTTGACTCTGTTTTTGAAATTCTTTTCGAAAAAGTTTTAACACGAGGAAGCATGAAGAAGCCCAGGCCTCAGAATTCTCCTTGGATTATATATTCTTTTATCGGTTGGATATCATCACCGGGCTGGTTTGATATACCTCAACATGCCCTCAAAACTGAGAATAAAACTTGTAATTTCATTGATAATTTCAAAATGAATTACATTTTGGAATGGAAATTGCAACATCCAAATGAAAAGTAAAAACAGCACCCAAGACGGGGCAAATCCTAAAAAGCAGTAAAAGCTCCCACGCAGGGGAGTGTGCGGAAAAGTAAAAGATGTTACTCTTGTGGGCCAGTGCCCATCCCCTCTAATGGTCCGTCTTCGACAGCTCCGATGAAGACATCATTGAACAGGGTAGTGATTCCCCCTATTGCACCTTCAGGGTCTTCCGTTGTTAGAGGTGTATCGTCCATACCCCCCATCCATCAGGGACAATGTCCCGGGGATCCGAATAAAAGCTTGGGGGCGCCGAGTACTTCACATAGTAATCAAACTTGCCACTCGGTTGCCCCAGCGTGTCGATCACTTCCTTCTCTTCGTGCATCATCCTCGCAGGGCCCGGGAACGTGGTGCGGATATGTGGAGGCATCCTACCACGCCCGAGTTCTCCATGGTTCGACCCTTCATTAGACTGCTGTCCGTTCTGCTCAGTTTCTTGACCTCGACCTCGACCATATCCACGTCTCTCATTATTGGGTGCAGTTGGCCCTTGATACCCCAATCCAAAAGTGCGGGGTCTTTGAGAGACTTCGACCGGTTGGCGGATACCTTGACCATCCCTGCCAAGGCCTTCGCCTGGTATAAAGCCATAGGACACCATCACTCTCCCGACCATGACAGCAGTATTCGACACCTCAGGAACTGGCGACGATGATCCTCTAGACGCATGGATGGTCGATACGAGTTCGAGCGACTGGTAACCCGACTCTATTATGCAATCCGGCTCGACATAGGGGATAGCCGTAGCATGATAAATCGGATGTTCCTCTTCACCGTGGACGGTTACTAACTTCCTTTCCACTACGAACTTCACCTTCTGATGCAGACTGGATGGGACAGCTCCAGCAGTATGAATCCATGGACGACCCAACAGAAAGTTGAATGCAGTGGGGATGTCCATAACTTGGAATAGGACATTAAACACCGTCGGCCCTATTTGTATGTCAAGGTGGATTTGACCCATTACTTCCTTCTTCGTTCCGTCAAAGGCTCGCACAGAGGTTTTCGCAGCATTTATCCTCGAAGGATCTATCTTGAGGCAGTGTAAAGTCGCCAAAGGACAGATGTTCAAGGCTGAACCATTGTCAATTAGCACCCGAGCTACGTGTGTGGCCTTGTGTTTGACGGAAATATACAGGGCTTTGGTATGCCCTCTGCCTTCTAGAGGGAATTCCTCATCCGAAAAGGCTATGAGGTCCTTGAGGAGTATAGAACCCACAAACTCCTCCAGTCTTTCATGATCGATCGTCTCAGGCACGTGGACTTCGCTTAACACCTTCATCAGGGCTTTTTGATGCTTGACAGACGTCTGGAGTAGTTCAAGCAAAGAGATTTGCGCCGGCATCTTACGCAGTTGCTCAACGATATTGTACTCACTGGCTTTGATTACAGCCAGGAATTCCTTAGCTTCTTCATCGGTGACCGGCTTTGCAGGTTGAGCATTTGCTTGGCCATAGGCACGTCCGGATCTGGTGACCAAGTCAACATCAAGACTGTAAGACCACGGGACTGCCTTATCATCCGAGTACTCATAAGGTTGAGGAATCTCGATCACTATCCTTTCATCAGCTGTGGGGGTGCTTATTACGATCTCCTCATCGTCAGTCGCATCTTCGAGCGGAGGCATGTCCTCAGGTAAAGGATCAGGCTCATCCTTCCCGGCATTCAACGTGGCAAACTCCTTGTCCCAGTTAATGACGACCTCAGAGATTGTAGATATGATGCCGGTGTGGTCAGCGTAAACGATCATCTTAGCTTCCACCATCCTCGAAATTCTTTCATTCATGATAGCCAGGGAAACAGCTTCATTACCCGGGTAATACCCGGCTTTCACCAATTCGTGATAGACGTCAGTAGTATACACCTTGACGTTCTTGATTCGACCAGCATCAAAACAGAATATAGCATTCACATTGCCCGCGTGGTTAGGGAGCGGGTTACTCTGAACGTTTGGCTTAGCGGGCTGTAATGAGAAAGCATTAGTATCCAGGAGATTCTGGATTCGGTGCTTGAGAGCGATGCAGTTGTCAGCTGAATGCCCCACTTCCCCCATATGATAGTCACATTTCTTCGAGGGGTCGTAATTATAGAACTTCTCGGGATTGGGCCGCTTTGGCTCGTTAGTAAGTAAGCCTTTCTTCCGGAGCACCGCCAACACTTGAGACAACGACCCGGGAAGGGGAGTGAATTGTCTTTTGTTGTCCCTCCTCTGAAAGGGTTGACGACTCGTGTTCTGCTGCTGAGTTTCTGCTACATGAATTGCCGGGGTGGGATTAGTGTTCCGCCGGCTCGACTGGTTATATGTCACGTTCACCTCAGCTGCCGGTTCTTTCTCCTTCTTTGCACTGAACCTCCTGCTCGACGAAGACGGCTCCGCAAACCATCCGTCCTTCAACCCTATCTCGATCTGCTCGCCTATGGGGATAAGCTGGTTGAAATTATCAGCCGGAATGGCCACCATTCGATTACGGTAGTCGAACGGGAGGGTCTTGACGAACATCCTCTTGAGCTCACTGTCAATAGGCTCCGGGACGACCTGAGCGGCTATATTCCTCCACCTGATGGCGTAATCCTTGAAGGATTCCGTCTTCTTCATCTGGGCACGCTCAAGGTCATCACGAGTAGGTGCGATGTCGGTTATGAACCTGTATTGCTTCAAAAAAGCATCACTAGCCTCCTTCCAGGTTTTGAGGCTGTTGATCTTCTTCATAAGGTACCAGTGCAGAGCAGGGCCGGTCAAGCTTGCTTGGAATGCATGGATCATGAGGAGCTCGTTATCAACATACGAGGTCATTTGCACGTGGTACAGCTGCAGGTGGGCCTTCGGGCAGGTGGTGCCATTGTACTTGTCGAAGTCCGGCATTTTGAACTTCTTCGGGATCTTGATCTGTGAGTACATGGACAGATCGATCGAGGGCGAATCCTGCGAACCCTCTAACTGCTTAACTCTCTCCTCCAGCTTATTGACTCGTTCGTCTGGCTTGGGTTTGTTGACGACGATATGAACGGGATCATCTTCTAACTCCGGCATGTCATCGTCTTCGTCGACGTCAACATTCTTCCCACTTGTATGCCTCGGGACTAATACTTCAGGGGGTGCTGGAACAGGGATCGACCGAAGAGCTTTCATCTCAGCGGTCATTTGCTGCATTGCGACGGCCAGTTGCTTAATCTGGTCCTGCATACCGTCAACGCGCTCTTGCAACTCAGTTTGATCGGCCATTCTAGCTCTTGACCGTGTACGAATAGGCGATCTTGATCGGTCCGTAGTTACCTAATTTCGGAAAATAGAGCACGGGTAAGTATGAGTCCTCAAAATGATCGGTCCATGACTCAGTCTAATCGTCTCTTTTTATTCCCATTTTTCATGACATTTTTCATTATTCCATGTATTTGTGAAAATGATAGCAAATTTCTTACGAAATAATGACTTATGTCAGACCTCGAAAAATAATGATAAGAAGTAAAATTTTTTCAAAGCTTTATTTTTTTTCTTTTCCTTTCCCTTTGAAAAAAATTCAACGATTTTTACTTTCAAAAATTATGATCGACTTAGACCTATCATGGACCGACCACATGTGCAAAAAAGTAAGTGAATTGCAAGATAAATCTTCAGAAGACTTACTTCACCGGGTAGGGTAATGGCAATCACATAGACATGCGCATGAAATGTGAGGTTCGATTTCTACCTAGACTCTGGCTTGCAAAGTAGAGACGAGAGGATTACCGAGCTAAACCAGTCATGGTGGTGGTTAGGCTAGGATTCCCCTGACTCCGGCTTAGTCAAAGAGCCGACCCGGGTTGAGTGGAATACAACCGTGGTGGGTACTCAATGACACCATGAAAGAACATTTCAGGACCGAGGAGGGCGACCCGTACCAAATGGTTTTGGTCGGGGTATCCACTGTCTCAGTACCATCCTAAACCTGTGCCGCCCAGGTCCGGCAGGGGGTGGTGGGTGCGGTGTAGTGTAAATGTAAGGCATGCACAACAGGTTATATCAAACAGCGCTTCGTGCATAAATTAAACCATACATTCAACCACCTCCCTGCAAAACAAGGGTTAACAATCACGCCTCCCCTTATACCTCCCATACTGCAAGAACATTTAACACCTTAAATGTTAGGGACGTACCTGGGATCCTCGCTGCCAAACAAAAATTATTTTTCAAAAGAAAAACTGGCCTAAGTCCACTAGGAGTTTTTACTCAAGTCCCCAGCGGAGTCGCCAAGCTGTCACGACCCTAAAAAAATCTAAGTCGATTTCTCGGGCTAATGGATTATTAAGATTGAACTTAATTCGGACCCTCCCAAGTCCTACCAAATCGCAACTTAGGGTTTAAGTTCTTAACATGCAAATGTTTTCATGCTTGGAGTCGCCACTAATCATTTACGGTAGGCTGATTAGAAACCTAAATAAAACATAGGGAGATATGTTTTATTCCTACGAACCAGAGATTCTAAGCCTGGGGACTTGATTACGCTAGATCTAGTCTAACACCCTTTCGGTACCTTTTCTTTTCAAAAATGTTTTGGCAGGCAGTTTGGATCAATTTTAGCTTATGTCACTAACATGTGAGGTTTTCATGCGGGTGCGCAGACCACCAAATTAACACCCAGAAATTAAAGCATTAAATAAATTGCAAGTTGGGAAGAATTACTTACCTTGAATCCCGCAAGCATCTGCATTGTTAGCTAGAAATCACACAAACAATCCTAATATGATTTCTAGTTAACAAACAATCACTCAATTTCTCTTTTTTTTGGATTTTTACTTTATTTAAATGAAACCTAGTCTATGTGCAATGACGTGCAAATATGACATGCGAAATAATGCAACTTAGACATGCATACTATATGTCGTGCGACGACGTGACTTAATTCTAATGACGTGCAATGATATATTTTTGGTATTTTCTATTAAAATTCGGAATTAAATGAAATTCGGAATTAATGAAAATGCCTAAATTAACATGCAAGCTAACGACTTCTATTTTTGGTATTTTCTGTTAAAATTCGGAATAATAAAAATACCTAAAATAACATGCAATCTTCAATGACTTAATCTACCCTAGAATGACTTATTTTTGGGATTTTTGTTAAAAATTCGAAATAATAAATAACGTGAATAATCCATTAGAATTTGAAATAATACCTAATTTAAATTAGGAAACATGCCACGTTAAATCCTAATTTAAATTAAATATTTATCTTATCCTTCGGGATATATTCAAAACCTAAACATGCAAAATTCTAATTTAAATCCTAACTAATATTTTTTGAATTTTCTGTTTTATTTGAAAAGGAAAGATAATCAAATCAAACATTGATAGCAATCAATTCAAATCAACCACGCAATCCGCCAAATTCGTTTCAAACTCGGATTAGGCACAAAAATCAAATTATCGGTCATATCTATGGGGTTATAGATATTAACGGATATTTGATAATTCAAATTTGGAAAGCGAATCAAAATCATTATCGTATTCAAGTGGTTATGAATAGGATAATGATTTTCCGTACCGCCGCGTATCGGACTTAAGGGTTAAAGTCGGATAGACGTCCCGATACGTTGCTAAATTAGGAAAGTATCCTAATTTGAATATTTCAAATATTGCGGATATCTAGAACATTATCCTAAATATATCTAAATATTCACGTGATAGTCATGGAATATTCAACACGTGCAAATCAGGAAATTGAATATTCTGAAAATTTAGGATAATGTTTGATTACCTAATTTGCAGATAATCACCAAATTCGAATCGATCGGGATCGAGCACGGCTGCGGATCGGGACGACGGCGAGTGTGACGTCGACGCCGGCGGGCCTAGCGTGCTCGGTGGCAGCGTGTACTGTTCCGGCGGCGTCGGGAACGGGTGGCTCCGAACAGAAAATTTCAGGACTGCACGATTCCGGAAAAATGGGCGTAACTTCCTCAATACACGTCGGATTGACCCGATTCCAAAAGCCACAGATCAAGGACTCGTAGATCTACAACTTTCGTGTTTTGAGTTTTCACAAATAAGCTCTGTGGAGTGAGCGATTCTGGGAGGAAGTAGAACGGCAGCAACGACGGTCTCCGGCGAGGGGCAGGGGGCGGCGTTGCTGCTGTTTCTTCGGCGGGAGGCGCGGCGTCTGGTTGCTGTGGAAGTCCGGCGGAGCAGCAGCCTTGGCGCGGCAGAGCAGCTCCGGCACGCGGCGGCGTGGGCGCGCGACGGGCGGCGGAAGCGCGGCGTGGCGGTGGTTCGGCGTGATGCTCGCCGGCCTCTCTCTCTTTCTCACTCTCACACGTCTAAAAATTCTGATCTCTGAAAATTATGACCTCCTCTTAATTTCTGACCTAGTTATGTTTATATAGTGTTTACCTAGGTCAAATTAAATGGGCTTAATGTCCTAATGGGCTTAGGCTTGGGCTTAGGCTTAATTAGATTAAATGGGCTGATTTAATGTGGGCTTCTCATTAATTAAATGGGCTGAATTAATCAATTCAATATCACTAAATTAAGCCCAAATTAAAACAACCAAGCCCATGCGACATGAAATTCCCGGGCCTTTGCATTCCCAAGCGTCCCGTTTTTGTTCGATGAATTTTAGACTCGCTCACCATCGCCAGTCCGATGCAATAATGCAATTAAACTAAAATAAACCTAAACTATATGTTATGCAAAATTAAATATTTTTTGTTTAGGGGTTAAAATTAATCCCTAATTTTCTATGCAAATTAAACTAAATGCTCGGTAAAATTTAGGTGTCAACACTAACGGATGGCTGTTTAGAGGTAACACATATCGACCTAGGGCTATCCATATCGTAATGGTCTCGATCATTGAGAGAATGAGAAATTATTACTAATCCCAGAAGTCACGATCGTTCAATTCAAGTTCAGGACTGATTAGCCACGTGCACTTTTGGTCTTGCAGAATCACCTGCGATCCAATCGTACATCGTTGGCCTTGGCCAAACCCAATCCATCACTTTTCTTAATATCGATTCACCCCGGTTCAAAATATTTTCTCATCATTTCTCATGATCGGTGTTCAAATTAATAATCGGGTCCCTAGTCCAAGTACCATTTTCTAGTTAGCCATACCCTATTGGTTAGTATCTCGAGAGTGATCAGCTCTGGGCGAGACTTACTAAAATGAAATTGCGAAATAATATCAATTTCATTGATCCCGGAATTACATCGAAATTCGGGCCGTTACATGAGAGACCACTAATGTAGCACAAAGGAGCAGTATGCAAATAAACCAGAAAAAATTTTCTAAAAAGAAATTCACTTGTCATATTACTCTCACTTTTAATTGCCAGCATACCCTCCAACTATGGAAACAATCACTTCAGACTTATTCTGACAATGGTTATAGAATTTCCGATTGCCAACCAAGCAATGAAGACAATAAACGAGAAGAAACTTGGAAAGGGCATGTATCATTCTCACTGTAACCACATTTGGCTGTTTTTGCCATAGATTGAATGAACAAAGCTGAATGGCTTATGGCGACTCCTTTTGGTTCCCAGTAGAACCTGAAGCCACTAAGCCCAGTTGAACTAAACATCTGGAAATGAGAACTTGGGATGTGCCATGCATCACTATGAACTTCCAATGCGGCATTTTTCCAAACTTAGGTGTCAAAGTGGCATATAATTGATATTTTGACCCCACCTATGAAAATCACAGAGAGGAAAGAATCGTATAAACAGAACCTACGCCCAAAGATATCTGTTGAGTATTGGAATGCAAGACAACCTTTGAAACTAGAAACCAATATCAAATACCGTAATCCTCAAATTTGTGAACCCTTCAAAAATTGCCAAGAAAGATGGACAGAGAAGCTTTTCTAGGTAGCCTTGTTCAGATAAGCAACCGGTAATCAAGCCAAAAGAAAGTCGTATATATTTACAAATCTGGTACGGTTTACTCTTTGGCAAATCCGACAAGATTGAAACTTTTTGGGCGGGTAATCAACCCAAAAAAGTGCCATCTGGTATCAGTTCGTATGATTGAGACTTCGAAGTAGGTAATAACGCTACAAAGTGCCATTTCCATGTCTCCGTGGGTGTATATGTGAGTGCTTGCACCTTCACACGTCTCTAAATAGGATCTGTCACTTTATTGAAGAGTAAAAAACCAATCTTTCCCAAAAAATTATCCCTTGAAGACCACAAGAAAAATACTTGTTATTGGCAATAAGAGGAAGTAAAGACTATACCGGAGGTGAAGCATATTATAACAGCAACATCACGAGCCCAAACATAGTCAGCAATTGAAATGGAACTCGGAGGAGTTACTGGCTACATATCTAGCATGCCCATAGTTGATACTAGCACATGAAAAGAAAGGCTGGATCAACGATACTAAGAACATCATGATTTTCTACATTGCATGATGGGTAACATGAATTTTTCTCATCCTACAATAACTTCAGACTTCAAGAAAGCAACTTACCATACACATTTTTTGAATATGGCGAAGAGAGGGAGCCCAAGGGAACATGCCGTTTTAGAGAAGGTATATTATCCTCGTGGATCTCAGAATACCAGCTGAGACAACTCCCGTCTATCACCATCACCAGGGTTATGGCTGACATGGCCAATATAGCTTCATTTGCACTCTACAATCAAGATTTGCGAACGAATTAACACCATCAAATAGAGATGTACACATCATAATGACATTTAGTGGTTTGCCCTACTTTCTCAATTTTCTGGCCTACAAAAGAGACAACTCAGGCACCGAGATCTGCTGATTTCCGCAACTAAGGTACAGAGATTGGCTAATTTCTCCTCCAACCGAATATGATACAGACACCTCATCATCCCTTCTGTTTTTCCACTTCCCCGGAGTCATCGCCCACGGTTACACTTCACATGCTCACATGTTGTCATTGCAACATATTTAGTATGTCTTGCTTTTTGGTTCCATTACACAGCATTGCATTCATGCGCGGGTCTACTAAAGATTTCTCTGGAGCATCCAAAGTTAAAGCATATAAAAGATTTACATATTCATCATGCTAAAATTGCCATGAAGTCGGCTCATGATGCACTGATGTCTTGCCACTGGGAGTCCTGCTTATGTACCTAAAATTTGACAAGTTACCTCTACTTTCCAATATCGAGCATGAATTATTGTTATATCCATTTAATGCATTCAAATGCATAATTGCCAATACAGAGGATTGAATTCCTTCACTAACCAACTAGTTCTGCAGAACTTCACTCACCCAGCTGTAGTTTAGAGGAGCAGACGATCCCTCCAATGAACGCAACAGCTAGTAACCACTCCATGTAGCAGTCACTAACACGAGAAAAACATAAAATTTGAGGGCGGAAACAAGGAAAGAACAAATCATAGGTTACACTAGTAAGAGAAGAGATGGGTGATCAAATTCATCAAAGCAAGGAGTGAAGCTGATGATCGGTTCTGCAACATTGATCCTAGCCATCTCAAAAATCATTCACCGGCTTTATATCCCATTTCAAGTTTCGCCTGACCACATCGATTCGTCGAAGAACAATGCTTGTCATGATAACTCTGAAACGCGAAAAAATTACAGGACAGTGACATTCTTTGGTAGCAAGATTCTGTCAATACCCGTAACTCACAGGACGAGATAATCTGCTGAACTATTTGCACTTCCTACGGATGAATGCTGAGCCAAAAGAATAACAATATCTACGCCAAGCAAAAAAAAAGGAAAAATGGACCTGTCAATAATAAAAATATTGTCCATCGATCAATTAATTTAAAAGAACGTGGTCCGTCAGATTTGCGTTGCAAGATTTTCCATCATAGCTTACTGACGTTAAAGAAATATTACGAACACAAAGTTGATCAAACTTACATTACGAATTGAATATTTGACTAAACTTAATATTAACTCAGGTAGGTTACTATTTTCGTGAAATATTACGAACCATGGAACCTAGAAATTACAACTACCGATGGAAAATTACGCCCTCCAAGGAAAAGTCAAGAGAAGATGTTTTACTTGTAAATTACTCGTGAGGACAAATTATATTTGCCAAAAGAAAGTTACAATTCATTAGGTAGTTTAGCAACAACATAAAAACAAATCGAGGTTGGCGGCGGCGAAGTTCCGGAGGTATGGTTTGGCTTCGACATTGCATGGTACGAGATCGTGCTCCCGATACTCCAGGCACAAGTGACGGCAGAGACTCTGGAGTGGGTGGGGATCAGGAGGGTGGACGACGATGACGGTGTGAGGGAGGTGGTGGAGGCGTTCATGACGGAGGCGGCGGAGGTTCACGGAGTGAAGGAGCTTGTGGTGGTGGCCGACGTCGTGCTCGAGCGAGTGGAATCGGTCAACTGGTCGAAGCACCGAGTCAAGAAACTAGTTGACGAAGGTCAAGATAGTCATCATGGGAGCGACACACTGGGATTGATGGATTCATAGCCCTAATTTGTGATAATGCGGCTGACTACATGTTACAGAAATTGAGTTTCGTTAGCATTTTTGTCATGTAAATATAAGAAGATCGAATGACATTTAGACTTTTCATTGTGCTTTGGCTTTTCTAAATTCTTTTTTTCTAATTTTTATTCTATTACTTCTTGAGCAAATAAAACGATAAATTATACGTTGTGCAAAACGCCGGACTTAAGTCTGTGTTTGTTTTTATTGTTTGATCAAAAAGCAATAACTTTTATTTACCATCACAGTTAAAATATTATTTCAAACGTCAAATTATCAAAAATTTATATGCGAATAAGTTGTACGTATTTAAAATTAAAAAAGTCAAAATATGTGCTCAAGATATATTGCACGTTGATTGTTTTTTGATCAGATATTGCACGTTAATTGGAGATTAGAGTTTTTTTCACGAGTTGTGGAGAGGCAAAATAAATAAAAAAATTCCCTAGTTGTTTAGCAGCATGACCGCGAAATCCCTGCTTCTTGCACCATATAGAGATGTGCCGCATGATCAAACAAATGGTTATGTTAAAGAGTGTCCAGAGCCACTTGTTTACGCAACTGATTAAAGAAATTTTTACAATTCGCGAAGTATTGATTGCCCTTGTATTATGTATAACCAGTGGTTTGAGAATTGAATAATTCCAAATCATGTAAACTTAACAAGTACCCTGATGAGTCATGTTAACAATATCGGGTCACTCGTAAAGTATGCTAAATGAAAAATGATTCACTTTTCAAAGCAGCAATCATACATAACATGAAGCAGCACAAACGTTGGTAAATAAAATCCTTATATAAAATGTGTAAGAAAATGTTCACCGATGAAATCGGCTGTCTTCATGTACATACAAGTTTAGGAGGAACAACGGGACACAGGAATACACATGCGAACAACTTCTCCAAGCAGCTGAAACGATCTTCTCATCCTGTTTTTGTGTGTTTTCTTGTCCATGAAGCGTGGAGATGATGTTGAAAACATGTCAATGTTTGAACCATTTAGGCAGTTGGATAAGAAGCTTGCATAGAAATGCCGCATAGCCCGCTTGGCATCGATATATCTCTTCATCCTTATATATCCATCCTCGCCCCATCCCGTGCCCCACAAGCTCTTAACCAACCAGTATTTGGTTCCGTTGTCGGTAGTCCCGTGCCCAACTGTGGTGACGCCGTGGTCCAGATCGGTCCCGCAGTTGCCGGTGAAAACTCCCCCCGAGTAGAACCGAAAAAGCAGATCGTCTGGCGTCGATGGCAACCAAGACGGGTTGGCTAGCCACAGCCTTCAAAAGAGCCGACTCGCTATTAGCAGGCACGTCTTCATAGCCGGCGATCTTGGCAGCAGGAGATGCCTCTTTTCCCGCTTGCAAGTACCGTTGACTGCATCGAAGGGATAGTTTGCTTCGGTTGTGAGACCGTGGCTCTCGATGATGAACTCGAAAGCATCATCCACGAGGCTGCCTTCACAACCCTGATCTTCGCCTTTCGTGTTGCAGTCCACTAGTTCTTCGCAACCAAATCAGGTGATTGTTAAATTGGTTAGGGTTTGGAGCATGAGAGTTTCATGACCAGACTGCACTGTCCTTGGTCATTAATGAGAGTGACGGCTCCTTTCTTTTCCAATTCATGGTAGATGGAGCTGCCGTCACGTTTTCTTACCTAAAGGACTTAGCACCAGATTACCTCGAGGAGGACGACTTCTTGTATCCGTTTCACGAGGCCATGAACTCCTCGTTGGTCATATCTACGAAGCCATTGATGCCCAGTTTACATGGCTCGGCATTGTCTTCATTAAAAGACTCGATGAATTCGACATTGTCCTTGAGCGTCGTTAGACGCCTTGCCTTCTCAGCTTGTACACACGGCAATTATGAGCCATCCACTGTTCATGTCTCTCTTGCTTGGGCAGCTCGCGTGTCCGTGATCATGCCTGCGAGGAGTAAAGCCCCAAAATCATCGCTGCCACGAAGATAAACTTACGATCGACAAAGAGCGCCATTTCTTATAATCCTCTTCCGGGGTTGTGCTAATGAATATTGTTGTGATTGAAGGGTGAATGAGGAACCCTTGACTGAGACATGTATTTATAGAGCAACATGAACTACTACTACGAAATGAACCGGTTGCATTAACGTTCCTGTACTGGAGTTGCTCTTGAATTTTAATTATGAAGTGGCCTTATCTTGCATTACTTTTATGGTTGTAAGAAGCTGTTTGAACTAAGAACAAAATATTTATTTTAATATACTCTTGAGTCCTCCAATACTGTGGCTCTAGTTCAGACGAACTTAGCTCTTAATTAGTGGAAAAGCACAAAAAATGAGGTCACTGATATGGAGTCATCCTTCCCAGTTAGTCAAGTGTAAATTTAATCATCAATTCATTCTAGTAATACGTATTTGGACAGCCAAATTTACTAGGAAGTGGAAGATAAGTGTTTAGCTGAGCTTGGTATTAAGAAATTTACTAAAAATTATTTACCAAGTAAGAAGATTAGCACTTTAATTAAGTGGTGAAACAAGTGAGAATCATGCATCACATAATTAACTTGTTTATCCAATATGCAATTGCTACATCAGTTAGTAGCAACTTTAACCAATTGATTCACGAACGGCTTTATGCTTTTCCGTCTTTCTCCAAATGGATAGGTATGTATTGATCGCTATGCACAGGTTAAGCAAACATGGTAATCGCAATGCAAAATTTTAAAGTTCACTCTAAGTCCAATCTATTAGACAGTTTTTATCATATCCATGAAAAATGTTTAAGAGAACAGCCTCCTTCGAGATCTTTTTACGATGATAATGCTGGTGAAACCAACCGGATGAGTTTGGCTTCAGCTAGAAATAAAACTTATGTTTGATCTCTCTGCTGAGAAAACAACTGAAGATCAAGAACAATTAGTTGCTTTAATCACTACCTTCAGTATCAGGCAATGACTACCATTGCGGGTTTTGTCTTTTTTCATCGAAGAGCAAAAAGTTAATGTTTATAAAAAAAAAACATTTAGGCAGCATTCGAGATTTCTCAGCACAAGCAAAAGAGTGAATAAATTCTCATCATCTCCTTCTACAATCTCGTCTGGTGATATTTCTAAAGTTCTGACTAACTGTAATCTGGTCATATAATCAACAAACAAGGGAAGTAGCCACCTGCAGATACACGGTTTTTCAGCTCTGAAAGTGGAGTGATGATGAACTCGAGCTAGCCCATTGCCGTGATTCTGCTCATTGTTCGCCCATCAGATTAGCAAGAGCCTGAATCAAGGACTCCGGGTCATAGTCAACACCATCCTTTGGGTCATGTATCAATATATCAACACACAGCCTACTAGATCCCTGCTTGGGTCCTTGGTTATACTGGCTGTCCTCAACATGACAAACACAAATGAGAAGAGCACATCGCGATGGGCAATCCTCAAAGGTCTAACGTTGGATGAGACATGGATCTGACAAATTTGCTTAAGCAATCGATATTATATGACTCACATAGAACGTGCTTCGAGATAGTATCCCTGGCAAGATGGTACACTCGGGGCGAAAGAAGGCAGTCAGATGGGTCTGCGACATTTAGTTCAAATTTGGCATCAGTAGCTTTATTAAACCAAACCACCAGTACCCCACCAATATATTCTAAATCACTGTACTGTCAATTAATGTCAATGAAGCAAACATTTGAGAAGAGAAATGGTCAAACTCACTAAAGGTGCATTCCTTGGTATGACAGGAAGATGACATGTTAACTTACAAAATCAATAGATTAAGAAATGTACATTGAAGGTGCATTCCCCTATATCAATCTGAAATGATGTAATGGTCTGTTTGTGCAACAAAGAGCATGGGATCAGACAAGGTGCCAAAAATATTGACAAGTGTAAGTTCAGCACAAAAAAATTAGATAAAGCAAGCTGAGGAAAATTGTTGTTGTCTTCAACTTCAAAATATGAAAGACTCTCCAGAAAAGATTAAGGCTGCGCATGACAACTTGCCAAACAGTGTTTGATTCTATTCTTTTGTTCCCAGAATCAGTTTGAGAACAGAAATGCGTTTGTTTAATTTTTTTGATTCTGGGCACAATTTTATCAAAAATTGTTTCCAGAATCACTTTTGGAGCAGGATCAAGAATAAAAAAAAAGTAGCTTCTTGATTCTGGGAACAATTTTGAGAATTAATTTTTTTTTCTTCTTTCTTTTCTTGGTTTTTAATGTAGCTTCTAATATCCAGCCTGAGGACCGCCCTCGCCGAATCTGATGAGAATAAAATATTTTAATAAAAAATATTATTAAAATGAAAATATTTTACCGGCCATGACCAAAAAAATAAAAATATATATTTTTAATAAAAAAATATTATTAATAAAAAAAATATTTTACCTGTCATGGCCAGTAACCAGGCCATGGCAAAAAAAATAAAAAATATATTTTTAACAAAAATATTTTACCGGCCATGGCCAGCGACCAGGCCATGGCTAAAAAAAATAAAAATGTATATTTTTAATAAAAAATATTTATTAATAAAAAAATATTTTACAGGCCATGGCCAAAAAAAGAAAAATATATTTTTTTAATAAAAAAATATTTTACCAGCCATGGCCGACGACCAGGCCATGGCTAAAAAAAATAAAAATATATATTTTTAATAAAAAATATTTTACCGGCCATGGCCTAAAAAAATAAAAATGTAAATTTTTAATAAAAATATTATTAATAAAAAAAATATTTTACAGGACATGGCAAAAAAAAAAGAAAAAAATATATTTTTAATAAAAATATTTTAATAACAAAATATTTTACAAGCCATGGCCGGCGACTAAGTCATGGCCAAAAAAATAAAAATATATATTTTTAATAAAAAATATTATTAATAAAAAAATATTTTACCGGCCATGGCCGGCAACCAGGCCATGGCCCAAAAAAATAAAAATGTATATTTTTAATAAAAATATTATTAATAAAAAAAATATTTTACAGGCCATGGCCAAAAAAAAGAAAAATATATATTTTTAATAAAAATATTTTAATAAAAAAATATTTTACAAGCCATGGCCGGCGACCAGGCCATGGCCAAAAAAATAAAAATATATATTTTTAATAAAAATATTTTAATAAAAAAATATTTTACCGGTCATAACCGGCAACCAGGCCATGGCCCAAAAAAATAAAAATGTATATTTTTAATAAAGATATTTTAATAAAAAATATTATTAATAAAAAAAATATTTTACCAACCATGGCCGGCAACCAGGCCATGGCCAAAAAAAAGAAAAAAAAATACTTTTAATAAAAATATTATTAATAAAAAAAATATTTTACCGGTCATGGCCGGCGAGCAAGCCATGGCCAAGAAGGAGGAAAAGAAAAAAAAGAAAAAAAAGAAAGAAATATTAAAATATTTAAAAATATTATTAATAAAAAGAAATTTTGTGGCGTTATCAAACACATTTCTATTCTTTTTCTATTCCAGGAATGGAATTTTGGGCCGTTAACAAACGTCTTAAAATGCTCAGAATTAATTTCGGGCACAGAATAAAAAAGAATCATTTCTGAACAAAATCTGTTCCCGAGCATAGAATCGTTGTCAAGCACAGCCTAAATATCCTATCTGTTTCTGCACATTGCATCAAGATGGCAAATGAATCATCGCATCTCTTGATGCAAATGAATCATCGCATCCACAGTTCTAAGATTAACAAAAAAAGATTAGGACCATTTCTCAATTGGTGCGTGTCATCCTTTGCATGGTGTATCGTTCCAATTTTATCGAATGTCTCCAAAAAGATAACCTCCGCCATCTCTTCCTACGCATAAAAAATGTTGCTTTACAATGTCAGTGACCAATGTGGGACTTATATTATCCATGATTCTAAGTTCCAAGGCCTATACTCGATATTGGGCCGGGCCTTTCCTGTCATTCACGGGCCATATGAATTTTCTACCTTCACTAAAAGTCCTAAAACCTCGATCAAATGATTCTCACTTTCTGTTGAATTGTTCCATTTGTTGGTATACACATATATTTGATTGAAGGTTTTGTCAACGAACCTTATTCTCGGATCCATCTTGGGGCTTAACTAAGGTTCAATTTATATCGACTCTTCATGTAACATCCAAATTTCGCGGAAATCAAAGGGTTTGCGCAGTGAAAACATCATATAAGATAGACATGCTCCTCCATGACGCTTCAATTGTCGCATGGCCTAGGAGATGAGATTCATCAATTTAGTTGAGAATCTTAGAAAATAGTGATGTCACATGGCTCGCACAGTGCACTTATCGATTTTTCACATCGTATCTTTTGCATGAAGTACGTGATGAAAAACTGCCCGAATGTGCTAATTCCTACCGCGAATCACCTTTCTCTTTCCAATAGCTTCTTTGCTTGGCACCCAAGAAATTGTCTAAAAGAAATCATCGCTAGATCGGCAGTGGTTGTATCAATTGCTGTCGTATAAGTGTAATGAATTTCACCTTTTGCTTAGGAACAAATATATGATCAAGAGGCCTTCACAAAAACCAAAGAACTAGCCCTTTCTCCAAACTCTACAAATAAAAAAAAATTATCATTGGTATCGGATTTTAATTCGATTGATATCGAGCTTTGTCCTAATTGCCCTTTACTGAAATCACACGCCTAAATTTTCGGCACCAAAATTATGACTAACTATACCTCACGCTCACTACCCATTCTTACTTTCGATAGGAATAACTGTGACGGCTTTCTTGATGGCCCATAACTTATGGGATATCGTTGAGAAAACATGTGATCGTTTGAAGGAAGATGCAAGTGTCCCCGGGAGAGCAATTACGAAAAGATGCAAGAGCACTTTGAAGACCCGAGAAAAAGGCATGGGACATACTCCAAGAAGAATTTCAAATCAAGACAGGAACGCTGCGAAATGTGCTAGGAATATCACGAAAAATGATAGAGGAGTATATCTATAGAAAATCTATAGAACTCTTGAAAAGGGATCACAAAGTTTAGCACTCTTCCTCGATCATTTTCCGTGATATTTTGAGCACGTTTCGCAACGTTTCGGTCTTGACTTTGAAATTCTTCTTGTAGTATCTTCCTTCCTTTTTCACGGTCTTCAAAGATAGCTAAGAAAAGTGAGGGAGCAAACAATACTAGACGAGCATTCGAATATGCTAATAAAGGCCGAATTTTCCATTGCAAGCGATCCTTCGCCTCTTTAGGTGATGGACAACGACTCTGTTGTCACAGATCTGCAAGCCATCGCCATCATAGCATATCAATTTGCAGGTATTTTACTGTTTCAAGTGAGAAAAGTGATATCGATCTACGAGATCTACGGCAGTTCCATGAACTATGAAATGAGGAACAGAACCGTTAGGCTTCTCGCTGCTGACAATTAGCCGATCGATATCAACTTCCGGTAGCAGTTTGGATTTGAATTTATGATTCAAAGAGACTCCACGGATCAGATTTTTTTTTTTTTATATTCACTGCTGATTCAGAAACAGATGTTCTGTATTCACTGCTGAGGCTAGTGCTAGAAGGATTACTTTAGTGCGAGAAATTCTGCAAAGGGTTGGAATACGGATAGAAAACAGACGGCGATACAGAAATTCCCTCAAAATCTGTAAACCTGTCGAGCCTGCAAGCTTATACCTCGCTAACGAAGTGGCCAGCCATTACTATCAACAAAAAGTTAAGCTCTTGAATGTTGTGAATGTGGTATCTACACAAAGGTCGAATTTGGATCATCCGCAAAGAATGTGAATCCCATAAATTAGGCAACGCGTGAGTAGAAATACAACAACGAAGAAAACGGCCTTAATCTTATCTACACCATTATGCCATGCAAAAGAGGTAAATGCATAAAGAGAATATTTTTTATCCAACTTCAACAATATATGCCACAATTTGGGTACAATTCCCTGTCGTAGCAGAAAGAGAAAGCTATTGGAGAAACAGTGGCATGTAAATGTAGCTTACGATAATGTTATGTGCTGAAAGAGCAATACTTATTCAGCACAAGAACGTCCATAAGCACTTAGAGTATCCAATGAAGACATGATGCAGATACTAAGTAATAAACCATGCATCAAAAGAATATATTCAAGCGATCACTATGATTTCTGCCGCAGCATGGATGGCCTTCGCCAGATTTAGCCAAGGGTTAAACCGAAAGACAAGGTGGTTTTGCATGCACAATCTTCCCACATGAGTAGAACACTTAAGAAAGGACCCTCCATAAGCACATCTTTTGCATGCAGAATCTTCCCACGTGAGTAGAACACTTAAGAAAGGACGCATAGATAGCATGAATACACAACCAGTTTTATACTGAACCGTGCAATTTTGATCAGAGACGTGAAATTATGGAATAGAAGCTTTGCATACTCGGGTTTATCCCAAGACTTGACAAAAGACATCCCAAATGCTAACCTGATGTTTTCTTTCCAGTGCCTCAAAACCTACAAGAAATTAGATGTACGAGCTTTGTACTGAATAATACCAAGAGGTAAATTGATAACATCCAACGACGAACTCCCAGAAAACTACCGCATCATTAGCCATAAACTCAAGACTTTAAAGTACTTGTTTCATAAAAAGACATACCAATTGTGGTTACAATAGTTTCAATCTCTCCATGCTTGAGTTTGGATAACCACAGCATCAAGACTGACATTAAGCACCCACAGCTACTCTAATTAAATCGGGTATCGAATGTTACCATCTAGTCATAACAGAAATTTTTGCCTCCTTTGTACAATCAGAACCCTAAAAAAGAATATGAAAAACCCTTAACACAAAACTTGGGTACAAAGGACTGGACTCCATTGCTCAGATGCCCAGAAAACAATAGTTTCCATCTAGAGCATCATTCAAAGAGAGATGAGAGAAGGACATCGGACTCACTGGACATTTGAAGCTTGCTTCGCTTCAATGTCCTCAAGCCTAAGGGTAACAGCTCTCCTGTGGGCTTCCAATCCCTCCACTTCGGCCATAACGGCCACATATGGGCCTAAATTTCTCAACCCTTCCTCTGTCAGAGACTGAACTGTCATGTACTTCTGAAAGGAGTTGAGAGACACTCCGCCATACATTCGTGCATAACCATAAGTCGGGAGGACATGATTTGTCCCGCTGGCATAGTCTCCAACACTCTCTGGCGTCCACTGGCCTAAAAATACAGAGCCTGCATGATAAAGGAAAGATAAATTTTTAATATTTTCCTTCTTTCTTCCTTCCTTTATTCCTTAGGACAGAGCCGTTCATCACAAAAGAGCTAGCACATGCCATCAGTGAAAATTGATGCTGTTGATTTAGCACTCATTCTCAACTGCAAATATCATCTATCTATAGCACTAGCACAAGAGAGGAATTTTTAAGACTAAAATTCACCAAAATCTGCTCTGCAAAATTATGGTAATGAAGATTTGATCCCCTGACCCCCCTTTTTAAATACCTGAGCAATTCTTCAGGGTCTGATTGTAAGTGGTAAACATGGGCTGGCCAGTCAATAAGAAATTGCAAAACAAAAATAAAGAACAACTTTTCTCCAGAAAAGAAATTATTTAATCTTAAAAATTTCTCAGCAGTCATGGCACTATGTTTCATATATTTTCTTTTCTAGCAAAAGCTGCATACTGCAGTTATTGGGCTCCATCCATAGTGCTGACTACTCTCTCGATCAGTTTACTCTTACTCTCCCTAGCCGCTTAGTCAAAAATTGGTTCCATACCTTGACAGATCAAAAAACAAAATTGGATATATTTTTAGATATCTTTCATACCTATTATCAATACCAACTAGCAGTAAAAAATTTGTATACATTTTTCATGATATTATGAATGAAAATATGTCGGCAAAGATACATAGGAATTCTTGAACCTAGGAGTAAAGAATAACCACTTAGATAATTAAACAGGTTATATTCGCGAATAAGCACAAACTGAGTAAATTGATTATTAGGAACTTGCCATTAACATATCTACTTCACAGAAATCTAAATAAGCTTACTATGATTTCAGAAATTCATCATAACAGAAAGGCTAAAGGGACTCAAATGAGGTGAGACTGGACTTCAATGCAGTAAATTTGTATTAAATCCAACTTGGAAGGAAAAAAGTAGATCTTGAAGTGCAACCAACCCACGGACTTTAAAAAGTCGAAAGACTTTATTGGGGTTCCAGCCAAAGTTGGGCAAGCCCAAAGCTATATAGGAAGTATAATTTAGTTTTATCATGGAAAGATGACTTTATACTGGCGATTCATAAAACACAATTAGGAGCAACACATTACAAGACATGATATTAAGGGAATGATAGACGGCGAAAAAAAAGGTACAAATGCAGTGATGACACTATCCACAAGTTATACCTGCATTCTCGATAAAGCTCTCCCACTTCTCAGCATCTTTTACATTGATGATCAGATGCTCAGGGGCGTACAAATTTGAGAAGGAAACTGCCTGCAGATATAAGTAGTTCTGTTAATATCAATAGCAAATTAATGCATGAATTGGTGCATATATAAAAACATGAAAATAGAAGATATGCACATTTGAGATTGAACAAGAAAACAGATATAACTCCAACTAAACTCCCATAGGGAATGAAGTTGCAAAGTAACATATGAGAATTTTTTGCAGAAAGGAAGTGAAAACTCCTTAAGATAAGCCAAATACTATCGGTTTTGGACTTCAAAGAACTTTAAATAGGTCTAGCCATCACACCGGATGTGTATGTTGCATGCAGTGTTATGAAGCACCCAAATTTTCATACTTTATTTCCTCCGGTATTAGGGGCTACAAATAGACTATTCTCATATTTGGGAAAGATCTCACTTAGAGCATGGACATCAGAGAATCCCAAAGCTCAGGTCTCAAATTCTTCTGCGAAAAGATAAACAAAAGAGATTCTGAACAGTGAGAAGTTAGTCGCATAACCTCAACCATATCCTGAGCAAACACAATCAAGCTGTGGCTCAGAGCTTTCGAAGCAAATTCTCCCCTAGGAAGACTCCCACACTGCTTGGTTATTTCTTCCTCAATAGCCTTTATATCCACTCCATCCCCAGCTACGACAAGAACAACTTGACTGTCTGGACCATGTTCAGCCTGACAATGATGAATAATGTGTCAACAAATAAGAAAATATGAACAGGGAACATGACAGATAAAAACCATGTGTGTTATGTGTGGGCAATGATATCAGGAGTATAATGTAACCAGATGATGGCTGAAAGTAATTGACACAGCATGATGTGATTTAAGAAAGATCAAGCATCAAGTCAATGAACTAAAGAGAAAAAGAATACTTCATATGCCATTGATCGCAAGAACTTGAATTTACGGCACAAAGTTAGAGAGAAATGCAAAATGACTCCCTAACAAAAGTATATCCGACCAAACAAGGAAAAAACAGACACTTGCAAGTTGATTTTTTGAGTGTGCCTTGCTTCCTTTCTGATGTAAAACGACTTGATCAGACGTAAATCAAGAGTGGAAGTACTACTTCCGGACTGTGACAAGTGCCCATGAAGACTGAAATAGTATTGCAGGCTTGGATTTTGGTGGATAAATTCTGAAAGTTGATGAAGGTTTATAAAAAAGGATCTAATTGATAGTATTTGAATAGAATAAAAGAGTTTTGGAAAGAAACATTAAATATTCTCAGGCATCATATCCAAAGTTTCTTAAGCATCAAACTAGTGGGTCTACCACATTCAAATTTTGAACTATTGCTGCAAAGACCTTGGTTTTAGCACATCGTAGCATATCAGTCCAGTTCACAAATTAGACAGCTGTATTTATCTCAGGAAACAAGCAGAGACAGATACTTAAGCAAAGGAAAAGAGCAGAGCCAGAATACTTGTCCATAATGCAGTTTGTACCACAACATTATACATTTGTACAAACATCAAAGAAAGCAACGAAACTCTCCAGTATCTTAAGACACATGGCACTAGGAAGAGGAAGCCATTAAAATACTAGGTAGAGTGCTTGTCCATTCTCCCATAAGGTTTGGGAGAGAATAATGGACTAAATTATAAGACTAAGGGAACCCTTGCATTCCAGGACGTTCAAACTTGTAATTGCCATAGAGATGAAACAGGAAAGGTAAGCACTTTATAAGAAAAAACTAGAAGCCTGACTGAACCACATTTGATGCCATTACAAGATGTCCAATAGCCAAAAGGGTGATCCTTCTTTTTCTTTTCTTTTTTTCTGGATGAAGGGCAGCATGGAACTAAAGAAAGATTATAGTATCACATTATGCTACCATTGAGATAGACTCCCCACCATAAACGGATTGTGGAGGCATCCTTCTCATATTCCACACAGTGCTCGAGGTTCCTAAATAAGATGATGCTCATAGCAATAAAGAAAGCTGAAAGTAACCTTCAGAGCTTTTAACCTATAAGAAACAACTACTAAGTCCCCCGAAGAATTTCATCGCACAAATTGTGGCGCCTAACATTGTGCTAAACATTGTATTTGCAGCCCACAAACCATAGAATAGAACTTTTATTTAAACGACACACCTTAAGTTCATAGAGATCAAATGATCATGATAATGCGTCATAAGAAAGCCACATGGAAGAAGCAAGGAAACAAGCCAATCATAAAAACACAATCATGCCACAGGCACCACAGATTAGAATTAAGGAAGTGCAGATGGCAATAGAAAGTTTCTGCCAAACAAAAGGCATGGGCAATACATTTCCTCCTACTGTCCTCTGTATTAGCATTTTGGTCTTTTTCCTCCTTTTCTGGATAAATCCTGCTAGGCGAGCCGTTGGAACCACTTTGCCAAATCAGTCCAATACAAGATGTGTTTTGAATTCCATGAGAATTTAACTCCTCCCCTTGTAAACAAATTCTAACTCTCATTCTCTTGAAAACATTTTTCATAGAGATGCAATATGAAATTCATCTGCCTTATTAATCACTACCCTATAGTGAAAGTCTTAAGCTACGTGCGATTAGATCATCTACAACTTCTGTAACATCTAAAAACATGATCAAAAGTGAGACGAACTACAACATACTCAATTCTTTTCTTTTTGTTTGTTTTCTCTTCAACAAGTAGTAAATCTATAGAGAAACAAACACCAACCTAATTGATTTCCAAGTTATGAGCAGAAAACTTTTCTGCCCATTTCTAAACAAGAAGGCAAGGCAAACTCATTGTACCAATGCAGATGTGTACTTAGTATATCCCAGCAGATGTCTACATAATATATCCCAAGACAATGATTTAGAATCTGTTGAATACAAATCATATGCAGCACCATTTGTAGAAGTTGTGTTATTCATTAGACATTAAATCACTTCACAAAGTAAAAGCACCTGGGATAGCAGATCAGCTGCTATGTGGACTGGACTAGCATACTTGTCTGCAATGACAAGAACTTCCGAAGGACCCGCAGGCATGTCGATGGAAACCATTGCTTCACTGTTCTGTTGAGGAGATGAGATTACACAAGAGGTGTTAATTGGTGATAATAAATCAGCAAAAGGTATCTGGCTCCAGCAATTTATTTGTGGATAGGACTGAAAATAGTGCTCATTTATACTTGGAGAATCATTTTTGCAGCGGTGACATACTGATTTCCGGGACCAAATATCTTCTCAACCTACCAAAAATAAAAGCAAACCAATATGATAATCATTAGATGCCCAGATGGCATTTCTTTTCATAATGACTCAACAACAGGGAAAAAGTTCTATCACTTTGAATGCAATTTAAGAATGGAGCAAAATTCTAATGACACTGTTCAACCCCCCTTTTCCCTTAGTTGTCATTTTTTTGTTATCTGAATACTCAAAAGCACACAGATTTCTTTAGAAAAATTATACCAAGCCCATAAACTCATCAGTAGCAAAGGTCAAGAAGTCCATTTAAATGCATCCACATATATTTGTAACCAAAAATTCAAGCAACCATTCACATAACTCTTATTAGATCCATTAGCAGGCCTGCATATACCTCTTCCAAGCAATCGAAGAAATAACATATCCTATAATATTCCCATATTCACGTATATAAGAGAAGACTTTGAACCAAAAACTTCTCTCTTCAATTTTGGCCGTTCAATAAAATATTGTCCCTCCCTATTATTAATCTTTGCCACATGCCTTTTGGTCAAGTAGGGTGAGAAATGGGTGAACCATGTAATTGCCCATAGACCTCATATGCACTTTACTAATTTCTTCTTATTTGATGGCCCAAAGCTACAACACTAATCAGGATTTTCACTGATTCCAATAACAATATGGCTGCACTTCACAATCCTAAGAATTTGTTGGAGAAAAGATTCATGCGTTTCTCTAAAAAGTCCTGATGGCAAAAGATTTCATTGGTAACAATTCAAAGTACCTTCGGGCAGGATTCAGTTCCCCATGCCATCGCAGCTATGGCCTGCATAGCAGAACAATACCGCAAATTAAGTAAACCTAACCATGTGAACGAAACAGATAACAAAAATTAGTAGTCCGTGTCATGTTTCAAACCTGTGCTCCTCCAGCTTTAAGGATGTGAGTCACGCCAGCTTTCTTGGCACAGTATAGTACTTCCTTCAGGCAATTAAAAAATAAAAAGGTGTAATTAGCTCATATTGCTTATCACCTAAACAAAACATCTTTTTGGAAGGAAATTTACCTTGCAGATGCTGCTATCTTGACTAGGGGGAGTTGCAAGAACAACAGTTCCACACCCAGCAATCTGTGCAGGCTGAAGCATGCAACAAACCAGACATCAAGTAAATTCAATTTTCGATATATGGAAATCAAATTATTTGTTGTAGTGGCAAAAAATAACAGAAGAGTCAACCTTCATCCACTTACAACTGCAAGCATAAGGGCTGTTGACGGTAGAACTGCAGTACCCCCAGGAACATAAAGGCCTACAGAGCCAATGCTCCTGGCCACCCTTTTACATCTGACGCCCTAAAGGATCACAATATCCACGAGCCACAATGAGATTGCTAAATTGAAAAGGAGAAATCAGGCAACATTTCTTCTTACTTTCATGTTCTCGATGCTTTTTTCAGGTGATTTTTGAGCCAGATGGAAGGCATATATATTATCATACGCCACATCAAATGCTTCTCTTACTGTTGCATCAAGCTGCAAAATTGGCAAACGTTAGGTCATGATTTTATATCTCTAAACTAATGAGATCATAGATAGCTGCTGGCCAACAAAAGACGGGTATCTGAAAAGCATGTTATCTTAAGACACCTCTGGGTCCGGAAGGTCAGACACATTCTCAACTATCTTCTCCAGCTCAACGTTGTCAAATCTCGCGGTGTACCTACGAAAACAAACAACACAAGCAGGAGTGTTGACATCATCACAAAGTACTCCTTCTGACTTCATAAATCCTGCCCTGTCGAGAGAAAATGCTAAATGAAATTCAAAGAACATCGTGTTAAACAAGAAGTCAGAGAGAACACGAACTCTTTGACTGCAGTATCGCCTCTACTCTGGATGTCATCGACAATCGGATTGACCTTAAACAAAAGAACGCCACAATTCAATCAGCGATGACCATTATTAAGAATAGCCCACGATGAGTGTCATGTGAATCAAACGAGCCTGAAAAAACTCACCACGCTAAAGATCTTAGAGAAATCAATACGCGGCCGGGCCTTCAGACGATCGACCTCGGCATGGGAAAGCTCCGACAACTTGTAAGACCTCATGGAACAACGTATCCTCGATCCTATTAAAACATCAAATGCGGCCAAAGTCAAGAGAAACCTGAACGGACTAACAGAGTGTCGGTTCGGACAGCAGAAAATGAATAACGTAGCGGAACTGCTGAACACGGGAAGAATAAAAAAAAAAAGAAAAGTACTCGCTATGGAGCAATTTCGCCGACGATGCTTGATAACCGACGAAGAGATCGCTCGAAGTTCAGGAGTCGGCAGCAGTTGGGCCGAAAGGATGCTCCGACCACAGTGGTGAAGTTGTCTGTCCATCAACACCTTCAAATCAGGATATATCATTACGCATTTCACCTGACTAATAACGACGAATTCAGTTCACAAGTTGAAATGAGGAATAGCCGCGGAACCTGTGAGCGGCGGCGGGCAGTCAGACCACTTCGGATGCTACTGGCGCGGGCGTGAGGTCGCAGTGGGGAGCTGAAGGAAGGGAAGGAGGGTTTGAGAAAAAATTTAAAAAAAAAAAAAAAAAAAAGAGCACAAAATTTCCATGTCCGTTTCAAATTTTGCACCAAATATATATATATATATATATATATATATATATATATTAACTTTCGCTTTTGCTCTTTATTTCTTCTCCTCTTTTCTGTCACTCTCTTTTTAATCAAATTTCTTTCACTAAATTCTTCAATATACATTTTATAACTCCTTTTCTTTGGCATGATCATAATGCACATAATTTAATATACGAGTACTGATTGCAACATTAATATCTTATAAGTGTCAAAAATTTCTATTGAAGTTCTTACATGAAAAAAGATATCACTATTGATGGACGACTTCAAACTTTTAATGATCATAAATTGCATGAGGATATGTCTTATACATGATGACGAATTCACTAATTATATCAGAGTTATGATTTATTAACTATCTATTCCTTTTACTAATTGAGTCAATGAAACATTTACGGTTAATATGGAATATCACTCAAAAGATTATCTTTTCGGTTTTATCACGACAAAATATGGATGCTCTAGCATTAATCATTTTGATAAGTCTCTCAAATCTAAATCCGACACGTACTCTTATGTGTGAAGGTAATATTCGAGTTAATTTTTCATTGATCGATAGAAATTTCTTCAAATATCGCAAAATTGTCCAAACTTTCCTTCAAAAATATATTTAGGTAAGTTGAGACTTACATAAAGTCCTGCAAACGTCGAAAAATTAAAAAGCGACTAGACAAGTAATGACACAATTTTTTTCGCGTAAAGAAAAAATTGATAATTTTGTGATTGTTAAATCTTTTTAGTCCAGCATCCATGTGGAGTTATTAGTCTAGCTAGATTATTATTCCTGGGTACCAGGCACACTTCAAGCTTGGAATCGTGTCAAAAATTAAATCTTGGAAGGCATCAAAAGGCAAGAAAGTCTAACCTAAGTTCCAAATCAGATGCCCTCATAGGAAACATTATGTAGCAGCAATTGGAGAGACGAAATTTTAGGTGATGTTGGTTAAAGAACAAAAATCAAGATTTTGAGTTCTCCAACTGTAAACTGTTTTTAGGTTGAAATTGTACACATGATTTTCTGATGAACCTAACCAAGTTCTCCATTAATGACAACCCAAGACAGTAAAATGGATAAGGCGCTAAGGAAAAGGTCGATCCATTAAGAATGTGCAAACTTCAAGCTAAATTGTTGTTGGTGAGCCAACACAGAGAAGGAGAGAACAGAGCAACATCAGCTCATCCAAATACCAAGAGGGATTGGATTTAAGATCAAAATCCTGGTCACTCTATCTGATGGGAAACTCCTCTGAAACCACCTCATCTTACGAATCGAAATCTCCTAGTCATATGGAATCTGGATATATGCGGCATCGCACACAAAGGGGATGTCGGCATACATGCCGGCAAGGGCGCATCTTATGCACTCCAACACGGTAAACAGGTAGGCGAATGCCACAGCTGTCCAGAAATGCATCCCCAGTTTTCCCCAGTAGACGGCGAGCGGCATCCAACGGCTCACTGTCCCTATCACTTGCAGGGCTATCTCCAATAGCATGCCCATCACCACATGGAACCTGAAGAAGTGAGGCCACTCCTTCCGCCTCACTACCCCCAAATAGGCGACGAAAAAATAAGCCATTAGAAACCAGCTAGGCAGCCTCCCGATGGCCCCGAGGAACGGGTACGTCAAAAACTCAAAGTCTTCTAAGAAGGGGTGAAGATGATAAGCTGTCTCGGCATACATCCAGGTCTCGTGGAGAGGCATCAAGTAAGGGAGACAAGCCAAGGTTCTCCACCACCACCTCGGCTTCTTGGTCATAGGAGGGTACCGGTAACTGTATGGCACATCCTTGGATGCTCGCGGGGCCCTGCAAGGTCTCCGCCTGGTGGGAATAATTGGGAGTGAGAATGACAGGCCATCATTGTCTCCTCTAATAAGAGTGGTGGATGCCGAGGATATGTTCTGGTGCAGCAAACCTAAGCAGAGGAAAAAATAATCAAACTTCCATGTCTTCAACATATTTCAGCATGTTTCGGAAAGCAAGAACCTGCCATACGCATATTAAATGACTGCATCATTCACATACATTTGTTGGACCATTGCTTAAACTCCAGATGAGGTCTCCAGGAACTCCTGATGCTTGATAAAGTGGCGTTGGTATGTAAGGCAGGTCTACGAGAAATAACTGAGTTAATAGGCAATGTGGACTTAAAAGCAGGATTTGTGACCCCACAGCCCAAGAGTGAGGTGCATCCACTTAATAACATAGTTGGATACCTGTAAAGAAATCGGTATTACTAAGAGAGAACAATTTATAGAGAAAGTGCAGGCAGAACAAAGGGTCATGGGAAGAGAACAGAACTTACTTCTCATGATAGAATAATAGAACAACTTCATGGAGAAGTCATGTAATCAATCAGGACAATTAATTTGTGTATAGATGTCAGGAGATAAGTGCAAAGCATCAGTATTCTACGCAACATATTGGTACTCCATGCAAAATGACATTAACTGCAAAGAGTAGCTATCCCGAGCAACTTCATCACAGTCGAAGCAGGAGACGAGAAATTTTCCAGGGATCTGTGGAAAGCTTCTAGACATGAACTCTTTTCCATGCCATAAGATTGCTCATCGAGAGCCAACTCCAAAGTTTTCATCAAAACCCAGCCACAAGCTAGGCTTCAAATGCAGATGACAAGACAACTTCCCATCAAACCCCTAAAGCACTTCCAGCCTCTCGACCATGATAATTAGGGGTGTCGGGTGCAACTAGTTGACAGAGTGATAAAGCTCGACCCAGTTCACAAGTTCATTGCTCAAAACCCAACAAGAGATCGATCGAGCGAGCATTATCTTTTAAAGCTCAAGCTGGATCTCAAATATTAATCGAGATACTCGAGCACGACTCACTGAGTCATGGATGAGCTCGTGCTCGCATTTTCTTCCAATGACCAAAAAGTGAATTCTCAGTTGGAGCTCCAAAATTGAAACCTACCAAGTCGCCTTAGATTGAAAGGTAACCCGACCCACAAAAATGCAGAGAATCAAAAGAAACAGCACAACGTGTCACCAACACAAAGGCATCTACGCCCCTTTTCCGACGAATACCTCAGTGACCTAGAAACGGCCGGCCGACGAAGGGCTCAAAGCAGACATCATCAGAGCTCATATACTTCGAAACCCACTTGGAAGAAAGCGAAACCAGTTCGTACACTTGGAAGAAAGCGACCATCAAGGCTCGAGCAAGCAAGAAAAGAGAAGAAAAAACAACAGGTTCGAACACGACAGACAGCGAACTTCAAGCATCTACTAACGAGCACGCACCACACCGGCTGAAAGCGATTCTTCAACAACATCGGAAGCCACAGAAAGAAAACCCACCTTGAGATTCCGAGGCGATGAAGCCCGCCACGCTCAGGTGATTAGGGTTCTTCCTGCTTCCATCGCCAGCTTAGATAACGCGAAGCTGCGAAATCCGAAGCGCTCGTAACCATATCGGTATTGCTCCCTGAAGGAGACGCACTGCCCGCCGTTGGATCATCGGTGCATCAACGGCCGAAAGCCCCTCCCCCTCACTCTCTCTGTCCCTCGCCCGTGTTCATCCTCTCTTTCCGTTTCTTTTCAGGTAAAATTACATAAAACCCCCCCGAACGGCACAATTTTTTGCCCTTGATTATCGACCGTCACAACATTCGCTAAACTCGTATATTTTCACTGTATCCATTTTTGGTCGGAACGTGCAATGGATATGATTTAGAAGAGTAAAAGTTGGATATTCATTCGTTATTCTATAAGAGTATCGGCACCTAAATTTTCACGTACAGTTTCTCGTACATTTAGAAGTTAGAAGCATTATGATTTCTAGATAACTAATTTCCACCTCAATTGATCCAAGCCCAGGTGATCGGGTCCCAGTCCCAGGTGTTGGGGTCCAGGGCTCGGCCTTGATAGACCCAAGCTTGAGTGTTGGGGACATGGGCTTGGCCTCCGCAAAGCAGGGCCGGGGCATTAGGGAGCCGAGCTCGAGCATTGAGTTCTCGGGCTCGGTTTCAATGGACCTAAGACTAGTGCCCATGCTTGTGCCCGAAGTCGGGGATTTGGGCTTAAGACCCCAGTGCTCATGCTGGGTTCTTTGGCTACCTATGCGCAAGTCATTGGTGTCTGAATAGTGAATTTAGAAAAATCAAATGAGATTTTTCTTACTAAACGACGGAAAATATTTTTCAGTTCATTTTCAATAGGGTTAATATCATGAAAAACCCTAAACTGGTACACTTGTGACAATTTTACCCCAAACTATTTTTTTGACCACAAAAAACCCCAAACTGGTACATCTGTAACAAATTTACCCCGAACTATTTTTTTGACCATAAAAAACCCCAAATTTGTATACTTATGACAATTTTACCCCAAACTATTTCTTTAACCACCAAAAACCCTATACTGATACATCTGTGACAATTTTACCCCCGGAACTAATTTTTTGACCACTAAAAACCCCAAACTGGTACATTTGTGACAAATTTACCCTCTATTAGTGTCCGTTAAATTATATTTATTTCACAAAAAATCACAAATTGGTAAACTTGAGACAAACAAAGGGGTAAAACCCAAAATCGATACAAATGTCAATTACTACGTGTCATTAAACTTCACAATTTGAAAGTAAAATTTAGCGAAAACTAACGGAAGGTAAAATTGTCATAAGTGTACCGGTTTGGGGTTTTTGGTGGCCAAAAAATTAGTTTGAGGGTAAAATTGTCACAGGTATACCAATGTGGGGTTTTTTATGGTAAAAAAAAATAGTTTGGGATAAAATTATCACAGGTGTACCAGTTTAGGGTTTTTTGTGGTCAAAAAAATAGTTTGGGGTAAATTTGTCACAAGTGTACCAGTTTGGGATTTTTTATGGTATTAATCCTTTTCAAGACTTAGCCAAATATTAGAAAATGACTTCATGAAAAATATTTTTCAGAAATGTTGCATTTCGGCAAAACAAACTGAGCCTAAGCTAGAATTGGAGGACCAAACAAAGTCCCAAACGGGGCTCTATTCTCGTTGGACTAGAGAGAGAGAGAGAGATGGTGTGAAATTAGGTGGAAAAGGACAAGCTGCGGGTTGTATTCTGGCAACCTACTTCACGGCGATGCCTCGTCTTCGTGGTCCTGTACCGCGACACCTGTACATACTACAATGCCTCCTGGAATCCATGAATCTACCCTGGACAGTCTCGACTCCAAAACTACTCTGTTCCCCCGCGTTGCCAGGACGGTGATTGAAGCAAAGCCCCAAGGTAAGCCGTAGGAGCAGAACCGTGAGTTGGGTTGTGCGAGCTGACTTGGTGCGTAGAGGGCACGTTCCGCTCAAGTTCAAGTGGAGACAAGGTCTGTTCTTGAATGTGAATTGACACTAATTATCCATAAAATTTGGCTCAATGTACAATGTCATGCTTAAATTTTTACTTTGTTTAATGCGATATATAAACTGTAATCTTTTTATACTATTCACAAATTTTCATAGTTATACTAATGCCTAGATTTTACAAAATCTTTTCACTTCAATCCTTATCCTAAATAACAAAAGATGGGATATCTTTTTATTACCTCTCTACTTTTTTATCATTATAAATATTAGGATAGTCCCCTTTAAGTAAATTTCAGATTATAATATCTAGAATAGTAAAAGTAGAAACTCATTTAGATATATTAAAATTTTATCAATCTCAAAAATAAAGAACAAGATTTAGATTAATATAAATACGAATATCTATAGATAAGTTGATATTGTTTCGAAATATCCTTATGAAAACATTGAGATATAAAGTAGCGGAAATATCAATTTAATTAGGAATACTGGGAAAGTTGAGGGACTAAAAAGAACAAATTGAAATTTTAGAAATTGCACCGAGCATTTAGGAATAGTTCAAGTATCATATTGATTACAGTAAAAATTTAAGCACAATATTGCATATTGAAACAAAGTTTAGTAACTATTGATATAGTATCTTGGTAAGAGATCGCTTAAAAACAGAACCATCCTTTTGTATAGTGTAGTGGAATGTAAGGTTCAATAATTTTAGTTATTTATTAAATTAATGTTTATATAATATGACCATTCAAGCAAATACCATGAATATTAAGATGAAATAGTAATATAACGGTTTATATTAATAAAAAAAACTTGTTTGTTGATTAATGTAAAATAGGTAAAAATTTGCGCAAAATTTTTGTTTGTCTTATATTATTTGATTATCATATTACCTAAACTAAATTTGAATAAGTGAATTTCTGAATCTATTCAAGGCACCAGTTTTTTAACTAGCAATAGAATAGCGTCACCGACCAAAAGTTTCAAGGCCCAATAAGCCGAGGAAGTGGGCCAAGACAACTAAGCATGTCTTGAAGCTTCTTGATTACTTGAAAATATTCTCAAGGGAAATATGAAAAATGTGTATTCTAGAGTATTCTTAGGGCCAATAGGAAATAAACACTTGTGTTTATCTCCAACATTAGATCAGGTCGTAGATCTATGGTTGTAATAAAAGAGGTTCTTGTATACCTCGCGATCCCAAAAGTATAAACACTATATAAACTCAAGTTTAGAACTTCTCTCTCAACATGTTTCTCTCTAGAATTTCTTGAATTTCTTGTATTGTTATGAATAACGCTGACTTGGGAAAGAGTTTTCCAATATCGTATGACCTTGCAGTATATAATTTTTTAATGCACGAATATTCTCTAGATAAACATCATATTGGTTTGTTGAAAAGACTATTTCAAAAAGAGTTTATTGAATAGGTAACAAAGTAATCGGGTCATGTGCCTGGCAAGTTCTCCTTACTCAATGTGTTTACACCTGTCTCACTAATAGCAAGAAGTATATTTTAACAGTAATATGAAAGATTTCACTAAACGATTCATAAGACTGCCTTTCAACTTAGGGAGTTTGATGCTGGAGAGCGGGGATTGAACATAACGCACCATGGACTTCGACTCAGAACTCATCTTGGGGTGGCTTATCCCCAGGAGTCATGAGCCAAAGGGGCTTTCTTCCTCACGTCGTGCTTCTCTACAGTGGCGGCGGACCGCCATGAAGTGCAGACTCCATGGAAGGCCATGAAGTTGCGCCATGAAGTGCAGACTCTATGGCTAGCTGTTGAGTGACGAGCTGCATGAGCTCTTGCGGGAGTTGCGCCCAATTCGCCGTTACTCCACCTCCTTCATCAATCCTCCTCTCTGTTGTCAGGTTCTGATGAGCAAAAGAGTCTTGCACTGATAATGTATGTGATATATGATGAGTTAGGAATAGGGAGTCTTATTAGGCCTCCGTTTGTTTCGTGAAAAATAATTGATTTGTGAAACATTTTCCTAAAAATGATCGCATGTACCACTTACAAAAATGAATGAACGAAAAATATTTTTATCGTCCACAAAAATGTTTATATATAAATTATTGTCAAGGATGGAAATATTTGCCATTGATTAATTATTTCAGGGGATACAAACGATTATTTTCATGAAAATATTTTTAAACTCATTCGTTTTTCACAAAAGAAAGAGAGACTTGGATTTTTTTGGCCATAACATTCTTTGAAGATTCATTTTCTATATCTACCCCAAGCTCCTTGAACAGATTATGTTTTTTGTTTCTTCTTGTTATTAGTGTCGTGACATTTGCGTATGTATTATTTAGGGTTGTTATCTATTATTGAGTATGGAAAATACCAAATAAAGATATTTATCTAGTTGTATGGCGGGAATTTTAAACTCAAAATTTAAGTGAATACACTTTAATAGAAAATTTGAAAAGAAGACCTTTTGGTTTTTCTTTTTGCAAATTTTATTCTATTTTTATACCACTAGATTTGGATTTCCTTATCCTGTTCTTCAAATGTCATTTTGTTTTAATTTTTTGATTGACCCAATGAAACTTGAGATCATTATTCCTTACTCATTATTTAAATTTGTTTACATTGTAAGATTAATTTTTTTTCGAAAGATAAACTTATAAATTAAATTTTATGAACTGCTCTCTTGTTTTTTTTTATTTTTAAATTAAGTGGACTTTAGATAAAATTGTATCATGTAATGCTTATTTTGCAACACCTTATGTGGTATTGCGGGCTAGTCAAATAATTTTTTTGCTTTATCTAAGCGAAAAATCGAGCATCTCTGTTTATAGAAATAGAATACAAGCCCTAAAATGTGTACGCTTGATGGTTTATTGATAAGACATCGATATGTCTTATATTTCTGTCTCTTAATGTACTATTTTCGTGCTTACATGAGCCTACCAATTTTGGCTCCTAAGGAATATTACGTAGGGCAAATAAAGAACAGAATTATATCTCATATTACTGTCCCATAATGTACTATTTTCGTGCTTACATGAACCTATCAATTATGGCTACTAAAGTATATCATGTAGGGCAAATAAAGAATAGAATTCTATATATTTTAAAACAAAACACCATTTCATCTTACTCTTAATTCATTAAAAAAATATACATCAAATTTCATCCGCCACCCGTTTCCGCAACTTTAAAAATAACTACCCTTTTGTTCTTTTTCTTCTTTGGAGGAAATTCTCTATTTTTCTTCCTTACATAATGATCCGCTTTTGCACGCCCCTTTAGCGCGTGCTCAACACTCGTATGTAATTAAGGGAACTTTCCCATGTGCACGATACTTTTACGGCATTAAGATATAATCGGCAGCCACGCACTTGCAAGTTGAAAGGCGGACCACAAATTATATGTAGAGGTCATATACTATAAGATTAATTTCTTAAATTAGAAGGAGATAATATTGCCTAAAGCGCTATCACTGGGTAAAGTTGCGGACACACCTGCAAATAGACGACTTCAAAGGAACTGGGAGATATCATCTTCCATTTTTTCTTAGATGGTTGTATTTCTCCGCTTCTTTTTGGTTTGTCTGTTCTAGGCTACTGTTTAGCCTTTTGTATTCTCCTCTCCCCCCTTTTTTTTCGGGCTCTTGTCCCTTAGGGGTTCCGTTGTTGTAGGCTTCTGTTTAGCCTTTTGTGTATTCTCCCCCTCCCCCTCTTCGGGTTCTTGTCCCTTAGAGGGTTGTTTTTCCTTTGCGCTCTCTTGTAATTGGTGATTCAGAAAAGCAATACAACTTACCTTTACCAAAAAAAAAATATTGCCTAATGAAACCCATGGCTTCTCAAGTTCTCAACTTTTGTCTAAACTAATTTATAAGCTAGATTTAACCTAACTAGTGAGAATCTGTGGTCCATACCCATCATAGACGGAGTCATAGGTCTAAATTTTTGTTCAGGCGATGGGTTTAATCTATCTTACCCTGCACTGTGGATGGCGACTTCCTAATTAAATGGACAGTGACTTGATAAACTAAGCTTCTTGTTCTTTCCAATCAATCGCTTCTTGCTCTCTACACAGATGAATTCCACAACTACATTCGCGGTCCCCCGATCAATTTTTTCCAAAGCCCAATATTATTCTAACATTCATTGCCAACCAAAACGCGTGCGTGTAATTTGGTCTTATTGTCGATGGAGAATCATTCTTTGTTCTTTCCACAATGCTTTGATTTCATGTTATACACTTTGTGGAGATTGATTTTCCATGTAACGAAGGTCTAACATAATATTTTTGGAGTTTGATAAACTTTAAATTAAATTATGTCACGAGTTCAAAGTCCAACTTGGACTTCATATCAAACCATGTAATATTGGTTTGGAGAATACGGGCTATTACCTACGCCATGTTGGAGACAGCTCAATAAAGGCTTTTTTCTTTTCTTTTCAAAGTTTAAAATTAGTACTCTCCGTCATATCGTATGATCTTTTGTGAAATATTATGTTTCTCTCCTCCTAAAGTAGGTAGGTCACATTATTTGAGCCACGTAACTCTGGTGCACCATTTATTTCCTTTATTTATTTATTATTGTGTTCGATCGCTTGACATACTTAGATGATCAGTCCATACAATTTTAGTTCCATGTATTGAGCTAAGCATTACTGGGCATAAAACAGTACAGTTCACCCAATCACGGTCACCTGTGAATTCCCTCAAAACCCAACTTCATGTGCAGTGAATTGTCGAAACCAAATTCATTGCAAGAACAACAATCAAAAGGACCGAAATCACGTGAGCAAAACGACAGATTAAGGAACAAAAATCTCAACGCGCGTGTTGGAAATTCAACTGCAGAAAGCAAAGTGATAGAAATTGTAGCAATCGCCTAGGCGCTGTTCCTGTTCTTCTGCTGTAATTCTTTTGATGATGGAAGATAAAACACGTGCATTATCTGTTCATAGCCCCATCATTGCCGCAGACTGCAAGCCCACCAGCAATGGAGGTGATGTAATCAAATGGACGTCATGAGTTCGACGCGTGCTTCTCCTAGCATTCAACGTGACAGCGACATGAGGACTAACATACGTACGGTCAAGTTCCTTGTCTTTAGCCTTACCAAATACGAGTTTGCCGCACACTTCGGTTGACTTCTCTTCATCGTGCGACTCTAGGCCAAATACAGAATTTTCTCAATACTTAAGAAGCAGATGAAGCTATTGAACTAGGGACCTTTCTCTTTCTTAACCAGTCCGTTCTCATTCTCCAACATTCATATTCATCCATCACTGACACCCCATCATCACTCGATCCTTCCTTCACCTCTTCACACTCCCGTTCACTCATTTTCGGAGCTCTCCAGACCTTGTCTCTCCCGCAGCTATGGCAGAGAAGGTAAATCCTCCTCCTCTTTCCTCTCACTCATCTCTCTTGATACCCGCCAAATCCATTTTTCTTCTCTTTTCTTTTCTGGGTCGTTTTTTTGTTTATCATTCTAGGATTGTGATTCTTCTGAACAACTATCTCTCCATTTGGGTTATTATTTTGTTGGGTCCATCTTGTTCATTTCTCTGTTTTGCATCTTCCCCCTGATACTTTCTCTGCAAACGATTAGGAAAAGGAAAACCTCGAATTATTCTTCGCATTCATCTGATACACATGGCTTTATTGATTTTTGCATTGCTCTTGGTTGTTGCAGGTGACCAGAATGTGGATAAAGGTGGATTTGCAGTGCCCGCGCTGCTATAAGAAGATCAAGAAAATTCTCTGTAAATTTCCCCGTGGGTCTCTCTTTCTCTCTTTGGTTTTTTTTTTTGCTTCCCCTCTTTTTAGTTTAAAATTGTTATGATTTCTTGATTTGTAATTACTATTGCATTGGTGTTAATTTAATTCGACTGAGTTTGCTATGAATTAATTTGTGAACAAGAGAAATTCGAAATCAAGTATACGATGAAAAGAAGAACACGGTGGAAATCACCGTCGTGTGCTGCAGCCCGGAGAAAATCCGGCAGAAGATCATCTGCGAGGGTGGCAAGATAGTGGAGAAAGTCGAGACCAAGAAGGTCACGTTCGAAGAGCCGCCGAAAGAAACTGCCAAGCCACCTGCTCCTGCAACGGTGTCAGTACAGCCCTCGAAAGCCTCTGCTCCACCAAAGCCTCCACAGCAGGCGCCCGCGCCGCCGCCCCCGAAGGCACCAAAGCCGATGGCAGGCTACCCGCCAGTGCCAATGTATCCGATGGTGCCGGTGTATCCGATGGTGCCGGTGTATTGTTGTCCCCCATGCTATGGACGGTGTGGTGCGGCACAATGCTATTGTGGGCAGTGGAGGCCGGTGATGTGCTATGATGGATGTGGAAGACCAGCTGATGAGTGTCAAGGTGGGAATAGGGGTTACTACGTGAGCCCATGTGATTACTTCAGTGAAGAAAATGCCACTGCGTGCACCGTCATGTGATCAAATTTTTAGGGCTATCTTGGTGTCTTTATCTTTGTGGGTATGGAAAGACTTATGAGGATGGTGGTCCAGTGTGGTGGTATATGTGGTCAAATATGTTCAACGCATGACTTGTTGGTTGTTGATTTCTTCATTTCAATAAAACTTTAGTCCCTTTCATGTCTCTTATCATCCTCTCATTCAGCACATGTTCATGTCTTTTGCTTGCCTCTACTGTGATTCATTCTGTGAAAGAGCAGGTCGAGTGCACTATTGAATGACCTTCACAAAATTAAATGAAACAAAGATGATTGTGACTTTCTCATTTGGCTTGATGAATTTGGTATTCGTTATGGCCATATATTCTACATCTACTCTCTGCTTGTTCCTTCATTTCTTTTGGCTCTCAAACTTGTATTATATATCTACTTCAAAATCTCCACCGAAACCCCTCTTGCACTCTTTTCCCCTGCCATTTCTGTCTCCTCACACATAATAGCACAACACATCAACGTTGGGAAAATTACAGAAAAAGAAATCCTAAACTTATTGTACGGAAAAAAAATGGGCAAAAGGACACTATAAGTGCCATAACTTGTGTACGGAGATCACTTTGGTGCCATAACTTTTTTTCGGATCACTTTGGTGCCAAGTCGGAGAAAAAACGATCACTTAAGTGTCATAAGTTTTTTTTGAATCACTTCAGTGCTAAAGTTTTTGAAAAACGATTACTTAAGTGCTAAAATTTTTTAAAAACGATAATTTAAGTGCTAAAATTTTTGAAAAACGATCACTTAAGTGCCAATCTCCGGCGAGCTACGTCAGCTTCAGAAATTAATAAAAAAATGCCACGTCGGATTTTCAGCGAAAAATTATGTATGGCACCGGAGTTGGCACTTAAGTGATTGTTTTTCAAAAATTTTAGCACTTAAGTGATCGTTTTTCAAAAATTTTAGCACTAAAGTAATCCAAAAAAAAGTTATGACACCAAAGTGAGCGCCGTACACAAGTTATGGTACTTGTAGTGTTCTTTTGCCAAAAAAAGATACAAATGACCAGGTACTGTTCATTTTCTCTCTAATCAGCAGAACCCGCGATACTGTTCACCCAGCTGGAAGCTGGTGTTGCTGGAAGATCAAGCCACTGTTTTTGGCTGAAAATTGGAGACCGGAGTCGCCAGGTAGGAGTCTTTCCCTCCTCTGTTGGGTTTCCCCATCCATTGTGCCGATTGTGCTAGAAATCAGATCTGGTTTTCTCCCTAAATTTCGGTTTCTGCATCTTCGTTCTGCTGCTGTGCGTTGAGATTACTGACTGGTTTAGCCTGGAAACTGGGATGGGGTGATAGATTCCACCTGGGTTTCATCATTTTCGATGGACCTCCTGTTGTTTTGGCAATCGGATCACTCTTTCTCTGATTTGTTGTGTTCCGCGGGACTATTCACCCGAAGGAGTTCTGCAATTACTGTGAGTTGGAGACACTAGTTTTAGTGGAAATTTATTATCTGGAGTTGCCAGGTAGGAGTATCCCTGCCTTCGGTTTGGATTCTCCATCACTTGGGCATTCTGTGCTGGGAAGAGTTTCTGGGTTTTTTCTGCAATTTGGTTTCTGCTTGTGGAGTTTACTGGTCGCCTTAGCCTGTGATCTGCTGGATACTCCTCTCGGATTGTCCCCTTGCTATATGGATTTCTTGGTCTAAGGATTTCCATGGCTGGGCATCCCGTTCCTATGGAGCCTTCTGGGCAGACACAATCCTTGCCTTCGACAAGTACCAAGCAACCCTTGGGATTGACGGAACCTGTGCAAGGCAAGGTTCCTTCAAAGCTCCCTAAGCATCCTTCTGGTGCTAATGCTGGATCCTCTAGAGCCATTCAGAGAATCGGCCCCTCTGTGGAAATTGCGAAAGATATTATCCCTGATGCTCCAATGGAAGTCGGAAATTCCGCTGCTATGACCCGTCAATCTAAACGTCCCGATAGTCGTGGACGAAGCAGGGTGAGTCGTGGTCGTAGTCGCAGAAGGCAACTATCCACATTGCCTCGTGGTGGTGCTTATGGAGCAAGGCCCTCCCAACTGGAAAAAACCCAGGTGAAAGCTCGCAGCCGCAATAAAGGGGTTGCCCCTTCGAACTCACCAGGCAAGGTCTCAGGTCCTCAGCCTCCTCAGCGTTCTTGGGCTTCAGTGGCCAAATCAGCGGAGAAAGGGTACAACCTCTCCTATATCCCGCCTGCTTTTGTAGATGGTAAACCGGTGGCGAAAATCTTGGAGGAGATCTTAAGAGACACAAACCCAATCTGGAAGGAATGTCTTGTGGGATACTTTGTCTGGAAAAAACTTCCCTTTAAGTTGACAGAGAATGCGGTCAAGAATATATAGGGGACACAGGTGGTGGATGTCCTTGCCAATGTTGATGGGTTTTACTTCTTCCACATACCTGATAACTCCTTTCGAAGGAAGATTCTGGATGGTGGCCCTATCACCATTCTCAGAGTACCAATGTTTCTACAACAATGGTATCCAGACTTGAAGCTTTTGAAGGATCAACACGAGTCGCTTCCGATTTGGGCTAAGCTACGAAACATTCCGTATGCCCTGTGGTCTGCTACAGGTATTAGTGCGGTGGCCAGTGCGATCGGTAAGCCCCTCTATGTTGACGTTCAAATAGAGCGGATGAGGATGATCTCGTTTGCCAGAGTCTGTATTGAAGTCAAGGCTACTCAAACTCTACCTGATTCGATGGATGTTCTGTTGAATGAAGAAATCTGGCCCATTAAGGTTGAATACGAGTGGCATCGTATTTCATGCCCAACTTGTGGCACTTTTGGCCACAAATGCCCCCCTCCTGCCATAGCTAAGGCTGTGGTGGTGAAGCATGCCCCTTCAGCAGCTGCTGCTACTCCTGAGGTACCCCATTATGGGGAAGGAAAATGGGAGAAGGTTACTAGGAAACATGGTGCTAACTCCCCTGTCCTAGAACCGCCTCCCTCTACCATTTGTTTATCTTCATCCAGACAGACCCCCTATGTCCCTGTATTGGCTTCTCCATCTTCATCTAAGGATATATCGGACTCGGATGACTCTCAAAATGGCAAAGTCAGTGACATTGGCAGTGATGGTGATTCCCCCTCTCCTGCTCCCCTATCCTTGAGGTCAAGACCCGTCCTTGAGATCTGCCAAGTGTTTCCTGCCAAGAGCCCATACCCTCCCATTCCAGCTCCAATACAGCGCCTACCTTCTCTATTTATCACCTCTGGATCGGCTAAGAAGCCTCCCCCGAAAACCAGAAAGAGGGGGGGTTTGAAAAAAAGGTAAAGTGTTCAACTCTTTTTTGATGTTTTTTGGCATATGGCATATTAGAGGTCTTATGCACCCCCTCAAGCAGGCTGAGATTAGATCTTTTGTTAGATCTAACAACCTGTCGTGCATTGGTATTTTGGAGACTAAGGTTAGCCCGTCGCTTTTTGACAATATCTCTACTGGTTTAGTGCCGGGTTGGGTATGGTCCTCTAACTATGGCCACTCTTCCCGAGGTAGAATATGGGTAGGCTGGAACCCCCCAGGATGTTGATTTTGTTGTTCTGGCCGTGTAAATCTTTTGGCTTCTTGCAAGACTTGTCACCTTTCGGTGATTTATGGCGGACATACTTTTATCACTCGTCGGACTCTTTGGGCAGATCTCATCCGATTAAGCCCGCAATTTGCTGAAGTGCCTTGGGTGATTGTTGGAGATTTCAATGCTATCAGAGACCACTCAGACAGAATTAGCAACTCCAACTCTTGGATTCCTGCATTCGATGAGCTTGCTAATTGCCTAGATCAAGCTGGTCTTGATGACCTTCGATATGTTGGCCACATATTCACGTGGTCTACTTCCTCAGGTACTCGGCGGAAACAGAGGAAGATAGCCAGGGTGCTCATTAATGAACACTGGACCAGGTGTTTTCTTTCTCGGAGGCTACCTTCTTAGCCCCAGGAGTTTCTGATCACTCTCCGATGGTTATAAGAATTGATTCTCCCCCGGTCCTCAGAAAGCCTTTCAAATTTTTTAACTGTTAGATGCGGCATCCCTCCTTTTTGAGTATTGTGGCGGAAACTTGGGACTCTTATGTTTCTGGCACTCCCATGTTCATTTTATGTCGCAAGTTGAAGCTCCTCAAAGGTCGCCTCAAACTTCTCAATAGGGAATCTTTCTCTGACATCTCTACCCGTACTGCCCAGGCGAGAGCAGAACTAACTTCTACTCAAGATGCCCTTGCTAGTGACCTTTGGAACCAGTCTTTGGCTAACCAGGAGAAGGACCATCTTCCAGTCTTCTCTGAACTCCGTATTCAGGAGGAATTGTTCTTCAAGCAGAAATCTAGAATCAGATGGCTGAAGGAAGGGGATCGCAATACTAAGTATTTCCATCATTCTGTCAATCGAAGGCATTTCCGCAATTGAATAATCTCGATTTCCGATGGCACTGGATCTATCCTTTCTGACCCGACTCTAGTCCGTGACCATATTGTCGCATACTACGAGAACCTGCTTGCCTTCGACTCATTTGCCCCTCGGCCAGCAAGTCAGGACATTCAAGCGGTGATCCAACGTCCCCTCAATGAGAATCATACTCAACTTCTGTCCCGCCAGGTGACTGACCTTGAAATCCGAGATGCCTTTTTTTCTCTTCCGAAAGGTAAAGCCCCCGGACCTGATGGCTTCAATGTGGACTTCTTTTTATCATCTTGGGAGATTGTTGGACCTTCAATCACTTTAGCTATCAAGGACTTTTTCCAATCTTGCTCCTTGCTCAAGGAGACCAATGCTACCATTCTCACCTTGGTGCCCAAGGTCCCCAACGCCTCATCCATGAATGAATTTCGGCCGATTGCCTGTTGTAACACGGTTTCCAAATGTATCACCAAGATATTGGCCAATAGAATTGCTGCAGTGCTGCCTGCCATTATCAGCCCCACTCAGAATGCTTTTGTCAAGAAGCGGCGAATTGGGGACAACATTCTTCTTGCACAAAAACTGTTTGCGGGATTTCATCATGACCCGCACCTGCCAAAATGCGCCATTAAAGTTGACTTTCAAAAGGCATATGACACCGTTGACTGGATCTTCCTCCAACGGACCTTGCAAGCCTTTGGGTTCCCCTGTATGACTATCGAGCTTATTATGCAGTGTGTGACGATCCCGAAATTCTCAGTTGCAATTAATGGAGCCCTCCACGGTTTCTTTCCTAGTGGCAGAGGATTACGTCAAGGAGACCCGATGTCTCCTTACCTCTTTACTTTGGTCATGGAAGTCTTCACCGGAATTTTGGTTACCCAATCTCGTATCTCGAGTTTCAAGTTTTTCTGGCGGTGTAAGTCCACATCTCTTACTCATTTATTTTTTGTTGATGATGTTCTGTTATTTTCAGAGGCAAACGACACTTCAACTACCCTTCTTAAGAGTTGCCTGGATCTTTTCTCCTGATGGTCGGGACTTAAGCCAAATGTCAACAAAAGCGAGATATTCTTCTCAGGTGGCTGTCCTTCTCTCAGGAACCGAATTTTACACTCATTTGGCTTCATCGAAGGCACGCTTCCTTTCCGTTACCTTGGAGTCCCTATTTCTGCCTCCAGATTGGGTAAGAATGACTGTAACGCGTTAGTCAATGCTATCACGACTAGAGCTCGCTCTTGGACTCAAAGATTCCTTTCGTTTGCGGGACACCTTCAACTTATAAAATCTGTTCTCCATTCTGTCCAAGTCTACTGGGCCTCTATTTTCTGTCTTCCACGTTCTGTCCGTGCAAGAATCGAATTGATCCTTAGACAGTTCCTATGGAAGGGTCCAGACTTGGGGGTGGGGGGTGCCAAAATCTCTTGGACTACTGTTTGTCTACCTAGGTCTGAAGGTGGACTTGGTATTCGTAGACTTATCGACTGTAACCGTGCAGCTATGCTTAAACACATCTGGGTCCTTTTCACGGACAAGGAATCTTTATGGTGCAAATGGATCCATTCCAATTTTTTCAAAACGAAGAAATTTTGGGTTGCCCCTAAACCTACGGTGTGCTCCTGGGCTTGGAAGAAAATCCTAGATCTCCGTTTTGAATTTCAGCAGCAATTCAAATGGAGAATTGGCAATGGATCTTCCACTTCTTTCTGGTTCGACTTCTGGCATGATAAAGGCCCACTCTATAAATTGTTCTCTAATAGGGACATATTCTGCTCTGGCATTGCAAGAACGACCTCGGTTAGGGATTTCTTGTCCTCTGAATGGCACCTGTCTAACGTGATACAATCCTTCAACTCTTGGACTAAACATACCCCCCAGCTGGTGACGGACTCGCCAGACCAACTTACTTGGCAAGGTCATCCTTCCGGAGTGTTTTCTATTTCCTCGGCCTGGGATTTAACTCGGAAAAAGGGACACCATGTTTACTGGGATTCATTCATTTGGGACTGCAGTTTTGCCCCGAGACATAGTTTTTTGCTATGGCTGATGACCCTCAACAGGCTTCCGATCCAGGTCCTCCTATTGTCCTATCACAGAATTTCTGAAGGACTTTGTGCTTATTGCCAAGGTAGGCCAGACTCCGTTGATCACCTGTTCTTTGGTTGCACTTATACGGGCTCTTTAGCGTCATTTTGGGCCGCCAAATTTAATCTCCCCTGGCACAACGGGTCTTGGCAACATCTTCTCCACTGGGCGTCCACATCCATTGTTGGCAACAGCTTCCATCACCGCCTTACTCGGTTTGCACTTGGAGCTCTATGCCACCTCATTTGGACAGAGCGTAACAACTTCCTATTTAGAAATGGGACCATTTTCCTGCCTGCGATGCGGAACCATCTTGTCAAAGCTGTTCGAGATAAGGTTCTTTGTCTTAAGCCTGTGGCGGATACTTCGTGTAATAGAAGAATTCAGGCCAGCTGGGACATCCCGACATCTATTTTTCTTAATGTTCTGTAGCTATTGTTCCTTTGCGGCTCTTTAGTTCGCTTGTTAGAGGCTCAGTTCGTTCTTCTTAACTCCCGGGCCACTGCTGCTTGTAGCGCCCGCTAGCTTTAGTCAGCCGCTACACCTTTGCAACTATCGCAACACCTGTGTTGCGTTAGGTACAAGGTTTTTGCGTTAGGTACTTGTCAATTGAAAAGTTTATAATACTCTTACCTTACCCAAAAAAAACTTATTGTACGGATACCAATTCATACTAAAACCTTTCAATTTGACCAATTTAATTCAAAATCTTTTGACAATTTGCCAATATAGTTCTTATGGTCAATTTTAGCCGGATATCAATGACGTGGACGTCGGCCGTCTTACGTTGCCACCGTTGAGGTCATGGATCGGCATAGGGAAATCAGAAAAAAATAAAAAATAAAAAGGAAAGAGAATAAAAGGAAAAAATTGGAAAAAATAAAAATTTCAGAAAAATTTAAAAAAAATTGCAAAAATTATCTACGTCATCGCTCATGTAGGATGTCCGACGTCCACGTTAGTAATCTCCGGCCAAAATTGGTTGAAAGAACTATATTGGCAAATCGTCAAAATGTTTAGGATTAAATGAACCAAATTGAAAGGTTTATGATTGAATTAACATCCTTACAATAGGTTTAGGACTTTTTTGGTAATTATCCCCATCTATGACCGAGAGCCACCCCTAGGTTGATGCCACAGTTCAATGCTAACACCGATGATGTCACCTTTCCCCTTGCCTGTTGCCTATACCCCTCTCCCCTCATCCCCGTCTCTGTCTATGGCGAGATTGTTCGTGGCTTGGGACAACGAGGGCACACGAGCTCAGGCTGAGCCCGTGTGAGGTCGGCCTCGAGCTTGTGAGGGCCATGACTAGTCGCGAGCTTTTGTGGCAATCCAGCTGCGCAAGCTCTGTAACAAAGCTTAACCATGGTGGCCACAAGCTCGATCTGACCTTAAGCTGGCGTGGTGACGATCGGCTTCCTCAGATGTGAGGTCAGTGACGACCTCCGAGGGAACAACAGCATTACGTGCGGTGGAAGGGGGGAAACGTGGTGGTGGGGTGTGTGGCACCGAACTAGTCTCTCATGTGGATATTTACGGTGGGAAGTCAAGTTAAAGATGATTTTGGTAATTTTCTTCTTATAGAAGATAACTGCAAGGCATCGTTAGTATGTATCGTCACAGCACACCTAATCCTCAATGTAAAGGATTCACATGTGATGGAAAGTGAAACTCAAGCAAAATAATAGCTCTGCATTTAAATAGCATTATCGGCAAGACAAAAGCAAAGCGCAACTTTCGGTGAATGTTAGTGACTAATCTAGCTGCAAAGCTTTGGTTTGGTAGGTCTCCTTTAACACAAATTGCTCCTAACTGCGTTTAACATCATGCTTCAAGTTCGCTTAATGTGCTCAGTTTGTTTTAGTAGTTGCTACAAGAAAGTGTCCTTCGTTTTGGTGTGGGTGGACCAGGGTTTTGGCTACCTTTGTGATGATGATATTCATTAGATGTATTTTGGACTTTAAGAAAGTTCGTTATCAATGTGCGCTCGTAAAGCACTTGTGTCATATTTTAGATTTATTCATCCTTAAAAGCAAATTTCAGTATAGACGATTTTCACTCCATGAGGACTTCTAGGACGAGAAATTGGAGGCCTCTCATATTTTCGTTGTTAAAGTTTTCGGGGGAAATTTGATCTCAACTAATATCTGTTGAAAATATGGGATAATTTGATGGGTGAATGAATGAGAAATTGATACTCAAAGAACACCCTTAAGTTGGAAGTGGGAAGTGGAAAAACACTAATCCTACATTGAAAAAGAAAGAAGGCAATGGAGTGCTTTATATACAGTTACACTTATTTGAAGTGGTAACTATCATAGCACAGACTCTCTGCCTTGCGCGCAGGCGCAGGGGGGTGCAAATCCGACGCTCGACAAGCTGCAACTTGGGCACGATTACAGGACCGAAAAGTGAGCCTCGCGACGAGCCCAATTTTGCTTTCTGATTTAATTTTTTCAACTCAAACAGTTACGAATTTCATAACGTGCGGACGGATTTAATCGGCCGTTATGCGTTATTGATTTTCTAACGACGGATTTAATCGGCCGTTATGCGTATTGATTTTATAACGACGAATTTAATCGACCGTTATTCTCGACGCGTATTGATTTTGTAAGCCGTTATGATTCCCGAAATACTCTCCCCTCTGCTCTATTTATAGAAATCACTCTTCCTCTGTTTAGAGAACATTCTCTGCATTTTGCATTGTTTTCGATAGTATTCGCTCCCGAAATTTGTTCAAGTTCACCGGAAGCTTTGGAGTGCTGATTACTTCTTGGCCGTCTGCCGTTGTATCCTAGGAGACAGACGTTCGCGAAACCTCAGATGCGTGCTAGAGGGAACGAATCTGTTTTAAGGAAACTGTGTCAAACACAGGCCTCGGTATTCATTTGTATCGATTCCGACTTTGTTAATTGTAATTTCGTTTTCTTTACAATTATGTATTGTTTGTAATATTTATACTGATGCCAATTTGAATTGTATTGTTCAACAATATCGTGGTATCAATGATGTGGAGAATGAAAAATTATTAAAACCTGTAATGAATATCTTTTTGCCAAGGACTATTTGGTAGTCTCTCTCTTGCATGCGCTCTCTCTCTGCCCACAGCTATACTGCTAATAGACATTTGATGAGCCCTGTCCAAATGAGTGTCTGCTTTTGAATTTAACTTCTTGTGCTTTTTTTTCTATGTTAATAGACAAGATTTAAAAGAAAAAAAAGGGTAATAACTGAGGATTATAAAATGCACGGAAGATATTCAATATCGGGATGGAGATCTTCTATCCCATACGGTCCTTCAATTAGTATCTCGAAAAATCTCAAGAGTATATTTAAGAATGAAGCGGAAAAGTGAATTTTTTTATATTTTTGTGTGTCTAATACTGATGATACATGAGCTTATTTATAGGTTGTTCTAGACCTCACACGTATGGAGAAGCTCGTACTAATCCTCTTTGGCAGAAAGAAACGGCGGATGAGTTGAAAGCATTAGAAAAAATCCTATACTTGGGATTTGATTGATTTGCCTCCTGAAAAGCCGGCTATAGGTTATAAATTGGTGTACAAGACCAAAACAAAGGCAAATGGTACAATTGAACGCTACAAAGCTAGACTAATAGGAAAAGGCTTCACTCGGGAGTATGGCATTGACTATGACGAGACGCTTGCTTCAGTTGCACGTCTTACTTCTGTTTGCTGCCTCCTTGTTGTCGCTGCTATTAAGCGTTGGCCTCTATTCCATATGGATGTCAAAAATGCATTCCTCAATGGTGATTTCACTGAAGAAGTTTATATGGAGCCTCATCCTTGATACACTCACACGCCTAATAAAGTGTTTCACCTATGCCAAGCATTATATGGACCGACGCAAGCTCCTCATGCATTGTATCCTAAGTTTAGTTTCACCATGGAACGCCTTGGTTTTACATCCAGTTCCTATGACAATGGTCTCTTTGTTCAACTAACATCTCATGGGTATATTCTATTACTATTATATGTGGATGACATGGTTATTATTCGCAATTATCATAATGGTATTATGAAATTACAACAGTATTTGAGTCAATAGTTTGGAATGAAAGATCTCGAATGGCTCAGTTGTTTTCTAGGTTTGGAGTTGTGTTAGATTCCTCTGGCTATTATCTTTCTGAAGCAAAATATGCCACAGATCTTCTTTCTTGAGCTTGACTTACTGTTAACAAGACTACTACAACTCCCATTTAAACTAATGCCAAATTTGATGACAAAGATGGGACTTCTCATCCAAATCCTACACCTTATCGACAACTGCTTGGTAGTCTTGTATGTCACGCCCCGAACCCCACGAAGCGCACCATCCCTCTCTGGTCGATTATGGTGCAATGCTCCCAGGATGCGTCGCCGACCCAATACACACAGAGAATAATACACATGCGGAAGCAACGTATATATAAATATATATACACCCGTATAAATATACAAGACAACCAAGGATAGCACAACATCAGAACCTAGCACGATTAAAAACATATACATTTCATGTCTACCCCAGATACATTTATAATAGCCAAAATGGGTCAACAACCACCCATCAAAAGAGGGTACGAGGCACGGTGGTCAAACACCATCTCTAGCCGGGGCTTCTCCCAAAATGAATCGGCACACCTGCCGTCCTCAAAGCTAGGGATCTGAAAAGGTGGGTTATTACAACCGTGAGACGAATCTCAGCGAGTATAACCCCTAAACCTAGGCTAGGCTAACATGCATTCTCCTGACCAGAAGCGAATATTTAAAAAAAAAATCACAACACAACCATAATCACACAATTCTCTGACCCTGCAGGTTAGACAGCCTAATATATAATAATCATAGCACATACGTGGCACACATAGTCACACGTACGCCAAACACATGCTCCTTCACCGAGTCTTACACACTCACATGCTAATCAGTGCGTGTTTATGTATGCAGATGTCATCGACATGTCATGCACATTTCTTCGGCCCACTGGCCCACACTGGCACACTTGCCCAATTTATTATTATTATTACGACTTGAGTCATCAATTTTTCACGGCACGGTGCGTCTAGGCTGCTTCAAAGTGCATGAGGCGCAGCAACCGATCTAGCCCAGTGTCTCTAGCCTGCTTCAAAGTGCATGAGGCGCAACACTGTTCTCCTTGCGAACCAGAGCCTGCTTCAAAGTGCATGAGGATGGTCGCCTTCCGGACGTATCGGGCATCGTCCTGCTCCAAAGTGCATGAGGACGGTATCGACCCGAAGGTCCTTAGGCCATCACACAACTCATTATTATCTGAACCCAGCGTATAACGCTTCAGGGTATTTTAGGTGATCACATGCTCATGGCGAACACGCATTCTCGCACAATTTCATCACATGCCTCACTCTTGGCATACGCAATGCGTGTCCATGATATGCAATGCAATGCACCACAAGCACCAAGGAAATTCACACACTCAATAACCCAACACGTGCTCAATTGGCCTAATGTGCGATTCACAATTCAATAATTAATTGCAAGCCCAACAGTGGCCAATCGCACTTCACAAAAATCAGCCACACCACATGCGACATGACAGTACGCAATCAATCACAATTAAGCACGAATTACACGCAATCAGTCAATCTAGACATACTCGGTAATTTCACCAATGGGCACCTAAATTGGCCAATCAATCCAATTACTCTCCCCAATAAATTCTCATTGGCCCACTACATTTTTCCCAATAATAATTTCTATAATTCAGTACACTAATTTTCCTCTGCCAGTACTAGCATTCCTAATCCAGTCCCGAAAAATGCACTATCAGTCCTAATCCGGGTTTAGAAATTTTACTCACTTAATCCAACTTCACGACGACGGGGAATGGCGGCCAATCACTGATGAACAGTGAAACCGGCGGTAGAGTTCCCGGCGACGGCGTATTGTTCACGGGGGCACTGTTCACCAGGTACTGTTCACGGCGACACTGTTCACGGACGATTCGAGGAACTGTACGGACAGGGGGGGACGGTGGCCGGAGAGGTGGCGGTGGCCGGCGCGGCGGCCGTACGAACGGCGGTGTACGGGCGCTACAGTACCGTCCGTACGGACACTCTACGGACGGACACGGTTGGCGTCGTATGGCGTCACAGGGTGATTGGGTGGCGATGGAACGACGATCCAAGCTCCGACGAGGCTCCGACGGGGCGGCGGTGAGAAAACGGGAGAGAAAAAGAGAGAGAAAGAGAGAGAAAGGGAGAGAGAAACGGCTCGGATAGGGGCTAGGCTGCGACTAGGGGCTGTGGTGGTCGACGGGGAGGCACGGCGGTCGGCGGCGGCGCTTCGGTGGCCGGCGAGGAGCTCCGGCAAGACAAACCGAGAGAGAGAAAAAGAGAGGAAAAGGAAGAGGAGGGGGCTGCTGTGGCTGATCTACCGTGAAAATGAGGGAGGAGAGAGAGAACAGGTCAGGTCTGGTCAAATATAGGGGCTAGGAGCCGCCACGTGTCGCCGATCCAACGGTTCGGACGAAAATACCCCTAATCTAACGGCCTTAATTCATCCCTATCCAAAAATTGAGGGCAAAAAGGTCAAAATGGCCAATAATTGAGCTGATAACCTTCAATAATTATCTCAAATAATTTTCCAAAAATTCGGATCCGAAACGGCCTAGGGGCAAAACTGTCCTTTTTCCGGTCCCGGGGTGAAATTCCAATTTTCGCACATACGCGTTCCATATGTGCGTGGCCAACATAATATGGCGTTGGAATCGCGGAATTCACTTTTTAAGCCCCCGAAAATCGACTGCAAAGTTTCAGGAATAAAATAATATTATTTTCCAATTTTTTTTTTTTCGAAATTCCAATTTTTATCCAAAACGACTCCTGGTATGCGTGGCCACCCAAAAATAGCGTCGGCCTCGAAAAATAACCTCATTTGGCCTCCAAATCGAAGCCGGGGTCCCGAGGGGCAAAATCGTGATTTTTCACCCCTGGACCGAATTTCCAATTTTTAACCGTATTTAATCAAAATATGCGTGGCCAGCGTAATATGACGTTAGAATCCCAAAAATAGTCTCTTAAGCCTTTGAAAATCGATATCGAAATCCAGACCCAATTCTGTGAACAAAACTCGCTGAACTTTCAATTTCAGGGTCTCTCACTAACGGGTGGTTGTTTAGAGGTAACGCGTATCGACCTAGGGCTATCCATATCGTAATGGTCTCGATCATTAAGAGAATGAGAAATTATCACTAGTCCCAGAAGTCACGATCGTTCGGTTCAAGTTCAGGACTAGTTGGCCACGTGCACTTTTGATCTTGCAGAATCACCTGCGATCTAATCGTACATCGTTGGCCTTAGCCAAACCCAATCCATCACTTTTCTTAAGATCGATTCACCCCGGTTCAAAATATTTTCTCATCATTTCTCGTGATCGGTGTCCAAATCAATGATCGGATCCCTAGTCCTCGTACCATTTTCTAGTTAGCCATACCCTATTGGTTAGTATGCCGAGAGTGATCAGCTCTGGGCGAGACTTACTAAAATGAAATGCAGAATAATGTCAATTTTATTGATCTCGGAATTACATCGAAATTCGGGCTGTTACATTGTATGCCTCATTATTACTTGCCCTGACATCGCTTATGCTATTTATATCGCAAGTCAATTTATGATAACACCACAAACGACTCACTTTGCTGCTATTCTTCAAATTCTTTGCTACGTCAAGGGTACCTTATTTCACAGTCTTCACTTTTCTGCTGACTCAATTTTAAAGTTGACAGCTTATTCTGATGCTGACTGGGCTAATCATCCTCTTAATCGTCGCTCTACTATAGGCTACTGCTTCTTCTCAAGAAGGTCCCTTATTTTCTGGCGAAGCAAGAAACAAACTACAGTCACTCGATCGAGTACTGAAGCAGAATATCGTGCTCTTGTTGATACAACATTAGAATTACTGTGGTTGCGATGGTTATTAGAAGACATGGGAGTCCATCATAATGGGGGCATGACCGCTCATTGTCCAAATAGCACATAATGATGTTTTCCATGAGCATACCAAGCATATTGAAATAAATTGTCATTTCATACACTCTCACGTGCTTCGTTGTATTGTTCGTCTTGTTCCCACTACATCGGTTGATCATACTGTAGATATTTTCACTAAGGCATATCCACCCAAGCGTTTTCAAGATCTTTTCACCAAACTCAAATGAACCTCTTCTACGTCAACTTAAGTTTGAGGGGGATGTTAGAGATATATTAAAGTTATCGATATTTCTTGATTGATAATGTTAGAGATCTTGAGAAGTATGTTGATCATCATGAAAATAAGAGCTTTTCGTAATATTGGAAGTGAAACATGTATAAATTGACAAAAAGAAAAAGTGAAATATCTAAACGCGAACATTAATAAAAAATTTATTAATGTTACTTGTGACTCACTACTTCCACTAATAAATTTTTATTTTGAATTATGAGCTTTTACATAAATAGAAAACTTACGTTGTACTTAAAATTAAAACAGGCCTTATTTTGCTAGCTATCGTACAATTGGATCTCGTTTGGTAAATCAATGATTTTCACTAGAAACTTGCTATCTCTACCATTAAGTTTTTGTTCGAGTGGCAAATTTCTAAAGATGTTGATAACTTACTATTGCGTTTGTCCGTTGGCATTGTCTGTAAATTACTGTAAGCATACCTAACCAATTACATTGTTTTTTTCCATATAACAAGACTGAGTTGTGTTTTTTGCCCAACTTGCTGGTAGTAATAGATAAATTACTTAATTTCTCTCTTTCAACAATACGCTAAGTTTTCCCATATTTCAAATCCTCAATGAATTCTGGTGTTTTCTAAATACTTATAAATAACAAGTTTAATTCAATCAATCATTCGAACTTTCCAATTGAGTCGGGGATACGATGGAGATGACAATCACCAGCACATTATCGAAAAGCATTCATCAATTATTTTCTCATCTGTCCCGATCACTCTTTCTTTTCTGAATCTCCAAGGGCATCTTGACCCTCTCCTTTTTAGAGTCAATGGGAAACGCGCTGGTTGCCGGTCCAAAATAAAAATGGGAAGCGCTTTAGAGCACCGACGCAATCAGTACGTTCCAGAAACGTTTGCGTGAAGTGTTTGTCCTCTAATAAATTGAACCGTGCAGTGGGGCCATCATTGGACCTGGAAATTAATGCCATGTGGCAAATGGTGAGTCTCCCAGTACGAAACTATTGGGGGGACATGCAATCAATGCTTTCGCAAGAAAATGACAGATGAGGAGCTCTTGACGCGTGAAGCTCAGGGTTCATAAAGTTTGGGATTTTGTCTTTCAAAATCTGTGGGCTTCAATTTTTGTGGCTGACCGTGTGAATTTTTGATTCAGGAATTTTGCTACACGTTTCAGGGAGGGAAAATATTGCAAAAAATCTCAAATTTTATTCAGCATGATAACTTTATTTTTATTTTTTTATGATATAAAAAATTTTAAATTTATATTTGGATGATATATTTATTTCAAATTTTTTTGTAACACAAAAAAATTCTAAATTGAAATACATTTATTCTAAACTCTTTGGTCGCGACGTATTTTTGTCTTTTAATTTTTAATTTTTTTTTTCTTTTTTTCCTTCTTCTCCCTTCTCTCCGCCAGGAAGACGCCTGCGTTGGCCCTTGCCTGGGTCGGGGGAGGGCAACCCTCGCCAAAGTAAGAAAGCCTGATCGTGCCAGAATCCGAACTGAAAAGGCTTTGTTACCGATGGCGATTGGCGACGGGTGATTGCGAGCTAGAGCAATAGAAAGCCAGAGGCGACTGGGTCATCATGGGTCCCTTGTGGGGTGTCGAAAGATTGGTCTTTTGGCTCGTGGAGGGGATATACATACGCCTTCATCGTCGAGATGGGCTTCGGATGCGAGTGGGATCTGAATGGAGAGATGATGATGGTGATTCAGTTCGTGAGATGGGTTTGGTGCGAGGTTGGCGGTTCCTTGTTAGGGACTCGAGTTCTTTTGGTGGGTGCCGGAATCGGAAGAGAGGCCGACGCTTTCTTTCCCAATCAGAAGCTCGGATTTCTTCTGATGCATGAATCAATTGAAGGTGGTCAGCGCGCGTGTTGAGAATTTCTTCTGATGCAGGCGAGACCCTCACCCGACGCCATTCATAACTCGAGAGTTTCTCTGGCCTTTGCCAATTGGGTCTGACCACCTTCTCTTATTGATTTTGTATCTTTTCCATCCTTTTTTATATTCAATTCATTTTTAAATTGAATATTTTTTCATTGCATAAGAATCCATTTAATTCCACTTGATTTTTGTGAATTGTGTTGAATATTGTGTTCATTCGATAGGAAAAAAAAAGGGGGGGGGTGGGGTTGGGTAAGATATGCCATATTCCGCCAAGCATACGAATGGATTCTAGCAACAATAAAAGCTGCAAAAAAAGATTGCAGCGATACTACAGGAAAGGACGGTGTCAATATTATCCATATGCGAGGGCTGCCTTCGCCGGACTCAGGCGAGGGCCGACGCCGGCGGCTTCCCTCTATCATGGCCAGCGGAGGGAAGGGAGAAGAAGAAAAAAAAAGAAAAAAATTAAAAATGAAAGAAAAAGAAAAAAAAATTAAAAATAAAAGACGAAAATGTCCTTCAACCAAGGAGTTTGGGGTAAATGTATCACAGTTGATAAAGTTTGGAATTTTTTGTGTCATAGAAAAAAATTTAGGATCATATGAATATAAATTTAAAATATTTTGTGTCACAACAAAAATTGAGGATAAATTTATTACATTGAACAAAATTTAGGATTTTTGGTGGCATTTTCCCTTTGTTACCAAAAGCTAAGGTTCCCAATGCAGTAGATTGGTGCATATAAATAGGGCATTAGAAAGCTTCAGCATGCCAAGCTTTGCTAATAGAAAGAGAGAGAGAGAGAGAGTTGGCTCGTCTGTCCCTGAGGGAATGAAATATTCTTACTTTGCTTTAACTTTTGGCCTGACTGTTTCAAATAACATTGGTTTTTGCAATTTTTTTATGATAAACAATTTTATTTTGGGACCTCACGTTCCACTTGTTTATAATTTTTCTTGTGCCAATTTGCAATTTTTGAAAGGAAGCAAGCCACACAAAATATCACGTGATCTTAAATCGAAGAAAAAAGGGAAAACAAAAAGCAAAGTGAGTTGGGTGGCCACATGTCTACACCTTAGAGGCTTCCTCTCCATGCTCCAACTATATGCAACTTTCTTATTGATGAGTTACAAATATAGACATCATTCATATTTAGTTTTAGTTAAGTTTGCGTATTTGTATTTTTATAAGTTGAACACCAATAAAAAGTATAGTTGGAGGTAATTTTTTCCAACTTAACAGGGAAAAAGTGACATCGCTTGCAACGAAGAAAATCACCTCAAGCTCCATGCATTTGTAAGAAGAATAGGAGATCTCATTCTAACATTTTAGGGAAAGTTTCATTTTACCCTTTATAAATTCGAAGTTGGCACATGTCACATCTTAAAAAAAGTTGCAACTCTTGTCTGCCTAATCCGAACTTGTATCTTGTTACACTCATTAACACCATTAACCTTTTTCCATTAACAAGTATGGTGCACGTCTTCATGGGATAAATAAGTTACATATCCTATATAATCTAAATCCTTTGCTAAATGATTCTCAAAATGGTGAGTGTCAATTGTCTAATTGGCGACGAATTACTCATACGATGAGATGTTATTTGTTGCATTTGTGCTGCCATTAAAGTATTCAACTTTGTGAATAGAAATCGGGCTCCAGAGGATGAGCGAAATTTGCTATGAAATTGACATTATCGGTAAGTTTTAAGATGGGCATTAGAGGGGCCAGAGCAATTTCTAGGCTCCAAAAGTTCAGAAATGGTAAGTCTAGAGTGGTTGTGCTACTAGTTCGATACCCACCATGTAGCCTTACATAGTATCTTTTACATGATATCTTTTAGAGAGGTAGTAGATTCAAAATATATTAATTAAATAATCATTAGCTGCATAATTGTTCATGAAATTATCTTTTACGTCTAGAGTTTCATGTTTAAATTCGTAATAACCATTACTACTCAGCAATCTCTAGCTCCGCTTCAATCCCTTCCTCTCTCTCCCTCCCTCCAACAAAGCTCTACCTTAATATACATGTGCTTTTAGAGGTGACATATTTATTTCTTCATGTTTTAATTTCGTAATTATAAATACGTTTATCTTTTTTATGTTAAAAAATTAACATTTAAAGTTAAGATTAAATGGGCAAAGGGCAAGAATCAAAAGTAAAGTCACACCAAACACTCCTGGCCTTTTAATCTTTGTAAGGAGCAAAAACATGCATCACATCTCACATCACCTCCACAGCCACAGTAAAGGAGTACCTTGTTGGCTTTTGTTTTTTTGGTAAGGTTCTAATTTTTTTTTTGGTAAGGTTGTTGGCTTTTTTTTAGCATTGTAGAAATCATATTTACAAAATGATGTACATCTCCATTCGGATGCTCTGTTTTCCGTCCCCTCCCCTCCTCCCCCCCTCTTCGCTCTCTCCCCCTCTTCGTTCTCTTCTCTTTTCTCCATCCTTTCCTCCTGAAAGAACCTACTACTCCTTTCCTATCTTTTGTGTTGCCACTAGTGCTTCCGTGCCCAACAACGACTGATGAATCATATCTAGTTTCAGAACAAATTTCGCTCCAATGTTACCTCCACATGATTTTTCAACCAAACCATTAATGACCTCTTTTTTTTAACTAAAAATTTGAAGACATGGCATAATTTTTGCAATGCTCATGGCTCAAAGATTGGCAAGTGGGAACAAGACACGTATGGGTAGGCAGGATCACATGCATCATACCAAATGCCATGGATGTCATACTCGTGAATGTTTTTCGTATCTTAAACCAATTATCCTATTGAAAAAATTATCCAATTAGTCATATATTTATTATATAAATGTCAATTTAATTCCAAAATTTACAATTTCGCCGATTTAGTTCTAAATCTTTATGCGGTATTTCAATGTAATCATTGTGACCAATTTTTTATAGAAACCACTGGCGTAACGATGTGCCACATAGGACGACCCAAGACAATTAGATCGCCACTTCAGCGATTCGGAACAAAAATTGACCGCAAAGATTATAATAATATTTCACGTAAAAATTTAAAATTAAATTGATAAAATCGTTATATTCTACGGAAATTGTTTCGGAAGTGATGCGTGATGCAATAGTAGCGATACGGCACTAATGCTGAAATTATCGAAGCCTTCGTGAGATTTGCTCTCTGGAGTCATTGTGAAAATGGGGAATGCATTCGTATGGTAGAGCCGACATGCACTGTCCATGGAAAGCTCGGCTTGCGGCTGGCATGCATGGGAGTACAAACACGAGTTGGAAAAGCAATGTAAGGGGTGAATTATTGGGGAGAGTGACAAGGGGGGATCCACTTTGCTTTGAAATAAGCATGCAAGTAGGTCACAAAAGACCTTGATTCTTATCAAATCATTCAATTTAGTCAACCGACGTCAGGTCACTTTATTCCATTCATCATGCACCAATTTATTAAGAGAAAGACAAAAAACAGCAGAACAGGGGATACAAGATGTATTCAATTGGAAAAGGACTCATGATTAAAAAGTTCTGGAAATTTTATGGTAGCTTAAGCATACAATGAGGAACGACTTTCGTAGAGAAAGTTTTCCTGAAAAATGTTCGCATGATTTTATAAAAATTCGGGAACACGATTAAATGCGTGAGAAAAAAGAGGATTACTGTAGTTTTTGTTGCAAAGATGAGGCCATTTGCACTAGGGGTGTCAATGGGTCGGGTCGGATCGGGCTTTCTTGATACCTGGCCCGACCCGAAACCTACAGGGTCATGCTTGACCCGCCCAGACCCACCCAAGACCCTATTCACCGTACACCCCAAGGCCCGGGTCGGGCCGGGTCGGGTCGGGCTGGGCCTCGTTTTTTTTTTTTTTTCTTCGCTTTCGCACAGATAGTAACATCAAACGGCAGAAGACAATTCTCATAAAGAAAAATCCAATTATTATATGAAGGATAGAATATAAGTTAGTAAACATATGTATCCAGTAAGCCTTTTACCTAATGATTGCCCAGAAAATTTGAAACATCTGGACAACTAGCGCATCGCATTGAAGGTCAAGCATAAGAAGGCATGCTTTGACCCTTGCAACAGTCTCAAGAATCGACAGGGCCTTTTCATAATATTGCGTGGATGGCTGAGATAACTTAGAAAATGCCTCCACAATTAACTCAAAAATCACCTGCATGCAAATGAAATGGATTGATATGAAAACCATTTGATACCAACAAGCTAATTTTAATTAGAATGAAAAGTGTTGGCCACATCAAAGTACAATGTCAGATATTACACCTTCATCTGGTCATCATTGAACGGTTCTTGAGGCGCACTTATCCTCAGAACCTCACTGAAGCAATATGTTACAGAAACTCTAACACCCTCAACAGAATGTTTCAAAAGAGAATCAGCAATTAGTGCCTTCATAACTGGAAGAAGGGAATCTTGGAGAGGGTCTGATGGTCCTTGCTCCATGTTAGCTAACAGATCCTCAGCATCCTGAAATGCAGTAGCACATGTAAGTCAAAGCAATAAAGTACCTGATAAGAGAAATGCTTCCAAAATCACAAGAAGAAAAGGGAAACTCATTGAAAATAGTAAAGAGGCGGACAAGTGATGTCATTGAACAGATAAAAAATCATCAAGCTTACAAGGGGGATGAGAAATCGTAATTAGCAACAGAGTTTTGAAGCTCATGGTGGCACAAACATCATTAATCATGCTAAGAAGCAAATGCTGAAGAAACATTAAACACATTGAGCAATGTAAATAAAGCATTCAGTTGCATCCACAACAAAAAATAAACAAATTAATTAAAACATCATATCTGATATTGGCGACGGTGACGAGCGAAGGATGCAGAGAGATGATCGACGAGAGCAGACCAGACAAGCGAAGGATGAGACGAGAGCAGACCAGGCGAGGGGAGGCGAGGCGAGGCGAGAGAGCGTCTGGCGATGGCGATTGGCGTCTGAGAGTATGAGAGAGGGAGATGGGCCGGCCCAGAGTGTTAATGGGTCGGCCTGACCCTACCCAGCCCTAATGAAACCCCAAATTTTAGGGTCATATTCGAAGAAAATTAAGGCCCGACCCCAAAATACCCCAAATTTTAGGGCTGGACCGGGCCGGCGCGGGTCGGACCGGGCCGGCGCGGGTCTTATTGACACCCCTAATTTGCACTATCATTTGTTGTTCAAAACTTCTGGAATTTTCACACAAGATAGTTCAAAGAGTGTCCTACAACTTTCATTAAGGGTCTGACCTCTGATTATTTGTAGAAAAATCGATAAAAAATCAATAAGAGGTCTGACTTACTTTGGACAGAACAGGAGTTCCGAATTTGCAAGCTGCTAATCCTAATGCAAACTTGTAGAAAAAATGAAAAATGTCCTAAATGGCAAGCAAATGACATGTTCATGGTGTTTATGGAAGTTTCATAACATGTATGACGACTTACCAAGAGGGCATGAATCCGATTAAGTCCAACTTTAGGTTTGATTTTCACGAAAGTATGTCAATACATTAACTAGTATCAATGACATTTTATGGATGGCAAAGATGAACTAAAATGATGCATGAAATGTATGAAAATTTAACATGGATTAGGACTATATGCGATGACAAAGAGAGTACAGTCATCTAATCCTAATTACATGAGCAAATGACCATACAACTTTATGAACTATCAAGCATGAATTAATGTTCATGATACATGAAATGCAATATGACAGAACGTGGTAGCATGTTTGTGTATGATTTTAACCTACCAAATGATGTGCAAAAAATGTATGTAATACGTCAATGCGAAGCTTGAATAGCCCTTTACAAAAGTCTAGAAGACTCCATGTTCTGATTGTGAATAGAAAAATTCCTATAAAATTGGCAAGAGTGCTACATGAACAACTTAATCCCTAATTGACAAATTTAGGGGTTAAGGAATTTGAGTTGATTAAACACACTAATGACGAGCAATTGATGCATGGAGAGTGTCACTAATGAGTTAACATGATGCTCTATGATATTCATGAAGGTCACTTGAACAATTAAATCCAATTTCACAATGAATTTTGCAGAAATACAATTTGGATCAGTATAGGGCAGAATAAACAACTTGAGAATATGATATGATTTTAGGTACCAGATGTTGTCTAAAACTTCTAAAAAATATATATATGATGTGCATGAGACCTGAATTTACAAGTTCACAGAAGGATGCAACTTGAAAATTGATTTTTCCTGTTCTGTACAAAAATAGTAAAATGTGCAGTTTCAGTTCGGTTACAGCCAAAAAACCAACTTACTCTTGCTGCAAATTTGAAATTCGATTTCAGGTGCCAAATGAACTCCGATCAGGGATATCTTTAGCATTTTAAAGACTGATTTGAGTGCTTTACAAATTTCATTAAGGACTCTAAGCCAGAAAATGTCGATTTCAAACTCAAAAGAAGATGTTTGAGCAAGTTCATTTCAGGTTCCAGTATAGGCAGACAAGACTAGGGTTGAATTAAGGAATTTTCATCTATTGAATGAACTCCTAAAAATCTGAGAAAAAAGTATGTCATGATTGAGATCCTCATGAACGATTTTCATGGGGGAAAGATCACCAAAATTAACTCACAAAAATAGGCATAAAATTAGAAAAACAATCAGACATTCAATAACAGATTTAAGCTTTAACAAAAACATATTACAGAACAAAGAACCGAGATTTCGAAGGGATTTTGAGGTAGTAAACGAACTTCATTTGGACGCATGACATGTCGAATCGAAGCTTAGGAAGTATATATCAAATGTCTAGAAGGACTCAAAGTATGATTTCAACATTTAGGACCTCGTTTCAGCTCTAACAGAATTTGTGTTGAGAGAGTAACGAAATTAACAGAACATGCAATCATCATTCAATCAGCTCACTCCGAGCCTCCGATCACACAATCAACTCATCATCCTCGATATATACATCAGTAGCACCCCTTAGCATCAATCCATGGCAAGCCTAAGGCGAGTTTTAGCCCTGGACGCCTAACTCATCCTCGCTTCATCGAACTCAGGTTAGAAGAGTATACCTTTGTGCGTTTAAGCCTTGATTTCGTTAAAACCGAACTCCACAGCCTCCAATGGATGATTATAGAATGCTTAAAGACCTGAAATCACAAAAAAATTGCCAAAACGAACCTAAACAGGTCCGGTTAAGCTGCAAGAACAGAATCGGGTCCGGTTTGGACCCGATCTGTACACCGGTGGAAAAAGAAACGCTGGAACTCCTCCGATGGTTGTCCGATCAAGTCCTGACCTCCTGGTGGTTGGGGACACGTCGAGGAAAGGCTTGAGAGTGATCGGACCACTTGGAACAGCCGCAATTAGCAGCAGCAAGCAGAATTGGTTTGATTCGCCGGTCTTGAGCTTGATCGGTGAAGGGGCTGGACGGGAAGATCGGAGGCTCCTTCGGCGGTGCTCCGACCAGCGAGACGTCGAGGAGAGGGAGGCGGATGTTGGAGGAGGTGATCGGAGGGGCGGCGATGCCGGCGTGTGGCCGTGGGAAGAGAAGAAAGCGGCGGTTCGGCGGCGGTTAGGGAGGAGGAAGAGAGAACGCGAGAAAGAGAGAGACAAGGGATAAGAGAACGCGGGAGAGAGGAGGAGAGAGCACCAAAGAGAGAAAAACCAGAGAGTTATAGATTTTTTCTGAAAAATGAGACCACCTTTAGTTTTGGAGGGAAAATGGGTTATATACCCTCCTCAAGACTCAATCTCGACCATCGGACACCGACGGTCAAGATTTGTGCTTATTCTTTATTTAGAGATTAAGCAAAGACCTCATTTAACATGTGCTAATTTGAATGGTCATGATTTAATCTCATCAACGGTCTTAATTAATTTTGCAATTAAGGACCTAATTAGGGGCATTTTTGTAATTTTACAAAACCTAGGGACTTTTTGCACAATCTAAAAATTGGAGAGTTCTCAGGTGAATTTTCACAAAATTGACTTCGGATGAGTTAAATGATATCAACCATTCGCGAATTATGAACAATTGATTCAAACCCCTAATTAGGACTAAAATTGGGAGTTTTCATTTCAAAGTGCCAATTCACAAAATTGGTCTCACGAGTAATCTTATGATGACCTTTTGGATCAAATGTCGTAAAAGCAACTAAGCTAAATATGAACAAAATGAAAAAAATTTTGTTTTTGGCCGATTCCGAACCTATTTCCGTAAATTTGGAAAAAAATAGGTTCTTAATCAATTTTTGCAAAATTTCGAATGCCAAAGTCAGATTGAATGTACAATAAAATGATTTTTGGATTTTTGTATTTTTCAATTTTTTGATCAAAGGTTAGACCAAAAGTCAAATCCTAGTTGACTTTTCACTAGGAGCTTGATTTTATGATCAAATCTTTGAATTTTTCTGAAATTTCTATTTCTAAAGTGAAATTGGATTTGAAAGAAATCTTTTTATGCGAAAAGCCCCAATTTGACCTGGGGTTGACTTTTGGTCAAATGGTTGACCAAAAAATCAATGCAAAAGTCAACCGTTTGACTTTTCGAGTTTTTGCATGAAATGAATAGAAAATTATTTGCAGAAGCTAGGCTAACAAACAAAATTAAAAAATGACACTTTTTGTTCAAGAAATGGGTTCCGTCGCGATCAGAAACCATAATCTCGAATTTTCTACTTTTAATGACGTGTCGGCTAAAAATTAGGTGTCAACAGTACGAACTAATGATAGCGAAAACCGATTATCCCAATGGATTTGCAATAATAACCTGTAATTTTCAATGAGCATATATGGATTGTGCCTGTAATTAGAGCAAATTCCCAAGCGTCGTGCAGCTCCTTGGAGCATCATAGATGGAGATCAATGAATGTTATGTAAAAGAAATGACAACTTTGCTTGTATTTTTTGAAAGTTTTAAGACTCAATTGTACTTTTTAAAGTTTTATGACTCGATTACACTTTTATAACAAGTTTAAAACATAATTGCACTTTTTAAAAATTTTAGGACTCAATTATACTTTCATGATAAATTTTAAGGCTTTTAATATACTTATGCGTGTTATTTATGATTGAAAGAAAAGTGTCTCTATCTAATAGGCCAAATAATAACATGACTCTGTCAATTTCAAAACTAAACATGCATCATCTAAATACACGTCATTAGTCAATTGCACCTACATACACGTAAATTAAGACTTAAGCATAGTTTTACACATCATTGCATACTTCCAAAACACAAGCAGACATGGCACACGGAGTCATGCCGAGGCATTAAATGACGAAAGGATTTCCCTTGTTACGTTTCCAGGCGGTAATCATTCCCTCTTTGATTTTATTCTTTTCAAATTTCAAACGCTCGAAACTTCCCGGCATATGACTTAGCGGCCGCCAACCAACCACAATCGGAGACTTTGCTTAGAACTGAAAAACTCCAATCACAAAATGTAGTTCCTATACCTACACATACAAGCCAGAGAGAGAGAGAGAGAGAGAGAGAGAGAGAGAGAGAGAGAGAGAGAGAGAGAGAGAGAGAGAGAGAGAGAGAGAGAGAGAGAGAGAGAGAGAGAGAGAGGAACTCGCCGGTGTGAGAGAAGCAGATGTGGAGGTAAGTCTCGACCATCCAGTGGTGTAGATTGCCGATCCATTGGTCTTGGCCTCGTCGGAGCCCGACGCGCCCTGCTGCAACTGCTGCATAAGTAATATGAATAAGAACTGATGAATTTAGTTCCCAGAGTAAAATGAGGGATAGTGATGCTTCTTCTCTAAAATGGTTTGCAGGGCTCAAAAGAGGAAACGAGGTTTGAAGGAAAAATGCACAAATTTTCATATCTGTACGACACAAATTTTTGTGACATTTTAAAGATCAATTTCAATGTACCCTTCACACCATCCATGTCAATACCATTTCAATTTTAGTATGTTTTTTTTTATTGCATAGTTTTAGTACGTGACTAGTTATGAAAGAGAAAGTTTAAGAAAAAGTATAAACATATCGAAGATAGGAGAAAATAATTGATTTTAATTTTTAAATTAATAGATTAAAGAACCAAAATTTAGAATGAAAATTGAGAGTGCAAATAATTAATTTCAAAATTTCACCAAATTTATATCAACCGTCACTTTTGCTCTTTATTTTTTCTCCCCGTTTATGTCACTTGTTTTTTCATCAAATCCTTTTACTTTATTCTTCGAGCTATATTTTATAATTCCTTTTCTTTCACCAAATATTTGCAGAATGATAATGCCCATAATTTAATGTGTGGGTACTAATTGCGACATTAATAACTTACAAGTGTCAAAGTTTCTATTTAATTAAGTTCCTAAGTGAAATAAGTTCACACTATTGATAGATCGACAGCTTCGAACTTTTAACGATAATTATTGCATGAGATATGTCTTATACATGACGACGAATTCATTAATTGTATAAGAGATAGGATTAATTGATTATCTATAATTTTTACTAATTGAGTCAATGAAACATTTAGAGTTAACATGGAATATCACTCAAAAGATTATCGCTTTGGTTTTATTGAGATAAAACATGGATGCCTCAGGTAGCTCAACCCCGTGGATCCCAGCTTTTGATGAATGTAGAGAAGGCCTCAACCATGCAGGCTTGGAGGACCTTTGGTACATAGGATGTCGATACACATGGACGTACTCTTCAGGCACTAATCGGAAAATGCGTAAGATTGACCGGGTGCTCATTAACGACTGTTGGCTTCAGCAATTCTCCTTCTCCGGAGCGCAATTTCTTCCGCCTGGAATATCTGATCACTCCCCCATGGTGATTAGAATTGTACCACCAAATTCTTCCAACAAACCTTTCAAGTTTTTCAACTTTTGGACTATACATCCAACTTTCTTGGAGTTAGTTATACAAGCTTGGGATACTCACTTTGTTGGCACACCTATGTTTATAGTATGCTACAAACTCAAGGCTCTCAAAGCAAAGTTGAAAACTCTGAATAGGTCCTCCTTCTCAGAAATCTCCGCTAGAACAGAACAGGCTAGATTGAATCTTTCTGCTGTTCAGACAGCCTTGGAGTCAAATCCCTTTGATCAAAGCCTAATTGCAAGCGAAGTAAGTTTGCTACGAACCTTCTCTGACTTGAGATCTCAAGAAGAATCTTTTTTCAGACAGAAATCTAGAATTCATTGGCTCAAGGAGGGAGACATGAACACTAAATATTTCCACCACTATGTCAACAAAAGGAGACTTCACAATAGAATCCTAACTGTTTCAACAGAGGATGATGTGCTAATTACCGAACCTCAGGAAGTCAGGAACCATATCGTTGGCCACTTCCAGAGTATACTTAATGGCGATTCAGCACCGGTCCAACCTTCTGCCACGGAGTTGGAGGTTCTTCTTGAGCAAGTCTTAAATGAAAACCAGAGAACTACTTTGATTCAGCCGATCACCGAAGAGGAAATTCAATCCACCCTCTTTTCGCTAGCTAAGGACAAAGCTCTTGGCCCTGATGGTTACAATGTTGAGTTCTTCAAACACATATGGGGGATCATTAGACCATCTATTCTGACGGCGGTAAAGGACTTCTTCAAGACTGGTCGTATGCTTAAGGAGATTAATGCATCGGCCATGACTGACTTTCGACCAATTGCATGCTACAATACTTTATATAAATGCATTTCAAAGATCCTTGCTAGGCGCATTGCAAAGGTCATACCGGAGCTGATTGGAACTTCCCAAACAGCTTTTGTTTCAGGTCGCAGAATTAGTGACAACATTATGCTTGCTCAAGAACTTTTTGCGGACTTTCACCATGAAGCATACCTACCTAAATGTGCCCTTAAGGTGGATTTCCATAGAACCTTTGACACGATTGATTGGAACTTTATTGAAAAGGTACTTACAGCCTTCAAATTTCTAGCTTATTTCATTAAGCCGATTATGGTATGCATCTCAACTCCCAAATTCTCGGTCTCCATTAATGGAGAATTATATGGCTTTTTTGCTAGTAACCGGGGGATTCGACAGGGTGATCCCCTATCACCGTACCTATTCATTCTCGCTATGGAAATCTTCTCAGCCATTCTCAAGACCAAAACTGACAACTCCGACTTCCGGTGGTTTTGGCGATGCAAGAGACCTCGCATTTCTCATTTGTTTTTCGCCGATGATGTTCTTTTATTTTCACAAGAACACATGAGATCGATTGAGCTTTTAAAGGAATCTCTTGATTTGTTCTCAAACTGGTCGGGCCTAAGACCAAATCCTAACAAGAGCAATATTTACCTATCAGGCGGTAACTTTGAACTTCATAACAGTTTTCTTCAATGTCTCGGATTCCAACAAGGGTCTCTACCCTTTCGATACTTGGGTGTGCCCATTATTTCTTCTAGGCTACGTAAAGAGGATTGCAAACTTTTGATTGATTTCATTACGGCGCGAGCCCGTTCCTGGACCCAAAGATTCTTTTCTTTTGCTGGTCGTGTACAACTTATCAAATCAGTCTTGCATTCCATCCAAGTATACTAGGTCACGATATTCTCCCTTTCCAAATCAGTCATGAATAATATTGAGGCTATTCTTCGACAATTTCTTTGGAAAGGTCCTAGCCTAGGAGCGGGTGGTGCAATGGTTGCTTGGAATGCCGTTTGTCTCCCAAAAAAAGAAGGCGGGCTTGGGATACGAAGACTTACTGAATATAATAGAGCCATGACTATAAAGCACATATGGATCCTTTTCACTGACAAGGAATCTATGTGGTGCAAATGGATACATTCAAACTTTTTAAAGAAGACAAACTTTTGGATTGTATCCAAACCCACTTTTTGTTCTTGGACTTGGAAGAAGATCCTCGATTTGCGAGCCCAAGCCCAGACTCTTTTCCGGTGGAAGATTGGCAATAGCTAGACGATATCCTTTTGGTTTGATTGGTGGCACTCTAGCGGGCCACTCTATCTCCTATTCAATAATACTGATATCTACCAGTCTCGGATCCCGCGGGATACTTCGGTTAGGGACTTCTTCCACTCCACATGGCAACCATCAACAACTCTTCACACTATTATGGATGGAATGGAAGCGCTTCCAAGCTTTGAAGATGACACTCCGGACTGTTTGATCTGGTGTCCTAACCCGACTGATTCCTTCTCGGTGGCCCGTGCCTGGAACCATATAAGGAACAAAGGCCATCCAGCCCCTTGGCACTCCTTTGTATGGGATTCTCATTTGGCGCCCCGACACTCCTTTCTACTATGGATTGTGTCTTTAAATCGGCTGCCATCTCAGGTTCTTCTTCTCCAAAATCGTTGGATCGAATCAGGATTATATGCTTTCTGCCACACTATCCCGGACTCCATCAATCATCTCTTTTTCGAATGCTCCGCTACTAGCAGACTAGCCTCTTTTTGGGCAACTAAATGTAATATTCCATGGCGCAATTGGCCGTGGCCTGAGCTTATCTTGTGGGCTAACAAAGTATGTGGAGGCCCTTCCTTTGCCCACCGACTTGCTAGGTTCTCCTTCGGAGCACTTTGCCATATTATATGGATTGAACGGAACAACTCTCTCTTCAGGAACAAGAGAATCTTCGTTCCGGGAATACGCAAGCATATTTTCAAATTGAACTGCCTTTTGTGTATTCTCCTCTCCCCCTTTTTTGGGTTCTTGTCCCTTAGAGGTTTTTGCTTTTCCTTTGCGTTCTCTTGTATTTGGTGATTCAGAAAAGTAATACAACTTACGTTTACAAAAAAAAAAAAGCTCTATCCTTTGGAAAAATTCCTGACACAACTATAAATAGGCGACTACAAAGGAACTGGGAACTCTCACGTTCCATCTTTTCTTAATTTGGTTGTTTAGTTCCCAATCCTGGATTGGGCTTTGCTGGTTGTTGGTTTTTTATTAGCTTTATTGGGTAACCTTCCCCCCCCCTCTCTCTCTCTCTCGAACTTTTTGTCCTTTTAAGGCTTTGGGTTTTCCCTTGTTTTCTCTTGTAAATTCAGTTCCTTGCTCTTTTTTAAGCTTATCGCTTCTTGTATAGTCCTTGCCGGACCTCTCTTGACCCTACTTGGACAGGTTATGTCCTAATAGGGTCAGGAATTGGTTTGTGCTTTAGCTTGTATTTGGTATTATGAAAAGTTATATATACTCTTATCTTTACAAAAAAAAAACATGGATGCCTCAGAATTAATCATTTTGCACTCTTATATATGAAGGTAATTTTTGAGTTAATTTTCCCTTGATTGATAGAAAAATATCGCAGAATTGTCTAAACTTTACTTCAAATATATATATATATATATATATATATATATGTACCTATGTAAATTGAGACTTATATAGAGAGCACCACTAAAGTTGAAAAATCAAAAAGGAACTAAACAAGTCATGATACATATCTCTTACTTTTACCAAAAAACAAAAAAAAAGTCATGATACATATTTTTAGCGTCACGAAATAATTGATAATTTTGTGATTGTTAAATCTTTTTAGTCCAGCGTCCATGTGAAACCAGCCCACAAGGCATATTTGGGCATGTTTCAAGCTTGGAATATGTCAAAAACTAAATTTTGGAAGGCATCGAAAGGCAAGAAAGCTCGACGTAAGTTCCAAATCAGACGTCCTATTAAGTAGCAGCAATTGGAGTGAACAAATTTTAGGTGATGTTGGTTAGAGAACAGAAATCAAGATTTGAGTTCTCTATCTGTACACTGTTGTGTAGAACACGTGATTTTCTGATGGACCTAAAAAATTCTTAGTATCCATTAATGACAACCGACGACAGGAATATGGATAAGGCGCAAAGAAAAAGGCCGATCTTTCTTTTTTTTTTTTTGTCATGGAAAGCACTTTTATTTATTCAGAAGAGGTTCAAGAATACACTCCATGGTTTTGGAACACAGTAAATCCCGAAGACCCGAGGGGGGGATAAAGAACCCAGTCACTCGGTTGGCTTTTTCTCCTTCGGGCTTCAACAACCCAATCAGCCACCCTATTTGCTTCTCTACTAATAAGGGCCATGTTCAGTTTTGGTCCTCGAAACCGAATCATGAGCACACAGTGCAGAATGCTCACTCTTTGTTTCAAAAATGCAAAAGATGGCTCCCAGGAAAGAGAAAAAACGAAACTCTATCAGCAAATCCTCAATTGTGGCGATCACCGGAGAGAGGAAAACTAAAAATCAACACAGACGGTGCTTACCTGGAAGGAACGAGTGAAGGAGCCACTGCAGCTGTCTGTAGAGACAACCATGGGTGCCTTGCCGACGTTTTGCGCGGTCAATTAGAGCTTCATTGACGGCAATGGTTGAGGCGACAACCTTAGTCAAAACCCTAAGGCTATGTTTGGTAGTTAAGATAAAATTTGAAATAGGGTATATTTTATCCTATCCCGTATTTGGTGTCTACTCAAAACATGATAAAGTTGGATATAGAAGGGATATAACCATGATAAAATTATCTCATGAGGAAGGTGGGATAAAGGTGGATAGGATTTCTAATATTCATAATATAAGAGTTATTTTTCTCGAATATGGAACTAGTTAAATTAATAAGATTAAAATAATACTTGAATATAACTAATATTTGAAATTTAATAAAAAAAATACATAATAACAATAAATTAACAATAAATTCGTTTTTATTTTTATTTATATATTCAAATTTCTTTCTATCTCATGATTAAATTTCATATATATATAAATACATTTATTACTTATATTAATTACATATTTTAGGTATATTTGTATAGGTTACTATTTAATAAAAATTTATTAGAGAATGATGGAAGGGGAAAAAAGAAACAAAAAATAAAATAATTAAAAAAGAGAGGAAAAAATAATTAAAAAATAAGAAAATCAAATTAAGTAGGTCAGAGTGTCGTGAGAAATTTTTATCATCTCCATTCAAGTTTATTTACTTTTTTTTTAGGTTTATTTACACTGATATGACATTCATTGCAAAGAATGGACATGATAATATGTGAATATATCCGGTTTTATTATTGCGATTTACCAAACAATAAATAGGACATAACAAATCCCTTGGATTTCATAGCCTTTCCTAGCTAGAAATCCAGACGATCAAACGCAATCTAAAGTATTTCCACACGCGTGCAGGAGAAGACTTGGAGATAGAAACAGACCATTTAGATTTGATACGTGGGCTTGAAGATCAAGCTTAGATCAGCTGGGAACTCCACTTGCTTATCAGCGAAGCCCATGAACTTCGCAAAGGCCGATCTACTAAGAATGTGCCAACAACAAAGAGGAGGAGAGAGCAGAGCAACATCAGCTCATCCAAAAGTAAGCAGGATAAAAACGAGAGTAGGAAAAATTCTATTGGGCTCACACGATTATGCATTCCACTTTGCATCATATTTGATTTTTAAGAAGTAAAGCCCATCGTGTTTTCGTGGTACAGAGACTGCATTTTGTTTTAGATTTGCAAATAGGAATTTATAAATCATATTAGCACTAGGGTTTGCAAAAATCATGCATTGCATTTAGGATGGCTAGACCTTAATCATGTTTACCGTAAATGAAAATAAGACCCATTTGTTTTGGCCCTTCCATTTAGAACCCATTTATGACTGCCCTATGAAATTTTAGGTGACCCATTTATAACCAATTTCAAAGAATCTGGGTTAATAAATGGGTTTTGACCCATTTTGACAGGTTCATCTGGATTTGAATTTTAGAACAATGTAAGTTATCTCAAACCTATTCCGATGTCATCCTCCCTCTGCCCATCCGCCAACGTACTTCGACTAAATAGGCACTAATTAGCTCCAGTGTTCCAATCTCTCTCTCCTTTCATTTTATTCCATATAAAAGAATTGAAGGAACATGCACTTCTATAAAATTTGGTGGATTGATGTATTCCATTTCTAAAGTTCAAAGGAATTTTCTGTTAATTTATCTTCTTTGAGAAAAGTAATGAAAAAAATAGTTTTCTCCTTGAAAGATTATGTGCATTGCATATGTAAATAAAAATGGACTAAGGGTAAACAGTTGTAACAAATTGGTAGTTCATCAAGGCGGTGTGCTATAGTTATTGAAAATTTAAGATAAAAATGTACCATCACCAAAGTTCATAGGGGGTTTATGCAATTTGCACCGTTTTCTTTTTATTCTTGGATGGGAATTGATACTAATAGTTCCTAAAATTTGATGCAATGTGCAATGTCATCCATTGAATTTTTAATTAATTCATTGCTGTCCTCAAACTATTCCTAAATATTTAATATAGTCCCTAAACTTTCAAATTAGTTCAATCCAATCTCTTGATTTTCCATTGACAAAGTCAAATTTTTCATACCTACACTAATTGTTGGATTTTAGAATATCTTTTCATTTAATTCTCTCCTTAAAAAATAAAAAAATAGGACATATTTTTATAACCTCTCTATAATTTTGGTCTTTATGATATGATAGTTTCATTTAAATCAAATTTAGATTATGAACTCTAGATAGTATCAGTAAAACCTTATTTATAGTTGTGTCGGGTTAATATTCTTGCTATTTAAGTCTTAGTGAAAGATTGAAAATTTATCAATCTAAAAAGTTGGAACAGGATTCAGACTATTGAAATAACAATAAAAAATTTTAATCTAAAAAATAAAGAACAAGATTTAGATTATTATAGATACAAAAATCTATAGACAAATCAATATCCTTTCTAGATATCCTCATAGCATAACGATTGGAATCAAGCCAGTTGATGGTACCGACAACTGCAACAAATGACAGATTGATGGTGTTGTTGGATGCGGAATAGTTGATATTGGCACCAAGGAATATCACATGCCCCTCGCCGTCAGTGTGCTAGAATCGGTTGAATAGGTCCACCTTGCTAACTCCGAGCCTGGCATTCATCTTGAGGGTAAGATTAGTGAGATATTGAAAGTTCACTATATTGGCTAGCATGGAAAGGGAATATTGAGTGACTAACCCGATTCAAGTTTCACAGATCCATTTGAGGTGCTCCTGATGTCCCTTATGGACACGACGCAAAGAAGAAATTGTGTACGCCATCTTCCGACTCTACAAGCACTAAACTTGACATCCTCTGGCAGCTCAATCAATAGGAATAGGATTTAGATTATTGAAAATATTTCCAACTTAAAAAATTAGGATCTTGGTTTATATTAAACTATAGAACGAGATTTAAATTAATATAAATACACATATCTATAATTAAATTAATATCATTTGTAGATATCCTTATGAAAAGTACTTAGACATAAAATAGCAGAATTATCAATTTAATAGAAGTAGTTGGAAAATTAAAGGATTACATCGAACAAATTGAAATGTTAGGGACTACATTGAACATTTAGAAATAGGTTAAGGACCATATTAAATGAATTAAAAGTTTAAGAATGACATTATACATTGAACTAAAGTTTAGGAACTATTGCTATCGTTTCCCGTGAAGAGATTCGTTAAAAATAGTATCATTTCATTGTATAGTGTTGTGGAATGTGAAGATCAATACATTTAGTTATTTATCCTATATTTATTTAATAAAGTGAACATTCAAATAAATACCAAAATCTTAAGATGAAACGGTAATGTAACGGTTTATATTAATATTAAAAAAATTGTTTGTTGATTAATTTAAAATTAATCTTTACACCAAAGTTTTTCGCATTTTAAGTTGTTTGATTATCACATCACGTTAATTAAATTTGAATAAGTAAACTTCCAAATCTAAGCAAGACACCAATCTTTAACTAGTAAGAAAATAATCTATTCGATTGTAGAATTTAACAGAATGGGGAATCAAATGAACAGGTCAGAAAATGCTAGAGGATAGAAAAGCATCCACATTAATATTACCGAACGACCCAGCATTATAGCATTTTTTTAGAAATGCATGGGTATTCTCTAGATAAACATAGTTACTTTCCAGGTTCGATTCATCGGAGAGACAGGTCCTAGAAAGAGTTAACTGAATTGGTAACAAAGTAATATCACGAGTACGAAAACGACTTGTATTGTAACCATTAATCACCACAAAATAAGTTGGAGACAAATAACCTAAGAACGCAGAATTGTTACCAAAAACAAATTCATAAATACAATAACTAGATCCACTGTTTCCTCCAATGCACATGATGAGCATTAATCATGTCAGGATCCTAATAAAGCACTAAGAATACTGAAGACCGTTGCATCTGCTCCACCTAAAAAAATGCATAGAAGAGGTGCCTGGTTATTTGTCATTGCTTCTCCAGCAGAAGAGAAGCTCACCCGTTGAAAGAAATCTTGCTAACATGGCTTCATTAGCCTTTCACCCGTTAAAAGAAGGCTTCTTTTCTGGAGGAGGGGCGATGGCAATATCCAGAAAGTCTCTCCTCTACGTTTTTTGGATAGAGAACTCGGACTTCTTCTAAACACAGGAGCGTAAGGCCTTCAAATGAAGAACATCATGTTCTCCACATCAGCGTGCAGCTTGTAGAATCGCTCTTCATTTGAACCAACCGATGAGAACGATGTGGACGCCTTTGAGGAGAATGAGGAGGCCATCGAATTGGGAGAATGCTCCATCGCTGCTTCGTGATACAACCTTCCTCTATTGGCGGCAAGATCAGCATAGTACACAGGCGGGACCAGAGATACCGGTTTGGTGCATCGAGCAAAGGTAAAACATAAGTTGTAAATCAACTTCTGCAAGTGGTCAGAGCTAAACCTGTGCTCGTCCCAGAGGACATGGTAATGGGTCGGCTTGCTTGTCCCAATGCCTCCATAGTGGCTGCACAGATAGAAGTCGAATTCAAAAGGATGGACAACTATTGTGTCCACGACTGTCCCTGGCGGCACGTTGCCTATGGGAACCCCATCGACATCCTCCAGGAAAAGACGAGTTTGGTGGCGCTTTTGCGCCACAATGATCGTGATGGTTGGCTTGTAATCTTTCTCGGCGAAAGCCTTCTTTAGATCCTGCAATTCTTCATTCAGAACCATATTGAATTGGCTTTCGCTCACCCCATCGCGGAACAATACAAGTTTCCTGGGCCTAACTTGGTTCAGACAGGCATATATCTCAACCAGCTCTAGACACATCTCTCCGATGTTGACAATTTTTTCTTGCCGGTGGAGCTGAGGTTGCACCCTTGCAGCATAGCGATTGGCAGCGGGCCAGTTGATGGTGCCAACGACTGCAGCAAATGACGGACTGATCATGTCGAGGGATGCAGGATGGTTGACATCAGCACCAAGGAACATCACATGCCCCTCGTTGTTGATGTGCGGGAATGGATTGAATAGCTCCACGTTGCTGCCCCCAAGCTTGGCATTGATCTTGAGGGCCAGATATGTTAGGTACTGATCGTTGGCATTATTGGCCCTCATGGAAAGGCAGCATTGAGTAACTAACCCGACTGGAGTCTCACAGATCCATTTGAGGTTCTTGTAGCCAATGTCCCTCCTAGACATGACGCAAAGAATGAATTGAGGACGCCCTCTCTTGACTCTACAAGCGCTGTCGTTGACAGCCTCTAGCAACTCAGTCAATCTAACCACATTGGATAACATGCTCATTGCCGCATCTTGATAAAAGAGTGGTTCTTCCATCCAAATCCCCAAGCTTCTGCATTTTCTAATAAGCTTTTGGATGAACGGCTCATAGTTGAGCCGATTCTGATCCGACGCGCTGAAATCGACAATGCCCCATCTTTCAATCGGCTTCCCATCCACGACACATTTCCCCATTAAATTCCAATGGCATTTATCTTTATCAACCTCTATCTTGATCGCCTTGCCATTTGGAGCCGCCAGCTTCAACTCGGGAGGTTCAAGGACACGTCCCTCCACTTTCGTCATGTTCATGTCGACGTCCATTCCAAAGTTTCGGCTGACGTCTCTGTAGCAATGAAAAAAACATTTTAAATAAAGAAAATAATATCAAAGACAGAAAAACATTGTTATGTTAGTCCGGTGCTTACTGTGATATAAACTTACACTTTCTTCGTCGGTCGAATGCCATTTTTGTCCTACAGTCTACCCTTTTTTGCGCAACCATTTCACCAAAAAAATATATTTTTCAAGTATTTTGTCTATTTGAACATATCCTTTACATCGTATAATCGTAATGGAATATCACCTAGACAACAGCACCAGTATTATAAATAAATAAACAAAAAACAAGAGCATATATAAAACAAATTATAAATTGACTACGCTAGAAAAGGATGACGGAGCCATGATCACATTAATTTTTTGATATGCAGGTTAAGTTCTGACAAAAGCAATGATAGTGATGCACAATTAGAGCACAGAACAAAGTGTTGCATACCCGCAAGGTCCGGTGTTCGACCTCATCATGTGGCATATGAACTCCTTTCTGATATGTGGAGCAAGCATGGAGAGATTCTTCAGCCAGGTGGAGGCATCTCTCTCCAAGTTCTCTTTCGGGTACCTTTGCCCCTCGACCAACACGCACAACTCCATAGGCACGTAGTGCTTCTTGTTGTTCTTGCTCATGTCTAAGCAAGGAATGTCCCTGTACTTGATCTCGATTTTGTACTTCTCCAAGAAATAGTTCACTAGATTGATCTTATTCATCTTGCCCTCGGAGCTCTCGTCGTTGAAATATATCGAACTTGTCATCTTGTTGGTCAGTCTCATGATCGTATACTTTTGTTTGGTGTTGCGGTGGGTCACTGTAACCTTCACCCCCTTTAGCGCCTGCTCGACTTTCCTCCTGTACTTCGCAAATTGATCCATGCTGAATCCACGTATGTTCTCCTTGAGGAATTCGATGACCGGCATCTTCTTTCGAAAGGCCATAGCCGAGCAATCGAGAGACAACGCGAGACCCTGGGAGGTTGGCTTCAAGCTGTGTTGGAACCCTCTGAATGCCGCGACGCCGCACTTCAGATCGTTTGTCTCCTGATGCTCAAGGGGATAGAAGTGCCGTCCGACCGAGATCATGTGCCTCTTTGGGTTCTCCTTCATCACCAGATCCATGCCCTGCAATATGTCCCGGGGGATGGATAGCAAGTTTCCCACTAAGTAGTCTTTCAATTTAAGGAGATTGAACTCGTTCACGAGCTCGATGGTGCATCGGAATGAGGAGTCCTTGCCGTCTTCGCCAGAAAACATCTTCACGTTGTACGTCCCACAAGGCAGTGGAATCACACTAAAGATGTTTTTCTCGCCATCGTAAGTGGTCATGGATAAAGGAAACTGTGTGCGGTTGTCAGAGAATAACTTCTCCTTGATCTGACCAGGGGTGCTTTTTGATAGCCTTACGGGATGGTGGTGCCTCGCAGGTGCCTCGGGCTTGATTTCGATATTGTAGTGCCTTATGATGGTTTCAGGATTGAAGGTGATGCGAAAGTGGTTGACATGAAGCTTGACATGCCGAGCAAGCAATGAGCCACCTTTGTCGGGGCGTCTGATGGGGCAAATCTTATCCCCATTTCCTAGGGAAACCTGATTAAACTCCGGCGCAAGGTTAAACTCTGGCCGGACAGCAGCAGCCTGGAGTTCTGTCAAGAGAATATAAACCACATCAGTAAACATTCGCTTCAGTCAAGAAGTTCCCTGTGTGGCTCACTTATTAGTTGTCTATACATTGAAACGTGAAAATGAAATATCAGCAGCCATGCCACCATTGTATTGGGCGGATTGGTATCCCATGACTTCTTTTTTTATTGCAAGACGTCTGTCCATTTAACCAACAGAACACGGCTAAAAATTAAATGCAACAGTCATGCACTTGTTCAGGAGAAAACAGTGGATCAATATAGAGTGTGTGGAAACATTAGAATTGAATTTGTGAATTGAATGGAAAATTGACATTGTTCACATGCAAAGATCCTCCCGGTAAAACCAAATTGAAAGAGAAATACAAAAAGAAAGCTTTTCTAATGTCACTCGAAAAATGCAATCAAAAGAACTAAGTGTCAGGCCATTTGGACCACTTTCTTATTCCAAAGCAAGTCGATCAATATCCAATCAGGTATCCCACTGTAGAGCAACGTCGAGGAGACAAACTTATACGTACCAGCTATAGGCTCAGGGTCCGGATACAGTGATGCATCATATCCAGGATGACGAGCGTCGGTCTCAGTAAGTGATCGACTCCCATCTCTACCGTTAGATTCTCGGGAAGTGTTTCTCTCCTCTCCATGATCACCCCTTGCATGCCAGTGGCATCGTCCGCTGTTGTGACGACCCCTATTGCGGTGTCTATCATCCCTCTTGCGATACCTATCGCGTTCACTCCATGGGTTTCCCCCTCTGTCCATGACTGTCTGTCTTCAAGGACGGAATGCTTTTACGACCAGAGCCACACGACTATATGAAGAGAGAGATGAAAGAAAGGCGAGTGATGCACGACGAGATAAAGGTTAAACCAGAACGAAAGAGAGAGATCTCGGATGCTAAATATTGAGAAAACCGCCCCACGTCTTGCCCCTCTCTCTCCCACCACGCCTTTGTTTATTCTCTTTTTCCGTTTCCTTTTGTTAGAGGGTGATCTATTTTTTGGAAATTCTAGAACAAACTAGTCTACACATGCTTGGGAAGGAAGTATGCTTAACGAAGAAGGGAAGAGTCGGCAGCAGCAACTTGTCCAAGCCGGCAACAATGAAATGCAACAAGCAGGAGCAAGGGAAGTCGGTTAATATTTGCTGAAGAAATCTTGAAGTCATTAAGGAACGTCATGCGACCAAAAAAATAATAATTAAGGAACGTCATGCGACCAAAAAAATAATAATTAAGGAACGTCCAGCTGTAATATGGAAAAAGTACCGCTTGCAAGTGTTAGAAAAGATTTAGTGGAAGACTAAAGATTCTGATAGTTGATGGATGAACAAAAACTATGCATAAGTAGCATCGAGTGTGGAAACGTGAAAAAATATGTACTAATCTCTAGCCATTGATGAAGTCGAAAACCATATACGTAGAGATCGACTTGAACGATCGGTAAATGGGTACCTTTAGCCAATTGCTCTCTCAACATTAAGTAGCATCAAGTGTGGAAACGTGAAAAAATATGTACTAATCTCTAGCCATTGATGAAGTCGAAAACCATATACGTAGAGACTTGAACGATCGGTAAATGGGTACCTTTGGCCAATTGCTCTCTCAACATTGTGTGCTTTTTATATCTCATATCAGATAATAGAGGTTCGGCTTAGACCTATTTATATTCCCATTTATACTCTTATAGATAACTTCTTACATCAAGATAGTTGTCTTAATATTGTGGATCACCATATGCAGCTTAATGTAGACAATAAAATGCCAGCAAAATTAATTAGTGTAGGTAATAATAAACTGAATGTGGGAATACATTATTGATCGGTATGATAACATTCTCTCACTTAACCCAAACATTTCATCAAACAAAATATTGAATAAAATCCATAAAAACTTCACGCTGAAGATAAAGCAAAGCACATGAATCATGGTGATAAGTTTGCTTAGAATGAGCATTATCTTTCATGTATCACAATGCACCTCTTTTTTTTAAAATCAGTCCATATGTGATAACATAACTTAATGAATAAATCTTATGTTTATTCCAAGTCAAAAAATGATTATTATTCTCAAAATAAATTAATGTGTACACCATACATCACAAATGAATAAGAGTTTTACAATTCGTCTATACAAAGAAAATTTACAAGATAGGACCAATTCCTATCATAACCACATAATCCTTATAGCTCATTGGTGGCATGCCTTTAGTTAAAGGATCGGCTACCATCAATTTAGTGCTAACGTGTTCTATGACCACTTTGTTCCTTTTAACAAGTTCCCTTATGACTAAATATTTAATGTTAATGTGCTTACCTCAACTACCACCTTTGTTGTTTTTAGTAATGAAAATCGTAGCTGAATTATCAAAAAACATTCTTAATGCACTTAATGCCCTAGCAATGGAATCCACAACTCTAAGCCCTAATATGAAACTCTTTCATGACACACCATGTGAGGTAGTCTCAACTAGAAATGAACTCAGCCTCTATTGTGGAAGTAGCAATCAAAGTTTACTTCGCACTCCTTCAGGACATGGCTTTGCCAGTAAACATAAAAATGTATCAAGATGTTGATTTTCGAGAATCAACACAACCAACAAAGTCTGAATTCGAATAACCAACTACCTCTGGGTTGTTAGTCCATATGTACATAAGCATGTAACTTTTTGTACCTTAAAGTTACGTCATCACCTTCTTTGCAACTTTCTTGTGGTTCAAAGATGGATTACTCTGATATCTTCCTAACATTCCCACAGCAAAAGTAATGTCACGTCGAGTGTATACCTGAGCATACATTAAGCTTCCGAGAGTAGAAACATATGTGATGTTTTTCATTTGTTCCTTTTCAATATCTTTTTGTGGGCATTGGTTCAAATTGAACCTATCACCCTTCACAATAGGTTATATACTTGGTGAACAATCTTTCATCCGAAATTTCTCTATAGGTATTTTGAGACAGTCCTAAAATGCCTTGAGGTCTATCTTTGTGGATTTTAATGCCAATGACATAAGATGTCTCACCCATATGTTTCATGACAAAACTCTTACAAAGAAATTGTTTTGCTTCATGTAGCAACCCCTTATCATTGGTTGTAAGTAAATTATTATCCATATATAGGACAAGAAAACAAATTTTGCTCCAATTAACCTTTTGGTATATACATTAATCATGGCATTCTCTACAAAACTAAATGAAGAGATGACTCCATGGAGCTATAAATACCATTGGCGGGATGCTTGTTTCCAGCCATATATAGATGTTTTAAGCTTGCACACCAAATGGTCACCATTACTAGAGGAGAATCCTTGTGGTTGTTTGATGTAAACTTCCTCCTCTGGTTCTCCATTGAGGAATGCCATTTTCACATCCATTTGATGTAATTCCATGTCAAAATGGGCAACCGATGCCAAAACGATGCAAAGAAAATCTTTCTCAAATATAGGAGAAAATGCCTCAGTGTAATTGATTCCTTCATTTTGAGTGAATCCTTTGACAACGACTCTAGCTTTATATCTGTCAATGTTGCCCAATGAATCCTTCTTAGTTTTGAAGACCCATGTACAATCAATGGCCTTCGCACCATTAGGCAACTCAACCAAATCCGATATTTTGTCAGATGCGATAGAACTCATATCTTCCTTCATAGCATTATACCACAAATTCGATTCATCACAACCCATGGCTTGTAACAACGTTTCATGATCGTACGCAGCTCCAACATTATAGTTAGTTTCATGTAGATACACAATGTACTAACTAGAAATTGCCAATTTCTTCATTCTAGTAGATCTTCTTGATGTTACATCAACATTCTCTAGAGAAGCGTGTTGTTCAACTACTTGTTCAACAGTTTTTGATAATTGTTGAAAACTAGATCTACCGAATCAACAACAGCAAGTTGTGGAACTTTTAATGATTGGTTGTTCAATAGCCAGATGAAGTCGAGGGCCATTATGCACGAGAACCAATCTAATACTCGAGGTGGAAGATTGAGTATCTGAATGATTTTTTCTCTAGAACAAAGTCCCTGAATTGATCACTCCCACTAATCAAGTCATTTTCAGGAAAATTAGCATTCCTCGATTCCACAATCCTAGTGGTGTGAGATAAACAATAAAATTTGTATCTCTTGGACTTGTTGGTAGATTAATGAAATACCCACTTATAGTGCTTGGGTCTAACTTCTTTTCCTGTGGATTGTAAACTCTCACTTTAGATGGGCATCCCTAAACGTGTACATGTCGCAAACTCGATTTTCAACATTTGAATAACTCAAAATGTGTCATTGGGGTAGCTTTGGTTGGAACTCGGTTCAATATGTACACTACCATTTTAAGAGCTTCGCTCCACAAGAACTTAGAAAATTTGGAGTTGCTAAGCATACTCCATACAATGTTGAATAAAGTCCGGTTTCTTCTTTCTTCTACACCATTTTGGTCTTGAGAACCAAGCATGGTATATTGAGCCACTATCCCATACTCTTCAAGAAACTTCGCAAATGGACCAGGTGCTTATTCATTTTCAATGTATCTACCATAGTATCACCTCCTCTATTTGATTTCACGATTTTAATTTGCTTACCGCATTGTTTCTCTATTTCGGTTTTAAATACCTTAACAGCATTAACACTTCGTACTTATTATGAAGCAAGTAAAGATACATGAAGCGTGAGTTATCATCTATGAAGGAAATGAAGTATGTCTAACCATACTAGTCCATATTTGGACTACAAATGTTTGCATGTATAATTTCTAATGTTTTCGTACTCCTCTTAGCACATTTTTTTTTTCTTGTTGGTCTGCTTTCCCTTTACGCAATCTACGCAAGTGTTATAATCAATAAAATAAAAAAAAATACTAAGTATTCCATCGCTTACTTTTATCTAATGGAGATTTATACAAATCTTCGATGCCACAACATAGATGAACGTTCATTCATAACATATTATTTTATACCAGCTTTATCATGAGCATGCATCACATTATAAAAGGCTCTGTCTTGTAATTTAAATCGAAAAAGACCATAAGATATACTACCACTCCCAACAATTTTAGATTTAAACGACAAACTGGAGTTTGAATTTGAAAAGTTAAAGGAATAACCTAATGGTACAAATCTTGAAACTGAAATCAAATTTGTAGAGAAACCTGGAATATAAAAGGTCCTTTCTAAATTCAAAACAAAGAGCTTATTTGCATGTCCCAGTAGCTTCCACATGCGAATGAGAAAATTACCAAAACAGTCCTAAACCCTATTTCAATTGTGTCAATTCAGTCCTAAACTTTTTTTTTTGCTAATTTAGTTTTAAGCATTTTGCATTTATGCCAATTTAGTTCATCCGACCACTTTTGACTGGTCGGTGCTGACGTGGACACCGTCCGGTGCCGACTGATGCAAGCATGGCAATTTTTAAATATATATATTTTTTTCTTTTTCTTTTTCTTTCCTTTTTTTTTTGTCTTTCCTTCTTCCCTTGGCTGGTCCGGCGATCGACCAGAGGCTAGGGCCTGTGAGGTTGACCTCATCGGCCATTGGTGAGGCTCGTCCTCGCCAGTACTAGTGATGATGACGACTTTGCCGTTGCTAGGAGAGGTCGAGCTCGCCCAGCCATGGCGAGGTCGAGCTCGCCCAGCCATGGCGAGGCTTGCCCTCACTATCTTTAACCAAGCTCGAGCCTTACAACCTCGCCAGCCCTAGCCTCTGGCTTATCGGACTGGCCAAGGGAAGAAGGAATGAAAAAAAAAAGGAAAAAGAAAGGAAAAAATAAATCGAAAAAAAAGAAAAATATATCTAAAAATTGCCACATCATCATCAGCCAAATGGTTGGTGCCAGCCGACATCACGTCAGCGTCGACTTGCTAAAAGTGGCTAGATGGACTGAATTGACACAAATGCAAAAAGTTTAGGCTGAATCGGCAAAAAAAAAAAAAGATTTATGACTGTTTTGGTAATTTTTGCCGTGCGAATGCATCTTGTTTCCTAAATATATGCATTGATCATTTCCCATTTGTTTTTGGTAGTTTTGAAAACCTTGCAAGGCCTTGGCCTCGCTAGATCGGCGAGGTCGTCTCTCGCTTGTGGTTGGCCACCAATCGAGGAAGAAGAAAAAAGAAAAATATTATAATATCCTCAAATTCTACACCTAATTAGAGCGTAATTAATACGCGACTTAGCTGGTATGGAATTGTAATATCCTCAAATTCTACACCTAATTAATGACACGTTGATGTTAATTCGAAGTTTTACATAATTGTGATGACGGGTGCATGGGTACTATTAAATGAGATATAAGTTAAGTTTGGTCGATGTAAGATCTAAGTAAACTCATTTGAGAATTTTCTTAAGTGACTGGAAAAAAAAGAAACAAATTTTACGTAAGTATTTGATTCTGTAGCATGGACAAAATGAAAACCCCATTTGTATCTACTTGTCGTCGGCCAAAATTCATTTCTCTTTACTGAAGAGTGGATGAAAGGTGTCTGGACGTCTTGGTGAAACTTGAGTGACAAGGGGCATTTTTACGGTATTCCATTTATACCATATGTTTATACGACGCGCTATTGTTATTAAGTATAAAAAATGTCATAGCACTTTGTGAAATTATCTTATACGTCACGACTGTTACCGTATTCAAGGGAAAAGTATCGTAAAAAAATGTAGTTGTATAGTATACTATTATACATTATAAATTCCCGGACGGGACATGCATATGCTCGGGATCAACAACATTGGAGTCATATGATAAATGCACGTAATAAGCTGCTCGATAGATCTGCACATAACCATAACATAACGCATTCTCTCATGTCATCGATTGCTTAGGCCCAAAAATTTGGAGTCATTGGATAAATGCATGTAATTAATAAAGCCGCAAGTCCGTTGTAGAAAGCACAGGTTGCCGTTCCTAAACCCTTCGAAAGAAGGGAGGATAGTAACGCTGAAAGCTTGCACAAGCAGAAGAATTAAGCTCTAGGAGCACAAACAATGCATTAATTGACGTGATTCTCCAGACAGAATAATGACGCGAGATTGAATAGATAATGGACATCAACAATGAACAGATAATTGGTCCTAAATGTCCAGAGACACAAGGGTATCCTTAGGAAGCAAATGAATCTCGAATTTCAGTTTCTAGAACTTGGACTGGATCTGACCAGCGATACTCTTATCGACTTGGAATGCCTTGGCAGGAATGTCTGTTGCGATATCTGGTTTGGATCCGAAAACTGCATTTGCAATCGTGATGACGCCGGGGTTCTGGCTACCGAGAGCCGCGATGGCGATGGCATTGCTGTATCCAACATTCCTCTGGAAATGGATGAGTCCTACGGGGAAAACGAACACGTCGCCCTTGGGGAGGACCTTTGTGATGAGACGGTTGTCAGGGTTGGAGGTGATGAACCCAACCTCGAGAGTACCTTCGATGACCGTCAAGATCTCTGAGGCGCGGGGATGCGTGTGGGGGGGTTGATGCCCCACGGCGGGTAGTCAATCCGAGCAAGCGAGATGCCAAGCGTGTTGAGGCCCGGCAATTGAACCACGGTCACAGGAGTCACTTTTGATCCGACGGGGTTTGATACGTTGCCGGCTAAGTGAAGTCCTCCGAAGTAGAAGTCGTTGGCTTGGACCATTTTGGGGTCTTTGCATGAGAACCCATTCACAAAAACTATAGGAGACAACGAATTTTATTGTTATGACTTGCATGCCTAAAGTATTTTCTCAATGTATCGTCTGTTCTATCATTTAAACATTACTTAAAGTATTTACCTCCATTGGACGGGTTAGCGACACAAAAATCTCGAAGGGGACTCTCATCCGCCACGGCGACAGTAATTACAAGAGCTGCAAGCCCAAGGAAGAGAATGCGAATCGCCATGGAAAAAATGCGTTGATGATACGAAACGAGGACTCTGCGAAAGACTGTCAAGATGGATCGATAATGCTTGATGTTGCTATGAAGCTATAGAGCCATGCATGTCTTATTGCGTAGAAGGAGAATATGTGTTGGTTCTTGACTTCTCAGCCAACTAAGAAAGGATTCTAGAATGCCGTCTCTAGCCAATGACAAGACCAAGTCCAAGACGCGCAGTATCATGAAGTTTAGATTACAGATTCATCCTTAAAGAAAGAGGAATTGGGTATGGTATCAAATTAAAAATAAAAAAGAACAAGCGTTTGAATGTATGAGACTTGTCCAAGTAAGAGGTTGGCCATTCCCCATAGTTTGAACGGGATCTTGCCGAATGGCGATTCATATGTGTTAAAAATAAACGGATGGTGTTTTGCCACGTGTCAAAAGAAGGAAAAACTATCAAAACAGTCCTAAACATATTGCAGTTGTGCCAATTCGATCCTAGAGCTTTTGTATTTGTGCTAAATCAGTCCATCCGGTGTTGACGTGAATGCCGGTCGACTAAAGCTGACGTGGCAATTTTTAAATATTATTTTTATTTTTTCTTTTCTTTTCCTTCCTTTTCTTTTTCCCTTTCTTTTTTTTTTCCTCATCTTTATCTTCATCTTCATCGTCATCTTCAACCTCTGGCTAGCAAGGTCGGCCTTGTAGGCCGCTGGTGAGGCTCAACCTTGCCGTCGTTGGGCAAGGCCAACCTCGCAGATCTAGTGTTGTTGTTGGGTGAGGCCGACCTCACCAGTTGTCGTTGAGTTCGATCCTCGCTAGATCTGGCGAGGCCTCGCCCAGCAAAGGCTCATCCTCGCTAGGTCTGGCAAGGTCGGCCTCTCCCAACAACGGCGAGGTCGAGGTCGAGCCTCGCCAAGGGCTAGCGAGGCTGACCTCGCTGGCCAGAGGTTGAGGATGAAGATGAGGAACAAAAAAAGCAAGGGAAAAAGAAAATAAATAAAATTCGAAAAAATAAAAATAATATTTAAAAATTGTCATGTCAGCGTTGGCTAGCCGCTCGGCGTCCACGTCAACGCCGATCAGTCAAAATTGACCGGCTGGATTGAATCGACATAAATACAAAAAATTTAGGACTGAATTGACACAATTGCAATAAGTTCAGGACCGTGTTGATAATTTTCCCGTCAAAAGAATACGAATTAGGGATAAGTAGCGTCATATCATGAGGACATGGGCTGACATCAAGCCCACTGGATTAGGTTAGAGGGTAGATTGGGTTCAATTCACCGTAATAAGCCCCGTGCCGAGCCCATCACACAAAAACTCTCTAGAATGTCCTAATAGGTCGAGATAACCCGGGATTTCGACACTAATCTGGAGTTAACCTCAATGATTTGCCCATTTGGACTCGAGGGACCTCTTGGCACGGGATGACCACACAGATGTTTGTTCAGCAATAATGATTCAACATAGAGATTGCTCCGACCCTTTAGGACCTGGAGAAATTTGAGAAGAGGAAGAATGAAACCTTCGAGGCTTGTTTTAACCAAAAAAAAAAAACCTTCGAGGCTTATTCTCTCATCTTCGGCGTGAGCAGGCTGTTCAAGTAAGGCCCCCCATTGACAATGTATGAGATGATCCAGACATTCATGGAGACCCTTAAAGCCCCATGCTACGGGTTGATGGCGAGCCATAATTTGCCAAATTTTGCAACCTGGTGATTATCAGAGAAAGGATCGACAACGGCCTCCGTGCCGGTCAGATTCAGGATGTTCAAGCCTCCAACGGAAAGCAATTTAAGGCTAGGAAGGGCAAGAAACCAGTGGTGAGCATGATATAACAAACTTCCGAGATGTTATACGTTTGCTAGGATAGACAAGGCGAAGAATTGGACAAGATACACTTTACTATTATTTCTTACATGTATTTAGAGTACAAGTTAGCTATTGGTGTGCCTATTATTTCATCCAGGCTCCTGAAAGAGGATTGTAAAAGGCTCATTGACGCCATAACTGCCCGAGCCCGCTCGTAGACTCAACGATTCCTTTCCTTTGCGGGGCGGTTACAGCTCATCAAATCGGTATTGCATTCCATACAAGTATATTGGGCCTCTATTTTTTCTCTGCCCAAATCTATATTACACAGCATTGAGTCTATATTGAAGCAATTCTTATGGAAAGGTCCTGACCTTGGCACAAGTGGAGCTAAGGTTGCATGGAACACTATATGTTTACCCAAGGAGACAGGAGGCCTTGGGATTCGCAGTTTATTTGAATACAATAGAGCAATGACATAAAACATATATGGATTCTCTTCTCTGACAAGGAATCCATGTGATGTAAGTGGATTCATACAAATTTTTTAAACAAATCCAACTTTTGGATTGTTTCAAAACCTACTTTCTGTTCCTGGCCATCGAAGAAAGTCCTAGACTTGCGAACTTTTGCCCAAGATTTATTTAGATGGAAAATTGGTAATGGGCGATCTATTTTCTTTTGGTTCGACTGGTGGCACAATAAAGGCCCTCTCTACCGGATATTCACCAATTTGAATATATACCAATCCAGGATCCTTCAGGAGACCTCGGTACGAGAGTTTTATGATGGAACTTGGCAATCTTCTACTACTCTTGACATCATTCTAAGCTGGTCTGACTCGCCTCCACTGTTTTTAGACGATTCCCCGGATGAATTCATATGGGCGCCTATTCCATCTGCACCTTTCTTTGTTGTGCGAGCCTGGAACCACATTAGATCAACAGGACAGCCAGCCCCATGGCATTCCTTCGTTTGGGACAAGCACATCGCTCCTCGCCATGGGTTTCTTTTGTGGCTAGTCTCTCTAAACCGGCTGCCATCTCAGACACTTTTTCTACAAAGCCGTAGAATTGAAACATCATTATGTATCTTCTGTGGGTCGGTCCCGGACTCAGTCAATCATCTGTTCTTTGCTTGCCCGGCCACGAGCAGACTAGCCTCCTGGTGGGCTACTAAATGCAACCTACCCTGGCGCAATAGACCTTGAAATGAACATATCATTTGGGCTATGAAAGCATGTGGTAGCACTTCCTTTGCCCATCGGTTATCTAGATTCGCCTTTGGTGCCTTATGCCATATCATATGGACCGAAAGGAATAATTTCATCTTTAGGAATAAAAATATTCACATTCTGGGCATGCGCAAGCATCTTCTCAAAGTGGTTAAGGACAAAGCTATTTCCATGGGGACAATAGCTAATACTCCTATGAACCGAAAGATCCAAAGGAAATGGGGAATCTCACCTGCAATCTTTGTTGTTAATCCAGATCCCTCTTAAGCTGTATCTTTTGTTGGGTTCAGTGACTTGCCTTTGGTTTTTTTTGTATAGTCTTTGCTAAGGCATTCTTGACCCCACTTGGACATCAAATGTCCTAGTTGGATCGTGGGTTGCCTTCGACTTTAGTTTGTATTTGGTGTTTGTGAAAAGTAATACAATCTCTTACCTTTACCAAAAAAAAAAAGTTAGCTATTGGTTTATAGAAAGGCACTAGCTAATATATGCAACGGAATAACTTTCTCGAGCTACAGCCTGTGTACACAGAAAGATAATATCCTCTATACAAATAAAGATAAAATGAGTTTGTCTCACCTAGAATACTAGAATTGCTTGACTCGTCTTGATCTGATTAAGAGCAATTTTTGGATTTGTTTTGCTGTCGAGAGATATTATTTTCAACACGAAGGACATTTCTATGCTACCCCAGCCATACCATACAACTATGCGATGCGCTGTCGTAACACCTCATCAAATTATTCTACGAGATTCTCGAGTGTTTCGTATACAAGTGCAAAAGTATAGTTAAAAAAATGTAATTATGAACACAGTATCATACCTATAGAAATTCTCAGATAGGATATGCTATCCCCCAACAAAAAACGGGAGCCATTCCCTACAAATGCTAACTCTCTCTCTCACACATTTATCACGGGTTCTGTAAGTGTTATCCCCATCTCGTGTTACAACTCTAAACCGCAACTTGGTTAAAGACCTATTAAATTGCGGAGTGTATATCCGCACTGGTTTCCCTTTGCAAAGAAACCCGAATTAAGTAGACTCCCTTCTAATGACTATTCATGCTTATTTGCCATACAGAAACTTCTGTCCTACATATATATTGATATATTTTCTCCATACACGCATGCACTTGACGTGAAATAGCGAATAAATACATTACATTTAATAAATAGTTTAGGCGAAGGAAATGCAAGCTTATTTATAAGCTATTTCATAAATCCATCTATTAAAAGTTCCTTGTTTTCTTTGCTCGTGATATGCAAGGGCGATCTTCATCTTGAAAGTAAGGGTAAATTTGTTTCGTAGAAAATCAATGATTTTGGAAAACATTTTCTAAAAAATATCGTTTGTATTACTTATAAAAACGAACGAACGAAAAAAAATTTCATCGTCTACGAAAATATTTAGACATGAATTATCGCCGATAATGAAAAAAATTTCATTGATTAATATTTCAAGGTATATAAGAGATCATTTCTAGGAAAAAAAATTTCAAATTATTTGTTTTCCGTAAAACAAATGGAGCCTGTTGGACAAATTTTACTTTTAGACTCCGCATGCCTATTTATTGTACCAGTAATACTGCATTTAAACGTGGGCTGCTTTTGGCCAGCTCAAATGATCTCCAAATGTATGACTCACGTAAAAGTAGATGAAGGAACTACTTATATTTATTGCCTAATCCGATCACTTACCTGTTTTACTAAGAGTATTGTCTACTAAGAGGGTTATTGCGTGGTATCTTCAGCATGTGACAATGAAGCTGTTACAGTCTTTTACATCTAATCGCTCCACCGGAAACGGTCCCTGTTTGTTTGTCGTTCAACCATTATGTGCAGGCTGCAATGCAGCTAACAGCAATCCTGAAGTTAATCATGCGGGAAATCTTTATCCGGCTGGCTATGGCATAGATCCTGAACATGTTTGTTCGAAGTATTCTTAATTTGTTTTATGGTTAATGTTTGTTTTGCTAATGTCTGCATCTAGTAGGGGTGTTTATTTGCAGTTTTAAGTATTTTCACCGTGTAACACGCTTTATCTTCGGATTCCAGGTACCCGCCGGTTTGGATGGCTACCCCCAATTTGGACATGTGCCTGCTGCTTGGTGTCCACATGCATCTCCTGGACACAGATGTGCTAGATTTGCATGTCGATCTAAGCTGAGTTATAACTGGTATCTCAGGCTGCGGCTCACTAAATAGATTATTAGGTCTGGCTTTCAGGTGTCTTTTTGCACTTTTGGGAGGTTTGCCTCCATTATGTGCGGCCTGAAGTTATACTAGACGTTTTGTTATTCACTGATCATTTTCTATATAATTTTGTTGCTTCTGATGCGGAGGTCTAGCTTTCCTCTAAATTTCTTTTAATGATCTTGTTGAGAGGTCATCTCAAACAATTGCTTAACTGAAGCTATGTGTTATTGGAGCTTCCATTGTCTAATATCTCAGGCTAGCTTTTGGTCAAGTTCCTTAGATTGGTACATCCCAATTCTGGTGGTTAGTTCATGAAGAATATGTCATCGACATGTCCAACTTGTATAATTCTATGATATAGAAAAATGTTACCGTCCATGCGTGATCAGTTAAGCAGATTAGAATTTGAAGGTTTGTAGCATGCCCTAGATTAATAGGATTAGGTGAGAGATCATCGACCTTGCCAAAAACACTTCTTAGTTGTTGACCCTGCAAAAACACATCTTAGTCATTAGTCTTGACTAATTTCAACTGGGTATCAACCTCATATTTCGCTAAGTTGGCTATGAATGACCGGTGGTAGAATATAGATTAAGAATGTAATGTGAAGCCCGTCTGACAGTTTCTGGATTCTGGATTCCATCTTCAGCTTTTTCATGACATATAAACGAAGTGAAGGCGTTTAGCTCGCTATGTAGGCCACCATGTACTTTGTGACCCGTTCCCATAACTTTTGTGGGCTTTTTATCATAATCAACTCTTCTTTGTGCTCGGAGAAGTATGATTTCTCCATTCTGTGACCCATCCCCGTAACTTTTGTGGGACCTTTTCATCATAATCAGCTCTTATCCGTGATTGGAGTAGTCTGATTACTCTATGTTTCTTTCTTGTCTATGGCGAGGTCTTTTGTGATGCTATTTGATGGAGCTTGCTTTTGCTTATGGCCTATTTTGGACTGTAAAATATTCATCTGTCGCGAGGCTCGGTAAGCTGGCCAGTATTAATTCTGGCTTTTGGCCGAGGGAGATTATTTTCTTCAATTTGGTAGTTGGTCTTGGTATGTCACAAGGCTGACTTATGGCGGAACTTTATCTATGTGAAAAATTCGGGGTAACACGGACAAATCTCCTTTAGTATGATACCTGATGGTTTTTATGTGGGCCACCCATGTTGAGCTAACCTGGCCCATGATCCATCATACCGGCCGTCTTCCTTCAAGCGGTAATTTGTGTATAGGGTGGTTGCGAATAAAATAATAACCATCCTTGGCAGTTCAAAAACAAGTTAGAGATATCATCAAAGAATGAGATAAGTTATCTTAAAGAGATTGTGTGATCTTTTGGACGATATGACATTCTATTCTCTACTTCGATATTACGTCTTTTTTGAAGAACGACGTTCTGTCAACTCCCAAAGTGTACAACGTCTCTCGAGCCTGCAAGAGGATGCTTTTAATATGTAGAACATAAGGTACGTTCCTTTGTGTAATGTACTTTCTGATCAGTGATACAAGGTTATTCTGGGTATGTTTCTCGTATGCGTTTTTTGTGTTACTCGATCATTCGAGGCATGTGTTTAGGAATTCGTTTCCATCATATAGAATTGATATTAAGAATTAGTTTCTTAACATTGGTATCAGAGTATAGAAATGATATTAGGAATTAGTTTCTTAACATTGGTATCGGAGCAATGTTCTTGTTTCCTGATCATTGAACAAGTTTAATAAACAAATTGTTGGCTGGAAACCGCGAAACGGCACCGATGAACGCTTGGGTACGAAAAATCGAAACCTGGCTATACTATTCAGGGTTGTTTCTCGATGTTCCGTGCAATAAAATTATTTTTTAAAAGTGTAGGGTTGTAGTTCTCGCCGAGATGAGAAGATCTACCGGTGGCATGCCATCGGAGGAGGCCAGGCGCACCTCCACTAGCAACCGAAAGGCATTGGCTTTGTTGGCGTGTGCGCGGCACGCGCTACATATGTGCACGTAGATGTGGTTGACGTCACGCTGACGTCAGCCACGCCGATTATCCGATTGGGTCAATTGACCTGGCCCGGCCAACTCGACATAGTTGACTTGCTCGTTGACCGTTGACCTTAAACCGTTGATCGAATTTTTTTTTTAAAAAATTCATTCTGTGTGAACAATCGCATGGGAGCTCCAATTAGAGCATTCTTGGTAACAGTATATGCACATTGGAATGCTTATTATGATGTCACATGGATTAAGAGTAATCATTTTGTTCTGCATTTGTTGCAGGAACAATGTCACGTCATTTCATTCATACGCCTATTTTCGTAAGGATGGATGAACAAAGGGAGAGACTCGCTAGGCTAAGAGCTTAGTTGGCTGCCTATCGATGGGATGGATGTGACATGGTGAAACACATCATGAAGGTCAATGAGATAATACAAAATGCCATATGGAATGGTTATCGTATGTCTAATAGCGAGATGATTGATGCCCTGAGAAGTACTCTCCCATATGAATGGCGAGATGTGATGGATGATTTATGGAAAGCTCCGGAAATCAAAGTGGTGGATAGTGAATGGAATATTGGCAAAATCCCTGTTGTTCCGAAGTATAAACAACTTGCGGTGGATTTCCTGAAAGAATACATAAGGGTTGGGGCGGCAAATACGTCGACCCTTGGTATGAACTCATTTTGGTGCAAAATGAATGCGCCATGGAGGAATCATAAGGGTTTTCCGAGGGCCTGTCCATGGCTGCCCAATGTGACCTTAGAAGTTTGATAAGTCCTTCTCGGTTTATAGGGTAGATGAGCGGCATTGATTATAAGGAATTAGTTCTGTTACCCTTTGTAAATATTTCTTTCAATGTTGATGTTGATATTTCTTTTTATGCTGGATTTGTTATTTTGTGCAAATGGAATGTTAAGTTAATGAATGTTCAATGTTATTTATTGCTTTTAACCAAAAAAAAATGTTATTTATTGCTGTTATTATTATTTTATTTGCATTTCTTGTCGGAAGTTCAAGAAAGTTTTAGTAACTTTAAAGAACTTAATTTTACATAAGTAATTATATTAATGATAATTCAAATTAGGATTCTTAGATGATGATTGGGAACATAGTGACCTTTCGACTCTAAAACCTTATGTGAAATTATTCATTTATGTAATAGGTTTGTGTAAAATAGATGCATAAATGTTAGGCATTAATTCGTGCATATATGTATGAAATGTTCAGATACAATGGCTTCAACATCAAAGAACATAGTGGCTCAACTAAACAAATGAGAGAAATTGAACGACAAGTATTATGAGATATGGAACATGAAAATTCAATGTGTTGGAAGAGCAAGAGGCATTAGAAGCTCTTAACCAAGTTATGGAAGAGCCTGAAGATGGTAATACTGCACAACATAAGAGGGATAAGGGTACTTTTACTGCTTGGAAGAAGAAGAACTCTATAGCTCGCATTACGTTGCTGAGTAACATGGAGAATGATATTATGTGGGAGTTTAGGCGGTTTGATAATGCCAAAGATATGTGGGTAACATTAATAACGAGATTTGGCCAAACATATGTGACCAAATCGAGACAACTGACAATAAGGTTTGATTCATACAAGAAGCCTCATTAATAGACCATGAAACAACACTTAAGGTGTATGTCAAACATGATTAATGAGCTAAAGGATGCTAGCTACATACTGACTGATAAGCAGCAAGTGCAAGCAGTGATTCATTATTTGCCACATAGCTGGGAGCATATGAAAGTCTACCTGACCCACAATGAAAATATTAAGACTTTTGAGAATGCAATGCGCCATCTTAAGCTGGAAGAGGACCGTCTTCTAGCGGTTAAACCAGAAACTGATATTTATTTTACTGGTATTAGCTCACATGGGGCTTCGGGCTCCAAGCATAACCGCTTGGATGGGTTCAAGAGGTGGAAGGGCAAGGGAACGAGTTATTCAGGTAAGAAACCAGAGTTCAACCAACATGAGAACGGAAAGAGTCCTTTCATGAAGAAAATGTCAAAGGTGAAGTGCTACAACTGTGGTAAAAAGGGCCATTTCGCTCGCGACTGTAGCGAGCCAAAGAAGGTAGACACCATTTATTCCCTCAAGAATACTACTTTTGTATCAAGTTCAATTTTTCTAACTGAATTTAATCATTTATGGACCGTAAATTCTGGAGCCACAGACCATGTAGCAAAGGATAGAGATGCCTTCGTGGAGTTCCGATGAGTTCCACATGTAACGAAATGGATTTATGTAGGAAATAATTCCACAGCTGAAGTCAAAGGGATTAGCACATGTCAATTGATTATGCGTGGTGGACACACTTTGTTCCTATATGATGTATTATATACTTTGGAAATGCGTTGACATTTAATGTCTGTGTTAGTGTTGGTTAAGCTTGGTTTCAAGTTTAATTTTCATAACAGTGGTGTTGACTTGTATCTAGGTACAAGTTATTATGGTTGTGGATACTTTTTGGATGGTTTCATTGTATATAATGTTGACTATGGTAGTGTCAATGTTAGTTATTCCTTATTTGCATCTTCCAACTCTTATGATAATAATATAAGGGACAAGTGCACTACAAGTCCTAAAACTTGTCACAAAAGTGCGTTTGAGTCCTAAAACTTGCAAAAAATTCAATCGAGTCCTAAAACTTGTAACAAAAGTGCATTTGAGTCCTAAAGTTAACACCGTTAAATTTATTAATGGAAAATGCTGATGTGGCACTGACGTGGTGCTTATTAATCATTTCTCTCTCCTACGTGGAAAATGGTTTAAGCAAAAATGTCCACGTATGCAAAACGACGTTGTTTTTGGTCGTCCCCTGTTCTTCTTGAACATCTCTCTTTCCTTTCCCCCGCGTCATCTCCTTCGTCTCGTTCCTTCTTCCTTTTGAGAGTCTCTCTGAACCGTATGCTCCAATTCAACCTCTGCTGGAACAACATCTCTTCTTCTTCTTCTTCTCAAATCGATGTCCTCTGAACCCTAAGCCCAAACTCGTCGTCGTCCTTCTCTCCATCTAAACGAAATTAACACTTGGTCTCCCTTTGAACCCTAAGCCCCAAATCAAGTTCGACGATCTCGAGTTCCCTCGTGATTTGGGTCTCCTCACGAGTTGGAGTTCGACACCCATTGTCATTTGGAGTTTAATTGTGATCTAGAGTTCATAGAGTTCAAGTTCTCTTCTTCGTCGATAGCGAGTTCGTGCGAAAACCTGTCCTGCAGGAGTCTCGATGGCGGATTGAGCAGCTTCGACAATGGAGACGGCGGCGGCTACGGGGACTCCTCCTCACACAAGTATCGCTCTCTGCATTATAGCATTTGGGTATCAAGCGACGTGTGTTTCTATTCCAGTTCGGTTAGGACCTGTGTGTTCGAAGCAATTCAATTTGCATTGCGATGAGGTAGGGTAAGGTAGGATGGTTGTTTGCCCGTAGACATGGGTTAGATTTTCCATTGATTGTAGAAGTTTAGGTTAGCTGGGATCAATAGACATAAATTCAACTCCGGAGTGTGTTGATGTACGCACCCTTCTCGTAGTAGCCAAATCATGCTATCCTATTTCGGAATGTGAATCAGCTACTTCTCCATTGGTCATTGCAAGTTTAGAAAACTTTGTGCAGCAAAATGTGTTTTTCATCATCTGATTCAGTCATCGGTCTTGCTCCAAATATTTTATCTCTGCACTATTTTTTTTTTTTTACTTTTCACATGTTCATTATTTTTTCAAGATTCTTTTCTACTATGAAGTTCTTCTTCAAGCCGGAAAGTACAAAAATAAACAAGCACAATTATGGTTTGAACACAAAGATGATGTTCTTACAACCTTTACCAAATGACTTTGTGAATTGAAGGATGATATTTATGTCGCTCCCATTTCATGGGAGGAATTCCTAAACTGGAAAATTTTTGTATCGTAGCTTAAAACCTTTAATGAGATGTATCAAAGCTACAGATTGCCTATCTTTTCATTCCATTCCATACAGCCACACCTTTTCTCATTTGTTTTTTTGCTCTTTTCTCTCTTAGAGCATTTATTTGTGCGGTTAAATCATCAATATTTTTCTTCTGCTCAGTCAAGTTTACTCTTTGTTTTTGTTCCCTTGTAGGTCTAATGGCCGAGAACAAAGTTTATGTCATTGTTTTCTTTGGAGGTAAGTTTCAAGTTGGACCACCATTGGAATACATAGGTGGAAGGGTTGATGTTGTCGAAATAGGCTTAAATAATGGTTTATTATTTAATATAATTGAAGCTATTGAGGTTTTGGGTGTATGTGAAATAGAGAAACTCTTTTATAGAGTTCCTAGAAGTACGACTCTTAAAGACGGGCTAACTCTTAGGTATTTATGGGATAACTCTAATGTGATAGATATATTTTATCATCATCTGCGTTCTGAAAATATTGACCTATATGTTGAGCATGTTGATGATGAAGAGACGGGAGCTGAGATGGAAATTGGAGGTTTGTATAATGTGATTGGGAATATTGATGATGACGGGAATCAGCTTGAGGTTGCTAATAGGGATATGGATGAGGGGGAGGATGATGATGCATGTAATTTAGTGGATGTGGAACAAACGAGTGATGGTGATGATTTTGAACTGGTTGATGCAAGGAGAAAATTAAAGAAATTTTCAGTGAGACATAGGCTAAAAAGTGGCACTTATAGTGAGGTAGCTGGTACTTCCCAAACACCGGTTGTGGATGAGGCTCAGTTGGTAGATGCTTCTGGGTACGAAATATAGTACCGTTATTCAGATGATGAAGAAAGTCTTCAATCAGGTTTGAATGATAAAGGCGATGAGGAGGTTGAAGTTGCTATTTCAAGGAGGAGAAGTAGGTTCCCATTATATGAACAAAATGGTACAAATCAGGTTTTTATTGTCGGCATGACATTCGAGGATGCAACTGAATTTAAAGATGCAATTTTGAGGTATCCTGTGACTGAGCAAAGAGCAATCAAATACACCAAGAATACAAAAAAAATTGTAAGAGCCAAGTGTGCCCAGACAAATTGTAATTGGATTATTTATGGTGCTCTTGATAGCAAGACAAGGTCATTTCATTTGAAAAAAATAAATAGATGAGCATATATGCAGTATCACTTTCGAGAATAAGAGAGTGTCTAATGCTTACTTAGCTAAACACTTTATGATTCTCATTTCTGCAATGTCTAAAATCAATGCACCTGATTTGAAGAAATTAGTTAGAGAACAGCTGCGAGCAAATGTCACTTTGAGTTAGTGTAGGAGAACAAAGCTAAAAGTATTGAAGGAATTGCAAGGCAATTATAAAGAGGAGTATGCTCAGATGTATGACTACTTGGGGGAGCTTTACTGTGGCATCCCGAATTTTCATAGCCAAAGATTAAAGGACCCTAATGGATTAGGGCACTCGTCGACGGAATTAAGAAAATGAAATTGGAAGTTAGAGTCGCCATTATTGTTTTTGGAATCGCGAATTCGGATTCTAGAGATCATTATCGTTGGGCCAACTAAACCGACGTCGCGTCGTTCGCATGACCCGACTCCGTGCAAACTCGTTGCCGTCATTTTTCCCTTACTCACTACCGCCCCCCTCTCTCTTTCTTTTCTTCTTTTCATCCATTTCTTTCCCTTTTTCCTTTTTTTTCTTTCCGCCAAGAAACCCATGCAGCAGCTGCCCCTTCCTCTTCCTTTATTTGTCTTCTCTTCTTTGTTTTCTTTCTCCCTCTGCACTTAGCAGGAGAGAGGTGCCACCTGGCCCCCCTTGCATGCCCATGCACGCAAGGGTGCTGAACAGGCTTCAGAAAATCTCCTTTTCCCTCTCATCTCACTCATTTTCAGCTTACTCTCTCTCGCTCAACTCTCCATCTCGCCCAGCTCTCTTTCACTCTCTCTTGTTTCCCTCACTGCCCGCCCGGAAGATAGCCCCTCTGCTGACCAGCAGCTGCCGCCTTTCGCTCTGTCCACGACCAGCAACAACAGCCGGCTGTCTCTGCTCCGCCCTCGACTAGCAGCAGCAACCGGAAGTCGCTCTTGCACCTCATTTCCGCACCAGACCCAGTAGCTTTGCCTCAGCCATCTCAGCCACTTCCTCTCACCGGCAAGTACTCTCTATCACCTTATACTAACCACGTTAATGGTTGCATGTCGGTTTGGGTCTTGGATGAGCCGTTAAGGTGGCTGGAAGATCGAAATGAGAGGGCGATATGTGACGTAGTTGCTGTTCTTGTGTATTCAAACCCCTAGAATGATTTTTTTGTGGATTTAGATAGCTAGATTAAGTTGGAAATGATGTTGCATGTTGTTTTGAACTCTTGGTTTGACGTTTTCCTGGCTGGGGAGTGGCAGATCTGAAGTTGGAAAAACGTTCTGGAAGTTGTGTCACGAAATCCAAATCTGACTTTTCTAAACGTTCCCTGTTTTCTATTTTTGTAGCGCCTTCTGTGGTCAGAATCTTGCAAAGTGATCCCATAAAAGTTGTTCAGAAGATCTTGATTTATAACATACTTAAATCTCAGATTTTTCTGAGTTCAAATGGGTCATACGAAGGTCAGAATTCGTACCGAATCAGAACTGTTCTTACCGCTAAATCTGGGACCTTCGTGCCTTCTCCAATTTTTATAAAATTTTTCACTTCGAATTTGGCCACAGTTTCTTCACAAAATTTGTTCATAATTATCTTTTTTTATAACATATAAAAATTTCGAAGTGTTTGAAGATTGTTTGGTCTGTGAAATGAGAACACTTTTGGGTTCAGTTTTACTGTTTCAGCGAACCTGTAGTAGTCTGTTTTCGTGCCCTCAAAAGCGCCCATTCCAGGAGGATTTTGGGTTTGTGTTCTGCATGAAAAATATATTTTAAGGTCTTGTTAATATCATATCAGAGTTTCAGAATTTTTGGAACTCATTTGCCATGTCTTTGAGATTGATTTCCCAGGGTCTACAAAACTGTCCAGTATTGCCAAAATTCCAGGTTTCATTGATTCTTATTTGAGACATCATAATTTCGATTGGGTGTCTTCAGGAAATGTAACGTATACGCTGTGGACCTTTTGATGAGAGGTTTCCTTTGTGTTAGATGTTGCAAATTACATTTCTAAATTTCTGTACTTTATATGCCGAAGGGTGTGAAATTACAAGTGCGGTTGTTCCTTGGTCCCAATGACGTTGATGCCTCGGAGTTGGGATGCCTGAGGGGGTAACTGGGTTCCCTCGGATGCCTGGGGGTGTAACACGGTTCCCCAGATGTCCTCGTGATGCCGTGGTAGCTGCGAAATGCCTGAGGGGGTAACGGGGTTCCCTCGGATGCTTGGGGGTGTAACACGATTCCCCAGATGTCCTCGTGATGCCGTGATGGGTGCGAGATGCCCGGGGGGTAACTGGGTTCCCCGGAGGATGTTGTAGCTTGAGTTACTAAATCAATGCGAATTAAAACTGCTTGTGATCACATAACGCATGCATTGAGAATTCATGTGAATGGCTATTAGTCGATTGGAAATCTTGTATGGTGGCTTATGCCCAAATAAAAAGGGAGTCTTATATGCTATGGTTGATTGTGAATTGGTGCATCTATCTACCTTTTTGACTCGTTTGAAATGCCTATCATTATCTATTTAGTATGGCGTAATAGAGTTTACTTGGCTGAGTTTTCGCTCACTGTTTGTTGATAACATTTTTTTTCAGATTAGTAGTTATGCCGATCCTCCCTGCCTCCACCTTGATAAGTTATGGGGTGCCGGTTGATTTTGAGAGCTGTCTGTTTCCCTTCGTGGTCTCGGAATTCCTTGGAATTGTTTTCATAAAATGCATTTCTATTCTAACCGTGGATATTGGGTCCCCGGGGGGACTTGTTCTTTTGGGCTTCGTCGGGGTTTATGCCCTCGAAGGGGGACAGTTGGTAGGGCCCCTCCCATACCATGGGTCGGATGGGAATGATGGTGATGCGAGCGGCAGAGTCCTTTGAAGACAGCACCTGGAGGAGGAGTAGGGAGCCATGTTTTTTTGGAGAAGGCGTGATTGTTTGTTTTTGGGATGGAGTCGTGAAAGCATGGGTGATGGCTGCTAGTTTTTGTTAAAGTTTGGTGGGTCAAGGTAGATTAATAGGGTTGGAGTAGATGTGTTGTTTCTCACATTTCTTGAACTCACCTTGTATCACCCGCAGTATTATATGTTATGGTTGACATTTTCTGGATCTACGTGTCTAAATAATTATACAATTCTATGCCGCATTCATGTTATAAATGCCGACCTCTTTAACAAGAAGCTTCTTTCGCTTGCGAATAACCTGATGACTAATAAGGATTAGAGGATAAATCTTGAAAGGGGTGTGCCTGGGATGCTACATTTACACTGCAAGTCCTACAAGCAATTTTAAGATGAAAGTTGAAAGGCCACTGCCAGATTCTCTACCATTATTTGATAGGGCTTACTTTTGCTTTGATGCTTGCAGGAAAGGTTTTTTGGCTGGATGTAGGAAGATAATTGGATTAGATGGATGTTTCTTGAGGGGTTTGATCAAGGGTGAGTTATTGTGTGCCGTAGGGAGGGATGCCAACAACCAAATGTATCCAGTGGCATGGGCAGTGATAAGAATCGAGAATAAGGACACGTGGACTTGGTTTATCGAATTGTTGAAATCAAACCTTGATATGTGTAATGGCAACGGTTGGACTTTGATAAGTGACCAACAAAAGGTATGCAATGCTTCTTTATGACTCATTTGGAAATTGATTGCAACATTGCATGCAATGCTTATCAATATTAATGTTTTGCTTTTGCTTTTGTTTTTTTTTTATATTTGTCAGGGTCTCATCCCTTCCGTAGCTGAACTTTTGCCAAATGTAGAACATAGGATGTGTGCAAGGCTCATATATTCCAATTGGGGACAAAAATACAAAGGAAAACAGTTGATGAGACAATTTTGGAAATGTGCTAAGAGTACTAATATGTCAGATTTTGAGGTTCATAGACAGAGGTTGAAGGAAATGACTCACCAAGGTCATGACGATCTATTCCGTACCGAGCCAAAACACTAGTGTAAAGCCTTCTTTGACACTAACATTAAATGTGATGTTATTGATAATAATCTCAGTGAAGCTTTCAACGGGAGGTGCGTGGAAGCTATGTGCAAGGCCATTTTGAGCATGCTGGAAGATATTAGAATCATGGTTATGAATAGAATGCACACTCAAAGGGATGGATGTGCTAGGTGGACTAGAAATTATGGTCCAAGGATTGCGCATAAGTTACATCAGAATACAACTGCTAGTAGGTATTGTCATTTGATATGGAATGGAGATGAAGGATATGCTATTATGGAAGGTGGTGACAAATATGTTGTTGACTTAAATTTGAGGACTTGTTCTTGTAGAGCTTGGGAACCTAGTGGAATTCCATGTTGTCATGCCATTTGTGCGATACACCACAAGAGAAATGATCCTAGCAACTACCTAGCTGAGTGCTTCTACAAGGTAAAGTATCTAAGTGCTTATCAATTCATGATGCCTACGGTGAGAGGACAGAAATTTTGGAAGAAAACGCTGAAAGAGGCTCCTCAACCCCCACCGATGAAGAAGATGCTCGGTAGGCCAAAAAGAAGTAGAAGAAAGCAACCAATTGAGCTTGTAAAAGTTGATAGAATGACTAAAGAGGGTAAACGAATGACTTGTTCTACCTGCAATGTGGTTGGACATAACAGCAAAGGATGTCCTTTGAAAAAGGATTGTCTCAACTAATTGATCATGTTGATGCCGAGCATGTTATCTTAATATATTGTCAATTAATGCTTGCTAAGTGCTTTTTAGGCCAATGCTCAGGCCGATGTATGTTCATCTAGTGCTTATGCCAATGCAAGTACAGCTGAAGCTCCTGCTCAATCTCAAGCCAATGTATGTTCATCTGGTGCTCATGCCAATGCAAGTATAGCTGAAGCTCATGCTCAATCTTAGGCCAATTCCATTGGACCAAGGCCTGACAAAGGACAAGTAAGTTGTGGTAGAACCATCTATTGTAAGTTTTATATGTCATGGTTCCAATTTAATGATGATGAGTATATGTTCAGGCTAAAGCTAAAGTAACGACAAGCGTAAGTGAAGGAGGATGCAAAGGCCAGGCCAATGCTTCTGCAGAGGCCAGTGCAATACGAGACAATAGTGGGTAGGCTAATGCTTCTGCTCAGGCTAGTGCAAATGTAAGAGGATGTAGTGCCACTGCAGGAGCCCATATAGGATGTAGAGCTACCACTGATATAAGAGGATGCAGTGGTGAGGCCAATGCTTTTGCTAAAGTCTGTTTTGATCAAGGTGAAGGTATTTACAGTGCTCAAGCCAGTGTAATTGCTCAGGATAGACCGCAAAAAATCCTAGTGAGCAATACGTCAATCCCCATGCATACATGTATTGTGATTACATTCTCATGTCAAATGATTTTATTTTATTTTTTAGTTTAAAAGACCTGCAATTGAAAATGAAATGATGCAAGGACAAGCACAGGCGAAGAGGAGAAAATGGTAGGGTTGGGTGTTGACACAAATCGTAGGACAAACCTTCAAATTCTCAACGTGAGTGATATTTTAACAATTTATAGTAGCAATTGCATGTCTCCTTGAGATAAAAACATGTTCATTCTTTTGTAGCCTGGCACAACTGGTGTAAGAGTATGTAACCTACCAGACAAAGGAGTAGTTTTAGGAGCTGCGTCAATGGCAAAGGCACATCCCCAAGCCAGTGCACAACCTCGGCAATTAAGAACTTGTCCTCGAAAGCATGTTGTTGTAAAGCGAAAGGCACCATTACAACCCAAGGCGAGTTCCCAACCTCAGTCATATCATGCTACAACAGCTCAAAAACATGGTGTAAAGCGAACGACACCGTCACAACCCCAAGCGAGTTCTCAGCCTCAGTCATCTCATGCTACAACAGCTCCTCGAAAGCATATTGCGGTGAAGCCAAAGCCACAATCACAACCATAGGCCAGTTCCCAGCCTCAGTCATCTCAAGCTACAACAACTCCTCCAAAGCCTATTGTTGCAAGACCATATATGGAAAAGCCCAAGAATTATGAATAATGTGAAGGTCGAACCTGCTCGACCTCCAAAGACCATAGAATTGAATTGACATATTTGCTAAAAATGGTTTTTTTTACATGAATTTATGTCAATTATCAGCTGGTTTTTTGTATGAGACATGTAGCTTTGTTTGTTCGGAACTTGGCAAACAACTTTTGGACAGCTTTTGGTCTAAGCCTAATCAAGTTTCTATTTTTTTAGGTGAATTTATGTCATTTTCGCTAAGCTAATGGAGGCATTTGTTGAACAGAAGCTTTTGTTCTCGATCATTAATCAGTATGTTGAGTATCAGATAGTGCTTGAGTTGCTACTTGCCTTTAGTACACTGAAAGTGCAAACATTTTGTTGAATAGAATATTCATCATCAATCGTTATCAGTACACGCAGTATCAAAGAGTGCTCGAGTTGTTGTTTGTCTACTATAGCCTGATTTTTGTGTTTCTGCTCAACTTGGGCTTGTACGAGCAGTTGTATAGAACAGCATGTAAACGAGAGTTATCTAGACAGAATTTAGATACATGTCAGGGTGTGGGAATCAGAATGCGATGCACCAATTTGTTAGAACAGCATGTAAACGATAGTTTTCTATGTTTGGGAAAGCCTAGTTTAGGTGTATAAATGTATACTCATTATGTTTAAGAATACGTTAGCACCAACTTTGGCCAATGACAATGTTATTAAATTGCATGAGTGCATGGTTGGTTGATCAGATTGCCTATTTTTGCCATCCAAGATCGAAGTTCAGATTGCGAACAAACTAATCGAACATAACTATCGAAAAATAGGGTAATCTTGAACATTGTTATATGACCAACAGGGACATAATCCATGATAACATTAGATTTCATTCCCATCTCAATTAACCACAACTAGTCTTACAAACTTACAAACTTACAAACTTAGAAACAAGGTACTATGGAAGACTTAGAAAATTCCCACCAACTTTCACATTACATATAACCAATGCAGTCATACAACACATGCATAGAACGAATGCCAATTGATATAAAATCTTTTCTTTCTTTACTTGTGCGAGCTCCTCTTTTAAACGTTTATTTTTCGCCCTTTGAGTGTTCATTTTAGTTAGCAATGAGCTCACATCGACCTCATCACGCCTCGAATGGCTTGATTCACATAGTGCTTGATTTCTTTCAAGGAGGTCGACTATCATGTCCCTTGCTCGATCCGGTATCTTTAGGTCAACCCGCATGAAGAAATCGCAGCGACCCGGACCATCAAACTTAGCACATCCATGAAACCTTCTTCCTGCGTTTTTCCTTGTCTTTGCGGTAAGAATTGGTGATTGAAGACCACAATAGCATGTTGGCTCTGACTCGACCTCATTAGGAGTTACAATACTGGATTCAGATGTTGGCACTCTCATTCTTCTAGTCGTCATATTATAAGAACCTAATATTACCTGTATTTTGATTCTTTCCAGATATAAGTCTATTATCAATATCTTTAGACAACAAACTACATTAGCACAATCTTTCTCAAAATGGTTCATGTTTGGCATCATATGTCAATTGAGAAGAAACTCTAGAAAACGATAACAAAGTCAAAAATTTCATATATAATTAGGAAGAATCTGACAGACAGTGTACACCACAAAAAGTATATCAAAATTCCTCAATCTTTCGACACACAAAATCTCCACCATATGATAAAGCAACTCACTAATAAGGACCAGAAGAGAAACATTTGAAGCTAATATCACGAGTCAAGGCTCAACTCCACATAAATCAATCAAGAACTCGAGACAAGAACCATTTCTCATGTGGACGTGAACTGAAATTAGAAACCCAAGTAGCTATCCTACCCTACCTCATCGCAAATCACAACACAAATTAAGGGTCAAAGCATAGTAGGCTTCTTATCTGTTTGAACTTCATGTATTGAAAACAGGAGTCAAAGTTCAATCTCAATTTCACAAAGAATCTTACTGCGAGAAAGGTGTGTACATCAACACACTTTGAAGCTAAATTTATGTCTACTGATCCCAGGTAACCTAAACTTCTACAATCAATGGAAAATCTAACCCATGTCTACTGAATCAATTATGAAGATATCGGAAGCAACACTTTGAGTTTCCATCACTCTCAGTTGACTCATCATGCTCTTCGGTAGAGGTTTAAGCATTATAACGAGGACGGAGGATGACTACTAATAGTTGATTGTGCATCAACTTGAGAGCGCCTTCGGGCAAACAACAATCCTAGTCTACCCTACCTCATCACAAATCGCAATGCAAGTCGAATCGCTCCGAACACGCAAGTTCTAACCAAACTGGAATAGAAACACACACCTCTCGATACCAAAATGCCATAATGCAGAGAGCAATACCTGCACGAGGAGGAGTCCCCGTCGCCGTCGCTGTCTCCATCATTGAAGCCGCTCGATCCGCCATCAAGACTTCCGTGGGACAAGTCTTCGCATGAACTCGCTATTGACAAAGAAGAGAACTCGAACTCGAACTATACAAACTGTAGATCACGATTAAACTCCAGATGACGATGGGCGTCGAACTCCAACTCACAAGGAGACCCAAATCATGAGGGAACTCGAGATCGTTGAACTTGATTTGGGGCTTAGGGTTCAAAGGGAGACCAAGTGTTAATTTCGTTTAGATGGACAGAAAGACGACGACGAGTCTAGGCTTAGGGTTGAGAGGACATCGATTTGAGAAGAAGAAAAAGAAAAGATATTGTTCCGGCAGAGGTTGAATCAGAGCATACGGTTCAAAGAGACGTTCAAAAGGAAGAAGGAAGGAGACGACGCAGGGGAAAGGAAAGAGAGATGTTCAAGAAGAACGGGGGACAACAAAAAATGACATCGTTTTGCATACGTGGACATTTTTACTTAAACCATTTTCCACGTAGGAGAGAGAAATGATTACTAAGCAGCACGTCAGTGCCACATCAACGTTTTCTGTTAATAAATTTAACGGTGTTAATTTTAGGACTTAAATGTACTTTTGTTACAAGTTTTAGGACTCGATTGAATTTTTTGCAAGTTTTGAGACTCAAACGCACTTTTGTGACAAGTTTTAGGACTTGTAGTGCACTTGTTCCATGATATAAATATATGTCATGTGAGAATTGGTCATATTGGCCAACAACGAATAAATAGATTAGTTAAAGAAGGCTTTTTGGGCAATACTGAAAAAGTTGATTTGCCTATTTACGAGCATTGCCTAGAGAGAAAAACAACACGGACACCATTTGGAAAAAGAACAAGAGCTGAATTTCCTTTGTATTTAATCCATTCTGACATCCGTAGTTTAATGAATATAAGAGCAAGGCATGGGGCAATATATTTCATCACGTTTATAGATGATTATACTCGATTCGGATATGTCTATTTGATTTCTCATAAATTTGAGGCATTAAGTTGCTTTAAGAAATTTATGAGCTTGGTAGAAAATCAATTATATAAGAAAATAAAAGCATTAAGATCCAATCGAGGTTGAGAATATTTATCTGATGAATTCAAAAATTTATGTGATGAAAAAGGAATCAAAAGACATTTGTCTATTTCATACACTTCTCAACAAAATGGTGTTGTAGAGAGGAGAAACAAAACCTTACTAAAAATAGTTAGGTCTATGATGACACAAGCTAACTTACTAATCACTTTTTGGAGTGATGCTTTGTTAACTGCTACTTATATTATTAACCGTGTGCCTTATAAATTAGTTGTTTCTACTCCATATGAGTTATGGACGAGCAGTAAGCCCGATTTAAGTTTTCTTAAACCTTGGGGATGTGCTATCTATACTCATGAACTCTTCCACAAATATGAAAAATTGGGTCCCATAGGCAAAAAGAGCATTTTTATAAGATACTCAGGGCACTCGAAAGGGTATGTGTTTATAGATGAGCAAGAAAGTGGAAGTATAACTGAATTCGAGTCACAAGATGTCGCATTCTTAGAGAATGATTTTCCTAAAAAGGGCGAAATAGGTGAAGACTATTTCCTATTTGAAACCTTGGATTGTCATAATGAAATAATGGAAAATATACCATCATCTCATCTTAGTGGGAACAATGTAAGAAAAAGGGGATTAAATGTGAACCAGTCTCGATTGCAACCGCCTGATGAGACGATGCCACCATTATCTAATCCAAGTGGGAGAGAAATAGAGTATGATGATGTACCATGTGTACAATCTTACATACAGCAAACAAGTTGCAAAAGCATTCCTCATCGACATTTTGACACTAAAAAGGAAGCTTTTGTGGTCACTCCGTCAGAAGAGGATGAGCCGAGGAAAGCAAATGAGGCTCTAACATGCCCTGATAAGGAAAATGGATGCAAGCAATGGAAGAAGAAATTGAGTCAATGAAATCAAACCAAGTTTGGGAATTGATTGATCTTCCAAGAGGGTGTAAAACTAGTGGGAACAAGTGGGTTTTAAAAATAAAGCATAAAGCTAATGGCTCAATTGAAAGGTATAAGGCTTGTCTTGTGGCAAAATGGTATAATCAAAAGGAAGGAATTGATTATGAAGAATCCTTTTCTCCTGTGGTGAGACTCAGCTCAATTCGCCTTATTATGATAATAGTAGCAAGTATGGATATTGAATTACATCAAATAGATGTAAAGACTAATTTTTTCAATGGAGAATTAGAAAAAGAAATTTATATAGAACAATCCATTGGTTTCATTATAAAAGGTCAAGAACAAAAGGTATGTCGATTTTTAAGATTGATATATGGTCTTAAGCAGTTTTCGAGATAATGGTATATATGTTTTCATAATGCCATAGTGGCATATGATTTTACAATGATTGATGAAAATCATTGTGTATATATCAAAAGATCCAAAAATCGATTTGTGATCTTATCATTATATGTGAATGAAATACTGATTACCGGAAGCAATATTGAGTTTGTTAATACCGTTAAGAATTGGTTATCTTTCAATTTTGAAATAAAAAATATGGGTGAAGTTACATATATTGTTAGAGTTAAGATTTCAAAGGATCGTTTAAAGAGATCATTGTTTCTTTCGCAAGAGACGTATATAAACAAAATTCTTGAACGATTTCGTATGCAAAATTGCAAACCCATAAATACTCTTATTGAAAAAGGTGAAGGATTAAGCCACAGGCTGTGTCCTAAGACCTCACAAGAACATGAAGAAATGAAATGTGTTTCTTATGTTAGTGTTGTTGGAAGCTTAATATACGTTATGATGTGTACAAGACCTGACATATGTTTTGTAGTTGAAATGGTAAGTAGATACCAATCCAATCCAGATCAAGCACATTAGCTGTAAAAAGAATCTTGAGGTATCTAAATGGTACTGCTGATTATTCGCTGAGTTATCAAGGAAAGGATACGTGGGTTGAAGGCTATTCAAATGCTGACTGGGAAGGAGATTTAGATGAAAGGAAATTTACTTCTGGATTTGTGTTCTTATTAAATAATGGTACCATATCTTGGAGCAGTAAGAACAAATATTTATAGCCTTATCTACGATGGAAGCTGTATTCGTGGGACTATCAGTAGCAGTACAGGAGGGTGTTTGGATAAAGAGATTTTTGGATCAAGAGATTTTTGGATCACTTAGGTATGGATGAGAACGTTGCAAACTCATTGTTGGTTAATTGTGATAACCAAACAACGATAGCTTACACCAAGGATCCCAAATTTCATTGCAAGACCAAACATATAGATACTAAATATAACTTTGTCAAGAATATGGTTGCACGAAGAGATGTGAACGTTCAATACATACCTACGCAAAGAATGATAGTAGATCCTATGACGAAGCCAATCCCTAGAGATGTTTTCTTTGGTCATGTAAAATCTCCGGAACTGTGTAAAAGTTAATGTACTAGATATTTGTATTTCCCTATAAGTTCACAATCAATGATATTTTTCTATCATTATTAATGCCTATGAGTTTATTTGACATTTATGCATATGCTTAGTGCATTATATCAAGAGAGTATGTCAGATAAATGAGAGAATAGCCCACTTACATGAGTAATCATCTCTATTTATTGTGTGTTAAATAGAGAGAAGACAATTTTAAGCTTATTATCTAGGTAATAATTGAAAACTCAAGCTTAAAATATAGATGTCACTTTAACAGAATGTTAAGATGAGGTCATAATATTTATTATGTTCAAAAGTAAAATAACCCGCATATTTTACTTTATCTATTTTTGAAACTAGATGTGAGTACTAATGGATTCTTTAAAGAGAGTAGATTTGTGAACTCAAGTTAGACATTAAGTATATTTGAACTATCATCTGTACGGTATTTAAATACAAAGAAATACGCTCTATGGAAAGTAGTTAATACCGTAACACGTATTTCATACTACGTATGCATGAGATGACCAATAAGAATTGGCAAAAGTTTTGATGTCTACTTTTATGCTGTGTGAGATTCTTGAGGATAACAATTTCTCAATCAAGCGTCCTCACGACTCTTACTTATTCTCAAATATTTCTATTCAATGTTTGCTATCTTAGAAAGTTGCCAATGATCATGAATTGATTCGATCTAGTGGGACATTTCTAGAAAAGCAAATTGAAATGAAATGAAGAGTTTTAAGGGAAGAGGAAGCTCAATTTGTTATTTATGTCACATTCTATTTTGTATTCACAGGTCGACCAATTATGATTATTTATGTTTAATCGTAATTGTGAATACAATATTTATACACACTTTAAGAAGAATATAAATGTGACTGATTGATCTAGAGTATAGCATACAAAATCTACTCTTAATGATGATTCCCAATTTGAGCTACTATATATTCCTAATATATGTATGGCAACGAGCTCTCAAGGTATGTTGGTCATACAGATTATTTGCTAGTATGAACATTATAGAGAAGAGACAATAAATTTTAGCCCATCATAAGTGAGTAGGAGATAGGTGATTTTTTTTGTGGGCCACCCATGTTGGGCTAACCCGGGCCATGATCCATAATGCCGACCCATCTTCCTTCAAGTGGTTATTTGTGGATAGGGTGGTTGCGGATGAAATAATAACCGCCCTTGGCAGTTCAAAAACAAGTAGGAGATATCATTAAAGAATAAGAGAAGTTATCTTAAAGAGATTGTGTGATCTTGTGGACGATACCACATTATGTTCTCTACTTCGATTTTACATCTTCTTTGAAGAACAACGTTCTGTCAACTCCCAAAGTATACAACGTCTCTCGAGCCTGCAAGAGGGTGCTTTTAATATGTGGAATATAAGGTACGTTCCTTTGGGTAATATACTTTTCAATCAGTGATACAAGGTTTTTCTGGGTACATTTCTCGTATGCGTTTTTTGCGTTACTCGATCGTTCGAAACATGTGTTTAGGAATTCGTTTCCGTCATATAGAATTGATATTAGGAATTAGTTTCTTAACGATACCAAATTGTAACATCTAGAGATAGCAGCTGCCCTCTCTCTGTCTCTCTCACAAAAGCTGGGACAAGTTTCTTCTACTTCTAGTATGAATTTGTTGCGGTTTGGGAGTGGCACTGTCCCATCAATTTGGACAGTTGAATAGATTGAATGAACGGTTTTAACTAGTGAAGTTTGTGCCCTTGGTTTCTCCTTTCAGAGAAGATTTCAAATTTAAGAGATCTGTCCATCTCATTTCGTCTCGGAGAAGCAGCAGCCAGGTACTCATCGCTTGGGCCTCCTCACCGAAAGATATTCAACTATGATGCTACTGAATCATTTCCCGGTCAAGTAAGTGCTGCATGTCTAAGATATTGTCCTCTCTTGTGTTCTTTCTACATTTGTTTTCCTTGATTGCGGCTACTCCCACAGAGGGATACCTGATGTTAACCCCAACAAGAATGACCGGTAGTGAGATTGTTTGTAGGTTTTAGGCAAGAAATTGTAGCATTGTTTCATATCCGGACTAGTCAGTTCTTGGTTCTAGTTGGAAAGGAAGGGCTAGCTGCCAACAAACTTGACTCTTGCTTGCCCCATCAAGTTGCTCATATTTTGGACCCTAGGATTTCCTTTTTCTCCTTAGCATATCAGAAGCCGTTTTGCTGCTTGACCTTTTAAAATAGCTAATGTTACAAGATGCGATTTTGAGGACTAAGGGTGCGAATGGTAACCATTCTGCTCCAGAAATCAAATTCTTGCCAGAAATTGATTGCTGGAATTCTTGCCAGAAATTGATTTCTGGAGGAGAAATCTGTTTGGTAAAACATGACTAACTCTGCTTCAGAAATTGATTTCTGGAACAGAAATATGTTTTGATTTGTTGATTTTTTTTGCACCTAAAAAAATTTAAATTTTACTCAAAGTGGGTGGCCACAGGTATTATAAGTCATTATGTAAAGTTTTGAAATTTTTAATTTTTTAATTTTTTTGGGCACCTAAAAAAATTTAAATTTCACTCAAAGTGGGTGGCCACATGTATTCTAAGCCATTTTGTGAAGTTTTGAAGTTTTTTAATTATTTAATTATTTTTTATTTTTTTGGGCACCTCAAAAAATTTAAATTTCACTCAAAGTGGGTGGCCACAGGTATTTTAAGTCATTCTGTGAAGTTTTGAAATTTTTTATTATTTTTTGGGCACCTCAAAAAATTTAAATTTCATTCAAAGTGGGTGGCCACATATATTTTAAGCCATTTTGCGAAGTTTTGAATTTTTGAATTTTTGAATTATTTTTTATTTTTTTGGGCACCTCAAAAAATTTAAATTTCACTCAAAGTGGATGGCCACAGGTATTCTAAAGCCATTCTGTGAAGTTTTGAAATTTTTTATTATTTTTTGGGCACCTCAAAAAATTTAAATTTCACTCAAAGTGGGTGGCCACACGTATTTTAAGCCATTTTGTGAAATTTTAAAAATTATTATTTTTTTATTTTTTTGGGCACCTCAAAAAATTTAAATTTCACTCAAAATGGGTAGCCACGAGTATTTTCAGCTATTCTGTGAAGTTTTGAAATTTTTGATTTTTTTTTATTTTTTTAAAAAAATTCACCAAATTCCATATTTTCCCGAAAGCTGACTTTTTTTTATTTTCTGGAAATTTTTATGATTTTTTCTAGAATTTTTCAATTTTTATGTATTTTCTAAAAAAAATTATGAGAAAATAGGGAGAATGCATTCCGGAATCAAGAAGCTACAAAAAGTAGCTTCTCTTTTTCTTGCCAAAAACGCATTCTGGAATCAAAAATGCATTCCGGAATCAAAAATGCATTCTGGAATCAAGTATTTTTAACAAACGCATTTTTATTCCAGAATGCAAAAATCGCTCTAGAATGCATTCCGGAAATTTTTTAACAAACGTCATTCTGTTCCGGAATGCATTCCGGAACAGAATTTTTATTCTGGAATGCATTTCATGCGCACCCTAAATGTCTGGTTGATATGATTGATGACGACTCTGGAAAGATAAATTTGATGTTTGGATCAGAGAGGAGTGGTGGCATTCAAGTGTATTGCTTTGGCTGTTTTGATGGGAAGAGATAAACAGGAGCATGAGTCATTCGGCAAGAGGTCATGCGAACCGAGGAGGAAGTTGGGGTGACTGTGTCTTGACAACGATTCTTCTAGTATTTAAGTTTCAAATCGGAAGTGCGTGTGATTTTGATGCAAGAATTTGTACTGCAGTGATGTTCTTATTGAGGAAGAAGACATACTAGTGGTGGTGGAAACCTCCCTCATCCTCATGGTGTTAGTTATGTCATCCTTACATGAAGTCAATTACAGTTGGCAGTAGCTTGAGAGATCATCAAACTTCGGTAGGTATTTGCATCGTCTGAGAGGCTGTTGCTCTCAATTTTCATTGAACACACTCCGTTTTCGTCTTAATCGGATTACCAGGTCGACATGGTGTGGTTGATAGGAAACTAACTATTTATGGAAGGAATGTGGACGAAAAAAAAAAAAAAACTTCAGTAGATTGTAGCACACTGCCTTTGTCTTGTTTTGGTCATATTAGCAAGACTATTCCTCGGGTGTCTCATAGCTGAAGTGGTGATTCATATTTTCTGATTTGTCCCGTGACTTGAGAACGCCTGTGTCGTTTATTTCGCGATACTGTTCCTGTTGCTTGTTAGGAAATAAACTTTGCTAGATCCTTTTTTCTATCTGCTTATTTGAAGGTCATGATACTTCCAAACCCTACCAGTCAATCGAGCCAATCTCTGTCAAAAGTTTTCAATTGAACATTTGGATTGCAAGTCTATTTTACCACTGGCATCGCTCCTTTAAGAATTCGATGTTTCTCTCGTTATTTTGGGTAGCCTTGGCAAGATAGGGACAAGGTCACCGTCACTCGGCTTCGCTGATCATGACTCTGATCGGAAATAGTAATACTGCGACATAGCCTATTACGGACAAATATGGAGTGTCAAAGAGCAAAATCGTGCATACTTAAACTTGGTCGCACCGTGAATTTGTTTTCATGAGTGTTACTTCGTGACTTGGCTCTGTAGAGACAAATTTCCACCTAGTCAATTGAGACTTTAGTCTAGACCAAAAACGATTTAAAAATAATTGCGACTTAAAAGCTAATCTGATAATCAATCCCAGGTTCAGTCAGAAATTACAGCGGATATAGAATCAAAAAGCTTTCTGCTAATATGGCGAGAAAACGGATGACATCATTTGCAACTCGATCCCCATCATCAGTGTCTAGACCACCATTCTTATACACTCAATCTTGTTTAATCTCTTCAATTCTGGAGGTTGGAGCAGCTTTCTTTACTCCCGCCCTGGTCCATTGATCCAACAGAGTTTCCGGTTAAACGTCACAAAAATATGAGTCAATGAACCAGGGAACAAAGACATGAGTTTCTCCATCAGACTAGAACAATCACTTAGATGCTTTCCATACAATATAGATCCTCATGTAACGACCGAGCAAAATCTATTTCTAAAGGAAAACAGAAACACCCCAAACATGATGGAAAGACACGGAAATGTAACCGGAAAACTCACATAAACAACCACCGTCACATGGAAAAAGTCACTTTCTAAAAGTGGAGTCTACTTCCACAAAAGGAGACTGCATCTAATACAATCCAAAGCACTTGTATTTGTTTCCACACATCCATCATTCAGACAGACAATAATAACATAAATCCCAACCAAGGAAAGCTAACGTAAATGTAGAAAACATGTTCGGAAAACGTGACATACCTCTGTCAGGTGGTAGCTTTTGTCAAGGAATCTGTTGGCTTGTCCAGAAATTCCTCAGAAAATTTTCTCTTCTGCATTTCAAATCAAACCCGCATAAAAGTAAGCTTTTCTCTAGGCCTCAACAGCAAAAGACAATTCCATATTTTATCAACAACTTATGCTCGCATCGAATAAAAAACACCGGCAAAAATATCCTAACAAATCACATAAAGAAAAAGAAACCGACTTGGTAATATGTATTCTTAGGTAGAGGGAGTGAGAAGCTTCAAGAAAGCACATGGAAGACGATCTAAACCACAAAGCACGTCCCCCTTTCCTTAATATTGAATTGAGGTACCATTAGTTTTATTGATAGTGTATACAAAATCAGCAAACCAGTAAACCATACTCTTTCTGAGAAGTTTGGCAGATACTTGCATTAAGAGTTGGAAATACATTCACATACTGGCAATTTACAGGCTCATCTTTTGCATAAGATGCATATGCATTGAGGATTTGATCTGGATAGCATGCTTTTCTTTGCTCATTCCTTGTCATGTGTATCGTCAGACATTTGCGTGTTCTTGCAGAATCAGCAACTTCAAAGAGTAAGGAGTTATGAAAAAGTACTTGATAAATTTTAGGACCTAACCATGGATACACCAAGTAAAGCAAGACAATCATAAACTTAATCCATACTGAATCAGGGATTGACGGTCACAAAAACAGAGCCTTTGCAATAGAATATCTTCAAACGAGCTCAAACTTTTAGATATATCCATGGATTATACATAGATTAAAGTCCCATATACATCTTATAAACTGATACACGGGCACCTTATTAAGCAAATGACCAGTTCAGCCAGAACTTATGCATAACACATTCTAGATTGTTCTAAGAAGATTCCCACGCTTAAAGGTAGCCAACAAGGAAGCAAATGTGCTGACAATAAGAGCATTACTGACCTTGAAAGCATTGTTCAATGATTCGTCATTATTAGCACAAGATTGAGTCAGGTCTTCCTCATCCTTGGACTCGTTGTCTTCGATCCTATGGACAAAATCTTTGGAATCGGACGTACTATTCTGCAAGGGATTCATAACATCGCTCATCTCTTTAGCCTCACTTCTCCTTTTCTCGTTCTCCACCACCTGCCCAAACCCACAAATAGAGAAGCACAAGTCACGTTCAATTCTTCCCAAAGTCGAACAAACTCCAAGAAACCCAACAATTCAAAAAAAGGCACAATCTTGTACCTCATTCTGCTTACGCCAGGGCTCGACATTACGTGGTGGAGTCAGGGGCTCGAAAATTCTCGTCGCCCCTGACTCCACTACGCAATCGGGATCCTGCGGATAGGTTTTGATCGTGAGAACAGCAGAGCACTTGGTGCATTTGAAGTAAAACCTGAATCTCTGGATCCCCAAGCGCGTCTGCAGCAAAAAAAACCAACAGAACGTCAAGAAAAGAACAAAGTGGTCAACTCCACAGATACGAAAGCCCCACCTGAGCATCATCACAGCTTGAACTTGGAAGATGGAAAAAAACAGAAATTTAATTGAATTGAATGTGCACCCACCTCGCCGACGACTTCTTCCTTCCTGGAATGAAACTTGGTCCCCTGGCGAATGTGATTCCCGCAGGCATTGCATATGATGCTCATCGGAAGCATGATCCGAACCTTACTCTGCTGTTTCTTGGTCCTCCGAATCCTAGGCAGTTCCGCAGGCTCGAAAGATAGTGGCGGGCAGGCCAACACCTTTCGTTCACCCATCTCGAACGAACGAGAGTAATGCACGCTTTGAAGATGTCCACAAGAGGTCTCTCTCAGTTCGATTGGTTGTCGCTGAGGTTTTGAAGAAGATGGGCGAAAGTGATCGAAGAAGCAGAGTCCGAGTTATTTTCTGAGAAGTACGCAAGGGAGAACTCAACCGACCCGGAAAACTCACGCTATAAGATATCAAAAGGAAATTGACATATCTTCGTTATCTTTCTTAGTTGATGATGATGAGTTTGAATCTCGTCCGTAATATTTGTTAGTTAACATACCTTAAATATAAATTATTATAATAAAGATTTCACAATTTTAATACATAAAAAGGCTCCCTTTCAAAAAGCATCGATTGTATATTATAAGGAGTTATTAGAGGTTGAACTTCAGGGGGACATTATAAATAATTATTTTTGTTAATATTTTTCCAAGTTAGAATCTCGATCACCAAATTTGTACAGCTACTTGAATCTTGATGATTCTCGTAAAAAAAAAAAGAAACCATATTTGTATAGATACGTGAATCTTAGGCGATTCTAGTAAAGAAAGGAACCAACATGTAAACTTCTCCTGTTTGAACGTAAAGGAAGAAGAAACAACAATTCAAGAAAGATCGATAAAAATCGTTGGATGGATTGGTCTATGCCAAAGGTATATATTTTTTCCCCTTTCATCAATCTTACTACCATTAATAAGGTGCCAATGAGAACTATTTTGAACTATTTAAATATTAGGGTATGTGCTATTTGAGGGGTAGAAATGGCATGAGCATTACAAATTTTGTCATTTTAATTTTCTTTATATTATCTCATTACTAACAGTTGAATTTTTCCCTTTTCTTTTTGGGTTAATACCACGAAAAACCCCAAATTGATATATATGTGATAAATTTATCTTAAATTAATTTTTTGACCATCAAAAACCTTAAAGTGATACATTTGTGACAAATTTACCCTCTCTTAAATTGAAATAATACCACAAAAAATCACAAACCGATACACATGTGACAAACGAAATGTAAAACCCCAAATTGGTATAACCGTCAACTGCCACATATCATCCAACTTAGAAATTTAACGATAAAATTTAACGGAAACTAATCGGATGGTAAAATTGTCACAAATGTACCAATTTGAGGATTTTGATGGTTAAAAGAATAATTTAAGGTAAATTTATCATAGGTGCATCAGTTTGAGATTTTTCGTAATATTAACCATTTCTTTTTGCACCATAATAAAACTTCAGTAAAGTTACTTTATTTTCTTTAGTTATATATAATATCATTTAATTTGGGTGATAGAAGGTTAAAAGTAGGAATACAACTCTTTCATCTTCGCTTGCTTTGTTTGCAGCTCAAGAGTTTAACTTTGCTCTTAGCTTTTGCAAGTATCTATGGGCTCCATTTTCTCCATTTTTTTATGGCCCCTAAACTCTTTGATAAGTCTAAATTTCAAAATCTCTTTGAAGATTTTCCTTCGCTTGAGTTTCACATTAAACATTTTCATGTAATTCATAAATTATATTAAATATGTACCAACTAAGAACCACATTGAACAAATTAAAAATTCAGAGACAACATTGAACATTAAGTTAAGGTTCACGGACTATATTGAACAAATTAAAAATTCATAGATTATATTACACATTAAGTTAATATTCATGGACCATTTGTGACATTATCTCCGAATAATAATAAACTTAAACATCTAAAGTACGACTCCAACTACAACGAGCCATCAAATTCTATTGGAAAAAAATCTCTTCGAGTGAAAAATTGCACGAGCAAAGCTTAAAACATCAGCTTACCGACCTAAAAAAACAGCTTAAAACATCAGCCTTCTCTCTCTTCAAGATCTCGTTGTCGCACATAAGTCTAACAACTCAAATTTTGTTGCATCACAGAAGTGACAATTCCACAATCATACCACCGCCCGCAGCGACTGCGTTGGCTTGCGCTCTGGTCCCCCCACGAAGGGACCAGAGTTCAAACCCCAGCGTAGTCGTTAGGGAGTCTTAAGTGTGGCGCCGTGGTGGTGGGTCCTGCGCTAGCGTCACTCCAGGTTTACTCCTCCGGCTGTCGGCCGTGCGGGGGTTCCTGGGTTACCAAAAAAAAAAAAAAAAAAGACAATTCCACAATCATGCATAATCGGGCAAGTCACTAAACCCAAACCGCCATGCTTAGTACAGTTACACCGATGGCTTACCAGCATCGACACGCTGGCAATCCAGTCATTTCGCAAGTTCGAGTCTTGTCGCACGAAGACAAAATGCCAATCTCTAAGCGGTGAATTAGAGATTCTAGGATGTCGCTTACACGCAAACTTAACTTACGATGTCCAATGAAAAAACCACGGCCCCTATCGCCCATTATTTCCGGGAAAAGTGTCAAAAAAGTTATAAACATTTTGCATTAATACTAATTTAGTCCTAAACTTTTTTTCAATGCTAATTCAGTCTTAAATCTTTTTTTTTGTGCCAATGTAGTCCTAAATCATTTGCATTTGTGCCAATTCAGTCCTTCGACACGTGAATAGCTATTAGCCGGAAGGACTGAATTGGCACAAATGCAAAAAGTTTAGGAGTGAATTGACATAAATGTAAAAGGTTTAGGACTGAATTTGCACCAAAAAAAAGTTTACGATTGAATTGGTACCAATGCAAAAGTTTTAAAACTAAATTAGAACCAATGCAAAAGGTTTAGGACTGAATTGACATCAAAAAAAGGTTTAGGACTAAATTGGCACCAATGCAAAAGGTTTATGACTGAATCGGCACCAAAAAAAGGTTGAGAACTAAATTGGCACAAATGCAATAGGTTTATGACTTTTTTAATACTTTTCTCCATTATTTCGAGTTTGGGTGATATGACATTTATTTGAAAAAGTGAATATAACATGTAATTTCACTTTCCCAAATCTAAAGAGAATTTCATATATCGTTACCTATCAATACTATATAGATGATTCGTTATTTAATCATTTGGCATGCTCATGGAACCACATTTGTGTTTCTACTTATATATCATTCCCTTCAGTAGTCAACCTGTTGTTTCTCTACATCCTACTGCCAACAGATCTACTTACTCCAACAGTAATCTAAAAATCAAAGTAAACCACGGGCATTCATTTCGCGCCATCTCGAGCCTAAAGCTGGAGGACGCGACACATCGTCACTCGAATTTTACCACGATGCACGAGATGTCGTCAGGGCTTTTTCGGGACAAGGCTTCTCTGATCAATGCCTTTGACGCTTCCCGAGCATCGTCTATCTCCATTATGGAATCTGCCTCCTCTTGATTCGACATTACCTGTAGTGGCGAAAAGCTCCAATACATGAGCTGGGAAATTTCAGTACCAGAAAGCATACAAGTATGCCCCTAGTATTTGAGAGTTGACATAAGTAAATGGATTGTCCCTTTTTCTTTTCTTCTTGCTTGGACTAATATGGAATGACGTCGAATATCCAGGGCATCAAGCGGGGTCAGTACCTTCCAGAGGCCGTCACTTGCCAAAAGAATGAACTCAGTGCCCTTGTCGATGTTCTCGATGAATATATCCGCTTCAGATGTGATATGATCCTTCACTTTCTCATCGCCGAAAGCCCTGGTCATGGCAAGTTGTCCGTCCACCCGCGGAACGTTCCCTACAGCATTCGGGAGCAATTAAGACTCAAAGAACTGGTAATATCGAGCATCGAGCATTAAACTTTGAATTGAACTTTGAAATACAGTGTCAGAAACACTATTAAACTTCGAACTTCTCAAGTTCGAAGGACAGGACACACCTGGTCTTTGAGATACAAATCCTCCTCTGCTTTCTACAAGTTCCCTTTCCTTTTGTGGTTCATGATCAACCGTTATCTGTTTAGCTTTGCCGTTTTCACACATGTTGGCACGCGAGTCACCTACGTTAGCTACTATCAGCTTCTCCATATTGATCGGTATAGCCATGGCCGCAGTGGAACCTCCTCTAGAGCTGACTACGCCCTCTAAAATTTCGTCGCCTGTCTTTTTGTAGGCCCGCTTGATTGCACATTTCGGGCTTGTCCAGAAGTCCCGCTATTTTATCGGAAAACAAAAGAAAAATGTCTCATGGTTAGAGCCACAACCATCCTTCTGTTCACTAAGCCACATACACATACCTCAATGAGTACATTGTCAAATAGATGGTGCTCCAAGTACTCTGCAACTTTGCAGCTAGAGTGTCCATTAAAGATGGCATATAGACCTAATTCATTGCCATCGTGCTCTCTCTTTTCTGCGACGATGAAGTCTTCCATTCTGTGGTCCATCTTTCCCTCGACTAAATCGAAACCATGAGTGACTTTGCTACGTGATTCCTCCTGCTTATCCTCCTTGTCCACCTCATCTTCCTCATCTCCGTCATCCTCATCCTCTTCTTCTCTATTGTTGTTGATGCACGTCTGATGTATCCGGTCTGTGCCCTGTCTTCCTCTGTGATTACAATTATTTATGGAATCTAGTAAGTTATTAACAGGCTTTGGTCTAGATAGAACTGATGACCCCTCTCTAGTCGTTCACCATCTATTAATCAGCACAATCTTAGATGATCAATAAAAGGACTCTTCTGGCATCGCATAAACTTGCGCCCAATGTTTTGCCTTTGGTTAAGTCTAAATGCTACACAAAGATATTATCACCGGTCCGTACAATCCTATTATGAACACTTAATGGACAGAATTTATTTGATCATATGCAAAGTGTAGCTCACAATCATTCATATCTCAACAACTATTTCATTGAGTAACAAATCTTATTCCATGTAGAAGATCAAGAGTACTTTCCTCGAGTAACAAAAGTAGCAAGTCTCACATAGCTTTATCTGGTTACATCAGCTTGTATTTTGCATTGTATTATAGTGCTTCTGGTTGAAACTTTAATTTAACATCTTACCTTCAAGTGTGCTTCATTTTCTTCTCCTCGTGAATCATCCTCCAAAGTGTACTCCTCGCTCTGCAAAGCAATCCGTTTCAGAACAAGCGAACAATAATGAGTAGTCAAGAGACACCCTCATAGCATCCAGTTTTAGGTACATATTCCAGACTAATGTTTCTATTGCAAGGTTCTGTCTCACCAAGTGCAACCCTGCCGTGTTTCTACACAGAAAATATTGTGCTATCAACATAGAGGTACTCCATTCATATATGCTAATCTACATTTCTTCTCTTACTGGATTTTGGCACATGTACATGTCTTTAGCTTTTGATCCATCACAGTTCCATGTCGATCTTGGAACATTATGCACTTTATCTGATTGACTCACTAGATCCTCTAAAAGCTATCCTAAGTTCTTGAAAGGCTTCCATTCTTCTAAAGACTCTATCTAAGGAGCACATACACCAAAAGTAAACAAAAAAACCCAGAAAAAGAAAAGCCCTAACCAAGACCTAGTAATTTTGCAAAATGAGAAAATAGTGATCCAGCTGAAATACACCAAAATACAAATTGTAAGCATACAATACGAGGACGCACACACCGCTCTTCTGATAGACGATTGGTCATTGGCCGTGTTTGCTCTTCTCTTCTGGTTCAAGGAGAAAAATTAAATTTGTGAGCAGCCGGACATTTAACTTGGCAAAGTTAAAAAATACTAGCAGGTCCTATCTACATGTTAGGCTCAAATGGGTCTAGCCACACGGCACATTAAGATTATTGAGCAACCTCAACGGCATTCTGGTCACTGCATCAATCGAAACAAACAAGTGCAGGATTTGTATCACGGATATCTTTATCTGTCGGAACAATTCTCTGTCAGGAAAGTACACTGAACTCTGCAGTTCGAAAGGATTCGTGTCAAGTATATGGAAATCCAGAGGCTTTGGAAATTTTCTGAAGGTTAAGCTTATCATCATTATAAGAAATTGTCAGACCGAAAAAAAATCATTACAAGAAATTGAAATCCCAGATGCAAAGGCGCTTTTTGGTCTGATAATTCGTGAAATTTATCTACCAGTACCTTTATCAAACCCTCCACCTCAGACTCTACAAGCTCCCCCCTCTTTTATTAATATACTTAGATTGGCTAAGTATAAATCTAAGTATATACGCAAAGTAAAAACAGAAAAACGCAGAGAACCAAGAATTTGACAGACTATGAGAAGGCGAAAGACCATATGCCAATACATATCGATATCGCCGTGCGCAAAGGCTGGTACAGCAAAGACAGCCCGAGGTGGTGCATAATCCAAGGCATATAGTCAATAAGCCTGGTAAGGAAGGGTATCCATAAATGGGTGAAAGAGGGTGCGAGAAACCGAACTCGGAACCCTCTGACTCTGATATCGTGATATAGCTTTGATCGCATGAGCGTCTGTTCTAAAAGCTTTAACTATGATTGCATAAGTCAATGGAGAACGAGGCAGAGCACAAAATATGTAGCTTGAATTCTCTTTAACTTGTGAAGTTCCAACATCATGGGAACTTGAAGTAATACTGGGAATGCCAGAGAAGTGAGTATATGGTATACCCTCATTGTTTGCAGACAGTGAGAAGCTTGAGCTTGGCCTTCCCTTGTCCCTTCCCTGTTACAGTATAAACACCACTGGGAAAGAATGGGTCTGGAACTTGTTGGGTGCTCGCTCAGCGACACGAGTCACCGAACACAGAGTGAGAGAGAGGGCGACACACACGTGGTGATTGGTGGTACTTTTGAAGGAGTGTGAACGTCGCACCGCGTGCCTGGGGAAGAGCAAGTGTCGACGGTTGCATGGTGAAGAGCCCAGAGAAGAAGCAAGGAGGAGGTGAAGTAGCAACCCTAAACGCCGTCGTTTTTTAAGAACTAGATAGGAGATTGTATCCAGAGTCATTCGGTGAATATAAAGATTACCGAGCTATAAACATTATTGACCGGCCCTAAAAAATATAAAAGATGCGAAACTTGCCCACATGGGAGAGTGCAAAAGCTAGTCTTGACACCACTCGACCGCTTAAAAAAATAAACAAAGGATCATTGACTGCATACCATTATTACTAATAGAGATTGAAAAGTTTTTCAATGTTACTTTGTTGGGTAAACCACATGCGGAAAGGACATAACCATGAGTTTCGCGCGACACTTGCTTTGGTATTATAACTTTTTGAAATAAGTGTCATAAATACTTTTAAAAAGTGGTTACTGAAAGATATATGTGATTTTTCTAACTTGGAAATTTGACATGACGCTAATTTAATATTGAATAATATGACGAGGCTCGTTGGAAATTAGTGCCACATTGGATTTTCTAGCAAGAAAATTGCCGATTTATCTTCTTCTTTTTCTAAAAAAATAATGACACCTAAATGAACACTTAAATATTATGGTACTAAAGTGAGCACCGTAGGAAAGTTACAGCACTATTATGTCCTTATCCCAACAATTACCAAGCTTATTGAGATATTAGTCCTTACTTAAATGTTCCAACTTGCATTAGTTATTACATGAAAAGCTATTGCTAAGGCCAAGACTTAACATATAAAGAAATTCCAGCTATTATTATAGTTACAGCTAGTCTAATAGATCATATTAAAAGTGACTTTGTATATTAAATAGGTTACATTTTTTTTTTGGTCGAAATAGGTTACATTTAAAGGAGGCAATCTTTTCTCTTCCAAATGAATACTCAAGAGTTTTTTCAAGAAAAAATAAAGTTTAAAGAAAAATCTCTTGACAATAAGTGGTAAAAATGTCTATATGATTCAGAAAATACTTTTCAAAAAAATAATACTACTATTCTTTTAAATTCTTAACATAGTTATAGATATTATGTCTATTTAGTAATATAAAAAAACATTGAGTGGTAAAATTAACTCTACGAGGATGTGAAAGTAATTTCTTTATACCTTCACATAAAATTGATTCGATTATGAATAATATGAGATGTGATATATCTATAGAAAAAGTCTACTCATCTATTTATAGAATAATATTGAGAGAGAATTGACTTTGTCATTTGTAATATAACCATAATGAGTAAATAGCTTTGACTTCCATCTTATTCAACATGTACCAAAATACAATTTTAGAGTCAAGGTTAATTAGAGAACAATAATTACTCAAAACGGAATTACCAAAGGATTGAGTCAAATAAAATATAAATATTTTCTGATAAATTCTTTTTTTTTTTTTTGTAAAAGATGATGTTTAGATTTTTGGTATGTGTAGAGTGAATTTATATATAAGGCAAATGAGTCCATGATATTCAGTTATCTCCTAAATGATATATATTATCTTCAAAGTAATATTTTTTTTAATAATTTCATGATTATTGTCACCGCTATTACTCTAAATAAAGTTTCTTTTTTTTTTCAGATTAGTTTGATGGAAGAAATTTTAATAAATATAAATTTTCAAAAAAAAGATTGTATAATTGGCAAATATACTGGTAGTTTTGAAAAGTTACTGGCCACAGTAAAAAAGTGATTTACGCAATGTTATCACCTTCTTACTTTACCATGTTCAAATTTACTGGTCATGTAGAAAACTTACTAACCGCTTAGCAAAATTAACAATTCCCCAATGTTGAAAGTTACTTTCACTTAACATAACTATTTGATTTATCATAAAGTTTACTAGTTAATCATGAATAAGTACATAATATATTGAAAAATCCACTTTTTCCATTACACAATCACTAGTCACCTGGAAAAGTTACTAATTTCCATAGGTTGCAAATTATTTTCATCTTTGAAACTCTGCAATTATTTATTAAAAGATACTATAAACAAATATCTATAAAATTACATATTGGATTTGTGCATAGTCTAACTGCACCTTGAAAGTTACTTATTTCACTTATGTGAAACTTACTTTTGCATGCATTATTTCTAATCACCTTGAAGATTTTGTGTCTATATAGACTAATGCATTTGGCTTTTTAATTAATCCAAATTTTGCGTTGGATGCACTTTGACTCTTTTTAGCCCTTAAACATAAACCTTTCAAAATATATAATTGTTGCCACATAGATTTACATATATTTTTTTAGTAATTTTTGGAAATTTAATTAGAATTTTAAGGAAAGCCAAAAAAAGAGCACCTTTTACATATACTTAATGCTATTTAATAGGGATAATGATACAAACAGTCCTTGACTTAAACTCAATGTGCAATATTATTCATGAACTTTTAATCTTTTCAATGTAGTCCCTGAAGTTTGGTGCAATGTGCAATGTGATCCCTAAACCATTAATTTGTTCAATGTGATCTTTGAAATTTTGGTACATGCTTAATATAATCCATGAACTATATGAAAATGTTCAATATAGTCCATGCACTTAAATAAATGGAAGGAATTCTGACAAAGAAAATTAATGGAAGGACTATATTGAACATTTTCATATAGTTCAGGAACTAAACTAAATATGTACTAAAAGTTCAAGGACGATATTGAACAAATTAAAAGTTCAAGGACCATATTGCGCATTGAGTTAAAGTTTAGGAATCGTATTGAACAAATTAAAAGTTCATTGACCACATTACACATTGAACCAAAATTTAGAGACTATTTGTCATTTTTCCTATATAAAAAGCCCTTGCTAACTTAGATAGGTTCATCCTTACCTTTTCAATATCGGTATTTGATGACCAGCATGATAACACTACTTAACATAATTATTAAATATGTTGGTACTTAAATTTTCATATTAAAGTTTCTAATTAATCAGCGGAGTTGCTAACTTCGACTATTTTTAAAGTGACTAATTATTTTAAAAAATGATTGTATCTGGAAAGAATTCCTAATCAACCATACATGCATACTTTCAAATATGAAAAGTTACTCATGAATGAAAAGAGGCTTCCCGTTTTAACTAACTGTGAAATATTGAACCAATGTATTAATATCTAAAAATTATTAATCATCATGAAATATTAGTAGTCACAATTTCTTTGCCTCCTTTTCTCCATTACTTTTTGACTTCAACTTACGACTTTTAACGCAACATTTAATATTATTCAAATTTTCAAAATTTACTAATATATTATATACAATTCTATAAGTCAATACGAGAATATTTCGATAAGTTTCATATAAGTCTATCTCTCGATTTGGGTGTAGCGGGCTGCATATGGAGAAGGTTAAAGGATCCCCACCCGTAGCCATGGGGTCGGGTGAGGCTAAGCTGCTATTGTTAGCTCTTACACACACTCTCTCTCTCTTCGTATATTCTTTTTTTGGTAACTTTTTTTTATTTTCTTATTACTGATGTGGTGTTGCATTAACGTGTTGACACCAAAACTTTTTCAACAATCGAGCTTAGAAAATTTGAGATTCGAATTCCCTAATCATGATGAGACTCGCTTCTTGACAAAAAGAAGTTGGCCAAGCGTCCTTGGTATCGCAAATTGCACATAGAAATTAGGATCATTGCATTGATTAGTAATTAGGCATAATTTGTTTTAATAAATCAAGAGTTGACCTTTTTTTTATGACTCTTTGGTCAAACCTGAAAAAGAAAAATAAATTCTTGGTCAAAAATTACAAAACGTAAAAATCGCATATAGGTGTCAATTTAGCATGGACGGGAGGAATTATGTCTTAAGGTTTCGAATTTTCGTAAAAATGGCCAAATGTTGACTTCTTGGTCAAATCGAAGAATTTGACCTTCGATTGAAAAATTATAATTTCATTGGTTTCTAATCTTTTTTAGACATTTGATTTAGGAAAAATGAAATTTAGAGACTTTGCATCCGATTAAAGAAATCTCAACAGATGGAGCTGGTCAACCATTTAAAGCATGATACCAAGCACCGTAGGATTGGAGTTGCTTAAACTCACACTCCTAAAGATCGCGCCACTTGGCAAGACCATGCAGAACCCTAGAGAAAGAATAAGGGATAATGATACAAATAGTCCATAAATTTTGGTTCAATGTGTAATTTAATCTCTGAACTTTTAATTTGTTCAATGTAGTCCCTCAACTATGTCTAATGTTCAATGTGGTCTTTGAACTTTCAATTTATTCAATGTGGTCCCTGAACTTTTGATACATGTTCAATGTAGTCCTTCTATTGAACTTTTAGTACATATTCAATATAGTCCCTGAACTTTATAAAAATATTCAATGTAGTCCTTCCATTGATTCAAGTTCAAGGACTATACTGAACATTTTTATAAAGTTCAAGGACTATATTGAACATGTACCAAAAGTTCAGGGACCATATTGAATAAATTGAAAGTTCAGGGACTACATTGAATAAATTAAAAGTTCATAGACCAAATTACATATCGAGTCAAAGTTCAAGGACTGTTTGTGTCATTTTCTCAAAAAATAAAATCTATACTTTTTCCATTTTGGGGGGTCCGGAGACAAAAGGAAAAGGGCCCCTTTTAGGAGAGAGAGGGTCTTTTATTCCAAATAATCTTCGAGCGCACGAGCACGGACGGCATGGGGGAGAGCGGGCTAAAAGTCGCATCTCCATCTTCGACTACTTTGAGCTCCACCATTTTTCAAGCAACGAACGGTGGTCGTATCGTCACTAAACAACGACGAGGTGGCAACCTCAGAAATTCAGTGGTAAATAAAGTGGGTTAACGATGAAGTTTATAACTTCATGGCTTAAAGTAGGGGTATGCAAAATAGATCGCTCAAACCGAGATCAACCGGTCCGAACGGAACCAGCCAATTCGGTCCGATTCCTGATTCCTAAAAGTAGAACAGGTGTCCAAGAGATCTGGTTCAATATGGTTCCCTAGGAATCGTATTGAACTAAACTAACTGGACTGGACCGATTGAACCGGACCCACTGATTAGATCGGACCGACTACATATACTTTTTTTTATTTTTTTATTTCTTTGAAATATTAGTAAAACATGAACTAAACCGTAAGTGAAGTACTTCAATTGTCTCGACTTCTCGAGTCTCGTCCAGTCACCACACGCTAGTCTTAGTCCGCTGTCGTCTCTCCTTTGGCTCGTCCGCCATCTCTCCTTTGGCTCGTCCGTCGTTCGCCGTTTCTCCTTTCCCAGGTTCTGTCGTCCGCGAGCTACTCATCCTCGTTTTTTGTGTTTGTCTTCTCAATTTGAGGATCATTATTGATGTTTGATCGTTCATGGTTGTAAAATAATCATTATCTCTCGATGATTGATGGGTTTAATTTATTATTTTCAATATGCAATTTATGTGGTTGGTGGGTTTAATTTATCGTAGAAGATATATGAGAGCATAGTTAGGGTCCTATTACTCAGATCTTTTTTAAAAAAAATTGTGGAGAACACAATTCCAATTTCAGAACACATGACATCTAAGTAATGGGAAAAAAAAACCAATCCAATTCCTGGGTTAGGAACCGGGAACTCCCAATTTTGGGAACCGAACCTCTCGATTCGATTCCCGGTTCCACTTTGAAATTGGACCGGATCAGGAACCGATTGGCCTTAGCTTAAAGCTCTCGTGTTGATTTCAATTTGAAGTTTCGAAATCCATGTTGATGAAGAAAATCTGGGCGGGCCTGATCCCAAATATAGGCCGGTGAATCCGGGCCTGGGTCGGGCTAATATCCGAATCCTGGGTTCGGTTGGGTCCGGCCCGAGCCCGCTTACTTTGTGATTTTATGAAATTTAGGGAGCGAAGCGAAACCTACATAAGCCGACCGGACAAAAACACAAAAAAAACGAAACACAAGCTCACGCCTCTCTTCTCTCTCCACTTCGCTCCGCTTAGTCGCCGTCGCCACCTCGCCGTCACGCCGTCGCCGTCGCCGTCGCGCCGTCACCGTCATCCTCAAGGTTGCTCCTCCCTCTCTCTCGTATGCGGCCGGGCAGTGTCTAGATAATACACGGATTGTGTAATGTTTCCGTGGGGCGTTGTTCTTCGTCGTTTCATTCTTTTCCTAAATGGTTTTCTTTTTGGCTGGAAGTTGGTGGCTTTAGCTACGTCTGTGATCATAATTTGTGTATGGTGATTCCGCGGCTGGCTATTTTCTTCCTTGTTTTCGCGTGAAATTTTGTTGTTGGTATGCAATTTTCAGCCTTTAAGTCGAATTTGAAGTTGGACCCTCATATTGTCCTGTTGATACCGATTTAGTGGCTAGTGTATTCACATGAGTTGGGCCAATCGACCTACTCTGCTCGACCCGATTTAGTATAATTTTGGTGGGTTTTGCTTTCCCTCTCTTGCTCTTCTCCCACTACCTCACTTTGATTGCACTGGATGTGTGAAGTTGTGCTTCTGTGCTCGTGTCGAGATTCCTGGGTGCTTCCTGCAGAATATGAAGTTAAGTGAAAAAGCTGATGTTCCCGAGTGTGTATATTTGATATTAATGGTAGGTATGCTAGGACTGTTCTTCTAAATTGGTTTGCTTGGCAGATAGTAACTGGGGCTTTGACTGAGTGGGTCCTTTTCAACATCGAATATAACTTTTTCGCATCACTTACAAAACCAATTTAGTAGACCTGTCTTCATATTTCTAGCATTCATCATCTTCATAGAATGATTTGGACTGCATCACTGCTAGTTGTTATGATGGCGCTGTTCTCTTCTTTGATTGATTCTTTAACAAGGCATTGTGAACTATTCTCATTTCACCAATCAGACACTTTGTCAGTCCGCTGAACTGATATTTGTGTATGAGTGTCTATTTACTTACATGGGTCAGCTGATTTAAGTATTTGCATTACTCAGAGGTGTTTATATTACTCAACTTTTTCTTATTGACATTAAATATGGTGTTGCGCTTTTGTATTTTGCTGATTTGGTGCAGTTATTAAAATGCCAATGGAGATTGGTGAGAACGATGATTCAGTGGAGATGCTGAGGAATACTCATATCTCTTCCTACGATGACGACAGGGATGATGGTGCAGATCCAGAAGAAGTGGAGGATCTGATGAATGATGATGATGATGATGACAACGACGACGATGAAGTGCAAAAACTGGTAACTCTAGGTTTTTTAGAGAAGCCAAAAAATAAATGGTCCCTGCTGCGTCAACTCTTCCCTAGCAAAGCTGGTGGAGTACCGGTGCGTTTTATTTTTGCAAAATTCTGCCCTTTTCAGTTATCTTTTCTTTTTGCCTGAATACTTTTGGCATTCTTGCACCAGCTTCCAATTTGCATTCTATGATTTCTTCAAGAGTAAGATATGAAATTAAAGAGCATATTTTAATGGACAAGTTGTTCGATATTGAGTAAAAGTAGATAGAAATGTCAAAATGTTGATTTTGCTTGACATCATTGTGATTTATGGTTTTTTTGCCTGAATGCAGGCTTGGTTGGATCCAAATAATCTACCATCTGGTAGATCTTGCCTTTGTGATATGTGTGGACAACCTTTGCAATTTTTGCTTCAGGTACATTATTCTTTTGCTTTAGATGAGTTTCTATATAGTGTGTGTCAAGCATTGAATTTCCTATTACACTTACTGCGATAAAAATCTTTTTCTTTTTTGTATATTGGTGATTGGAATTCTATAACTGTTCATTGTTGACGGATATGGGACTATATTTGTTATTGACTTGCTTATTCTTTCCAAGACTGTGTACTTACTTGAATCTTAATCATTAGCATGCATGTGGAGAATATGCATGTACTAGAAGGAGTGTTTTGGTATCCTATTGGCAGTGTGGTGACTGTGTGTCCTTCTCTTAATAAATTGTCTTATTTTCTTTTTATCTATTCCCTTGGTGATCATGTAAGCAATGAAAGAAGTTTCATTTCTATCAGTTGCCTCATTTATGAGCTCTCAATAGTAGATCATTTATTTGGTTGGTAGTGTTGTCTCAGCCCACGAGTCCCTTTTTTTTATGTTGTTTAGTAGATGTTTGTACTTTTTCTCATTGATTGTGACGTTATTAGGTATATGCACCAACCTTTGATCGAGAATCCACGTTTCATCGCACATTATATTTGTTCGCTTGTCCGTCGATGTCTTGTCTTCTTCGTGATCAACATGAACAATGGAAGAGACCTGCAGTAAATGCTTCTCGAAGGTACTTTCAATGGTCTTAATCCAGCAAGTCCCGTTTCAGTTTATTATTTGTGCACTTGTCATAATCTAATTTGTCAAATTCTTTTGGTCCTCTGGTGGTATTCAAGTGTGAAGGTTTTTCGTTGCCAATTGCCTCGTGACAATCCCTTCTACTCAAGTGAACCCCCACGGCATGATGGGAGTGACAAACCTTTAGGAAGTGGAGGTAGCTTTTTATGTCTTTTCCCAGTCAGTTACATTTTGATTTTTTTCTTTGGAAGTGGATGGAATACTTTGACATTGCACATACATACGAGCAGATGAATATGCTGTCTTTGTTTAATTGGAGATTTCTATGACTTGGTCCTGTTGTTGCCTCCAAGGGCCTTAGTTCAAAGACTGAACTCATAAATGGCCTAATTAGTCTCTTAGTTATTATGGTACTAATCCTTCTCGTTTTGGCCAAAATGTACTGTTGTTGAGCAGCTCCACTTTGTAACTGGTGTGGAACATGGAAAGGAGATAAAGTTTGTGGTCGTTGCAGAGACGCACGATACTGCTCTGAAAAACATCAGGTTCTAGGTTATTCAGCTCCTTATACACATTCACCATCAGTCTGATCTTTTCCGTAACACTTTTTGTTTGTCACCTGCAGGCCATGCATTGGCGCGCCGGTCATAAAGTTACCTGCCAAATTAGTAGCAGAAATGCAGGAAACTCATCAGCAGAAGACCAGAAACGTGAGCAACTATTTTAGATTTCTTTGGATAATTATACCAGTATTGCACGGAGGTGCTTGTATATGTGCCTCTTAGGTCTCATGAATTTTCCATCTTCACATGCACAGCTCTGTTGTTAATATGAGTCACTCCGAAGCTCTGTTTTAACAATTATTTTAGTGCTTTCTTTCTGTCATGTTGGCATAGTAGTGGTCCTATTGGAGTAATTTAAAGATGTCTTAGTACGTAGACTACCAGAGATATATGTAGTCATTTAGCTGTGACAATTTCGGTATGTAGTCTTATGCTTGAAGTTGAAATTGAACTCGGCATCATGATTTAACTTCCGGTAATTATTTCTGTACTTTTAGAATGTTAACTTCTCTACGTTGTAATTCTGCAAACAGCTGCAAGCAGGAGTCTATGGCCCGAACACGAGATTGTTAATGAGAATGAGGCTGAATATGATGTTGATGTGTCCGCTGATTTGGATAATACCAATTGTCTGGTATCCGGAAACCAGATGGATGACTCAATAAATTCACTTATTGATAGTTTCCAGGTATAATTGCACCGTAGTTAATGAGAATTAGTTCTGCTAAAAATTTCACGTGCTTTATCCTTTGCCTTTTTCTGTGAATAGGGTGATAGTGACAGGAGGAGTTGGGGCAACTTCCAAGAACGCATTGCCAGGGCGCCTGAGCAAATTTTAAGGTTAATGATAGTTTCCATTCTAACTGCAATGTATGGTTTTGAAATGCACGAATTCTTCAATGAGGACGTGCATGTCAAGTATGCTTATTGGATATTTTTATTGGATAGAACACTCTTTCTGCGATGTCCAAGAAGAGCCTGACTAGGTTTTCAGAGTCATGGTGTCTTGGCAACATTTAGAACCTTACTGTGGATGTCCTGCTGGGACACATATGAGTTGTGATGAGATGTGATGCCATTCAAATGGAAGTTAATTTCTTTGAATAAATTATAGATGGGTTATACATGTATCAACTTAATGTCTGAATGTGGCCTGTGCATCATTTGTAGTAAATGTAACCTAGTCTAAGTCAGTCGTATTACTGTTGTGACACTTCAAAGCCACTTTTTGGTAAGTTCTCATTGGACATCCTAGAACCATATCTGTTGTTACTCTTTCCTCTCCCTCAGTGCTGAAATAAGAATGGTTTTAATTTGTTTGGAAAATCAGAAAATCGCAAAGCTTATTTGTTTATTCTACCTGTAATGAACAGGTACTGTCGAAATGTATGCTCTAGGCCCTTGTGGCCAATGTCAAGTGGTCAGCCATCAACAGCAGATATTCCCAATTGCAGCTATTGTGGAAAGCCCCGGTGTTTCGAATTTCAGGTTGTCCTTTTCCATCCTTTTCTTCCGAAAGACCTTGATGTTTCAAAGATTTTATGTCAACGTGCAGTTGCTGAAACCCCTCCCTGTCATTTTACCATGATATGTATCTATTTTAGAGCTCTTATTTGCGTACCATCGCGCACTGGATGACCTTTTTGATCACTGCCCTCTATTTTTCAGGTCTTGCCTCAGCTTCTTTACTATTTCAGCGTGAAGAACGATGCAGATTCGCTTGACTGGGCTACTATAGTTGTTTATTCCTGTGAAGCGTCTTGCGATGTGGCCACGGGTTACAAGGAAGAATTTGCATGGGTGCAAGTGTCTTCCCCATCTCAAGTGGTACCTTGAAAATCTTTGTACGTTATTCAGCTCCTCTGGCTAAAGGGTTTCTATAATTCTCCTCTTCCTCCTCCCTCCTTTTGATGATCGTCTCCGGCAGTGTTGTGACTATAACTTCCGAAAGTTACTAAAAGTTTTGGGGTCTTAGGTTGATAGGATATGTTGTCTTCTGCATTTGCTTATTACTTTTATGTATCTTATTATTTAAACTATTTTGAAGTTTTGGATTATTTTTTTGGTCTCAAGTATAATGTTGGACTTTGGACCCCCTAGTGGAGCCTGTATGGAGGAACCCATAAATCCATAAACCCATAAACTCCTCTATTCGAAGGAAAGGAGTTTCAAACTCTCTACCTTCCCATTCTCACTTGAGAATACTGGGGCAAACCCCAGTGGTTTAAAATTTTAGAATTTGATTTTGAGTTACAATTTGTTAGACTTATGGTGCATTTCTTCTCTCTATCTTGCTTTACTCATTAAGTTCACTAATTCATGAGTATATAGAATCAACCGGAGAGAATATAGACTACATTGAAAAAAGATTCGATGAAATAAATGCCATCCCTAACTCCAATCTTGAAGGCAACAATAAACAAATATTTGGTTTAAATATCTAAACACAATTAATTGAAGTGCTCTTTATATTCCATTGGAATAGGATATAAGCACTGGCGATCATTTATGTAATCAAAAAATGCAAGATACATGCATTATCCGAACATTTGTGAGATTTGGTATATTGTGAAAGATACCTACCTAGAGCATCATGTCATATCGATATATAACCTATCAAGCTCAATATATCGTCTAATGCGAATAGAAACGCTTTGAGAGGCAATCAACTTCCTCGCTAGGCAAATGGGAATCGTAAATTATATTTTCTAGAACTTCGACTGGATTTGACTAGCGATGCTCTTATTGAATTTGAATGTCTGTCACGATTTATGGATTGGATCCGAAAGCAGCATCCACAATCCTAACTAAACCGGGATCCATCATGAGGGGGAAAACAAACACATGGCTCTTGGAGAGGACCTTTCTGGGACGGTTGTCCAGGTTGAAAAGGTGACAAACCCGACCGACCTCAAGAGTACTGTCAATGACAATGAAGATCTCAGTTGCACGGAGATGCGTGTGGGATGGATTGACAACGCCCCACGGCACATAGTCGACGCGACCAAGTGAGATGCCTAGCATGTTGAGGCCCGGCAACCGAGCCACGGTCACGGGAGTCACTTTCGATCCAATTGGGTTTGGTGTGTCGCTGGCTAAGTGAAGCCCTCCGAAGTAGAAGTCATCGGATTGGACCGTCATAGGGTTCTTGCATGCGAACCCATTCACAAAAACTGCAGGCGACAACGAAACTTACTGGCAAAACTTGCAAGTCTAAAGTACTTTCGCATTGTCTCTTCTCAAAAAGGAGAGGTTTTTCTAGATATACTCAACTTACGGTAGCATGCTTCTTTTACGACAAAAGACCCACTTTAGAGAGGTAAGCACGACCCTACGAAGTACCTTAATAGATCTTATTGTAGTATGTAAGTCAGGCGAGTCAAGGTACGGGTAAGTGGCAAGGACATGGAATTGTCAAGGTGATCTGGACAACTTATGGATCGTTACGTCCGCAATCTCCAACGGCAATTAGCTGAAAGGATTGCATTGATTAGCTACGATAACAATAACTACAAGAGCCATGAGATCGAGGAAGAGAGCGGAGTCACCATCCAAAGAAATGTGCCGATGACACAAAACAGGGGTTCTGAAAAAAGCTCTTATGCAGAATAAAAAATGGGAAGATTGGTCATGACGTGTTGCCGTATTCAAGTGCAAAAGTATTGTACAAAATGTAATTGTACAATGTACTATCATACCTTAGAAATTTCCTTAGATATTTCCGGACGAGACGTGCTTATGCTCGGGATCAACAACATTGGAGTAATATGATAAATGCACATAACCAGAGCATAACGCATTCTCTCATGGAATCGATTGCTTAGCCCCAAAAAATTGGAGTCATTGGATAAATGCATGTAATCGATAAAGCCGCAAATCCGATGTAGAAAGCACAAATTGCAATATCTAAACCCTTTCGAAAGAAGGGAGGATCGTAACGCTAAAAGTTTGCACAAGCAGAAGAATTTAGCTTTAGGAGCACAAACAATGCATTAATTGACTTGATTCTACAGAAAGAATAATGACGCTAGATTGAATAAATAATGGACAACAACAATGAACAAATAGTTGGTCCTAAATGTGCAAAGACACAAGGGTATCTTTAGGAAGCAAATGAATCTCGAATTTCAGTTTCTAGAACTTGGACTGGATCTGACCAGCGATGCTCTTATCTGCTTGGAATGCCTTGGCAAGAATGTCTGTTGCAATGTCCGGATTGGATCTGAAACCGCATTTGCGATTGTGATGACACCAGGGTTCTGGCTGCCAAGAGCCGCGATGGCAACGGCATTGCTGTGTCCAACGTTCCTCTGGTAATGGATGAGTCCCACAGGGAAAACGAACACGTCGCCCTTGGATAGGACCTTCGCGATGAGACGGTTGTCAGGGTTGGAGGCGACGAACCCAACCTCGAGAGTACCTTCGATTACCGTCAAGATCTCTGAGGCACGGGGATGCGTGTGGGGCAGGTTGATGCCCCATGGCGCATAATCAATCTGGGCAAGCGAGATGCCAAGGGTGTTGAGCCTGGCAACTGAGCCACGGTCACGGGAGTCACTTTTGATCTGACCGGGTTTCACACGTTGCCGGCTAAGTGAAGTCCTCCGAAGTAGAAGTCATTGGCTCGGACCATTTTGGGGTCTTTGCATGCGAACCCATTCACAAAAACTGTAGGAGATAAGGAATTTTATTGTTATGACTTGCATGCCTAAAGTATTTTCTCAATGTATCTTCTATTCTATCATTTAAAAAGTTTACCTCCATTGGAAGGGTCTGCAACACAAAAATCTTGAAGGGGACTTGGGTTGGCCTAAACGACAGTAATTACAAGAGCTGCAATGCCAAGGAAGAGAATGCGAGTCGCCATGGAAAGAATGTGTTGATGATACAAAACGAGGACCCTACAAAAGGATGTCAAGATTGATCGACAATGCTTGATGTCGCTACGAAGCTATAGAGCCATGCATGTCTTATTTATACATAACCATGTAGAAGGAGAAGATGTATTGCTTCTTTATTGCTCCGCGAACTAAGAAAGGATCTAGAATGCCGTCTCTTGCCAAAGATAAGACCAAGTCCAAGACGCGCGGTGTCGTGAAGTTTTAGATTGCAGGTTCATCATTAAAGAAAGAGGAATTGGTTACCGTATCCAGTTAAAAAGAAAGGAAGAAACGTTTGAATGCATAAGACTTGTCCAAGGAAAAGGCCGGCTATTCCACGTAGTTTGAATGGGATCGCTTTTTTTTTTTTTTTGGTCCAAATTGAATGGAATCTTGCTCGGCGCCAATTTATATGTGTTAAATCGACCGACGGTGTTTTGCCACGTGTTAAGAGAGTACGAATTAGGGATAAGTGGCTCATATCATGAGGACATGGGTTGACATCAAGCCCACTAGAAAAGTTGGAGGATTGATTGGTCCAGAAAGGGAATACATAGGCATGTCAGAATCCGTGGAGGCAAAAGTGAAATTAACTTCTCTAAGTTTTGGGTTCTTCCATACATCAACTTAGACATAAAAAGATAAGAGGAGAAAAAGTGTCATAACTTTTCGTACAATATTGATTTGAATATCATAATTTTTTTTGCTCATTTAAGTGCCACATTAGAGTAAAATCAATAATTTAAGTGTTATTTCCGGCAAATTGTCCTACTTGTATTTTTACTTAATTTTCTATTTCCACGTGGATTTTATAATTTTTCTTTTCCTATTTTTCTATGCTGGCGAGGGTCACTAGCGACTCTTGCTAGCCACAAAGGCCTCGTCTAGATTGGGTGAGGGTCACCTTGCCCTCGGCCAATAGTAGAGGTGAGCAAGATGGACTGATCGGATCGAGAATTGCCCAAACCGACTGGTTTTGTCCGGTTCCTGAGAGTGCCAATCCAATTCCTGGTTCCTAAAAGAGGAATGAGTATCCAGGCGGTCCGGTTATAGGGGAACCTGACCGAACCGTGCACATATATATATATATACACACATATATAGCAGAAATATTAAATACGTTAGATTATTTATCGGATCATAAAAATCCACTTTCCGAAGATCTCTTCCTTCTCTTCGGGATCCAACATCAATTGCAATGATTCAATAAACAACACATTGGGCTATATGTAGATAAACCAGAACCCCCCCTAGAAACTTATACGAAGTTTTCTTCTAGTACAATTCAAGAAATTCAAAGATAGATATGTCTATGTATATAATTCTAATGTCAAATAGTTCTATAAAAGCATTAATTCAACATATACAATTCTTCAAAAAATTAAGGGAAGAGAATGGCGTGAATGATTTCACTGATTTGCTTCACTCCAATTAGTGCTTAAATCTCTCGCCCTGTTCCTTTTTATTCATACTTTCCTTTTATTTCTTCCCTATTGACCGACCTTTCCCATTATTTTCCGAAGAGAATATCCCTCTCTACTCTTTCCCTCGGGACTAGATTCCCTTGCCAATTTGTTGCCAAAATAAAATGGAGGATAAAGACACTAGGAGTGCCATAACTTTCATATGACACTACGAGTGCCATAACTTTCATATGACACTCACTTGAGTGCCGCAACTTTTTTTTTTCGCTCACTTGAGAGCCAAAAATTTGAAAAAAGCGATCACTTGAGTGCCAAATGCCATTTGTCAGCCGGAAAATCCGACGTGGCTTCGCCAGAGCTGACTTGGATAATATTTTATTATTTTTTTGAATTTTTTTTTATTTTAGCAATTTTTTTTTCAATGCCCGTGAGGGTCACTAGCGACCCTCGCCAACTGAGAAGGCCTCACCTAGATTGGCTAAGGGCCACCTTGCCCTTAGCCGCGAAGGACGTGGGTAAGGCTATTGCGGCCTCGCCGGCGGCGAGCGAGGCCGCGAAGGTCGTCTTGCCGGCCATGGGCGAGGCGGCCTCGCCAAATCTGGCAAGAGCCTTCACTGCCGTGGGTGAGGTAGCCTCACCAGATCTAGCGAGAGCCTTCGCCACCTTTCTTGCGCTAGCAACGCTGCGATGGTCTTGCCAAGGGCTTTTGCGGTCAAGGGCAAGGCGGCCTCACCGGATCTAGCGAGAACCTTCACTGCCACAAGCGAGGTGGCCTCACCGGATCTAGCGAGAGCCTTCGCCGCCTTGCCCGTGCCGGCGTGGCCGCGATGGCCTCGCCAAGGATGTTCACAGCTGCGGACAAGGTGGCCTCGTCGGATTTGGCGAGAGCCTTTGCCACCGTAGGCAAAGTGGCCTCACTAGATGTGGCGAGAGCCTTTGCCATTGCGCCCGCGGCTGGTGAGGCCGCAATGGCCTTGCCAAGGGCGTTCGTCGCCGTGGGCGAGGCGGTCTCGCCGGATTTGGCGAGAGCCTTTGTGGCCTCATCAGATTTGGTGAGAGCCTTCGCTGCCTTGCTTGCGGCGGCAAGGCCGCGATGGCCTTGCCAAGGGCCTTCATGGCCATATTGGCCGATGGCGAGGTGGCCCTCGCCCAGTTTGGCCGAGGGCGAGGCCTACGGCCACCGGCAACCCTCACCAATCTTGAAAAAAAAATTAAAATAATCAATAAAACAACATTAAAATAACATTAAAAAAATCCTCGTTGGATGAAAATTTAATTGAAAAATTCACATCAGGTCATTTGTCGGAAATGACATTCAAATGATCTATTTTCGCCGGAAGTGGCACTCAAATGATACTCTGATGTGATACTCAAATGAGCGAAAAAAATTTTTATGGCACTCAAATAAGCACAGTACGAAAGTTATGGCACTCCTAGTGTCCTTATCCCATAAAATAGAGACAATCTCATTTGCTTCCCTCTTTCATCACTGCCACATTTATTGCCCCTTTTTATGTAGCCTGGCAACATTAATTCCTTCAATCATGCTAGCCGAAATTTGCCGGAGAAAAGCTAAAATCTCTTGCCATTTTTCTTTTTTAATTTCATCTTCATGTTAAATAAGCAACTAATTCCATTGGACTAGAATCGGACCAGACTGATATTGGTGTGGTCCCGAGTTCCTAGGTGGAACGGGACTAGACTAGGAATCAAACACCCCTAGTCGGTGGGGCAATGAAGGCCTTGGTCAAGGCCATTGCCAACTGCGAAGGCCTCACCTAGGGCCACAGCATCCTTGTCGGCTGTGGGCGAGGGCGCAAAGGTTCTTGCCAGATTTGGGCAAGGCTACCTTCCCCGCGGCCGGCTGGGCCGCAAAGGCCCTAGCCCAAATCTAGTGACGGCCTTTGCACGGTTGCAACAAGGCTGTGATGGCCTTTGCAGCCCCACCAACCGCAAATGAGGTGACCCTTGCCCAGTCTGGGTGAGGCCTTTGTGGCTGGTGAGGGTTGCCAATGACTCTCACTAACACAGAAAAATGCAAAAGAACAATAAAAAATAAAAATGTAAAATGTAAAAAAAAATTAAAAAATTGTCTATGTTAACGCCGGTGATGTCATGTAGGACAACCAACGTTCACATCGCATTTTTTTGGCGAGGCAAATCACCAGTGGCATTGAAGTAATCGATTTTTTTAAATTTATGGCATTTAATTGAGCGAAAAAAATGTTATTGAACTTAAGTGAACGCCGTATGAAAGTTATAGGAGTCCTACTATTCTTAGTATAAATGACTGTCAGTTTGAGAGGGGGGCTCGCCCCATACCACGCACATAAGGGTGAAGGAAACCGAGAAAGTGGATATAAGTAGGGGTGTCAAAACCGAACCGAACCGAATCGGAAATTTTGTGTATTTCAATTTAGTTCGGTTTTCGATTCGGATACTCAAAACAAACCATTCTTTTTCTTTCAATTCGGTTTATTTTGGTTCGGTTCGGATCAACCGAATTGAAAATACACCCTTTGCTTTTTACCCTAAAAGGCTTTTAGGGCTCTTCGTCGTCCCGCCCTTCCTCAGCCTTTCTTCCCATATCTTCCGGCCCCGTTTCGTCAAGAGGCGTTGGGACACTATCAACCTTGTGCTCGTCCTCTTCGCCATCATCTGCGGGTTCCTCAGCAGATCCAACCGTGGCAGAGACGCGAGGTCATCGAGCTCGTACCCGAGGTCGGACTTGCGAAAGTCGTCGTTGTTGTCGAACCCGGCGACGCCGTACAAGTGGTACGACAGCTACGACCGTCGGAGCTCCGATCAGGGCGAATATGGGTTCTCCTTGAGTTCGTCTGGGAGGATGAGAAATAGCAGCTTGTACCCGGATCTGAGGGACGCTTGATTTACCTTCGTGTCTCATCTTCCCTCTGCTTCACCAGAGGAATGCAAAGGTGGAGGGGCTGAGGGAGAGGGTGAGCAAGCTGATGGACGGCCTCGAAAGGGAGAGGGTGGTTTTGAGCGATGTGAGCAGCAAGAGGGATTCGTTGAAGGTGGAGTGCTTGGGCTTGGTGGAGGAGGTGAGAAGGTATCTGGAACGGAGCTTTGAGAGGTTGAAGTTGCAGAATGAGAAGTTGGTCAGGGAGAAAGAAGGGGAAAGAGCATCGAGGCGGCGATGAATAAAAAGAAAAAAAAAAGGAAAAAAGAAGAAGAAACTGAAAATTGATCTGAACCAAATCCAATCAAACCGAATCAAATCAATTTTTCGATTTGATTCAAATTCGGTTCGAGCAAGTTTCGGTTCGGTTCAAGAAGGCGCCCTTAATGGTTCAGTTCGGTTTTTCAGTTCGAGCAAGTTTCTGTTCGATTCAAGGAAGCGCCCTTAATGGTTCGATTCGATTCGGTTTTTCAAGAAAACCGAACCGAACTGAACCGCTTACACCCTTAAATATAAGTGCCAACTCACCAAATCAACCGTACCTTTTAGCGTCAAGTTGTTGCAAGCATGGATAAGAGGCACGCTTACTTTTCGTACTCCAGGTTGTACCATATGTCTATACGACACGCTATTTTAATTAAGGATAAAAATGTCGCAACACTTTGTAAAGTTATCTTATGCGTTATGACGTGTTCCTGCATTCAAGCGCAAAACTATTGTAAGAAAATGTAGTCGTACAGTCCCGGACAAGACGTGCTTATATCTGGGATCAGCAGCATTGGAGTCATACGGTAAATGCACGTAATAAGCCCTTCCGTAGAACTGCACACAAGCAGAACATAATGCATTCTCTCAAAGAATCGATTGCTTCGCCCCAAAAATTGGAGTCATAAGATAAATGCAATACAAGCGATTGCTGCACATTTTTCTGTTCCGCGTGGCAACAGGAGAAGGTGGTCAAAGACAAAAATACATAAATCTGCCTGCGTATGAAAAGTTACGATCTCCCTAGTTATCCTTTTGGGTCCCTAAACCAACATTGACAAATTGACATATGTTTCGCGAGATCGTCGTGCGAAGAATTCCGAAAGGGGACCGATCTGCTACAACTAGGGTAATCAATAAAGCCACAAGTACATTATAGAAAGCACGAATTGCCAGTCCTAAACCCATCCCAAAGAAGAAAGGATCATAACCCTTAAAGCTTGCACAGCGGAAGAATTTAGCTTTAGGAACACAAACAATGCTTTAATTGACGTGATTCTACAGAAAGAATAATGACGCCAGATTGAATAAATAATGGACAACAACAATGAACAAATAATTGGTCCTAAATGTCCAAAGACACAAGGGTATCCTTAGGAAGCAAATGAATCTCCAATTTCAGTTTCTAGAACTTGGACTGGATCTGACCAGCGACGCTCTTATCAACTTGGAATGCCTTGGCAAGAATGTCCGTTGCGATATCGGGATTAGATCCGAAAACCGTATTTGCGATCGTGATGACGCCGGGATTCTGGCTGCCGAGAGCCGCGATGGCGATGGCATTGCTGTATCCGACGTTCCTCTGAAAATGGACGAGTCCCACAGGGAAAACGAACACATCTCCCTTGGAGAGGACCTTCGTGATGAGATGGTTGTCGGGGTTGGAGGTGACAAACCCGACCTCCAGAGTACCTTTGATGACCGTCAAGATCTCTGAGGCGTGGGGATGTGTGTGGGGCGGGTTGATGCCCCACGGCGCGTAGTCGATCCGAGCAAGCGAGATGCCAAGCGTGTTGAGCCCTGGCAGCTGAGCCACGGTCACCGGAGTCACTTTTGATCCGACCGGGTTTGATACGTTGCCGGCTAAGTGAAGTCCTCCGAAGAAGAAGTCAATGGCTTGGACCAATTTGGAGTCTTTGCATGCGAACCCATTCACAAAAACTGGAGGAGACAAAAAATTATTAAGACTTGCATGCCTAAAGTATTTTCTCAATGTATCTTCTGTTCTATCATTTAAACATTATTTAAAATGTTTACCTCCATTGGAAGGGTCCGCGACACAAAAATCTTGAAGGGGACTTTGATCTGCCACGGCGATAGTAACTACAAGAGCTGCAAGCCCAATGAAGAGAATGCGAGTGGCCATGGAAAAAATGTGTTGATGATACAAAACGAGGACCCTGCAAAAAGAATGTCAAGATTGATCGATAATGCTTGATGTTGCTATGAAGCTATAGAGCCGTGCTTGTCTTATTTATATATAACCATGTAGAAGGAGAAGATGTATTGCTTCTTTATTTCTCAGCCAACTAAGAAAGGAATCTAGAAGGCCGTCTCTTTCCAATGATAAGACCAAGTTCAAGACGCGCCGTCTCATGAAGTTTTAGATTGCAGGTTCATCATTAAAGAAAGGAGAATTGGTTATTGTATCCAATTAAAAAGAAAGGAAGAAGTGTTCGAATGTAAAAGACTTTTCCAAGGAAGAGGCCGGCTAATCCACAAAGTTTGAAAGGGATCTTGTTCGGCGCCAATTTAAGTGTTAAATCGACCGACGGTGTTTTGCCACGTGTCGAGAGAATCCGAATTAGGGATAAGTGACTATTTCGCCGGAAATGCTCCCGCGACGAAATATAATTCACCGAACGTAGTTCTTCGGTTCTTAATGAGAGGAGACTGGGTTCCGTGGCGACTACGGAGAGGAAATATCCAGGAAGACTAGAAAAAACTACGAACTTTTACTTCGAACTGGATTGTAAGTACAAACCGTGCCGGAATTTAATCAACAACAAAGCTTGAAAATACAACCACACACGTACACAAAGATGTAACGCCGGAATTTAATCGACGACACAACACCCGGGATAGAGATACACACCGGAATTTAATTAACGACGGGAATTGAAAAACTGTCCAATAGATGGACATGAAAGTAAAGTGTGGTACATGAAAGTGTGGTACATGAAAGTAAAAATAATTGAAAGATAACATGTTGTTTGATTTTGGTGGTGGGCTCTCCAATAGATGGACAGTAATATTTATAATGATTGTGTAGTAACTACTCTTTAGCGGTTTTCAACGATTGTGCCCATGTTCTTCCATTCCGAAAATCTTGCCTTCATGTCCATGTGATGCAATGATCCTACTTTCAAGATAACTGTCCCATGTTCTTGTCTACAAGTGATAACTGCCTCATGATCATGCTTCCAAGTATATGTTTCCTCAAAATATACATGTATGCTCCTTAGTCGTTTATAACAGTTAGGTTGAGTCGACTACCTTGACAGTTTATTCGGCTCCACTACGTTGGCAGTTGCTTCGACCCACTATGTTAATGGTTACTTCTTCGATAGTTGTGTCCGAGGTTATCAACTCTACTTTTTGTTGATTCCTTCAAGTCGGCACTTCTTCACTGAAGTGTATTAATTTCCGCATTCTGACAAGTCACGATCGCCAACTTCCTTTTTATTTCGATAGCTCTACAGTGATTTTCTGAGAAACTTCAAAACATAAAAGTTGTAGATCCATGAGTCTTTGTTCTTTTAGCTTTGGAATCAAGTCAATCCGATATGTCTCAAAGAAGTTATGACCATTTTCCCGAAGTAGCGTAAAACTGAAATTTCATCAACGCCCTCGACAAGACGAAGTCACGACCGTCGACTTCCTTTAACCTCGGTAGCTTCTACAATGATTTTATGAGAAAAATCAAAACATAAAAGTTGTAGGTCCAGGAGTCTTCGTTCTTTTGGCTTTAGAATTAGGTCAATCCGATTTGTCTCGAAGAAATTATGACCATTTTCCCGAATTAACGCAAAACTAAAATTTCATCGACGCCCTCGACGAGACAAAGTCACGACCATCGACTTCCTTTAACCTCGATATCTTCTATAGTGATTTTATGAGAAAACTCAAAACATAAAAGTTGTAAATCCAAGAGTCTCGTTCTTTTGGCGTTGGAATCAGGTCAATCCGATCTGTCTCAACGAAATTATGACCATTTTCCCGAGCTAGCGCAGAACTGAAATTTCCTTGATGAAGTCATGACCAGTCTTGTCAATAATATCCAAAAATTGGTCATTTTTGGGTGTAAACGTATGCACATGATACATGTCTCTAACATGTATTCCTTATGTTGGCAACTTGATGATATTTGCTTCCACATTACCTCAAGTCTCCGCCATGTGTCCCTTGATGATCTTTGGCACAAACGAACCATGTCGATAAGTTGCTCATTTTTTGGTGTAAACAGTGACGCATATTATGAGGAAATGGGTTGACATCAAGCCCACTAGAACAAGTTAGAGGATGGATCTGTCCGGAAAGGGAATGCATAGGCATGTCAACTGGGGGTGAAAACAGGGGAAAAATGAGAATGAAAACCCACCTGGTTCGGGGCTGACCGGAGCAAGGTGTGATGGTTGGGGGGTTTCGTGGCGCCTTGGGTGGACCTCAGGTGAGCGGGTGAGGCTTGGAGCCCCTCGGATTCGCCTTGGACTCTCTCTCGATCCCTTCCTTCTCCTTTCTAGAACTTACTCTCTGCTCCAACTAACTGGCCCCAAACGCGATGGCCGAGGCGATGGACTCCCGGCGACGGTGACAGCTTACTGGGAGGGGGAAGAGATTTGCCGGCGACCCTCCTAAAGAGGAACCAGAGCGCTCTCCTCTTAGACCCCTCCCTTTCTCTCCTCTCAAGAACTCTCTCGAACACTCTCTGTTCTCCTTTTATTCTATTTTCCTTCTCGCCTCTTTATCCCCAAATCGAGGACTCCCTTTGGGACCATTGTACTTGCTTAACCCGATCCGAGAACGCGCGCGACGGGCGCTGCTGCTATGCGGCCTCCTCCTGCAGCGCCGCTTCCCGTTCTGCCCTGCCCTTTTTTGTTCTTGGTACCCCTTCGTTGATGAGAGTGACAGGAGGAGGGAGAAGAAAGAATTGCGGGCCGGGCCGAAGGGAAAGAAAAATGGGCTGGCCTGCGCAAGAGGGAAAAGAAAACGAGAAAAAAAAACTAGGTCGGGGTGATTCGACCCACTCGAACCGGGTCAGATCAACCAGGATTTTTCTTTATATATATACGCTAGAAAAATATGTCTAATGGACCATATTAATGCCAATACACCTAATGTCTATTTGCTATGTAATTTAAATGAAAATTATTCATTTTTTTTGGGTAAAAAATTAACCTCTAATTTTATATGTAATTAAACTAAAACAGATAAGGAAAAATTAGATATCAATACAACCAAAAACACGAAAATATGAAATACTGGGTTTTCTACCTTTGTAAAGCTCATAGAGGGTTTTGTCAAGAATGGGCTTAAGAAAAACTCTATTAATGATATAACAAGCTGTAAAAATTGCTTCTGCCCAAAAATAAAAAGGAATCTTGGTTTCAATCAAAAAAGTTCTTGCCATTTCTTGCAAAAAAACGATTTTTCCCTTCCATAATACCATTTTGTTCTGGTGTATAAGGAGTAGAAAAATTATGTTGAAAACTATTTTCCTCACAGAAATCTGAAAAACTTTGATTTTCAAATTCTCCCCCATGATCAGTTTTAATGCTGGAAATAATATAACCCTTTTCATTCTGAACTCTTTTTGCAAATCTTGAAAAATATCGAAAAGCTTCATTTTTTTTAGCAAGGAAGAACAATCAAGTAAATCTTGTGAAGTCATCAACAATAACTAAATAGTATTTCTTACCACTAATACTTTGTGTTCTGATTGGTCCAAATAGATCCATATGTAGAAGCTGCAAAGCACGATTAGTGGAAATATGATATATAGATTTAAAAGAGCTTCTTACTTGTTTTCCTAAAGTGCAAGCATTGCATAACTCTATTTTCTTGTACTTCAAATCTAGCAGATCTCGAACCAATTTCTTGTTTGAGATTTTTGGGATTTGTTTCATACTAATATGCCACAATCTTTGATTGAGATTGTAACACCCCCACCTCGGAGTTATTCATGCATCGTCCCGTTCGTTATTATCTTTTATTACGCACAAGCGAAAACATATCTCGGGATAATCACAATCAATACACACAACGGAAATAAGACAAGAAGCATCATGAACAAATCTTATGTTTACAACACATGCGAACATATTAAATACAGCCCAACTAAGGATAGCAAAACTTGACTTGGGTTATCCTATACCCCTTATGGCTTCTTGCTCCTCGCTTCTTCATCTCTACCCCAGTCTCGTTTGCCTGGCCATCTCACATCCCACCCGTGGCCTTGTCCTGGAGCCGGCCCGCCCGCACCGCCAAAGCACCATTGAACCCGCGAAGGGATCAACTCATTCTCTATCCGCGTAGTGATACCACGTCACATATGGATGAGGCACCAAGTCCGTTAAGCCCTCATTACAAGCATCTTGATTCGGTGGTAGGCGCGGTCTTCTCTCACATCTGTCACGATGAGCACTTTGGCTCTCTGCTTCACGGGATTGCCAATGTGAGCTGGGGGAGATGTCATCCTACGGACCTAAAAAAAAGGGAAACAACGGGAGATGAGTCAGGCAGACTCAACAAGTGAAAATACTAATATCAAGTGAGGATATATCGATTGTCGTTAACATAAGTTGGCTCTTACCGCACCTGCATCGATGGCAGATCAATAGCAAAGTTCAAACAAGAGAACATCACGCATGGCCACATCATGTACACTTTACCAACCAAGGCTCGGTTCTATCCCAAAATAACATCAAACATGAAACATGATCAAACTAACAAAATGAACCAACTACGATTAACCAAACGACCGAGAAACGGTCCAAGCAAACCACGTCACAACACATCTCAATATCCTTTTCTGATATTAGGGAATTCATTTACACAACGAATAACAAAACTAGAGAACGGGCTAAAAACCTGTGAGTTCGGGAAATTTCGGGCCTTCTCCTTGATTCCTTCTTGTTTGGCCGACCAAGACTAGGCCTACCAAGGCCAAACCATGGGCTCTTGGGTGGAAACGAGTAGAAACGCGGGCCGATTCGGGATTTGTTTGGGCGTGAGCTTCTCGGCCAAAAGATGAGAAAACAAGAAACAAAAAGGGAGAGGAAGAAGATGGTGAGATTGGCATGAGAAGAGGGAGAAGGGGGAGGGGGAAATTGTCTTGCTATTTATAGGCCTCTTGGAACTTCCTAGAAACCCTAGACTTGAGCCAATAAGAGGGGGCTCTAAGTCAAGACTCATGATGGCTTTCATTTAATGCCATTAAATGCTCTTAATGAACTAAAATAATGAAGAGACCAAGCTTATCTTCACCTCATTGGCTCTCTCTCTCTCTCTCTCTCTCTCTCTCTCTCTCTCTCCCCTTGGCCGAATGGCCTTGGTTATCAAGATTCCATTATAGAATCATTCCAGAAGAAAACATTTCAACTTATACCACTATATGTAAAGCCTCATTTTCCCCTTCATATGACCTCCAATAAAAATGTAACATATCTCATTTGAAAGATCATAACGTGTAAATTAAATCACCAGAAGACATCAAGTCAAAAATCCAACGTTCTCAAATAGAAAATGCCGAATCTTCAAAATCTTACATAACCGGACAGTTTTGCATTGTTCACGAAATCAGACTTGAAAACATAGTAAATGGATTCCAAAAATTCTAAAATTTCAATATGTCATAAATAAGGCCTTAATAAACATTTTTCATCAAGAACACGAAATCCGAATCTCTCTGTAAATACCATTTTTAGTAGCTCAAATATAGACTAAAAGCAATTCGCTAAAACAGAATTCTTATTTCTAAAAGTAACCTCTGTCCAGAATCCAAATCATCTCGAAAAAATCCCAAATTTATATATGTTATAGAAAAAAAAATTCTCAACAACTTTTGTGAGGAAACTTTTCCAAAATCATCCCATAAAAGCTTGTAGAAAATAAAGAAAATGTGAACATCACCGAAATACCCATTCTGGGCAATTTTACACGATCTGAAAATCAGGCCATCGTACCACTCATATCAAGTCCAAAAATTCTGAAATTAAAGTATGTAAAACTTCAAGATGTTTGGAGAAACTTTCAAGAGGAAGTGTTAAGAAATTTGGATCACAAAAGTCTCCACAAAAATAACAAAACGAAGGGGTACAAAGGATCCGAAGTAGGGTTTTCCAAAACAAGAGTAAAAAATTTGGTTCCAATTGAAAAACTACCAAACTTAAACCACAGCCATTTCCCAGGGACTGAAATTGAGGATGTTACAGAGATCAAGCAATGAGTGGAGTTTGGATTGACATCTAGAAGATAAATATTGCCATGTCTTCTTCCTATAAATGTTTGAGAAGAATCTTTGCTTGTTCCTGAGCATGTATTTTCTTGAAAACTGATTCTGAAGCCTGTATCACATAGTTGGCTTATGCTTATCATGCTGTAGTTAAGTCCTTTTACAATGACATATCATTGATTATGAGTTCTCTAATTTCAACTGTTCCTTTGCCAACTATCTTTCCTTTGTTATTTCCTCCAAAGGAAACTTTTCCACCATTCAAGCTTTGTAATTTAACAAATATACTTGGATCTCCTATCATGTGTCTAGAACATCTACTGTCTAGGTACCACTTTCTTTTTCTTTTTGTGGTAACCTGCAAAAATCATAACCACTCAAGTTCTCTTTGGTACCCAAATTTGTTTGGGTCCTTGAGAATTAGTATAGGCTGTCTTAACAAGATCTCTTCGAATTGGTCTCTAGAACTTAGGACATTCATTCTCAAAGTACTATGGATCTCCACATTTTGAGCACTTAAGTGCACTTTGGCCAACATGTTTGACAAAATTCCTTTTGAAATGAGTTTTATAAACTTGTCGATGAGGTCTTTGCTTTATATCTCATTGACTTTTGGAAAATCAATTAAATTGTCACTTTCCTTCACAAATCCGAGACCAGATTTGTTATAGTAAGAAATTTATATAGAAAGAATATGCTTCAAGGTTTCTGAACCTTTTGAAAACTTAGAAGTAATTTCTGAAAATTCCTTTTTCAAAACAACATTTTCTTTAGAAAGAAAATCTCGATTTTCTTTGGAACCTAATGGAATTCTTTTTGAAGGAATCGATTTTATCTTTTTGTGAAACAACTTGCTATCTCGATAATGAATTTTCCTTTTTCAATTCAGAGATTCTTTTAAGAGCAGCCTTAAATTTAAAGCATAATTCATTAATATAATTTGACACTTCAATTGGAATGTCAGGATACTTTACCTCAAATTTCGACTCCATCATCAAAATCTGAGTCTGAATCTAACTTGGTCATTAGACAGAAGTTTGAGATATCTTCATCACTGTTTTCACACTCTGTATCACTCCAAGTTTTTGCTTTTAAGGCTTTCTTTGCTTTGTCAAATTTGCTCTTTTTTTCTTTTTTAGAAGTGGACAATTTGGCTTAATATGTCCACGTTTCCTGCAATGAAAGCAAATTACTTCCTTTGATTTTTTGCTTCATCGAGAATCTTCTTCTTCTCAAAAGGCTTTTTCCCTTTGAGGTTTCTTCCTTTGATTTTCATCTTCTTGTACTTCTTTATGAAGAGAGCCAATTCTTCATCGTCAACATCTTCATCTTCAGAATCTGCATCAGAATTAATATTAGTTTTTAATGCAATTGACTTTTTACCTCTGGATTCATTCTCCTCATTCGGTTGTTCAATATCATATGATTTGATATTATTCTACTACTTTGACAATCCTCTCAAAAGTTTGTTGACTTTCATTGCATCTGAGACTAGTTATCCTTGATATGCAAGACCGTTTACTATGTCAACAAATCTGTCATACATATCAGTAACTGATTCTTCAGATTTCACTATGAAGGATTCATATTGACCAAGCAATAGATTGATTTGAGTTTCTTTGGCTCGATCTGTTCCTTCATATGTAGTGTAGAGAGTATTCCAGATATCCTTAGCTGATTCACAAAAAACAATTTTCTTATATTCAATAGGTGCTAAAGCACAATAGAAAGAATAAATTGTTTTTGAATCTAAAGCTTCTCTTTTTAATATCTCAGTTTGAGATAATTGAGGATCTGCCGGTGTGCTCCCTTTTATCTTTTCTTTTAAATTAGAAGGTTTTGGTTTGACTCCTCTGATGATAACATCCTATTGCATGTGATCAATTGACTTGATGAATGCCTTCATCTTATCTTCCAGATACTATATTCCTTGCTATTGAAATATGGTGGTTTATTGTTGCTTTGTCCTTCAATGAGACCTAGAGCACTCAAGCTAGCCATATAGATTGTTAGCTCAGAAGTAATACACTTCAATAAACGAGCAATCTGCTCTGATACCAATTGATGTAGCTAGCAAGGATCACCTAAAGGGGGTTAATAGGTGATCTTAAACAATTTTGATCAATTTATAATGGAAATCATTGATCACAACTGAGTCTGAATAAAATTCAGATTCAAAATAGTTTATATAGACAGTGCTTTTGATATGCAATATGTAAAGTAAGAGATAAATGATAGAAAAACTGTACACAAGTTTATAGTAGTTCGGCTTATAACAAGCCTACGTCTACTCTCCCACGCTGACAGCCTACTAGCTGGATTTCACTATGTAATCAAGAGAAATTATAGATTCTGAGTGACAGCACTCTTGTGCATGATAGGACTCTCTATCTCACATAATCACTCTTACAAAGTATCCCTCAAGATCTTAATATTTAGCTCAAGAAAGACAAGAGAAAGAATCGTAATATGCTCAGACTTTGGATTTGTTGATTCTCGATTTCGTACATTTCATTATGCTCCTCGTAGATCTCCTTTTATAGTCCTCCACTCCCAAACTAGCCGTTGGACAATCTTCAAAGGATTATCTTCCAATCTTCATCTTGAACAGATTTGTATAAAATGGATTGAGTAGCCGTTGATTGACAAAATCTGAATTCCGTTGATTCTGGTCGCCCATACAATCAAAATCTTAGTTTCCATAAGTAGAGCTTTATCCGTTATAATGCATACTTGTCATAATGTTGATTGCCAATCAATTATAGCTTTAGATTGAGACAGTCGAAACTTTCCTTTTGTAAAATTCATGCCAGATTACTAGCTATTGTGTTTCATTTTGAATGAGTTTTGCTTATGCGTCTCCATAATTTCTACGTCTGAAGAATTTATGATTCTTGCTTTACATTCAGAACCTGAGTCAACGTAGGTCTTCAGTAAAATCTGAGTCCTTCAAAATTAGAGTCCGAATGACTTTTACAGTAAAATCTAAATTTCTCATTCCTGAGTCTAAACTTTTAGTTTTAAGAACTTGTAAAGTCTGATATTTCCTTCTGAACTTCCAGAATATATTAATCTGAAATAGAATGCATATCAGATTTACAAGATAAACATAGAAAGTTTTGTCAGCTTCAAAATTTATTAGGAGTTTTCCTCAACATCTTCATCATGCCAAGTTTGAGGAACGAATAAAAATCCTTTTTAGAATGCCGTCTAACACAAACTGTGAATTATTCACATAGAATTTGCTTAAAATGAAGACCTTTTTCAAAATTAATAAGTAAAGAGCTAGGAATCTTTCAAGAGGTAAGGTTTTGTAGTTAGAGGTCGGCTACTGTCGCGTATGAAGTAATCATATTACAAGTGAAGAATCTAAAATTTTTTTTAAAAAAAGTGACCAATACATGGAAATGGGAGGATGGTATGACATTACAAACGTCTCAGAGCAATTTGATATTAAATCACAAATTTATCTAAAAAAACTTAAGTTTTGAATATAGTTGGTTTGTGATCATGGAAGCTGTTTACACAGTTGTTGCTCCCACATTTTTGTAGCCTAAACTAATTTTTTTAGTGGGTTGTAGCTTAAAATTTGGATGAATTGATGGTGGCCTCACAAAATAAAATAGGTTCCACAGGAGTACACATTCTACTTTAACCAATTGCATCCTAAATCTTTTGAAATAATTACTGCGATAAATGTTTGAGTAGCCATTGCCCATCGTGACATTTGGACATCACAACCCTACTCGCCAATGGATGCCAGCCCCCTTAAGGAAGATTCCCCAAGATGGGCAAATATGAAAATTAATAAAATTAGATCCGCCGCCAATATCTGGAGTTAGTTTTGTTAACGAATTGTTCTGCATGTCAATCATCCAATGACAATTGCATCTTTCACATCGGCAGTGGACCTAATGAAAACCTATATGAAAAGCACATAACCCCTACATTATTGGTTAACGAATTATAGCTAAGGAAGGAACATGAACTAAGCTTATTGGTGTGACTTTGAGCCAAAAGGCAACAGCACAACCTCATAAGAGCAAGAGATTGGCTAAAAGCCAACAGAACAACCCCGATTTGGTTGGGTGCGCATGTTGTTCTTAGTGTCTTATTCTTGCTTTTATACTTTTTATTCCTTGGCCGTGGCACGCCACTGAGTGATGTCTACGTGCCATTTTTTATCATCGACCAAGCTCGTTCCTTGCTCTTGGCATTGAACTGTTTCATGATCAAAATCTATTGCAGAAGCCAAGCAATCGAACAATAAAATTAGTAAAATAAGAAAAAAAATCAAATATCATATTTATGTGGTTCAATCGTAATGACCAATGTCCACGGGAAGAGCAATATGAAATTTCAAAATAGATCAAGCGATACAATGGAAATTACAACCACACTCAAGTCACTCAAACACTTTCAGTATTTTTCAAGCCCCAATTAAACCTAATAACTCACATAGTGTTTAGCTCCACAATTCCTCACAAAATAATCTTTCAATCTTACGAAGGAATTTTACGCAAATCTTACTGCAAGATTTAATTGCTACAAATACTCAGATATCTCCAAAGTGTAATTCACTAGCAAAAGGTCCTCTTTGATAATCTTCATAAATAACATCTCCTTCTTATTTATAGGTAAGAATTGGATCTAAATAAGGAAACCACTTTTTAGGAAACCTTCTTTAATTAGGAAACATTCTCCAACTAGGAAATCATTTAATTAGGAAACCTATTAAAAAATAGGAAAGCTACTTGAAATAGGAAATTTTCCTATTTGGGCTCAAACTCAAGAGATATTTTAACAATTTCTACCTTGGCTCGACGTTTGAGCCAAGTCACAATTATTTCGTTAGAATTTCGCTAAAAAATTTGAACTTCACTATTACTCTCCCATAGGCCCTAATGGGCTCAACCGCCACAAATATCTTTCAAATCCAAGCCTCGCTTGAACTTCGCCATAGCCGTGGACCTAATCAAAACACCAACTCCACATGCACTATTAATTGCTCTATAAGGATTTTCGGACACAATCTCCTCAATTACAGATAATGCAAAACTATCGTTGCATCCATATATGTCAAGAGATCGAATACGCACCTTGTCAATATTAGCAGTTACAATAATTGTTGGCTCAATAGGCTTCACCTCCCTATAAGTACCATTTGTGTCGATTACTTTGCTAGTACTCACTACCTTAGGATTTTCTGGTTGCAACTCTACCTCAAGCCCAACACTGTTCAGATCTGTATGAACGCTGCTACTACCACTCCTAGCCAGAAATACTGGAGACTCATCAAATGTAACTTCTCTACTAACAACAGGTGAATTTAATTCCGGGCATCACAACTTATAGCCCCGCTCACCTTGTGCATAACCTAGGAACATGCACTTTCTTACCCTTCCATTGAGCTTATCATCACTCACTCGAACACAACACAAACATCAAATATTCTAAGAACAAAATAATCAGCAACGTTACATGACCACACTTCTTCGGGAGTCCAACATCCAATCGCAGTTGATGGGGATTTATTCTTCAGGTAACTTGCCATACTAAATGCATCCACTAGAAATCTTCTAGCCATACCAACACTAGAGAGCATTTTATGGGTCGTCTATAGTAATGTTTTGTTCATCAATTCTGCAACATGTTGTGGTTCACTGGCACTAATGCAGTATCTCATTATGCCTTCTTTCATGTAGAATTCATTTAACAGTTTCGAGCAAAACTCCATACCATTATCAGTCCACACCTGCTTGATCGTCCTATCAGTCTCCTTTTCGATCAAAGTTTTTAACTGTATGATCCTAACAACAACATTAAACTTGTGCCTAAGCACAAACACCCACGTCTTCCTCGAGTAGTCATCAACAACTATTAGCATTGTCGCGACCTCCCCGAACCGGTCTCACCGCCCAAGGGGTTTGGCTAATGGATTATTAAGTTTAAATCTAGCTCGAGCTCTCCCAAACTCATACCAATTCGCGACTTAAGTTTACGTTATTAACATGCAAATCAATTTCATTTAGATATCACCACTAATCAATTTTTGGTGGGTCAATTAGACACCAAAGTAAAGCATGGGAAACTTGCTTCACTTCTACAAATCAGAGATCGAGGACTTAATTACACTAATTAATCAACTAGTGTCATTTCGCTACCACAATTATATTCAAACACCACATAACGTATTCATGCAGCAATTGAGAGTATCAAAAGTCCATCCCTAACCAAGCTAAGGGAAGCAACAATCAATACATGAACTTAACATGCATAATCAACTATGTATGAGGTTAAATTAAGTGTGCATTTCAAAGTGTGTGAATCAAGCAACGTGCAATCAAACATGACACTAATCACACAAAAGTGCAAGAAAAACCAATTCCAAAGCCCAAATAATGTTTCTTTTTTTTGGAATTTTTCTGAATTTTTTAAATAATTTATTTTTTAATTTTCTGAATTTTTAAATTTTTTAATGTTTTTTAGATTTTTAAATATTTTTTGGATTTTTAAACTTTTCGAATTTTTTTGGAATTTTTAATATTTTAATATTTTTATTAATAAAATAAGAATTCTGGATATGGTCTCTTGACCCTATTCGCCTGACTGCTTGACCTAGCTCTCCGACCAATCCGGGACCCCCGTTTAGCAATTTCTTTTCTAATTTTCTCCCTTTTTCTTTTTCCTTTCTTTTTTTGTTTCTTTTTCTTTTCTTATTTTTCTTTTTACTTTTCTTTTGGTCTTCCTCCTCTTTGTGCCTTCCTGCCTAGAATGTCCCCTCCTTCGTTGGGACTTCTTCACTGAGAGCTTCCCCCACATGCAAACTTCCACTGTGACTACGCTAGGGCACACCTACCGCCGGCCGTCGGCTAGGGCTGCCAGCGCCGGCCGACACTCCGGCAACGACACCAGTGGTTGAAAACGACCATATCTTTGCACTTTCCGACAATCCAACATTGGACCCCAACAATAGACACTAAGCCTGTTCGCAGCTGGTTGGAGGCTCGTCGACGACACCTCAGGGTCTCCTTTAGGTTGATGGGGGCCCTCTGCTCTCAAGTTTTCCCCACAAACTCTCTTGTTCTCTTCCTACTCCTCTCCAAAACTCTCTTCAATGCTCTCAGAAATATCGACGCCGGGTAGTGAGGTGTTGGGGATGCCGATCAGAGGCCCTCCGCTCTCAAGTTTTCCCCACAAACTCTCTCATTCTCTTCCTACTCCTCTCCAAAACTCTCTTCAATGCTCTCAGAAATATCGACGCCGGGTAGTGAGGTGTTGGGGATGCCGATCAGAGGTTGTAGGGGTGCAATGGGAACACGTAGTTGGAGTGATGGGGCAAGACTGAGCACCCCTCTTCGATTTCGCTCTCGCGTTCCCTCTCACAATAAAGGATGGTTAAGCATCCCCAAACTCTCAATCACGTTCCCTCTTTTTGAAGCTTGTGGCCATCACTCTGCCCTCAATCTCTCTGCCTCCTTCTCGATCTCTCCTCCCTCTTCCTCTTAATCTCATCTGGACATGTAGTCACCAAGGGAGAGAAGAGAGCTCTTCCCTATTTTGTCTCTTCCAATCAACTTTACTTTTTTTTTCTTCACGAAAACACATCGAGACCTTTCTTCCGTGTCCTTTCCCCCTTTTCTTCTTTTTTATAAGTGTGTCCAAAGGGAGACCAATAGGGAAAAGCTCCTCTTTTGTCTTCTCTCTCTCTTTTTAAATTTTTATAATGGTTTTTTAATAAAATAAAAATAAAATAGAATAAAAGGAAAACATGTTTCACTAAATTCTATTAATGCAAAGGCGCCTACTATCTATGTGTCATGTAATTTAATGAAAATATTTTTGTTTAGGAATTAAAAATCAATCCCTAATTTTCTATACAATTAAACCCTAAATGAATAGGCAATTAGGTGTCAATAAGTATAAACCTGGCACTCTTCCTTGAAGGAAACCGCGACAAATCTGTGGTTTCTCTAACAGTCGTACTAAATTGCACTTTCCTCCATTTATCTAAGTCGCAGTACTTACATACATTCAGTTTATTAGCTACATAATCACATAACAAATTCCTTTCACTTAGAACCTTTAGGATTCTCTCGCTAATGTGCCCCAAATGCATATACCACAATTCAAACTCTCGAACCGATGCATCCGACGTCTCTGCAACAAATTCCTTCACTGTCTTACCTTGAAGTTCATATAGGCCATTGTATTTGATTCCATGTATTATCACCAGAGCATCTCGAACAACTTTCAAAATTCTACCTTCTGAAGTATACCAACACCTAGTTGAATCCAGGGCACTCATGGAAATTAGATTTTTCTTCAACTCTAAAACATGCCTCACTTTAGACAATGTCCTCAAAATACCATCATGCATTATGATTCTAACATCACTAACACCTATAACATCGCATTCGGCGTTATTCTCCAATTGGACTTTACTACTATCTATGTACTAATAAGTAGTAAACCAGTTTCTATTCGGTGTAACATGAAAAGAACAACTAGAATCGATAATCCATCCATCGAATGATGAATAATCAATGACAGACAAGACAAAATCAACACTTTTCAAATTATTGTTTGTTATAGCTGCAATATCATCCGCATATTCAATTCTAATTCCATTATCTTTATCGTTCTTTAGCTTAAGGCAATCCCTTCAAAGATGCCCCTCTTGCCACAATTTCAACAGACAGAACCCCCAGTCCTAAACTAACTTCATCTATTCATGTTTATACTACTTCTGCTAACACGAGTATCAGTTCTTCCTCTTCTTTCACCTATTATGCTCATCAGATTCTCTTCTACGAATGTCCTCATTTAGAATTAAATCTCGAACACCTTCAAACGTCAAACTTGTTGACCCAGAGGAATTACTAACAGCAATAATAGTAGAATTCAAACTATCAAGCAATGAGGATAATAGAATTTATTTCATCTTCAAAGTCAATTTCAAATGAACTCAATTGACTAACTATCACATTGAATTCATTGACATGATCAGCAACTGACGCACCTTCGCTCATCTTCAAATTAAATAAACGTCGCATCAAATAGACTTTGTAGATAACAGAGGGCTTCTCGTACATGTCCGACAGGGTTTTCATTGAACTCATAGTAGTCTTCTCTTTCACGATATTAAACGCGACATTATGAACCAACGTCAGTTGAATAACACCCAAAGCTTGTCTATCCAGCAATTCCTAGTCAACTTGCTTCATCGTCTCTGGCTCTCCCTAGATAGGAGCAAGTGCAGTTTCATCTTATACAAATAATCCTCAATTTGCATATTCTAAAAACCAAAATCCTTTTCATCAAAGCTGTCGATTTTCACTTTTTCTTCTTTTATCGCCATTGATTCCCTTCAACTCAACCAAGTCTAGCTCTGATATCAATTATTGCAGAAGCCAAGCGATCGAATAATAAAATTGAAAAAATAAGGAAATAAATTGGACACTAGATTTACGTGATTCAATCATAGTGACCTACGTCCACCGGGAGAGCAGCACGAAATTTCACTATAAATCAAGTGATACAATGGAGATTACAATCACACTTGAGTCACCCAAACAATCTAAGTATTTCCTAAGCCCCAATTACACTCAATAACTCACATGGTGATTTGCTCCATAATTCCTCACGAAATAATATTTTAATCTCACGAAGGAATTGTACACAAATCTTACCCCAAGATTTAATCACTACAAACACTCGGATATCTTCAGAGTGTAATTCACTAGCAGAAGCTCCTCTTTGATGATCTTCACAAATAACATCCCCTTCTTATTTAGAGGTAAGAATTTGATCCAAATTAAGAAATCTCTTTTTAGGAAACCTTCTCTAACTAAGAAATCATTCAATTGGGAAATCTACTTGAAATAGGAAACTTTCTTATTTGGACTCAAACTCGAGACATATTTTAATAAAACCTAGAGTTAATACCACAAAAAACCCTAAACTGGTACATCTGTGACAATTTTATCCCGAACTATTTTTTTGACCACAAAGAACCCCAAACTGGTACATATGTGACAAATTTATCCCGAACTATTTTTTTTTACCACCAAAAACCCTAAACTAGTACACTTATGATAATTTTACCCTGAACTATTTCTTTGACCACCAAAAAATCTACACTAGTACACTTGTGATAATTTTACCTCCAAACTAATTTTTTGAGCACTAAAAATCCCAAACTGGTACATTTATGACAAATTTACCCTCTATTAGTGTCCGTTACATTATATTAATATCATAAAAAATCACAAATTGGTAAACTTGTAACAAACAAAGGGGTAAAACCCAAAACAGATACACATGTCAACTACCACGTGTTATTTTTTTTTGGTAAGGGTAAGTATTGTATTACTTTTCACTACCATGTGTTATTAAATTTAGCAATTTGACAGTAAAATTTAATAAAAATTAACGAATGGTAAATTTGTCACAGGTATATCAATTTGGAATTTTTGGTGGCTAAAAAATTAGTTCGGGGGTAAAATTGTCATAGGTATACCAGTGTGGGGTTTTTGATTATCAAAAAAATAGTTCGAGATAAAATTGTCACAGGTATACCAATTTAGGGTTTTTTGTGGTCAAAAAAATAATTTGGGGTAAATTTATTACGGATATATCAATTTGGGGTTTTTTGTGGTATTAACCCTAAAATCTATGCTTTCGGTCCTTGATTATGGTCAACATCGTACTTAATTTGACAAAAAGCTGGCTGGTGCATTTCTCCTCCGATCGAATGTGACCGAGGTTGAGATAACCCTTGATTGCACATATCTCGATTGCGTGTTCGAATTCTTAGAGAAGCTTGACTATCCTAATTTGGTTACTAATCAGCAATTGAGTCGATAATTGGTGATGCTATTGTTCAAGATCTTATATGGATTTAAAACCCCCTTTTGATAATGAACAAACGAAAACAGCTAATGAACAAAAGAGAGGACAGAACTTACTATTGCCGTCCACGGGACACGGGCAACAAACCCAGTTGTCCCAACACTTAGTCGTTGTTCTACTTAGCCTGATGAAGAGATCGGGGCACAGCAGCCAGAGTCTCAAAGTCTAGTGAAGTGCAACGATATCGTCTCGAACAAAACATGGTGGCTGTGGGACTCCGATAGAGTCTGCAAAAGACACACACACACACACTCTCTCTCTCCCTTTGTATGACAAGCTTTAAGAAATCCAACACCGCCGAATCCACTCGCTGTGAATAATCAGAACCCGCTAAGAAATGCCTTTCATCACCTGCTAAGCCCCGCGCGCAACTGCGATTGTGAGCGCAAAGCGATGCATAATCCTTTCGTGGTCGCCATTGCGTTAAGATAGGTGTTTAAACATATTGCATCTTCAGGCAAGTACTCTATGTTAAATGACTTGGTCCTACTACTGTCAGTGTTATGTCGAGTCGTTACCACTGATCTTGGAACATTCATGCTTTTCCATGCATGTCATCATCAACCGATGAAGAATAGTCACAAAATTGAGGCAGTTGATGCAGTCACAGAGAACTAGCAGGATGAAGAATATTCTCGTAGTCGAAGTCGAACCTAGCTCATCAAGTTCACTGAAACTTTGGTATATCTAAAAAAAGTTTCTGTGAAAGCCATTCCCATACCCGCTTAACCTTACAATCGAGCGTATGTTTGTACAGAAGAATATAAAAAGTTAACAACTATTGTCGTTTAGTGGAAAGAAAGCACATACATTGTTTAGTGGAGACAAAGCAACATCGAATTATTTAAACAAATTGAGATCCCCACCCACAATCGCAGCATCACTATTAATACTGTGATTAAACAAATTGAAGATCCCACGGCTACAAGTTGATATTGTGATCAAATAATTTGATGTGATTAAACAACATCACTGTGATTAAACAAATTGAGGTCCCCACGACTGCAAATACCGTCGTCTCCAAGAAAGAAAGTGATATTGTGATTAAATAAATTGAGGTCCCCACCCACAATCACAATCCTATTTTTTCCGAAGCCCTAAATTTTCCCTCCGAGCCCTAATTTTTTCCCTCTGAGCCCTAATTTTTCCATTGGATCCATAATATTCGCCTCAAAACCCTAATTTTTCCAGCAATTGAGCCAGGTAGAGAAGATCACAAACCTAGGTTATAGAGACGCAATGATGGCGACGACTGAGCGACGACGACAATGAAGCGAGTGACAATGACGATGACAAAGTGAGCGACAATGACGATTGAGCGAGGAAGAGCGATGGTCATGCCAACGAGGATGTCAACGACGATTGGTTTGAGACAACAACATCTTAAAGCCGTGCGATGTCATCCAGGTGAGGGAGAGGAAACAATGTCGTTTTGATGCAAACCGTGGTGTAGGAGGGTGCGACGTCGTTTTGGACATCCACTTGGAGAAATTTTTTAAATGATAGTCCATTTCGACAAAAATTTATAATTATAAAGGCCACGTAATTAATTTGGCTGAAATTTTTCGTCGTTGACACTTAAGTGATCGTTTTTTATCTGATTTGGCACTTAAGTGAGTCGGCGAAATGAGCGCCGTACACAAAATTTGGGCACCGTACACAAATTGTTAGCCCTAAAATGAGTGCCGATACAAATTTTGACACTTCCGGTGTCCTCTGCCCAGCTAAAAGGGAAGACTATCTACACATGCAGTGATATTACCGAGGGTTTGATGCAAGGAACTTCTTGGCAATCTTAGCTCCAACCTCAGTCAAGCCACAGTTACAAAGGAAATATCTGGACAAAGCCGAAGGCATTACACGACAGACCATCCAAGTCATGAAGGACCCTACGGGGTACAATGAGGACAAGACGTCCTATGGGGTACATCGATGATAACCCTTTCACGAGAATCAACTGTAACCTCATCCGACGATCGCCTGGCTAGCATCATGCAGCAAATACGGGGAGCCGAACTCATCGTGCCGAAAGCTTTACTGGTGATCTATGCTCAAGTCCAGGATAGCCCCATCTACACACATGTATTAGTCATACTCGGGGGATGTTCGATCCTCCCTGCAATATGCTTCTCTCTCTCTCTCTCTCATTTATCACACTATGAGTATCTACTGACCTAAGCATAGGAGAGTCTCGAAAGGGAAAAGCCCAGGGGACTTCTTTCCTTAATGATGTGCATATTACAGTCCGTGGAGCACGTGAATCAGCCAAAGGCAGTGCCGTGCGTAATTTGTGCATCATCAGTCTTCCACTGTTTTCCATTTTTTGATACCATTCTAACTAAAGTGGCTCCAGAGAGATCTAATGAAACCTCCAAGTTTCACCTGTCTTCTCCTAAGTAAAACATTCATGGTCTGTCTTGCTCCCAAGACCAGATAAATTTCCATGAAAGTTCTGAAGTTCCTTTCCCATGCACCAACCGCTATCGGACACTCATTGGGCTTGAACCTCTAGAGCCCGGCCCAATACGGAACTTGGGCTTCAGGAACGACATGGGTGGGCCAAGCCCGCCAAGGGGGCAACCTTCTTATTTTTCTTAAATTTCAGCTGAAAACAAATAAAAACGGAAAATGGTGTTTTAGAATTTTTTTGATATTTTATTTTACCGCTTTACCTAAGAGTTTTACACTTTTTTCCCCTCATTTATGAGAATTCTGCCTTGTTTTGTCCTCTCGGTGTTTACATTCTTTGGATATCAAGGTAGAACTATTAATAACAAAATATTTTGCAAAATTTTTAAAGAAGTATATGGGCAAGCCTGGAAATTTTGCCTGAGCTCGTCTAGCAAGTTCAAAATTTTCATCTTAACCGGCTCATATTATTGTTAGTATGCAAGCCTCCTATCCATTGATCAGGTCTAAATGAGATAAGGATAATATGGGTTTTTTTTTTACATAAAATTCGATAAAACTAAACATTTTATTAGTGAACAAATCGAGAGGCATAAATTTGAGAGAGAGAGGGCGTTGTCTATAGGGTTGGGAGAGTCATGAGAGATAGTTACCGGTTGATAGAGGAAATAGTGTAATTAACAGCAAAACATTATACTGTGATGTTGGCTTTCATAATAAATTAATGAATTTTTTTAAAGAATATTTAATTAAATATAACAGGAGAATTTCATCGACAAAAATATCCTTCGAATCTTTTAACTAAGGCCCCGTTTGTTTTGCAAAAATTGAATAATTTAGAAAACATCTTCTTAAAAACGATTGCTTATATCGCTTACAAAAATGATAAAACAAAAAATGTGTTTATTGTCCATGGAAATATTTAGACATAAATTATTATCAATAATGAAAATATCTTTTTATTGGTTAATTATTTTAAGCAACATAAACAAACATTTTTAGGAAAATAATTTTCAAATCATTCATTTTTCACGAAACAAACGGAATGTAATAATAAATATTTTTTCTTTGCCAAAGTTGGATGTTGCTGTTAAGGGTGAGCGGTTCTAGGTTCCGTATAAGTTCCACCTAAAACCTGAAACCTACCATGGGAACAGGTTCTTTATTTTTTGAAATATGGAACATACCCTACATATTTTGAAATTTAGAACCTACCCTATCACAGGTTCAAAAGTTGGTTCTAAGGTCTACCTAGGTTATACCTATATTATTAATTAAATAATTACAATGAATCATCAATTTTAATGATCTCAACTTGCTACTACGATCCACTAACCACGATTATATATTTAGACACATGAAGAATATGAAACATTAACAAGTCATAAAATGAAACTTGAGACTAGTGATTCACAATCATACACTCATCATCTAATACCATAGAATACTGTAGAATTATGCGAGATATAGACTAAGAAAAAAATACAAAAAAATTATTTAAGGTTTCATATTCCAAGTTTTACCTATCTAGAATATGTAATCTACCCATCAAAGTAGGTTCCTCAATTTTTGGAATCTAGGACCTATTGTACATACCTTGAAACCCGAAACCTATATATTCCTATCGGTCAAATTTTCGGGTTCTAGATTTTACTTTGAAACCGAGCTCACTCCTAGTTACTATCAAGAAGGATTTTTTTTTTTCCTGCCATCGATGTTTCTTGACGGCACGAAAATATCTGACAACCGGGCAGCAGTTCAAACAATCGGACCACCGGGTTGAGTCAGATGCAAGTACGTTTTGAGCCGTCCTACTGCACTTGTCACCTTTAACTGGGCTTCAAGACAAGCATGGATTGCGCAATTAGTCAGCCTATTTCTATAAAATAAACCATAGGTCAACTCCAACTGGTCGGGCATGAATTGCTACCGATTCTCTCTCGTTGGAGAGCCCCTCTCTGCTCCCTGTAGCAGCTTCCTTGACAAAACCCTAAAAATGTCGTCTACTTTCCAACCTTTGCCCCACAAATCTATGCTGTTCCTTTCATGAATAGCACATTCGTAGAGCTCTCTATGCCCGATCCCCAGCTCATTTTAGAAATGGAAGCTCCTTCTTAAACCCTAATTCCTTTTTCTCCTCTTCGACTACTACCTCTTTGATTTTGGGGAAAACCATCTCCTTCCCCCTTCCTTGCGACTCTCACAGAACCATTACCTGTTTCCCAACCTACAACCTACCCCCTTCTGTAATTTCAGCTCCCTCTCATCTTTGAGGCAACCGTGCCACCCCGTATGCTGTCTGTGCGCTGGAACGGATGGACAGAAATGGAAATCCAGAAGCTCGCCTTCGGCTGCTGTGTCGAAGGTTGGGAAATCTGTGGTCCGAAGTAGAGGCCCCTGAAAGAGATGCTGTGGTGTCAAAAGAGAAACTGGAGGAAAGTAGCCTTACTGTATTTGGAAAGCTATACTCAGATGTCAACATCAACTATCAAGCGTTCTACAATACCATGGTGAAAGCGTGGAAGCTCGATTCGGTAATCTTTAATCAACCAGAAGCCGGCATCTTATCTTTCACTTTTCGTAATGAGTCCGAAAAAAACAGAGTTCTAGAGAATGGCCCTTGGTCTTTTGCTAGTTACCTACTGGTTCTGCAACCCTGGCTACCAAATAAACCGCCGCAATGCTATAAGTTTTCCTCATGCGACTTCTGGGTCCATGTTCATGGCCTTCCGGTGGAATGGTGTACAGAGGAAATGGTTTCCCATGTCTCTCAGATCTTGGGCAGAGTCCAAGAAGTACGGGTTGAAAGAAAAGGAGCAGCTTTTCGTAGAGTGGGCAGAGCTCGGGTTAGTGTGAATTTGGATACCCCTTTATGTCCTGGCACCATGACAACTTTGGAAGGGGAGAAGGTGTGGCTTGATTTCAAATACGAGCGTCTACCTAGATTTTGCTACTCTTGTGGTAAGATTGGCCATTTTACAACAAAGTGTGCTGATATCCCCTATGATGAAGCTAAGTCTGAAGACAAAAGATTCAATAGATTAGGACCATGGCTTAAAGCTGAAGCAAAGGAACCAAGTCCTTATTGGACACTCTGTTATGATGATGCCGATGATGTGGTTGATGATATTGCAGACGAGGAAGTTATCTCTGAAATACCTATACAAAGGTCTCAAATGGTCTGTGTTCAGCAGACAAGGCCTTGTCAAGTCCCTGAACAAGATCCGGCCCCTGATCAGGATTTGTCCCAAGCTGAAAATTGTATGGACACAGCCCTCAATCAAGGGGAGAAGCAGAACAACCGGGAACATTGCGTCAGTATGAAAGGAGGCCAAATCCAGCGACAGGAATGCTTGGAACTCCAAGTAAGGGGACAACAGGATGAGGGGTTTTCTCAAACTTACAGAGTCATTAAGGGACCAGCAAACAAGAAGTTAAAGAGGTATAAGCCTTATAAACCCATGCCGTTGGAATTTCATGCTCTAGATGAGTCCCAATTGCAAGATACTCCAATCAGGTTCTCTGGCAACTCTGCTGAATGGGCTCTGGTGGCTAGCCCGAATAAGCCGCCGAGTTACAAATGAGAGTTATATGTTGGAACTGTCAGGGGTTGGGCAATCCTTTGACAGTTCAAGCTCTACGAGCCATGGTGGTTCAAGATCGGCCCAATATGGTATTTCTAATGGAGACAAAAAATCAAGAGAGCGTGCTCAATCGAGTACAAAAGCAACTCAATTTTCAAAGCAAGTTTGTGGTGAACCCAGTGGGGATAGCGGGGGGATTAGCTGTTTTGTGGAATAACTCTGTTGATATTAATATCGAGGAAGCCTCACAGGAACTCATCAATTTGATGTGCACGGATGTGGCCAGTGGGCAGACAATGAGGATTACTTTTGTCCATGCGCCAAATGTGATCCAGGAGAAAGTCAAATTTTGGGACAAGTTGAGACAGGTAAGCTTATTAGACTCTTCCCCATGGATGTGTCTGGGTGACTTTAATGAGGTTCTATATGACTGGGAAAAAGTGGGCAAACGCTCGATAAGCCAATCTCGCCTAAATGCCTTCCGAGAATGCTTAGATGACTGTGCTTTGACGGAGATGGATTGTAAAGGATGTGCATACACTTGGGCGAACAATAGGGACGGAGAAAATTTTGTAAAGGAAAAACTGGATAGGGTGTTCTGCAACTTAGACTGGCGGCTTTTATTCCCAGCAGCTGAGGCTTTCGCTCTAGTGGCAATTGGTTCCGATCACAGCCCCCTTTTACTGGATTCCTCAATTGAAGTTGTACAAAGACGAAGAGAATTTCGCTTTGAAGCGTACTGGAATGAGGACGCAGAGTGCAGCAAGATTATACAGGAGGCATGGCACTCCCCCTCTCTGGACAATGCAGGTTTAAAGGAGAAATTACAGGTGGTAACCAAGCTTTTGACCATATGGAGTAAAAAGAAATTTTCGAATAGCCATCACAAAATCGAATCCTTAAAGAAGGAGCTGCTGGAAATTACAAATAACATTCATGTTCCTCAGGAAAAGAACAAGGTTCTGAGCATCAAACAGGAGATTGAAACTCTTTGGCGACGCGAGGAGATGTATTGGGGGATGAGATCGCGGATCAATTGGTTGAAATGGGGGGACAAAAATACAAAATATTTTCATGCGACAACTATCCAGAGAAGGAGTAGGAATAGAGTATCCATGCTACAAACCCCTGAAGGAGAGTGGATAAGGGATAAAAATCAGCTTCAGCAGATGGCTTTGACATATTTTACTGATCTTTATACCACTGTGGGTCCAAGACACATATTACCCATACTGAACCAGATTCCCAGGCAGGTAACAGATGAAGAAAATGCAACTTTGGTGACAGAAGTAACAATGGCGGAAGTTAAAGCAGCAGTATTTCAGCTAGGAGCGTCTAAAGCCCCTGGCCCAGACGGATTAAATGGTATGTTCTTTCAAGGCCATTGGGATATTATTAAGCAGGATGTGTACTTGGCAGTTAAAAATTTCTTCATGTCTGGAATCATGGAACCAATACTGAATAGAACTTCTATTTGCTTGGTCCCAAAAAAGCCTAATCCAGAAAAGTTAGAGCAATTCCGACCCATCAGCTTGTGCAATTTTGCATACAAGATTATCTCAAAAATCCTAGCTAACAGGCTAAAAACTTTGCTGCCTGATCTGATCTCTGAGGAACAGAGTGCTTTTGTTCAAGGAAGACAAATACAGGACAATATAATGATTGTACAGGAAGTCCTACATCAATTGAGGATCCGCAATCGCAAGAGAAAATTCCAAGCTATCCTCAAACTAGATATGCAAAAGGCGTATGACAGAGTGGAATGGGACTTCTTGGAAGCTAGCCTGTTGAAAATGGGATTTTGCACTAAATGGGTTGGATGGGTGATGCAATGTGTATCTACTGTCACTTTGAGTGTGAGGCTTAATGGACAACCTCTCCCTTTTTTCAAGCCAACTAGAGGTATTCGGCAAGGAGACCCCTTATCACCTTACCTCTTCATACTGGTCACAAATTGTTTATCTTTTCTGATGAAAGAAGCGGTGGCAAATGAGAGCGTCAAGGGGATTAAGTTAAACAGGTATTGTCCAACCTTATCCCACTTGTTATTTGCGGATGATTCCATCTTCTTCTTGAATGGAACAGTCTTAGAATGCCAGAATATTTCAGCAGTCCTAAATCAAGTTGAGACACTAGCTGTACTGGAAGCAATGAAATTTGCCAAACAACGAAGGTTGCAGGAAGTTATAGTTCAGTCAGATAGACTTGACCTAATTCGTACATTGTCGGGTGCAGATCAACTCAATTGGGAGACTCGGGTGCTCATTAAAGAATGCAGGGACCTTCTTGTGGACCTCCCTTTGTTGCAGTTGGAGTATTGTCCAAGGAGTTCAAACTTGGTTGCCGACTGGGCAGCGAAAAGTCACCGAAACCAACTTCTTCCTCTGAACTGGCTGTCTTCCCCACCCCCTGCCCTCTGGGCCTTGCTTTGTAAAGATGCCCCGCTACTGGGCGCAGCTACTCTTCATACTTTTTGATATATATATAGTTCTACTTTGGTTCAAAAAAACTCCAACTGGTCCAAGACCCAAAGTGCCCTCAAAAGTCAGATATTTGCAACAAGACCGGGTTGATTCGATTTGAATCAAGCTCGAACTTAGCACTTGTCCGGTTCACTAATTCGAGCCGGGTTGATCCAGATAACTTTTTGGCCATTTCAACCTGGTTCCAGACCAATCTACCTCTTGTAGTTTCACGTAACTGAGAAAGAAACATTAGATAGACTCATAAATGATATGGTTGACGAAACCAACCCCGATTTAGAAGTGTGAGAGGACTTGGGTTTTTTCTTTAAGCCAATCTACGAGTCTTTCATTAGACTAAGAACTTGTTTGGCTGCATATCTATGCCTCCAGACAAAGCAGCAACAATGGCTTCGAGATTGAGCGGCACAGGCAGCGGTGACTCTTGAGTGGATGAATGGTGGCGGCATGCCCCATGATTCGTGCGCCGAGAGCATCCATGGCTGCATAACAAACTCAGTTGGCGACAACGAAGTTGGTTGATCCAATAAGCGACGATCGTGGGCTTGAAAAAGTCGTGGATATTCAGCTCAATCCGGTTGCAAAGAGGATTCGAGGTTTGATCCGCGATGGAAGAACGAAAATTCCAACTGGCAGTGCTTCGCAATTCCTCCGCGCAGCAATGGATGCGACGCGGTGTGAGTGCCGGTGGTCCCCTCATTGGTATGACAACATATGTACAAAGTACGCAAACTTGTGACCTGAAGCATGAAAAGTCTCGGAAAATCGATAGTGATCTCGAAAGCTAATTTAGTGCAGAAAAGCAGAGAACGTAAGGAATCTCTAAGCTAAACAAGCATTAAAATACTCTCAAGACCAGGCTAATACAAAAAGAAACTGCAATAGAATATCCAAACTGGGTCAATCGAGGTTGCTTTTTGGCCACTATCAACCCGGGTCCAGACCAATACCCAATCACGACTTATTAAGGTGCGCTGGTTCAAAGAAAAGTATTTTTCGGAAATTCATTTTCCGAATTTTCACCTGTTTGATTTGTGAAAAATAATAAGTCCACCAAAAACACTTTCTAATTAATGAAAACATTCATGTATAAAAATAAAAAAATGAATTCCTTAATCTGAGAGGCTGAAAACACTTTTTGGAATTATTGATGTTGAATTTGTTAATATTTTATTTTTTATTTTCCTTTCTTTTTTTCTTTTTTTTTCTTTTTTTTTCCTTCCTTTGCCTGTCGCTAGCCTCGGCAACAGCCAGCGACCAGCCACAAGCATAGGCCGACATCAAGTGAGCCAAGCTCACTCAAGGGCGGCGAGCTTGACCTTCGCCAACCTCGCCGTAGCAAGGTCGAGCTCACCCTAGGCCGGTGAGCTCGAATCTCACTGAGATTTGGCGAGCTCGACCTCACCTTGAGCTCGGCCGATGTCGGCGAGGTTGGAGCTTGCTCAAGGTTTGCCAGATCCTGACAAGCGTTTATGGTTGATGCTAGCCGGTGGCTGTGGAGGAAGGGAGAAAAAGAAAAATAAAGAAAAAAAAAGAGAAAATTAATAATTAATTATTATTCGAATTTTTTAAAATAAAATAAAAAATAATTAACAATTAGATTTTTTAAAATATAAAATTAAAAATTATTAAAAATTTCAAATTCTTTTTTAACGTAAGATAAAGTCACGAGCTTGAAATCATTTTTCAATGAGATCGAAACATCAAAAAAAAATTCAATTATATATCACCAAATAAAGAAAAATTAATCGTATATTTGGAAAATGCTTTCCTTTATTATTGAGTTTTTCATGAAATAAACACACCAAGTGTGAGAACTTGTTTTGCTAAACATGAAGGTTCAGAAGTGTAAAGGACTAGTAGATAGAGCCATCCACAGTTTAAGGAATCTCCGAGTCCATTTTAGACTATTCATTCGTTTTACGGAAAACCACTTCCAGGAAAATGATTTCAAGCATTTGTTTTACGAAAAATGAACTAATTAAGGAAATCAGTTTTCATAGATGTAGAAAACACCTTTAAAAATGAAGAAAATGTTTTTCGCTTTTTAGAAAGCGAAAAACATTTTTCGTATCTTCTTTCACCAAACACAAATTTACATTTATTTATTTTCAAATTTTCTTTTCTTTGCTTTTTTTTTTCCTTTTCTTTCTCTTTTTTGTTTTCTTCTTATCGGGCCAAACCTTGCCTTGTCGGCCGTCAATGTGGCCGGCAACTAGCTGAGGAAGAAAGAAAAGGAAAAAAAAGAATAAAAGAAAGGAAAAGAAATATTAAAATTATTCAAAATTCAAATATAATTAAAATTTCGATTTTTTAAAAACTAAAATAAAAAAAAAGTTATTAAAAGGATTGTAATGAGGATTTTCCATACCAAACGATGAAAAATTTTCCAGTTCATTTTCAGATCTCAGCTCAACATTGGAAAATATTATTATATTCTTGGAAAATAACTTTCCAGAAATTTTTTTTTAAAATCATATTTTTCGTGAAACGAAGGGAGCCTAAAAGCTTGTCCAATAGAATATCTAGATTCAGTCATTGACTACATAGTGAGTGTTTTTGGACAAATAGGTGATGGCAGCTACGAGATTAAGGTTGCGCATGACAACCATTCAGTGCCCCGGAACAGATTCTGGTCAGAAATAAATTTTTTTTATTCTGTGCCCGGGAACTGATTCTGAGCATTTGAAGGCGTTTGATAACGGCCCAAAATTTCTATTCCTAAAATAGTAAAAGAATATAAATGCGTTTGGTAACGACATAAAATTTCTTTTTATTAATAATATTTTAAATATTTTAATATTTCTTTCTTTTCTTTTTTTTCTTCTCCTCCTTGGCCATGGCCTGTAAAATATTTTTTAATTAATAATAATTTTATTAAAAATACTTTTTCATATTTTTTTGGCCATGGCTAGTAAAAAATTTCTTTATTAATAATAATTTTATTAAAAAATAATTTTTTTATTATTTTTGGCCATGGCAGGTAAAATTTTTTTTATTAATAATATTTTTTTTTATTTTTTTGGCCATGGCCGATAAAATATTTTTAATAAATATTTTTTTATTAAAATATTTTAATAAAAAATATTTTTATTGAAAATATTTTTTTTATTTTTTTCCATGGCCTGTCGCCGGCCATGGCCGGTAAAATATTTTTTATTAAAATATTTTTTTTCCTTTTTTTCCCATGGCCTGGTCGCTAGCCACGACCGGTAAAATATTTTTTTTATTAATAACATTTTTTATGATAATATTTTTATTACAAATATACATTTTTATTTTTTTTTTGCCATGGCATGGTCGCTGGTCATGGCCGATAAAATATTTTTTATTAAAAATATATATTTTTTCTTTTTTTGCCATGGCCTGATCACCGGCCATGGTAGGTAAAATATTTTTTTTATTTTTTTGGCCATGGCCTGGTCACCGGCCATGGCCGATAAAATAATTTTTATTAAAATATTTTATTCTCATCAGATTCGGCAAGAGCGGTCCTCGGGCTGGACATTAGAAGCTACATTAAAAACCAACAAAAGGAAGAAGAAAAAAAATTGATTCTCAAAATTGTTCCCAGAATCAAGAAGCTACTTTTTTTTTTTATTCTTGATTCTGCTCCAAAATTGATTCTGGGAACAATTTTTGACAAAATTGTGCCCAGAATAAAAAAATTAAACAAACGCATTTCTGTTCCCAAACTGATTTTGGGAACAAAAAAACAGAATCAAACGCTGTTTGGCAAGTTGTCGTTCGTAGCCTAAGTGGGACGGCTTTGAGCAGTTGAATGGTAGCAGATTCGTGATCTAAGCGTCCGGGGTTGTAGGATAAACCCGATCTTTTTACAATGAAGTCAGTTGATCTATTAACTGATGATGGTGGGTTGAAAAATTGCCAACATTCAGCTCAATCCGGCAGCGAAGAGGATTCGAGGTTTGATCCGTGATGGAAGGATGAGCTCCGCGATTCCTCCGCACGGCACCGATATTTAGTGCGACGGCGAATGGCCGCAATGTTAGGATTCGCCCCACAATCACAATGAAAATAGAGAGTAAAAGCGAGAAAGAAAATTTGAAATGCAAGGTTTTATCCTGGTTCACCCTTAAATTAGGGCGGCATCTAGCTGAGAATTCCACTAGAATTAGCACATCGCGCATCACTATTACATCTCTTAATTACAAGAGAAAAAAATATATAAATGTAATAATTTGATTCAAAATAGGAAATTTCTTTCTAGAAATTCTATTCAAATTAGAAAACCAATTCAAAATAGGAAATTTTCCTTTTTCGAGCTCAAACTATAAAAGCCCTCTAACGACTCGAGGGCGTTGCCCCTGCGACCCGGGACCCCTGTGCTGTCAATTCATTGGGGAATACGAACTATAACCCAACACGCGCCACCGTGCGAGCGTCCGCGGTCCCTTCATTGGTATGACAACCAATGCAGCCTATGCAAAAAGCGTGCAACTTGTGATAAGCATGCAAGTATTCCAGAAAAATCAAATCGGGTGATCTCGAACGCTAATGATTTAGTGCACGGAACCAAAGTGGGGCACTCGAGAGGATAGGCGAGAAGCACAGAGAAAAGCAGAGCCACGCAACGCCCGGAATCTCTATGCAAAAAACAAAGCACTAAAATACTCATACGCCTAGGCTAATACGAAACGAACCCCACCAATAAATAAGCTCGGCATAACAGTAATCCTAACGAAAGCGCAGAATCTTGGGCCCACACGACGTCGTGATCCCTCGGCCGCGGACGCAGCCTGAGAACCCTCTCCTTGTATGCTCTCCTCCTTCGTCGAAAGATATTTTTTGAAACGAAGGGGGAGGAGGAACAGTTTAATTTGTCGAGGCGGGCCAGCACATTTTGTTCAGGAAAAACGGTG